>CM076984.1:24622952-24880452 GCA_039105355.1 Benthosema pterotum | reverse complement strand
TATAAATAGTAAACTGATGATTATATGAATAGTATACTAGAAGTAAACTGAAATGCACTAAAAGTATGCTATAAGTAAAGTGCTAAGTAAACCTGGAAGTATATGAATAGCATACTTGAGTATAGAAAGTAGTTTACTAAAGATATACTTAAAGTGTACTAAAATGAACTAAATAAGTGGGTTAGAAGTATATAACTAGTAAACTAGCAGTATATAGATGAGTATACTTTTAAGTATATGAATAGTATACATAAGTATAACAACAAGTAAACTAGTAGTTTACTTTAGATATACTTTAAATGTACTAGAAGTGCAGAACTAGTATATTGATAGTAAGCTCAAGTAAACTTTAAGTTGTTCCAATTTAGTGCGTAGAAGTATTAAGTAGTATACTTTAGAGTATACTTTATAGTGTACTACAAGTACATTGTTATTAGTATACTTGCTATGCTTATACTTATACTTAAGTATACTTAAAATATTAACTTGAAGTATACTATTTTTTGCTAAGGGTCGCTCTGTGATCGCACCGTCTACATGCAAGAGAATACCGAAGCAAAGTCGTGCAATGATGATGAGAAGGAGAGAACGCAATGTAGGATGGCGAGTTACACTTTTCTAGTGAATGCCTCGGGCCAAGCTGTGTGTGTGCTGGAGGCGGTAGGTGGTTGGGGGTAGACTTAGTTGCACTCAGTGTGTCAGACAAACTGCCCCTTCCTGTTGTGTCACATTCTATTAGCAATCAAGCAATCAGTGTGTCACACTCCTAGACACTGCGCACCACACCATAACCAATGTCAGCCTAGTTATTTATCAGAGAAAGAAAATCCCAACTGCATATGCTACACAACAAAACACTGAATGTTAAATTGTAAGCATGTGAAAGTTGGTTAAAAAAACGTTGTTGGGATACAAATATTGTCCATCCTAAATCTATAGTTTCTGCGTTCTGTGATCGAGGAATAATAGTACCTTTTCAACTCGGAGTATGATGCAATGAGTGAATACTTTTTCATTCATTGCTCCCTCTTGTGTTGTGGCAGTGGGTGTCACTCACTTTGGAGAGGTAGTTAAGTTTAGTTCAAGTAACTACTGAGGGCATTGTTCCATAAAGGCTTTGCCTGTTGTTGAATGCAGTCTCATTCTCATTGTTGTTTTTCTTAACCCTATTCTAGTATTTATATGGAACAAGGTCTGTCCCATGTATAAAATAAATGGTTTATGGTGGTGGCACTTGATTATTGGTGACCAATTTGTTTTTGCTGCATTTTTGTCAGACCTTTTACTCTTCCCAAATCCACATATCAGCATTTTATCCATATAAATGTTATTGCAGCATGAGCTGCCAGAACACACACACACACACACACACACACACACACACACACACACACACACACACACACACACACACACACACACACACACACACACACACACACACACACACACACACTTGTTTGATAATACTGTATAGTGACAGAATGGAATCACTACTTCTGGCCCCTCCTCTACCACAGAGTATAGAAATTTGGCAATAACTGATTGTTCTCATCAAAAACTACATTTATTTCTTGTAAAAATATGAACAATTATTACATGGACATGATAATAATAGTCATATCAACGCTGTGGCACAGACACTTTGAATATCTCAAGCCATTATTAAATTTAATCACAAACTCTTCAGATGTAGAGCAACTATATTTAGCCCTAGAAGGCCCAGTGTTGCTTTTTAGCAACATTAACCCTTTAATTATTAAAAAAAAATGTTATCATTATTATTTTGTAATTTTTTCACATAAATATCATGGTTGTGGTTGATTGTTTAGAATTTCATTGAAATTGGTCATGATATTTGCATAACAATACCCCCACAGAGGCTGCAATTAGCCTCTTCAATTCATTTGTGGACTTAATGCAATTTTTTGATGATTTTTAACCTTTGACCTTTAGCCTTTAATCCTAATAAAAATGTAAAATGACTACAATATATATATATTTTTGTGATTATTAGAATGTCTATTACATGTACATTCATTATATTAAAAGATATCCACATTTTTTATTATTACAATTAATTAATTAGCATAAATACAATATTTTTCAAAAAACAAATATATATATATTTTGCTTTTTTAAATAGATCATGGTAGTACAACCTAGTAATAAGGTTAAAAACTTTTTTTTTTTTTTTTCAAGTAGAAATAAGTCCGGGCCTTGGAGGGTTAGACGTGACACTGCAAAACATGAAAGGTTTCAGACCGACAATGAACATGGAAAGAGGTAGCAAAAAACTGAAAAGCTAGAGAAGTAGAGAGAGTTTGATCACTGACGCCACTTGTGGGGCACTGCAGCGATATACGTTTCATATGAACTGTAATAATGAATGTCGGTTTGTTGAAACAGATGACATAGAATTAAACCTTTAGTATCATGACCATATGAGATTGGAGCAGCTTGAAAATTTTAACTCATGGTTTTGCTGCGTACCAACAATATGCAACATGTAGGCACACACACGTCACATAGACACACTTACTTTCTCCTGAATACTTACGCATGACTACGTGGACAATGTCGAAGGCGAAGATGTAGATCGTGAGCAGGGAGAGCGACAGAGTGAACAGGTAGAAGTATCGGTAGTTCCTCTTCCCCACACAGTTGCCCACCCAGGGACAGTGATGATCAAAACGGTCTGGAGGATGAAAAATTGATAAATGAGAGCAGACGTTTAATTACTTTCAACCAAGCATACCTACAATATTTGTCACGCCATATAGATGAATCAAAAGTCTTAAGAAAATGACTAGTAATCTTCAAAAATAGCTAAAATAGACAATGAAGATGCGATGTGAGAGTGTTGAAAACAAGAGCTTGCTTGTCATTTTAATATATAGAAAAGGAAATGTTCCCTTTCCTTATATCAGCGTTTCATTTTAAACTGTACCTTCATATCTCTCACTGATGTTCATTACAGGATGCCACCGTTTACTTCTGCCTATCATACTAATAACATCATTGGCTGGGGTTTCAATCTATTAGAAACTGCTATTCTATTCCTAGAGGCTTAAGCATGTTGAAATAGAAGCCATTGTTCCTTCATCAATACAATTTTTTAAGTTTAAATCTTGTCTCAAAACCATCAACTGCCCAGTCCACTTTTGAGCCAAATTGTGTACACACTACAACCCGGTGTCACTGTGAGCATTTTGTGAGCTACCATATTATATAAGATGATGTTGAAAATGGATGAAATGTTCCTTTAATACAAACATAAGTGGAGTCAGTGGACATTGTCTACCCAGCAATCACACAGACCATCCTACAGCAACACATTAGAGCTTTAAGCTGTCTTAAGCAAGCTGCCGAACCTGAAAGTACCCCACCCAACACTGCAGCACTACACCACACACTGCAGCTATGAAGAGAAAGGAAATAGAAAATCTTGTCTTGAACTTTGGTCTGTTTTTTTCTTTCTTTGTCAAAGACACAGGCAGAGCAGTGCAGGTAATCAGAGCCGTTTCCCTATTCCTAAAGTCTAAATATAGGAAGAGATATCTCCATGCCCGGCCCTCCATTTGGAGCAGTGCCAGATGATAGCGGACCATGGTCACGCAGCCATCAGGGGTGAAACATCTTGCATTACACGTTTCCCTGTGTGTGTGGCCGACAATACTGGACATCCGGGAAGAGGTTTCACCACAACATAAACATCACAGACACAAACAAATGGAAGGCACAAATGTGACAAAACTAGACACAATTTGTAGCACAGTCCCAACATTTGTTGTTTCACGTCCCACATGAGCAGAACAATGCCCCACAAATTACAATACAAGAATAGAATGGAAAATAAATAAATAAACAATTAACAAATAATAATAATAATAATAATAATAATAATAATAATAATAATAATAATAATAATAATAATAATAATAATAATAATAATAATAATAATAATAATAAATAGGTCACTTAAAATTCATGACCTTTCCGGTTTCACCAGACAATAAAACATAATAATAACCCTAACCTGAGGCCGATTCTAAAAATGTCTTCATGACAGTTTTCTCAGTGTTGCCATTTAACTATCTCATGTCAAGGACCCCTTGAAAATGAGGTGTATATGCACGGCAATATACTTAAATCTTTACATATAATGGCTTGCCAAATATAGGCATACAGTACAAGAATGCATTTCAAACAATGTAATGTCAATCAGGCAAATATTTACAGTAAGCAGGGACCTACAACAGGCTGCTGGTGCTGGTTCATGTTCTGTGTGCATGCAGTCCGCACGTGTGTGTGCGTGTGCGTGGGCGCGCACACGTGTGTGTGTGTCCTTGCAAGTAGCAGGTGGACTTCACACAGATAGCCAGTGTTCACAATGACGGTGCATACATTCCTTTGCCTGTTCTTCTCATATCAGCTATGACGCTACGCTGCCTTCAAAGCCATTCCTCAATCAGCAGCAGCCAAATGACCATTCTCCTAGTCCTAGAATAAGATGACCAGGCTCTGTACCACACACACACACACACACACACACACACACACACACACACACACACACACACACACACACACACACACACACACACACACACACACACACACACACACACACACACACACACACTCTCTCTCTCTCTCTCTCTCTCTCTCTCTCTCTCTCTCTCTCTCTCTCTCTCTCTCTCTCTCTCTCTCTCTCTCTCTCTCTCTCTCTCTCTCTCTCTCTCTCTCTCTCTCTCTCTCTCTCTCTCTCTCTCTCTGAGCACTGTGACAAATAGTTACAGAGTTACAGAATGAGGTCAGACTCCAGCAAAAAAACAGCCATCATTGAGTATTTTACGTTGTACCACTTCCTATCAGAAAAAGTTAAGACGGATTTACAGTATAGTTGCTCACCAGCACACAATAAAAGGTTTACATACTGCAGGGCATCGGAACTGCATGTAAATGCCTCATTTATACAGTTTGATGCCTTTATTCATGGTGATCACTCAACCTTGATCCGCATAAGAAATGTTATCATGATGAGTCATAACACCAACAACAGTTTGAAATAACATATTTTCATAAACATCCCAGATGTAAAAAGACCTCAATTATGACTCAGGCCTAACCCTTTTCATTAATGGCATCCCTATCTGTTTCTGGAAACATGAACCTTTTATCTGTACCATATTGACAAAGCATAGTGACGAGCTGTTTCTCACCAACACAGTTGTCACATATGCTGCAGTGAGACGCTCGGGGAGGCCTGAAGATCTTGCAGGTGTAGCAGTACTTGAGCTTGACTATCTGGTTGTTGATCTGGACGTTGCGGATTCGAGGAGGGGGTCGCTGTCCCGCGGGGACGTTCCCGTTGGCAGCCTCTGTGGAAGTACAACACAATGACATTTTGGCTTCAGCCCATGTAGGTGTTGGATGTCCTACCACGCATACGCTGTGTATTTATACAATCTGCAAGCTCACACTGCGTTGCATTGTGACATCGTGATCGGCCACTCAAAACCGCTGGTAAATAAGACACACGTGGGACTTCTGCCAGGTCTAGTTCCTCCTGGATAATGAATGTAAGCAGATGTGTAAAGCCTCAACAAAACTTAACTATTCCAGTGGCCATCAGTGCATGCCATAGCTACAGGCCTAGCATAACACAACTTAACTTAAGGTACAGTTGAGGCGACTATATGGAAGATGAAGGATTTTGAAAACACCAACACATAAATCAGGCGAGTTAGACTCTGCTAGATATTTTTTTGCGTATATACAATAGCCGGTAACCTCAGTATGGGTAGCAGACTGTCAGTATGGGTGTAAGCAGTCAAATGAATGGGCAGATCAATATCTGCAAAACAGTGAAAACGGCTATCCGATTGTACTAAATCCAAGACAAGGGAAATATTGTGTAATATAATTGCACAGAATATCAAATAAGTGGACTGGAGTAAATATTAATAAGTCACCACTCACAGGGAATGAGGCCACTACCTTGGGTAATGAGGATGGTCTGCTCTGCCGATTATGTATTCCAAGAGGATGCCTCTCCTTATATTAGCATCCCTTCCCTGGAGGTAGCCTCTAACTGGCTGAAGTGACAAAGCACAGGCATGTAAAGCTTTTTTACATGCCTGTGCTAGTCTCAACAACCTGCCTGCCACAAAGACCACCTGGTTTATTTGTATGAGCACACCTACACAATACTGTTTTAGAAACGGCACTTAAGATATCCAAGCATAATTATTTACACAAGGTGTAAAAGATCTCAGTGAGGGATGGAGGCATTGAAATAAATGAATTGTCCTTAGCTGCTGCAGAGCATGCTTCACACAGCTGTGTGGCCCATTTTGGCGTTAGTGTGATGAATGCCTCGCATCTCAGAGACAGAGTCCCAAGATGTAGAACAAAGCAGTATAAAAATAGCTTTGTTCCGGCAGCAATCACTCAGATGTTTAAGACGTAAACGTTTGTATTTCCTGCATTATTTATTATATGCATTTCATGTATTTATGTTTCATTTTAAGTCTATTTTCTGTGTTGTCCTATACAATATCTAACAAATTGGTTGCCTTGTCCACCAGAAAACCAAATCTACCTACAGGCACTCATAAGCACCCAAGTAACCTGAATCTGTGCCTGAAGACCCACGTTTTCCTGTAGGTCTACAGTTTGCTGCCCTGTCATCCGCAGCAATTGGAAACACAGCAGGGACGTTTATCAATGTGTTCAATTCATAAACTACACAGTGAAATATAACAGGCCTACTAGTTAAAATCATAGGTGTGTGTGTGTGTGTGTGTGTGTGTGTGTGTGTGTGTGTGTGTGTGTGTGTGTGTGTGTGTGTGTGTGTGTGTGTGTGTGTGTGTGTGTGTGTGTGTGTGTGCGCGCGCGCAAGTACGCACGCATGCATGCGTGCAGGTGTGCGTACGTGCGTGTGGGTGTGTGTGTGTGTGTGTGTCCAGGCGTGCATGCATGCGTGTGCGTGCGGCCCCGCCAGGATTCACAATCCAAGTGAAGCGCGCACACTTTATGCAACCTGAAACATGGTGCAAAGGCGTGATATGGAACCTACTTGCCTCCATTCTCATATTCTGTGAACTACATTTTTGTGTAACCTATATAGCATAAACCTATGATGATCTGGCAATATTGCAATAAGAGCTTCCAGGATCTCTGCACAATGCTGCGTAGCACATAGTGATGCCTCCTCCTTCCTTCTTGTGTGCCAAAAAACAACTTCTTCATTCCACAATGATATATGCAATTGCATTCACACATGCAGCGTTCCACTCTGCCGCGTTTTGGAGTTGATTAATCGATGTGTATTAGGATTCGAATGAGACTTCACACCTGCCAAATGAAGCGCACTTTCAGACAATATACAGCAGGATTCGGTTTAATAATCACAGTAAATCTGTCTGGTGTAAACGTGACCTAAGTAGATTTGCTTTAACTGAGGTACATAACTACTGAACTACATAAAATGCTGCACAATTCCTATAGGGTATAGTGCAATAAAGCAATTGCACTACACTAAAATTGCACGTGCCCACTAAAACAGTGCAATAGCAACAACTCTCCAGCCGATAAGCCATATGCAATCAGTTAACCATTAAAACCTTATACTTAGTTAACCAGGGTCCCACAGGGACACCAATTTTTTTCACAGACAACAACCGATCTACTGTACAATCTCGCAACAGTATTTTCTATGAACGTTTGCCCCAGAATAAAATTGGGACACTGGTTTCTAGGAATCATGTGATTGCCGTATTTTTATAGCCATCCTCTGCCTGTATGCCTCTGAAAAACCTGTGAACAGCTGCCCGCAACTGGCCCCGTTGCCTGGGACAAGAGAGGGCATGCGATGGCTGAAGGACACAGTGCTACACAAAGACAAGCAGTCGCTCATAATGAAAGGGCAGGGATACAGTAGGAGGGAGGGGCGGAGGGGAGAGGCAGGCTAGGATGTAGCAGAGATACTGCAGACGGGCTTATCCCCTCAGAGTGCTACGCAGTCTGGACAGCCCAGGAAGTGGTCTTAAAAACCCATTAAATACGAGCATAACAAAACATGTTCTTTGTGTCTGGAGTATCCAGGTTATCATCATTACCACAACATATGGCTTGTTGTCAATGACACAACAAGAACTTTCATTAGGAAAACACAATATCACAGAGAGAGAGAGAGAGAGAGAGAGAGAGAGAGAGAGAGAGAGAGAGAGAGAGAGAGAGAGAGAGAGAGAGAGAGAGAGAGAGAGAGAGAGAGAGAGAGGGAGAAAGAGAGAGAGGTAAGACTTTAAAAGCACAGCAGCTCCAAGCTCAAGCAAAGCATAACAAACATGAATAAACCAAAAGGACAGTTATTTCTATTTCCCTGTTGCTTTGCTTAGCTAGAGGTACTCTACCAAAATGGTTCAGTTCCCTGGAAGATAAAGATTAGACAAAAATGGAACACAAACTGCAACGACCATTTTATCTATGTCAAGTGATGTTTGATAAATCTTCAGAATTAGGTTGGTGGTTGTTGGCATTACAAGGCTACAAGGCTAAGTGTGCAAGTCCCTCTCCACCCCTTCATGGAATTTAAAATCAGTCAAATGTAAAATAATAAATGTGAGTAAAACTAGAATGTCTGGAAATACTTGTGTGAAGTCTTACATGCTTTGCATTGAAACCAGTTTGATTTGATTCAAAGGGGACCATGCAGTCAATCCACCTCCCTAACCTATAACTCTCCTGTCTTTGTCTACACGATTCTAGCCAGCTACTGTATAATGGACTCTTAAATATACTGTAACTTTGTAAGTAGTATTAAAAAGAATCTCTTTAGCTTACCGATCTCCATCTCGATGAAGGTGGCTTCCTCTGGCAGGGCCCGTGGAAGCACCCCGGGGTCACTGAAGCTGGTTCTCAGCAGCATGGCCATGACAAAGAGGAAGAGCACAGCTGCAAAGACTGGGATGGTGGGGGACAGATGGATAGCCAGGTACGGGCATCTGTAGAGAGGAAGGAAAGAAAATATTACAGCTTAACAGCCATTAAAACTGGGAAAGCAGCTGTGTCATTTTAGATTTTAGTGTCGGCTATTCAGAAATAGATATAAAAGCTCACAGCACACGACTTTGTGCCACATTGTGAGCTTGTTTTATCTCTAACGTTTTGAAAAAATGTTGAATTATAAAAAAGGTAAGACTACTGATTTAGAAGGCCTTTGTAGAATTGGTCTCGGGCTTAATAATCCAGTAATAAAGGTTTAAGGTTAGCTCACTGTGACAAATTAAATTGCTCTACCTTTCAGAAAGCAATAAACAAGGGCATATCTAATATGGGGATTAGTAAAACAATTACCTCTGCTTTGAGCTGTGGGCACAAAACAATCACGTCTTGACCTGGACTAATTACACTCTGAAACCAATACTTGCTGATCATCTGATATAAACATATTTATAAATTAATATATATTTCTGTGCCAAAATATACAGCAGCCACAACCAAAAAAATGCTCTCTTTCAAACAATCAATGAAAGACTGGACTTTGTGTTTTGTAATTATTGTCAAACAAACAGGGCAGCATGTGCAGCTGGTGAACAGGAGAACAATATGATATACAATCTGTAGTGGTGTACTCTGTGTGAGGTCATGAACCAGCCTCTGTCACACTATGCCCCATGATCTGACCTGTATGCTGGAGTCATGGTGGTGAATACACAACATTCTTTGTATTTGACTGCTAAGACACAGTATCAACACTACAATCGCCAAGTCCAACCACAGCCTAGGGCTGTTACCATTATAAAATTTTACTTGGCGGTTAATTGTTGCTTACATAATGGTGAATCATGGTTTACTTGCATTTCTGTTGATGAAAATAATTTCTTTTTAGCTTTGTAAGCAAAGGGTGCCATGGGCAGAAATGCAAAAAAATCTATACTACCAACATGAATAGTGGAAATAGCTGATCTACATGCTCAACACTGACCACATTGGTAAGCATTTTGAGCTCGTAGATCGATAATTCCATTTTTAAATGTTTAAAAATATGTTTTCAGCACAAATAACACACGCACACGCACACGCACACACACACACACACACACACACACACACACACACACACACACACACACACACACACACACACACACACACATAGTCCGTGGGACGCCAGGCAAAAAATGGCAATTTACCGCCATCAAAAGGGACAAGACATATGTGGTATCATTACGTTCGTCTGACATCCAGGAATGCAAAAATGTGTGATAGCAGTTTCAGAAGAGTAGCTGAATACAGTTTTTTGGCATTTATATCTGATAAAATGTTGTAATAACTTCATAACTTGAAATGCATTGATTTTACGCCCCATAAATGTATTGAACGTTAATATAAAGTTGAGCATTACGAACGATTTGGTACCAACTACATGTCTGTATCTCCTACGGTTCTCGAGATACAGTATATAGGTACATTCACAGATGGAGGAGAGCAAGACATTTGTAACATTGATTTTTAAGTCAATCAAATGGTGATACAGGCATGAGAATTGGTACACACACTCTTCAAACCCCACTATTTCTAAAAGTACTGCATGCCCTGCAAAATTCCAAGATGGCACCCCCCAAAATCCAAGATGTCCGTCCAAAAATGTGGTTTTTCCTTCATAACTCAAATTACAAAGATCTTAAGCCCCATAAATGTATTGAACGTTAATATAAAGTCGGGCATTACGGACATTTTGATACCAAGTACATGGCTGTATGTACTACGGTTCTTGAGTTACAACATATACGTAGTGATGTGGCACCATAAGTGTAACATTTTGGCATGTTTCACTCTTTAACTCAAAGATCCCTTTATCACCATTTATTCTATTTTCAGGAAATGGACCTACATGTATCTGCTATCATAAACCACTTCAAGTTTTTCAATTGATGAAACGGGTCGGGAGTTATTAAGCCAATTGTGAAGGGCTGTTTCAGTGCTAAAATTGCTGCGTACATTCTGCGAATATAAGCCACCCAGAAATGTCTGTCTGTGCATCTGTCCTTCACAATAATGTGTCATAGTATAATGGTATAATGTGGGTAATATGTAATAGTGTCGTAGTGTAACGTGTAATACTGTAATAGGACAATATGTGTAATAGGGTAATATGTGTAATAGTGTCATAGTATAACATGTGTAATAGGGTAATAGGGTAATATGTGTAATAGTGTCATAGTGTAACATGTGTAATAGTGTAATAGGGTAATATGTGTAATAGTGTCATAGTGTAACATGTGTAATAGGGTAATAGGGTAATATGTGTAATAGTGTCATAGTGTAACATGTGTAATAGGGTAATAAGTGTAATAGTGTGATATTTGTGCATTAGGCTAATAGTGTAATAGGAAATATGTGTAATAGTGTCATAGTGTAATAGGGTAATATGTGTAATAGTGTAATAGTGCAATATATGTACATTAGGGTAATAGTGCAATATACGCAATCATGTAATAGTGTAATATATGCAATTGTGTAACAGCGTAATAGGGTAATATATGTAATAGTGTAATAGGGTAATATATGTAATGGTGTAATAGTGAAATATATGTGCATTAGGGTAATAGTGTAATATATTGAATAGTGGTCTAGTGTAATTGTCCTATTACACCATTACACATGATACACATACTTGCCTATTACACATGTCACAATATGACACTAGTACACATATTACGCTATTATGCTATACCAATATTACAGTAATATATTACACTATTACCATAATGCACAGACATTACACTATTAGCCCTATTACACTATTGCATATATTACACTATTACCCTATTACACATGTTACACTATGACACTATTACACATATTACCCTATTATGCTATTACACATGTTACAATATTATGCTATTACACATGTTACACTATGCCACTATTACACATATCAACCTATTACACTATTACACATGTTACACTAGTACACACATTACCCTATTATGCTATTACAACATGTTACACTATGCCACTATTACACATGTTACAATATGCCACTATTACACATATCATCCTATTACACTATTACACATGTTACACTATGCCACTATTACACATATAAACATATTACACTATTACACATGTTACACTATGACACTATTACACATATTACCCTATTACACTATTACACATGTTACACTGTGGCACTTATTACATACATTACCCTATTACAGTATACCGCTATAGACTGCATATATTACACTATTAGCTCTATTACACTATTGCATATATTACACTATTACGCATTTTTGCACATTATACAATTATAGTATGACACATGCTACACTTGGTGCGTCCACTTCACATATACACTTATTGTGAAGGACAGATGCACAGACAGACATTTCTGGGTGGCTTATATTCGCAGAATGTACGCAGCAATTTTAGCACTGAAACAGCCCTTCACAATTGGCTTAATAACTCCCGACCCGTTTCATCAATTGAAAAACTTGAAGTGGTTTATGATAGCAGATACATGTAGGTCCATTTCCTGAAAATAGAATAAATGGTGATAAAGGGATCTTTGAGTTAAAGAGTGAAACATGCCAAAATGTTACACTTATGGTGCCACATCACTACGTATATGTTGTAACTCAAGAACCGTAGTACATACAGCCATGTACTTGGTATCAAAATGTCCGTAATGCCCGACTTTATATTAACGTTCAATACATTTATGGGGCTTAAGATCTTTGTAATTTGAGTTATGAAGGAAAAACCACATTTTTGGACGGACATCTTGGATTTTGGGGGGTGCCATCTTGGAATTTTGCAGGGCACGCAGTACTTTTAGAAATAGTGGGGTTTGAAGAGTGTGTGTACCAATTCTCATGCCTGTATCACCATTTGATTGACTTAAAAATCAATGTTACAAATGTCTTGCTCTCCTCCATCTGTGAATGTACCTATATACTGTATCTCGAGAACCGTAGGAGATACAGACATGTAGTTGGTACCAAATCGTTCGTAATGCTCAACTTTATATTAACGTTCAATACATTTATGGGGCGTAAAATCAATGCATTTCAAGTTATGAAGTTATTACAACATTTTATCAGATATAAATGCCAAAAAACTGTATTCAGCTACTCTTCTGAAACTGCTATCACACATTTTTGCATTCCTGGATGTCAGACGAACGTAATGATACCACATATGTCTTGTCCCTTTTGATGGCGGTATTTTTCCTGGCGTCCCACGGACTAACATACATAACTGCAAGAAATGGCATGGCCTGCAGACCGGTCAAGCTGTAATGTGTGATGTGGGGTATTGTGTTTTTTTTTAGCATAAAATGTTATGTGGAAATGCAGATTTGAAGATAAATGTACATATTCATTAAGCAAGAAAAAATGAAACTGGCTAGTTGGGTCTGAAATGTTCTCTCATCTCTGTTATCAACAACCTGTTTGTTTTGTTTTGTTTGGACGGCGTTTCCTGCTTACACCATAACACATACTGTACATAGCGGTAGTTGCATACAGCCCAGAGGAAATGTTAAAAGGAATGGGCGATTAGAAAACTAGAAAAAGTGCCTGTGATTTGATATGAGTATTTTTTTTTCCTTTTTTGCATTAATCTGTCCTCTGGTGGTTATATAACAAGGCAACACAAAATAAATATACCAGTAACACAGAAACAGTGTATTCATAATGTTTAGTAGAGTGCATATAAAAATGCACACACGTTTCTTCCTCTGCCTATAGTGGGAATGTGCATGCAATATTTTAATGGAAATTGCACGCTGTGTTCGAAATTTTATGCACTTTGTTAAAGATTTACCAATCCTGCATAATCTCAGGATAGAATCACATGTCTATGGAGTGATAATGTATACCAACTTGCATGATGTAGCCAATGGATAAAATGTGCAAGAGTAATCTACAGAATTGTGTTTTGCCAAAATCTGTCTCATGGTGTCACCATAACTGGCAGACATGAAAAATGCAGGGCAAAGGTTTTTCGTTGGCCTCTAGGGTACAAAGTTGTCCAGTTTTAGGTAAGAACATAGATCTCCACAGCAGCTGTGGAGAATTTGGGGCAGAGATTCATCGTTGGCTTCCAGGGAGTGTGTGTGTGCAGTTTGGTATAGACCGGGAGCTTTACCCAGTTGAATGGATGCACACGTGGACAGAGGGCAAAACATACTCTCCCCATGCCTGGCTAATGAAGACAAAAAGGCTGCCTGCCTGTAAAACATAAGAGGAAATGAAGTCCAGTAATTCAGCACGCAACACACATGCACAATGGCTCACTACAACTGCCGGACAGGTCTGATTAGTTTTTTCCAAAGGATGCTTTTTCACACCAATGGGGGAACAATGTCATCACAGATTAAATCGATAGTTAGAAACCTCCACCTGCTTCTGATCAAAGAATACTTGTTCCATTTGTTAGCATAGAGACAGCAGAGGCCAGCCAGTGAATTCAGATAGAGAGGGGCTTGGCCCGTAGTCTTCTCGGTTGGTGATGTATAATTGTAGTCCATGATGACCAGTAAGCATTCAAAGCACACTCCATCATCACTTCCCATCAGGACGAGTCCACATCCTTCCTGGACATGCCCGTTTCCCTTCACTCCAGGAAGAGAAAGATGTGCTGACACTGTGGGTGTTTATCACTCACCACAGCAGTGACAAAAAAACAGTCAACCTAACCCTCAAGGAAATGATTTTTCTTGTATGTCACCTGTGTGATACTACGGTGTAACATGTACATGTCATTCTTTACTTCATTGTCCCGCTCTTTCTCTGACCTTGCCATGCAAATAACAAAGGCTGTGAGCTATATTTAGCTCAGCCTTAACGGACTGCCAGAGCGACCGCTGTAAAATCATTACACAATAGACAGTGGACTTCTGTCATATCCCAAGTATGAGGCCAACTCCTAAATTGCAACCGTATGTATTCTTTGAATAAACAGAAGAGATAAGATGACTGGCACTGTTGCTATATGCAAAGTCACCACCGCCGTTTCCGCCATGGCACATTAGGTAAATTATGTGGGGTGTAAAGGTCACCGCAAACTGTCTGGTCTTTGGGAGAGAGGTGGGGATGCTCAGTAAAAAGTCTGCATTTCTATACAACCTTATATCCAAAGCCCTTACATTGGCCATAAACTTCACATTCACACACCAACATTAAGACAAGCAACCATGCAAAGTGTCAACTTCATCTGCAGCAATTAAGGGTTTAGGGTCTTTCTAAGACACTTCAATGCAAATCCAGGAAGAGCCAGGGTTTGAACCCAGGAAGCTTACTGTTCCATGGCGGCCACTAGGGAACTTCTAATCTACACTTTGATCTGTGGGATTTCCCTTTCAACCCAGCATGAAAAAAGCTTGGATATAGGATGCTTCTGAATGATTCTTGCTGAATTGAAATCATCTCAATGGTGGTGTGACTAATCCCAAGATCAGGTCAAAGTCGGATGTAGGCTAATTCCTGAGCAAATCCTGACTGTGTGCACGTGTTGAGTATTGCATGCTCTGCCTTTGTTAATAACACAGGTATACAAACCTTTGGAGATCTGTGTGAATGAAAATATAAATGAATCATGCTGTTGCTGACGCTGTGTAAGCACATCTACATGAGACACTCCTTTGTTGTATGCATTATCTGTGAGTCATTCTCCCTTTCTATGCAGCACAACAATAATGTAATGTTGTAGAGTACCGATTACACAAAGATGGAAATGTAATTTGCCCTGTCTTAGTTTCACACCCACAGCAATTTGCTCCATCCATAACCCCAGCTGAAATTCTTATAAACAGCTACCGTAGCTTCATCTATCTCTCTGCGGCAGATATTACTTGTCGGATGCATGCAGACTACAGTATGAGCACAGTTTAGCTACAAATCCGGTCAGAGACATTTTACCTCTTCACCCTAAGCTGGATTGCAAGTGCGTTTTTTGAATGAATGTATATAAACTACATGGCTACAATCTATTACCTTTAAATCCTACATCTTTATTATGCAACACTTGTCTGTGCCATGAAATGCTGGAATCATCAAGCAGCTGGGAATGGATTAAAAGTGGTTACATCATGAGCCTGAAACAGCTGAACTGCTAAGTACAACAAGGGCAGAATGAGAAATAATAGTGAATCTGATGAGAATGATTTGATTTCAGGCTCATGAAATACAACACCAGTGGCCTGGCAGCTAGAGGGAAGGGCCACATCATGCGTTTATGGAAAAATCAATATATGCATAACACATCCCAGTACCACAATTATCTACAAGCCGAGCAGAGTACGAAACCTTATGCCCCCTCCTAAAAAAGGAAATATATAAACAATAGGCAGTGAGTGCACACCATCATTGTGAGTGCATTTGACTTTGTTGACTGCGGCCCCTCCTCAACATTGCTATTTTCTCAGAATATCTGCTTATTTTTGCTGAATACTTGCCTACGAATGCCCAGAATAGAAGAGGTGTATGCATGGGTTCATTAACGCCATTTGGTTAAGTGAACATCCCAGTATTGACAGTGTAGAAATCGATCCCCTACCTGCATGGCATGTGATATGGGTAAGAGCATCTCTTCCTCAAACCAGTAACAAAAAACAATACACCTTCGACCAGGACAGCTCTCAGAGAACAAAGACAGTAAATCATGGTTATTGTAAATGGAGCACGTGCTGCCAGCTGCATGGGCATTAATCACAGGTCCTGGCTGGCTGGCTGCAGCCAGGAGGAGCTGCTGTTTGACGGGCTAACTGGGAGGCAGGGTGGGGTGGAAGTGGTTGTGGGAACTCTCTGATCTCTGTTGCCAGATTTTCCCTGGCCACAGACACTCTGCGTGGTCAGCACTGCACCTCTCCTCCTTACACCCCTACCAATGGAAGGGTGGGGGGCCTCCATCATCAACGCACGCAGTGTCCTCAACATTATGACACCATAATCTAATAAAGCACACACATGTGCCCCTTGTGTACACATGCATACAACACAGAGACAAAATATGCAGTCCTCATCATTTTTTTTTTTTTTACCAAATAACTTGATATCGATTTTGTGATTGTAATGCTGTGGTGATAGGAAACTTATTTTATGCCATATCACAAATCCACGATAATAAGATATGTTCAATCCCAAGTTATCTCTAGTTTCATATAACATGATCAATATAAATGTATAGTGATTGATTGATTGATTGATTGATTGATTGGCTATTGATAAATCGTCCACACACAAACGCAGAGTACAGTATGTGTGACATAGACTGTGAGTAGCTAAGGGGACATGAATTGAAGAACATGAGCCATAGGATATTCAATTCAATTAAAATCACTGCTTACTAGAGGGGGAGGCACTGAGCAAGTAAGAAAACAGGCATGGTGGTATAGGTACCCTAACTCATACGCCCATTTGATTGACTTTATGTTTGATTGTGTATTTATTGCTCATTTCCGCATAGGGGTAGTTCTTGCACACTGCCGCCTCTCGACAAGGGCTGCTGATGGCCCAGCGATCAGAATGAGACGTCTGCTAGGCCGTTGTTGGAAGTGCTCCAGGCTATGCTGACAGACACTGGTCTCTCTGTTCTTCCATCTGTGCCCCAACGTGTTACGGCTCACCCTGAAGCCAACACCAATGTATCCTCACATTCAGAGGCTATAGCTACAGGGTGTGTGGTGGAGCTCAGATGATGATGAGATAAGGAGGCATCATCAGTACTTTGCTCAGTCTCAAACAAATTGACTCGGAATCACTTTAGAAAGACTACTAGCAGTTGAAAGAAAACAAGAGGTTAGTTCTCTCCCTTCCAGGGATTAACAGTCACAATAGTGGTACTTTTTTTTAACAAGGGGGCAAAATGTGAAGCATTTTGAAACATGCTGAGGAATTTAGAAAATGTTGGAAAACATTCCCAAACATGCTAATTATGGGATATTCAGGCTTTATCTTCAAAACAATGATCGTTTGGACCAACATTCAAAATATAATAATGGTTACAAGCCTGTCATGAATAATGCCAATCAATCACAAATCAAAACTTTTGTTTAGTGTGAATAATAACAATAATGCAACTTAATATGTAATATTCTCCTGCTCATTTGCCAAAAAGCCCTTGCCAATTTAGCTCAGGACATTTACGGTATGCTTATTGATCTGGCACACTGCATCTAGATGCATCCAAAAACGCAGAGCCTTTTTGTATTTAGAGTAGTAGGCTATATGGGCACTTTCACTCTGTCACATATAGGGGTTTCAAATCAGATAATGTCTCAAATAGCCCTGTAATGGTTGAGTTTAGGATTACCCTAACCCTCCACCCTGATCCCTTCCTCCCTCCCGCTCTGGCTCAATCTCCATGTTAATATCTATGCCCCTGGGGAGATCATTCTGGGCCGTAATATAAACGTATTGTGTTATCCAGCCTTCAGCCTGCAAGGCCTCCCGGAGCTCTGGCACTTGCTATCAGTCTCGACCAAGCTGGACAACGGCTCCTTCTGTCCAGGCTACGAGGAGTGCACACTGCCATAGCAGTACAGTGACAGGGAAGACATGGGCTTGCCTGCCCATGCACTGCAGGAGGAGCAACGTGTGGCTGGTTTGTTCAATTCCGTGCTGGGTACTCAAAATAATGTTACAGTGACATGGCTGTGTCTGATTTTTTTCTGGAATTGTAGAGTTTAGAAAGGAGAGGACAGAAAGGAAGATATATATGTAAGATTATTTATGAAGCAGGATTAAGCATGCTTCATAAATAAAAACAAGCATTCTCTTAAAACAAAGCTCTAAGAGGAGCCAGGAAGACATGCTGCAAATGAGGAGCTGCTGATGGTGTGTGTTCTCTAATGGATCCATTGGGTTGTGCTAGTGGGGTGAGAGATACTGAAGTGCTGAGACAACAAGAGGCCCTTTCACAGAGCCAATTAAATATTAAACACTACAGTAGTCAATAGTAAATCCCTGCTGTGCCTATAAGGAGCTCTGAATTTTGAGCTGAGAGTAGGCACAGACCACAATCTGAAGCTGTCCATGCATGGGACATACTGAGCTGAAACATAATATTGGGCTGCAGTTGGAGTGTCTGAGAAAATCTGCCTTTATGGATGTATTATAGCAGTAGTTCCCAAACAATGCATGTCAAGGGCCCCCAAATTGACCCTAATCACACCCCAACCTCCCCATTTGAAAAGGTGTTCCAGGGACCCCCATAAATACCATTTCATGCCATATCGACCTCCGAGACCTCAATTCATTGTATTGGAAATCAAAATTGTAAAATTGTAAAATCAATGCTGATGTAGGCTCCAAAACCTGTTTATGATAGCCTACACAAGACGAGTTGTACACTCTCAAAGTTGGTGTCATTTATAGGGACGCATTGGAACTCCCTCGGACCTCCAGGGGTCCCCGAACCCCACTTTGGGAACAACTCTAGGCTATATAGCACATTACGCGAAGGGCCTATCATAATAAATAAAAATACTGAACGAATACGCGCTGACAATGCCCCGTATAGTGGAGCATGTCATACTGGCGACTATTTTGACAGCTCTATATTTTTGGGCAAAATATTATTGCCATCAGCGACCAGAGATGTATAAGGCAATGCATGATGACTGTCACTTACTCAAATGCAAAGAAGAGCGAGCAAGTGCCGACGATGAGAAACACGGTCAGATAGAAGACGCCCTTCTGCCGGGCCATCATCACTCGTCCATCGCAGCAGAAAGTGTTTTTTCCAGGGAGCTTTTCCCATTTTCGCACCTTGCGCGTTATCATCACCGCCGACATGCTGATTCTTTCGTTCACAGTTCGGGCCCTTTGCTATAAAAAGACAGGATTCATTTGCTTTGAGACAGGACAAAATGATCAAGTGCCTTGTCCATTCCGGTGACTGGATATTATTATTAATCAGTCCATCGCGTGGATGATCTATCTAAAATAATTATAAGTCAACCAAAATCAGATGAAGATGTGACAGCACAGCCTTGGATAGGCTAACAAACACTGCTGAATAAGGATTGCCACACAATCCAAACACACATGACAGGTCCAATAATAGCTGCGTCTTTATCAACGTGTGTGTCGCAGTCATATCTTCAATAACATTTCATCCATATTTTCAGACGAGCGATTATCTCTTCTTATTGCAGCAGCTCATTCCGACATCCAACTGCCATTCCGGTTAAAGCTGACAGTCTTGATTCCTTGCCGATCCTTGATTATTGTAAATTGTTGATTTAAATGTATCCAAGCAGCAGATGTTTTGGCGACGAGAGAAAAAAAATCCAGTCGTGGTTCCTGCATTTGAAGACTGGACCTTGGCCAGTTGACATTCATATCATCTCGATAAATCATAAAGGATGATAGGCCTACACAATGTTTTCAAGTTCCAGTAAAATAAAATACAATTGAACGATATACTGGCAAATAAGCCCAATTCTTTATGAAAATAAAATAAAAAAAATTCTAGATCCGAACAGGCGAATCAAAATAGCTGTTGGCCGTATGATAAGGTGTATGTTGCTGTGCTTTCCCGCAGGATGCAAGCTTGCCTGGTTTAGTCAATGGTAGCAGGAAACACGCCTAGATTGAACTGTCTAATCTTAAAGGGACAGGACCTGTAACATTTTCTTAAGGAACAAAGAGAAAAATGCAAACCACATTCATAAAATAATAAGGGTAATAATAATAATAACAATAATAACAAGGGTAATAATAATAATAATACAATAAAATAAAAACTGTCAAAAGAAAGAATGCAAATATGAGATATTCTAATATAAATGCACATGCATGATTTGTTAGGACAAATTCTGAAGGTTTATTGAATTATTTGTATCATTATTTTCATTCCACCAAACCAAAGACTGGAACTGAATAAAGCTATTCACAAAATATTACCAATATTCAAATTCAATTTCTCAGTTGGCCGGTGCCCTTCATTGAATTAGCTATGTTTTATTTCACAAAAACTGTGTGTGTGTGTGTGTGTGTGTGTGTGTGTGTGTGTGTGTGTGTGTGTGTGTGTGTGTGTGTGTGTGTGTGTGTGTGTGTGTGTTAAGGATGAGACAGACACACATATCTACACACACACACACACACACACACACACACACACACACACACACACACACACACACACACACACACACACACACACACACAGTGTGTGATATGTGTGTCTGTCTCATCCTTAACTTTCCAACTAAATGGCTTCACATTATCCGCATCTATCCTTTGTTGTCAATGGCAAACAATAAAATGTTTGCCATTGACTTGGCTCCCATATGGCATCACAGTGGTGGGGAGCAAGGCACATTCAAAGCCCCTAGGCGTCTAAATGTTTATGTGGGATTTCACATTAAATGTGTTATCCCACATAAACCAAATTTTGGTAAAACGTCCATAGACTTCACAGACGTGGCTGCCACATGTGGCCTATGCTTTGGAGGGTCTACTCTATAGCACCACTCAAAAATCAAAGCCATGTGAAGTGAGTGGTGCCTTTTTATCAGTATGACAATGTACAGTATGACAACCTGCTAGCACACAATAGCCTAAGCACTGTGAGTAGTGCAACACAACAAGGGGGCAGCAAAATGTGCCAAAAACTGCTAAGCAGACCCTCAAAATAACAATTTTGTCTATGTCTCCATGGTGTAATAACAAGCGGTCAGGTGTGTCCTCAAAGCGATGTGAAAATAGTTGATCTGCATGTGTAAACACAGAACTCCCATTGGGAGGGGGGCAACACAAATATCCTACAAGTAGGGCATCAAATTTGTCAGCTAGGCCTAGCTGGCCAATTTGGTGCCCTACTTGTAGGGCAACCAGCCAGTGTTAAAAAAAGGAAAAAGGTAATTATTATAAGAGTAAAATATTGCCACTCCTCAATAGTTGCCATAATCGTCTTATGCACAGTAAACTTCTGAGTTTTATGGGTACATTTTTACACCCTTTTCAAACCAAAGGGTCACCTTGCAGCTCCTTGGTCTTGTCCCTTTGGTGTGGTATGGTCCATTGACTTGCATTGAATTGCTTGGCACAACGTGTGTCAATGTGGGACAACATGAGTCAATCTGCAACAAGACATACGGTACCAAATCGAGATTGCAACCGTTTGGACCCAAGGAGTTGCAATGTGATCTTTTGGTGTGAAAAGGGCTTTAAATCCCCCATACAATCAATCCCCATTGGCTTAGGTTGTTACTTCTTATTGTTATTTCTTAAATATGTATCCATGTTTATAATTTTGTGGGACACATTATTCCATATAGGCTAGTCGATGTGAATTGACCAGTGCCTTTTATCGTGAAGACAAGGTCGGATGCATCTAAGCCACAAGCAAAGATACAGTCTACCATTGTCAGTGAAAGCAATGCAGCAAAATGACTACAAAGATGCACCAGATGTGTGTAACTGCTGCAAAAGCTAAAAACGTTGAGCTGATTTCAAAGACACAAAGCTACAAATACATGTATATAAACAAAAAGAAGAATGGACACAACATTCTTCTATCTGTTTGCTTCTGCCTGTGTACACGCACCACCAGACATACACACAAAGCCACACCTTGGAGCGGTTCGTACTGCTCAAAAGGTTACATAGCCTAGCAGTTTTAACTGTATACACAAAGGTACTACATTTACTACAGTAGCCTAATATTACATTAATGACCCAAGATAATAGATGTCCTTTTTCACTAATGTACTGGAGGCTGTAAAGTAGTAGATACAAGATATACACATCACTCATCAGCAGCTGGAGTCTCTTTTTTCACATCAATACCAATGGAGAGGTCCATAAGTGATTAAGGGCTTGCCAGGATATCCTCAGCTGAACCGTGAACTTGTAGACTGTAAAATAATATTTGATATATTGATGCATGCAGTAATATTTGATAATGTCCATGTTTATGTGGAGTGAATGGGAGGAAGTGGCTAGTTGTTGAAAAGGGTTTATCTCTAGACAACCTGACAATCCATCAAATAATATTTCAAAACTTAAAATGCTCTCCTCTGACCCACTCCTATGTTGGACTGGGTAATCGAGTATTCATTTGTTTTTATGCCATTCTGTTCAGATCTGTTCTGATCTGATCTGATCTGATCTGATCTGATCTGATCTGATCTGATCTGATCTGTTCTGTTCTGTTCTGTTCTGTTCTGTTCTGTTCTGTTCTGTTCTGTTCTGTTCTGTTCTGTTCTGTCTGCATGTATACATCTATCAAAAATGCAATTAACTCTTAGTGCAACAGTTTTATCATAGAAAATGACTCTGATAAAGATTATTAATAAAACAATGTGAGGAATGAGAAGACATTTTCTTTAATACCTAATTCAAATTCAGGGATCCGTGTTTGAAAAAGGAATTGCATACCAATATTAAGCTTTAGTCCTCAAATTATATTATTATAATATGTTATAACCGTGGTTATAACACGTTATAACTGTTACAACTGATGACTGAAAGAAATGTTAGCTTTGGCTCTTTGTCTCCACCTATTGGTAGGCTACGTAGTGACATCATCAGAGTGTCTGACTGTCTGATCGTGAGCTTGCCATTATTTCGATATAAATCTATAATTTAATAGTGATGTCATATAATGATAATCACTGTTTTGCTTTTAAGATGGATCATATTTTATATTCTCATGTGTGATCATCGATCATCGAACAACTACTACAGACAGTATGCTACAGTCCATCAGTCTGTCTGTCACTGTGGTCTGCTTTTACAATAAAGTTTTCCACTTCAAAGTGTCCCGTCTTAATAATAGTCCGACTGGCAACCTGTTTAAGATTACGTTACATTATCTTCCTCTTCCTGATATATTTTTTCAAACTAGCTACTTTTGTTTTGTCGTTGAAATGGAACCCGTCCCGTGCGTTCGCGTACCGCAATGCCATGCACAGAAAATTAGGTAACACGTTTGATTATTGAACTGCATTTGCAACTGCAACGAAAGCGACACAATAGCCCTGAGATAATATTATACGACTGATAACCGTCCTGTGATCGTGGCTACATAGATTTTACACATGAGCACATCCATAAAATCACTCACATTCCCTCCTGCGTCGGAGACTAATCGCGGCGGCAGTAAAATTGCGTAGCGCTTCGTTTCTGCGCGAATTAATTAATTAGGCCTGCTGCGACCTACTGGTTTACACTTGTTTGTAGACTATAGGTGTAATGGCAGACACATCAACAGGGTTGGTGTGGTGTAATTCATGATGATGACAACTGCTATTTGTTAAACAAAGCAATTATCAGTTAATTGCAATGTAATATGTAGCTCTGGTCCATAGCTCAACTACTTCTATGATTCTGCCTTGCAGCGCAGCTCTGTGAAAGACAAAGTAGGCTCATCTCTCGGATGGACCTCCGACCAACCTCTAGTCTCTTCTGGAGCGTCTTTTTACAGAGCTCCATTGCATGGCAGAATCAGTGGAGATATGGACCAGAGCTAGCCTGCGTGTATTTTTTATTTATTTATTTTTTTAATATAATAGCAAGGACAGGAAATACAGTTAAAGGGCTGGCTTGTTTCGAACGGGTCACGCATAGGGTGAGATAATGATATCACAGCCTCTACGGCTATGAAGCCTCTTTGTTTAAGAGAGTTTTGTGTGATATGATGTGCAATCATACAGTTGATTGATAAACCTTCGATCAAATAATTTTGTTTGAAAGTTTGTTTGTTACCATGTAATAGCCTACTAATGCAGTATATGGAATACATGAAATGTATAGGTAGCCGTACTAATATCACAGCCATGGGGGTTTAATGTGCTGGTTTGTTTAATACAATTTACTTGATTGCTAATGCATACATACATTTGATTAACTAATACATTATCATTAATAAAAAGTATACATTGTTAATAATACATTGCTATTATTATGACTATTGTATAGGAAAGATTTGCAGTCCCAAGGAATTCTAGACCTCAGATTCTGTCTACAGAAAAACTATGATGGGAGCGTGGCCTTGCCCATCTTACTTTCCTGTCTATCAAAACTGGATCTGCCAAGCATCAAAAACCATGTGGCTTCCAGTGGTAAATGTGACATTGTCTGGAGTCAGGTAATAAATGCTGTTGGAGTAGGCTACATAGTACCTTTCAGTATCAGAAATGGATGAATTGTTTGTTTAAAAATACTACTAATAATAATATTTTTGATGAAACAGGCTATGCCAAGATCAAAGAGGGAGAGGACAAGAACAACTGGCAAACTGATAAATATGCTGCAAGATTTCTTGGAATCGTATGGAGAGAGCTGGACAGACGATCTGAAAGGGGACATTCCTCACAGATACCAACGTCATGGAGACTTGATAATAATGGCAGACAACCTTTTCTCACAGCCAGTTTGGAAGAAAATGGGTAACAGCCTTAAATTCAGTGACACTTTTGCTTTCATCAAGAAGCATGCCAAGTAATCAGTTACAATTTATTATACTTACTTCATAGGTCAAGAGCTGTGGCCAGCTGTTGCAGAAGGGCTGGGAGCCAAGCGCCTGGCACAGATGAGCCATATCTCCAGGGATGGGTTTCGAACGCCTATGGTGACCATGCTCTTAGGAGAACACAGCTGGGTGACACATATAGACAATGGAATAAGGTGAAACATACAGTAGGCCTAATCAATCAGCACTGTCTTTTTATGTTATACCTTTGTCCCATGTTGTATCTATTAAAAATCCTATTATTATTACTTCAGGTATGATTTTGATGTTACCAGATCCATGTTCTCTGCGGGAAATATCACAGAGAAGCTCAGGGTAGCTGCTTTTGATTGCAGGGGGGAGACCGTGGTGGATCTATATGCCGGTAGGAAAACAATGTATACAGAACCATGTTCCATAAATAAAAACAATATATTTTATACACCTAAAATACTGTTTCTACCCATTTTGTCTCAGGTATTGGATACTTTACATTACCATATTTGGTGCATGCAGGCGCTAGCCACATTCATGCTTGTGAATGGAATCCTGATTCAGTGATAGCACTGAAGAAAAACCTTGAGGGAAACAGGGTTTCAAATCGCTGTACCGTTCACTATGGAGACAACCGACAAGTAAGAATAAACATCTCTTTTTACATCTCATTGCATTAATCATTAACTACTGTATAAATAATGATATATAAGGAATAAAGAAACTTCATCCCCGAAGAAATTAGTTTATGGCAGGTCCACACACTGCTTCAGCTTGTAAAGAATGTCTATATGACCAAAACATTTTGTTCACTTTTAAATGTTTATAAGCTGTGCATGCAGGACTTCTACTTCCCTCTTCCTCATATTGAATTTATACTATAATTCTATGTGTCGCATGAACATGTTGGATCGTTGGGTTGTGATTTTTAGATCAGGTTTTGAAAAAATGAAGTAAAATGATAATAATAAAAAATAATAATACTACTAAAAAATATAATGTCATGCCCAAAAGAGCTGACCGGGACTGGTCAGAAATGGATTCCCCATTCATTTTCCTCATAGACTTTTCAAAATGAACTATATAAAGACAATTACGCAACAGACAAAGCCAACTTGGGTTGTGACAAATCATGAAAACACACACAATAATACCATACAATATCTAATTAGCAAGATTTTCTCCCAAAAGATTTTTTGTGTTGTCATGATTTGATTTGAAAATATAAATTATTTTCAAAAGTCTATGAGGAAAATGAATGACTCGATACCTGAGTACGAGATTCGTAAACATAATGGTTTGGAACATGGTGCTTTGTTGTCTGGTCCTACAATAACCAAAATTCACTGTGAAAGCTCCACAGTGATTTTACAGTGATTGCAGTGGAAAATAGCTGTAGGTTTGATGTCTGCATGATTGTGCCACCCACACAGTCAATCTTCAAACCATTTCCTGCTTCAATAATACAGTGAACATTAACAGACTTGGTTGGCAGTGCACCATGCAGTCATCCTTCATTCTATCAATAAAGATTTATTTGAAAAAAAAAAAAAAAAAAAAAAAAAAAACAACAACAACAACAATTGGAATAATATATCAAAAAAAAAATTTTTTTGGAATAAACACACATAAACACACACTCACACGCACGCACGTGCGCGTGTGTGTGTTACTAAAATGACTTGAAACCATATAACAAACGTTCTGATCCAATTTCTCAGCTCCAGCTATCTGATGTTGCAGACAGAGTAAACCTTGGACTAATACCAAGCTCTGAGGAGGGCTGGCCTGTTGCCTGTCGACTGCTGAAGAGGAAGACTGGGGGTATTTTACACATTCACCAAAATGTTACCTCACCAGCACCCAGCTTAGCAGTCAACACAGCTACCAGCAAACCAACCCAAACAGCTTCTGTGAAAAAGGCTGACAGAGATGTTTGGCAAGTCTGGGCTGACGACGCAGCAAATCGCATTGCCTCTCTACTCAAAGACATCACTTGCGGACAGTGGACGACAAGTATCCAGCATATAGAGCATGTTAAGTCTTATGCACCTCATATTCACCATGTGGTGCTGGACCTGGAGTGCAGGCCACTCTAAACTGAACTGACTATAAACTAAGTAACACTATCGATGAACACATGATATGAATACATTCCAATAATGGTTTTAAAATCTATGTTGTGCTGTCGCACTTAAGCTGTGTATATCCAGCTTGCAACTTTTAATGGATTTTACACCCATTACACATTTTATACTTTCCAGTGCACAAAAGTAACAAAAGCATTGAATAAGTCATTTACAATTAATTGAATGTTGGAAATGGCAACTCTTTGTCTCTATGTCAGAATTGCCGATGTATCCAGAGGCAAATACAAAGGGAACCAAAATGTTTGTTCCTTTTTTTTGTCCTATGGGTTCCTTTTCATTGGTGCTAAACATACCAGTCTGTTCTATAAGTTACATTTTAATTAATTACCAGACACTCTAAGTCCACAGCAAGTAAAAAACAAAACACATTGTAATTAATAGGCTACATCAAATACACAGAAGTAGTCATCAAGGATCATAAGCAAGTTAAGAATCTAACATCCGTCTAACAAAATATCTTTACTGTATAGTAGAATATCTTCACTATGTACACTGTAGGCTATACACTTCTGTATACACTTGTCTATAGAATGCTCTACATAATATGCAATCTAAATTAGGCTGCATATTTTTTGCCTTTGCATATGCCTTCAACGTTTTAGGCCAAGTAAGTAGCACTTACCGCCGGGGAGACATTAGGGACTTTAAGCCTTACGACGGCAGGTCTCTAGTACGCCAACAGGAACTCGATCTGTGCTCGATAGATAAACCTGCTTGCCGTAGCAACCATTCCTACTACGGCAGAACCTACACTTTAACGTAGTGTCCACAACGCCTGTTTGACACACGCTGCATAGACTTGTCACCATGGTAACCCGTCCCCGTTGCGGACGGCTGTGTGCTTAATGATTATGACAGCTACGGTGATTGTGTCATAGCAGCCGTACTTCCTGTACAGGTTGCCGTTCTGAAAATTGGGGAGCTTAAAATCCCTATTATTCCATCCTACTGTATCTATAGCCTACTGGCATCAGCACTGAGCACCAGCCTTAGTTACCTTAGCAATGGACATGTAGAGTTTGTTAGGGCATGGCTTAAGGAAATGACAGATGCTGTCAAAATGAATCTGTGGAGGCTGTACTGTACTGTACTGTAAATATATGACTAGCAGTTGACTAGCAGACTAGCAGTTAAAAACTTCATCAATTAATTAATTAATTAATTAATTAATTAATTAATTAATTAATTAATTAATTAATTAATTAATTAATTAATTAATTAATTCGTTCATTCATTCATATAATGGCACAGGGGAGTCACCTGATAGTAACCACAAGGTTGCCAGTTCGGACCCGGGTTCCCCCAGAGTTAGTGTCGATGTGGTCCTGAGCAAGACACTGAACCCCTAATTGCTCCTGATGTGCTGGTCAGTATCTTGCATGGTTTCTGCCGCCATTGGTGTGTGAATGGGTAAATGGGATCTATTATCTATATAAAACGCCTTGCATAAAGGTGCTATATAAATGCACCATTTACAATTAGTATTGTAAATGTATTGTATTGTACTGTATTGTGGTGAACTAAGTGCATCAGTGTTACTTACTGAGAAGCCATGATGGAGGTTAAGAAAGTACTCTATCAGTACTGAATATCATGAGTTTTAATCGAAAGTTGTATGAAGTAAAAGTATCAGAATGTAATAAGGATAACCTTGGAGGTCTCCAGGTTCATTTTTAGTCAGGGTAGTGGTTCCTATGTGGTGGTCCCCAGGTTGATTCTTACTCAGGGTGGTTGTCCCTGACCCTGGTTGATTGTGATCCCTGCTCTAATACTACCAAGCTTGCAGAACCCCTTCAAGGGGTTTTCAAAAAAATCCTGAGAGGATACAAATGTGAACCAAATGGACCCTAGCGGGTCCTCTCAGGAAAAAGGGGTCTGAAAGAAAAATCATTAACATGGTGAAATACATCTTGATGATGTTTCACCATGTTAATGATTTTTTCAGATCTCCATATTAAAATGGGTGGAGTTCCCCTTTCAGAAATCAACAACCGTTGCAGAATTTCAATAATGGCCCCAATTTTCCACATAAGACAGCGAGGGAGTATAGAGGAGGGCAAACAACAGAGGGAGCCAAGAGGAAATACACCTGTCATGGAAAATGCTGAGCTACACTTGCTCGTGGAGGAGGTAGACCTCAAACTTTCCTACCATATCTTCCGGGTACTTGGAAGCTTCCAAACGGAGCAGAGCAGAGCGCAGTGTAGGTGTGTAATCTCAGTCTGAAACACGCAACACAGTCGCCGGAGAGTGTAGCCAGTTTCAATTAAATGGATCTATTCACGAAGACAACACCAAGAGCCGCCGTCTAAAAGTCTGTATGAATGAAAGTACTCCATCATTCTGAGCACGTTTTACAATACATCTGCGAAACTGTCTCCCGATCATCCGCAGCGTGAGAAGAATCCCCCGGTTCTGCGGTCTCGTAGACGACAACTTTGAACAACAGGTGTGTATGTGTTCATGTAACCTACACGCTAAATGCTCAATATTTTCTCACACCAAACCATTCGTTTCACAAGTCTGCACAATTGCATTACTTTTGGGGCAGGTTTTTTAATCGATTTTGTTCGCCTTACACATTATTTTAGCCCTAATAGTTTGCGAGTAATCCGAGCCCTTGGATGCATAGATCCATCTGGGTGAAATATCCAAACTTCACCACTGTTATTCAATGCATTTCATTGCCTCGCCTGTCTTTCAACACCATTGCCTCGCCTGTCTGTCGCTGTCTTTCTTTGTCTATTACAATCCAACCTGTTTGATTCTAGTTTGACTAATTAGTTAGATTAGTCAAACTAGACGCCCGAAAAAAGTGTACACTGTTGTGTACTCTTGTGAGTTTTGTGAAAAGGGAATTAGTTGATGCAATTTGAGATACTAATTATAGTGTAGGTAGGTAATGGGTAGCTGATATCCTTCTATCCTCCTGTGTTATGCCTTTTTATGATATAGCCTATTATTTAAGATTATAAGATTTTTATTTTATTTATATTTTATTTTATTTATATGGTTTGGTTTTCTGTCTTTATTGATAGTATCAAGCAAAGACTGACAGGAAAGAGGGAGAGAAAGAATGGGAGAAACATGCAGCAAAGGTCATGAATGGGACTCAAACATACGACATGCTGTCAGGCCAGGGCAATGGGCATGTATGTGGCATGTGCCTGGACCGCTAGGCAAGCAGGCGCCCATGTCTTATGTATTTTTTTCTCGCTCAAAAAGATTATTCTAGTTAGTGCAATATCTTCACTGTCATCTCTTAATGACGCATGCATGCGTTACTTTCTTGTGAAGGTTAATTCCCTGGGAAGTTGCTTTACTGGTATTTTACTGTGTGCCTGAGCCAGCTGGAGTCAGGTGGCCTTAAGGCATTCAAACAATGAGGAAAAGTTTCCTTTTTATGTATGCTTGTGTGTGTACAATCATACATAAAAATAAGACAATCATCACACATCTGAAAACTCAACTTTTCGCCTATACTTCTCAGTTGTTGTCCTAAAGATACAAAAAGACTCAAATGGAGCGTGACGTTCAGATAGGAACATGGCCAATGACAACCTTGATATCAGGATTAAGCAGCTGAGCTCCACCCGGCCCTCTGTATCCTTAGAGGGTGGGAGCCTGTAGGATAGGTTGAGCCCTTGTTGTTTTTGCCTGTCCTGTTCCCAGTCTCTCCACAAGTTAACCTTTCACCCTGACTGAGGCTCCCTGTGGGGTTTAATTCTCAGACAGCTTGGTTGCCGGGAGACTTGAATCTTGTGATTTATTGATTTGAGAAAAAAACGGGCCATGTTATGTATGTTCTCATGCCATACTTCCTCTTATCATATGACAGGGTGTACTGACAATATAGCTCTGACTAAAGCCAAACCTGGTGACTTAACTCTCATGGTGTTTTGATAGTCGCATGACTGGTGGTGGGTATGTATTTGTGACCTACATTTTGGGAACACGTTTACATATTTTGGAATAAAGTAATGCTTGTCATTTGTGTCAATACTACGGCATTATTGTATGCTAAGTGAGTTGACTTAACAATCTGACCTCAGTGTAAACTGTTGCCTCAGGTAGGTGTAAGGCAATGTAACGTTTGTTTTCTCATGCCAATTAAAGCCGGTTTGAATTGAATTGAGTGGAGGGAGTGTAATGTCTCTACCGCTAAGGCATAGAGGTAGAGATCACTACCAGTCCTTTTATCAGAACCCTGTCTCTGTCCAGCTCGTTGTCTGTACCCAATTCCACAGTACTGCAGGAGCTAAGACGTTCAATCTTATGACTAACAGGAACAATGTACTAAGGACATTTTTGGGGGTGCTCGAGTTGACAACTAGCAGCTGTAAACCTAAAGAATGGCGTGGGAATCACATCATCAAAGCAGTCTCCTCGATGGCTTCTCTGGGATATTTAGCCCTCTGGGTTCTAATCTCCGAACCCATATCTGACAATGTTCTTGATCACTATTTTTGTGTCCTGGCCCAGAGTTGCTGTGACTTCCATGCTTCTTATTCGCTCTCTAAAAATCTGTCATGAACAAACAAATTGATTAAATCAATTAATTACCACTACATATAATATGTGGGGGTCTGCTCTGTCTCAGTTTCAGCACAGTAGTTTTTGTAGGAAACAACAATGGCATTAAAAGGATCCCTGCCTAATAAGATAAACATCGCTTAAAACGTTGTACTTTCTCTATATAACTAAAATAAACAATGGCATCTTATTTCTATCATAAATAGAGAATATTTCACCTAACAGGAACTGCTGCTGGTGCAGGATGATGATGTCACGTGTGATCTAGCTCTATGGAATATATGGATGAACACACTCATGTGACATCATCATCCTGCGACCCGGAGCACCTTCTATTGAGTGAAAGATTCTCTATTTATGAAAGAAATAAAGTATGGTAGGTGTTTTTATCTGCATGTTTTAGTTATAGAAGACAAGTATAGTGTTTTAAGGCATATTTGTCTTATTAGCCAGGGATCCTTTTAAGAAAGACTCAAGAGACAGACAATTGACGATCAATCAAGTCAATAGGGTAATCACAATGAGAAAGTAAGATGCAAGGGGGGCATGAAAGCTAAACACTTCAAAAATAGACCAACTTGCAGAAGGAAAAAGTAATTCGCCTTTGACTTATGGCAAAAAGTGTAAAGACAGTATTTGATCGATGTCTCTTTCCCAGCCCCTGGATTGGGCTGGTTAACCTGTGGACAGGACCTGCGTAGGGACGATGCCCCAGGCTGCAGACATGATTAACCTGGCCTTCTTGACTGACAGTGAGCGCGAGTTGATCCTGGAGGTCCTGCGTAGGGACGAGGATCTTAGGCAGGCTGAAGAGCAGCGTGTACGGTGAGAACAACAATCTCTGTATCCACTTCATATGACTGACATAAATAACGCAGCATCTGCACATTCTGCACACACACATTATTGTGCATGACTGCATATTCTCACCAGCAGTGTACAATGAGAATGGGATTATCATCATGGTGTAATGAAACAAGCACTACTTTGACTGGGACTTCCTGTAAAATCACAAAGGTGCATTTGGTGCAAAATTTGTGGTTTTGCATATTATGCAGGGATCATGATTATTGTTCTGGATGCCTGGTATTTAGACATCTACCTTTTTATGAGCTTTTTAGAATCACATTATTGTGGTCTGGCTGCTAAAACTAAAACTAAGTAAACGCTGTATATATGGCATCAGTGAGGCCAGTGCCCCTCAAAATGGAAAATGTTTTTTTTTACTTAAACCCAAATAATTTTAAGTATTTCTTGTTTCAGGAAGCTGAAGGCAGAGATGCTGGAAATCAAGAGGAAAGGGGCCAAGCGTGGGAGTGGAAGGTACAGTCAACGCACCTGTGGCCGCTGCCAGGAGCCTCTGAGTCGCCTAACTCTCGCCTCTAGCCAATGTAAGGCTTGTAAACACAATGTGTGCCGGAAGTGCCGAACACCCCAGCCCCATGGAACCTGGCTGTGCAGCGTGTGTGCCAAAGAGTCGTAAGAGACTCCCCTTTTTGTGTACATTACTTCTGCCTTTACTAACCATAGTTTCATGTAGCCAGAGAACTAGAGATTTCACCTACGATAACAATTATTGACATTTAAATTCAATCTCGAGGAAATAATTTGGAGTTTAAAAACAACATACTGAAACAATATGACTTGAACAATGACAACTTCAGGGCAGAAATATCAGGATTATATCTGGATGGATTGGTTTCCAAAGTAGTGGGCATTGGATTGTCAGCAGAGGTTTTCTTGTTGTTGTAGCCCCACATTGAATTTGTAATGTTAACATACTATCGGTGGGTGGAGATCTCCAGCTTGTTAACACTTTCAAATCCTACTGTATATCTGTGTAAGAACCTTTCACTGCAAGGCAGTAAAATATTTTGTGTTATAGGGACATAAAGAAATGCACAGGGGACTGGTTCTATGATCAGAGGATCAACCGTTTCTCCACTAGTCCTGGACACGACCTGGTGAGAAGCTCCCTAAAAAAGAGACCGCCATGTGAGTACTGAGTGCTGAAAGAGGAAGTGGGCATACACTCTTGAACAAGGAAGCTCGGCCTGGGCAGAAAGGAATGTCTGGGTCAATGGAATGTTGTTGTCCCCAAAAAAATGGAATGAGGAAATGGTACAAAGAGAGAAAAAGAAAACGTTTTGTGAGTGCTAGGCTTGGTTGTGAATGATAACCGCTTTATACCTGGTGTCCCATTACAGTTCAGTATATTCAATTTTTCCAAGTGACCAATCTACAAGCTCACAACAGATTTTAAATCAGCAACTTTCTGTTATTCATCTTATGGTTATTTATGCAGGGTTTACGTTAATATTTGTTTTGTCATATAGTGAAGAAGAGGGAAACAACGGGTGAATTGTTGTTAAAGAATCCAGAGTTGATTCCCAGTCAACCCGCTCCCGTGCCTCGACCCAGACTGAAAGATCAGACAAACAAGAGGTGATGAATCACATTAATGTTTTAATTCAATTCCTAAAATATATTCTATGCTGATGTTTGATTAGTGGAATTATGAAATCTCCAACCAGTGCTGATACGTTCTCCTTGACAGTCCACCAAGTGAGGCTTCTGGTTCTGTTGCGTCGAGGGAGTCTTACACTGAGAAAGAGCAGGTCAAGTCAAAAGAGCATGTCGACTCAAAGGACCCACAACAACCCAGTGACACAGAGTCAGCAGAAAAGGCCAGTCTGTGCAGCACTAAGGCGGAGACAGAGTCTGGCCGTGCGACGCCTGACCCACCAAGGTACTGTATGTAAATGAACTTGCAGAGGTACAAAGCTAATAGCGGTACTGTGCATGCTGGTTTGACATCATTTAGGTTTGTATCATCTTTCAGGGAGGAGAAGGGTGTGAGCCAATCAAGTCCTGTTGGATCCATCTCTTCCAGTCTGACCAGCCCCACCAAACCTGATAGAGTCAGCATTTGCAGCTCTGACTCGTTAGCAAACACGGTTAGAGATCTGGCTACAACACATATATTTTATACAAGTGTGCGTGCATGTGTGTGCTGTAGTTTATTCAATGCAGACTGGCTTCGCAGTCAATCTGTACCTGAAGTTACAGGCTGACTGTAACATAATTCCCGCTCATTGTAGGACTCAGAGGCTAAACAAGTTAGTCCGAGTTTTGAGGCAAGTGGTGCGGAAGTCGATAGACTTTTCAAGAAGAGTGTCAAACGTGGTCCAAAATCTCCAGGTAACGCCCTATATCTCTTTTTCAGCGCATTTGAGAATTCTGGTGTCAGATTGAGCTGTGTTATCTAGGCTGCTTTATTATGTTTTAACAGAGCACGCATCAGCCCTGGACCTCCGTGAGGAGGGAGATGGCAAGCCATCACAGCAATCTATGGGCAATAGGAGCCATTCTGTGCCAGGCCTTGATTTGCAGGTATATCTTTAAACATTATTTTTAACATCAGTTTATCATCTTGGCAATAATCCTCCAAGTGTGTTTAAAAAGAGAGAAACCACTGAATAGTCATGTCATGGTAGTCTTATTTGAGCAATAAGTCATCCATTAGTCTAGCTAACAAGAGGGAGGTTGACAGGGAAAGATGCTGTTCTATTATGATTTGTAATTTACTGTACTACTACAGGAAGACGAGGAGGAAGATGAGGATATTGACAACTTGGTTAGCATTCATAGAAAGACTGTAAACTCAAGTACCTCCAGTCTGGCCAGTTCAAAGGTAAAACTGTTATTTATCGTAATAATGCATTCAAACACTAACAAAATAACCAAGCTAGCTTGCTGCCGGATCGGTATTAAAGCTTGTCATTATGGTTCTCAAAATGGAATTGATGGAATTAACAGTCATTTATTGCATCACCACACAGATATGGTGTTAAGTTAATGTTACATTGTTTGTTTCTCTTGCGAACCAAGTGCAGAACCGAACCGGTCATGTTTACTAAGTAGTACATAAGTGGTTATATGATTTGGTTTGAAATCTTCTTTTTATAATTGATGTGCATACTATATGTGCAGTTTACAGTACCCAAGCATTATTCAACAGTATCTCATCTCGGGCCTTTCACGTTTCTCCAGGGCACATCGGGCAGTATGATGAGTATCTACAGTGAGAATGGGGACTATGACAGTGTAGACGTCACTGGTGACCTCACCTTTTCTCTCAGCTATGATGAACATACCCAGACCTTGAATGTCTTCATCAAGGAGTGCCAACGGCTGGCCTTCGGCGACTCTTCCCGGAAACGCTCCAACCCGTAAGTATACACTAGCCAGGTTACACTGTGGGTATAGACCAAAGCACAGCAAAAAGTGTAATTGGAAAGTATAATAGAAACCCTGCCTATTGAATAGCCTTCTCTTCAATCCATAACATTGTTCAGCACTGATGTCAAAATGAGGTTATTGAAAGTTATGGCATTTTATTCCCAAGTATATTTTCTGTACAGCTGGTCCAATGTCCGTCATTTCAATCCTTTAAACTAAAGGCAGCAGTAGTGTTGACTCAAAACAATGTGACTCCAAGAAATCTTTGTTTACTCCATACACACCCCTAACTTGACTTTGATCAGCTTAGATATGGGGGCTGCTGTGTTTACATAGTGACTTCCTAGAGGTGATTACTCGAGTCCCACAGGAAATTGAAAGTCAACAGACTTTTTTTTTCTCCAATTCCCTTTTTTTCTGTTTTTGAGAAATGCAGGGAAGTGAAGGTTGTGTTGTGTTGCATTTTAAATCACTAATTACAAAATATTTCATTAGGACAATTTAATACTCCCTTTTCCCCTACTTTTTGTCAGATATGTCAAATGCTACCTTCTCCCAGAGAAGACCCGGCAAACCAAAAGGAAAACCAGTACCAAGAGGAACACGGTGAACCCAATCTACAAAGAGACATTGAAGGTGATTATGCACATGCACACACATGTGCACACGCAGGCAGGCAGGCAGGCAGGCAGGCAGGCAAGACAGACAGACAGAGACACACACACAGACAGACAGAGACACACTCACAGACACACACCAGAGGCTATAGACATAATGACACTCCTTGATTACTGATCCCACTCCATGTCTCATTTAGATAATATCTAGCTCCACCTACACAGACCTTTAAGATTGATGTTGACATTGTAGACGGCAAACCAATATTGATTTTATTGCCATCTTGTTTGTATTACATATGTATACTGGCAAATTTAATATAGTGGGCGTGGGCGAAGGCAAAAGAATAGCCTCCTGTTTTTTTTTTATATATATGTATATAGATATACTGTATAACATTACAAGTAAGAAATGGAGTGGAAAGTCTTTCATGTTCTTATACTTTTTATATTTTATTTCAATAATAATAACTATGGCTTTCCATGTGTTGGTCTAACGCTAGTACTACTACTAGATCAGGATGTCTATTACAATACAGCCCCACAAAGTTTGCTAATATATCATTAAATTGATTTTCCAATTCCTCTTCGTTTTAACACTGCTGGAACACCTGTGTTCCTTGACTTTGCATACCAGTAAGGGTACATCTACGCCAAGCTCTAGTCCATAGCTCCACTGCTTCTATGATTCTGCCTTGCAGTGGAGCTCTGTGAAAGCCTCTCTGCTGGGCTGGAAATATAAAGAACATTTTACCTACTCACTGAAACAAACATGGCTTGTGTTATCAGATAGCCTTTCCTTAGTGGAAACATTCTGAGCCCTCCACCACGTGGATAAAATATACTTTTTGGCCAGAACACAGTTGTTTTTCATCAGAAACATATTTCCAAGATAAAAACCCATAGAAAACATTTTACCTCAGGTGAAAAACAATTGCGTTTTGGCCCAAAAGTCAATTTTATACGGGCAGTGGAGGGCTTGCAGTGGAGTATTTCCATTAAGTAGGCTTTCTGATCCCACAAGTCGGGTTGGTTTTGGTGAGTAGGTAAAACGTTCTTTATATTTCCTGTTGAGAAGAGAGGCTGGTCGGAGGTCCATCCAAGAGATTACGTCGTCTTTCACAGAGCTCCACAGCAAGGCACAATCATTGGAGATCATTGGAGAACCACTGGAGCTATGGACCTTATACACTTATAAATAATAATAATAAATAATACAATGAACCTGAGACACTCCTGTCCTCTTCCAGTATACCATCAGTCGTTCACAGCTACAGACCCGCTCTATTTTGCTGTCTGTTTGGCACCACGGTCGCATCAGCCGCAACGCCTTCCTGGGTGAGGTGGAGATTGCTCTGGACTGCCACGACCTGGACTCTCCTCAGGAGGAATGTGTCCCACTCATGGGGAAGGTATGTCACGGACAGGTCTTAACGAAATCACTTTATACTTAGTAAACTTGACCTGAGTTGTCTCTGTACTTTTTTTTGTCTCTATTTCCAGCAACAACAGATGTATTTGCTGAAAATAGCTGATTTAGAGCTTGCAAATCTGCTCTAATCTACAACATATTATTAATTTAGTTCTCTTACTGCACATACAGCCAGTGCCTGGCCAGGCTTCGGTCTTTGCTCAGTACAGAGGAGAGCTGGTAATCTCCTTGAAGTACATCACACCCAAAAAGCCAACAGATGACAAATGCAAAGGTAAGGCACAGCTTGTACAAAAGCATAGCAGACACGCATAGTTTGCTCTAAACTGTGTTTTAATGCTAGTGTTTTCCTCTAGGCAAAAAGACAAAGGATGAAGAAGGGGGAGAGCTGCATGTCCTGATTAAAGAGGCAAAGAGTCTGACAGCAATGAAATCTGGGGGCACATCAGATTCCTTTGTGAAAGGGTTAGTGCTTAGTGCCAAACCATGCGCTCATGACTACTTTTGCTTGGTGTTTCTCCCCTTCTCTCTATCCCTCTTTCCTGTTTATATTCACTGTAACTATCAAAATGTATATAAGAAAGAAACCTTTGCATTGTGAGGCATTGTAAACAAGTAGATCTGCTATTTTCACTTCATTTGTGTGACACTTAGGATGTGGTATTAGGGCATTCATTTCTGAAAATGACTAAAATAAACTGGAAAAAAGTATGCAATAGGTTTCTGCCTGACAGCAACGAATTAAAACACAACACAAATCCAGGTATACATTCAAAATCCAGTTCATGTATGATCCTGATAATATTAACCTTGCAGCAATATTTAGAAAGAAATATGCATTATATAGCACTCAAAGGATTTTTACGGACAGACTTCTGATGGATGAACACTAAATTCCTCTCCCACCACAGATACTTATTACCAGCGAAGGCCAAAATCACAAAGAGGAAGACTCCAGTGGTGAAGAAGAGTCTGAATCCTCATTATGACCACACGTTTGTATACAAGGATCTGAGCCTGGAGCAGCTTACAGGCATGTGTCTGGAGTTGACCGTGTGGGACAGAGAGGCACTGTCTAGTAATGACTTTCTGGGAGGGGTTCGCCTCAGTACTGGCACTGGTACGTATTTCATTTTGAACCATAATACATTTGAAACTGCTTGTTCAGGGTTTATAGGACAATACTAGGCCTAGCATCAACAAATGTCCTCTGTTCATGCCTTTAGACATACACAGGGAAACATTTAATGACTTTATTCTTGGACCCCTTAAAGGAAAGTTAAAAGGTATTATCCATATATAATAATGTTTGGTCACAGAAGCAGGTTACAAATTTCCATTACAGTAAAGCCCATTCAAAGAGGTTCTCCAGGATTATTATTAGTTTATGCCCGGCTGAGTGTACACACTGTACAATGTGCTAATTTTTGCCTGTGCAGGCACTCTGACAACTGGAAAGGAGGAAATGGAAATGGACTCAGTTGGAGAAGAAATTAGTCTCTGGCAGAAGATGATGCAGTACCCTGACTCGTGGGCAGAGGGTACTCTTCTGCTGCGCTCCTCTATGGGTAAGACCCAGGCCAAATGAGGACACTACTACAAACTGGGACTCAAAGAGGTGTGTGCACACTGAGATGGGGACATGCTGTCAAGAGGCATGTGAGACTTGTGGGATTGACTTAAATTAATTTGCAAGCCAAGCTGACCAACAATCAGCTTGTCTGAACAAACATTAACATTATTTACTGTAAGCTAACAGATGGCTTATTTGCCTGCTGAACACTAAAGCCCATGACACATGCCTCACATGTATGGCACAAATATTTAAAGTCTTAAAATGACATCAGCATATTTACACAAGATGATGACAGAACAACATGTGAATATGAAATTATCTGCATTTGGGTCTCTTCACAAAGCAGTAAGTCTACCAATTGTATTGTGGCAATTCATTGCTTTCTTGTGCCAAAACTGCCATACGCATTGCAATGTGCAACTGATATGCTATTGTTTTATTCCCTTGATGCACTGTAGGGCTGGTTTCAACTATTTATATTTTATTATCATTTTATGCAATTCAGAAATCACACTGCATACAGTAAATGGAGTAATGTTGCATTATGATTTCCTACTTGGAAAGCTGATCATTATTACTGTATAATGTTAAACTGCTGGTGTTCAAATGCAGTAATAATGTGGTCCATGGTAATTCATTATACTGCAAGCTTCATTCATTTATATGTTAACTTATATTTTATAGTAGTTGCACAAAATCTGTATTTTTTATCAAATTATATTTGTAAATGGTAGGCCTAGTATGAATGTCCATCACAATGAACTAAATGTTGGGTTAAAATATTCTATTCATCTAATAAAAACAAAAAGGAAAATGTCTGCATCTGCATCAATACAGTATCTATCCTCTGTAGTACATTAATTTGGTTTTGACTCCACAATCTAAAAAATTAAATAATTTTAACTCAAATCAAAGTGGACCTTATTGTTCAGTGAAGGACCATGAGCATCCACTGCTGGTGAATCAATGTATTGTACTGTACATGTAACCACCAATGAATGATATATGAAACGTACCGTATAATTCAAAGATTAATTCATGAACTGCATTATGCTTTGGGTCTAACATTCTGGGTAATACAGAAATGGAAGCGAATATCTTGGGATTTTGGTTAGCATGTCATAAATTCCTTGTCTTAATGACTTTAGCCCTGTTTTGTATTCAAAAGCTCACAGTCACTTACTATATACATTGTTCAGTGGTGCACCTACTCTAGGCCTGGTCCGATGTTTGACCAACAATTACTCAAATTAATCACAGCTTCAAAATTAATTTAATCATAATTAATTACCATTTCGAAATCCTCAATATGCCGTGTTTTCCTGTAGAGGGTTTGAACATTTAAAAAAAGAAAAAGCTATACAGTATGTCTCCGTAAAACGATGCTATACTGTTTTGTTTTGTTTTCAATAAGAAAATTCTCAGTGGGTTGATGTATGTTAATGCATTAAACATTTTAATCGGATTAATCAACAACATTATTGCCAGTAACATGGTATTTTCAATGGCCTTAGTTTGATATTATCGTAACAATATCTATAGAGGTATTTAGTATATATTCCAACACTTTAAAAAGCAGGAGGATATCAGAGTACTCAAAAAGTAAAGGCTAATCTATAAAAACGCCAACATGTTTCAACCTGTTAAAATGGTCTTCACAGGGCGTTAAGATTTCTGCTTCCACATTTTTTGAGTGCTTGGATCTCTTCCTCTCAAGTCTACCTTCCTGCAGATCCTAGAACCATCAATACACTTTTTAAGACATCTTTTTTTATCTCTTCTTTTGCCATCCGTCACGCATGTCAATCCCTAATGTTACTCATCAATGTGTTCCTGTAGTTCTGTTCCATAATCACAGAAGCCTTTGTGGAGCTCCAGTCTTTCTCGTTCTTCTTCGTCCAACAGGAAGTTGTCAATGTATGAAAAGAGCTCCTCTGAGCTCACAATGGTCATGAATCTCTCTCGGTCTACTCCGCGTTTGTCCAACAGCAGCATGCTGAAGTAGGATCTTGAGATTCTGAAGATTTGTCTAGACCAAAACACAAAATAGTTATCAGCTTAATTAATTGAACATAATGAGCTATATACTGCATCTCAGAGTGAAGCCTTGAGTGGTTCAGGTTGCCAGCCACTTGTTACCTCAGGCCTTCGATGACTTCAGAGTCAAGCTGTTTGTCTTTGATGCGGCCATGCTCCCGAGGAGGCGAGTCAAGGAGTTCAATCACTGTCACATGTCTCAGATCTAAGCCACAGTCTAATTTCTGGATGCAAACAGGATGCAAAAATGAAACATCTATTTTTTTGGGTTGTGAGCATGCCAAATATCATGTCATAGCAAACTTGAAAATGCATTTTGGTGAGTTTTTCTGAGAATGCTGATGTGTTTTACTCACCTGTATCATAATGTTCTGCATCTTGTAATCTGGGTCAGTTATGTCGGGTGCTGATATAATAAGCAGTCTCCTCTTTTCATAAAACTGATCCAATAGTGCAGAGGCAGTCTTTACATCCGTCTTAAATTGCATTGCTGCACATACACAAAATTAAAGCAAGGTTTTCGATAGAACAGTTATGTACTGCACTTCGTGTAGAAAGAAGAGAAAGAAAACAACATGCGATCAGTGATGCACCACATCTTCATATTATTCAGTGGATTTCTAACTTTTTGAGGTCCAATGCACACCAATGTGCAAGTCAAAATCTCAAGACATACATTTGTCAATTTGCATGAGCGGTGGTGGATTTGCTGTTTTAGTTTTACATTTTGAAGGCCCGCCAAAACTATTCTTGGCTCAATATTGTTAAACAATATTGTAAACAGCAGCCCCTACATGAGATTCACATGATTATTTTTTCATTTTTTTATTGTAAAAATGGAGGCAAAATAGGCAGCACATTCTGTGTCGCCAATTTTGGATCTTTTTTTTTTTTTTTTTTCTTTTTTTTTTTTGCTCTATTTTGGCATTCAGTAATACTGATAGAAATCTAGTTGGGTGGTTTTGTCAACATAGCAACAATATTGTTTGAGTGTCACAAAACTCCCACAGTACACCTGGACACCAGTGTGCCTCATTACACAGTCCGGGTAACTCAAAAATACAAAAAAAAAAAAATACAATACTTACAAACGCATTGAGCAGGGTCTCCACTCCAGTTGCGGTCGGACTGGCACACTCTGCTAGGCAAGCCCTTCCTCTCGAATCCCCCATCACAGTGGTACTCGCACACAGCGCCATAGTTGTTCCCGTCAGAGTCGCAGGTCACGTACCCATGCAGAGGTGGTTTGATTTCATGACACCTTCTCACTGGAAGAAATCATGCCCTATAGGCTTAAGATTTTCTTTGTTTTGGCATTTGAGGCATTTTTGTGCCTTACCTTCAACACGGACAATGAACTTGCAGGCAGCCCTATTCCTGGCTTGGTCATATACTTTGTAGCGGACAATGTTTGGTCCCTCTTTAAAGTCGGTGCCTGGCCCCTGGCCTACAAGTATCACACTTAGGAAATGAAAAGACAGATGTTTCAGCCCATGTAAAGTACAGCGGAGAGGGAGGGGAAACATACGAAGAAGTAACTTACTCAAGTGATTTATCTGCTGTATCCGTGGCAACAGGGGGTTCCCAGGTCACCCTGGCAGTTAATTTCCCAGGTTCAGCGACCTTGATTCGGGACAGAGGACACCTGATCTTTGGTGGATCGTAGTCTGGAAAGACAAAAACATCTACTGGTACATTTACAACCATTAAAGCAATATATTCAATTAAGAAAATAAAATACTGTAAATGTCATTTTTAGAGTTGTGCATAAACATCCCCTGTTGGCCTGTGGGTTAATTGCATCAATTCCTTTTCATGGAGAGGGGGATTTGTGGCCTGGGATATAATCCCCCATAGTGCTGGAGCCAGTCCAGAAAACTGAAGGGCAGGACATATGTGAAAGACAGAGCTGCAAGATGAAAATGTTTGTTTTATTTGTGTGGGTGGTAGACACTAAACTTGTGGTGCAGAAAGACGCAGATGGATTGAATCTTGTTCCTCAGTGGAGTTTATACGTAAGCAGTCGAGTTATAGCTGATGGGAAATCAATTCAAGGACTGTTTACTTTAAAATGTGAACACAATGTTTGCTCTGGAGTCAATATTGGAAAGTAGAAGAACATGCCATGTAGTGTAGGTTGTTTGTGTAGGGTTTCTTTGTATTCTTTCCCTGCCTGTCCCTCCTTCCTCTTTCTCATCCTCTGCAGTTTTGAAGTCACCAGCCACCTTATCTGCCAATTATCAACCTGTTACCTTGACTCCACCCTCAACCAATCACCATCTCTGCTACCTATAAAAGCCTCCACAACTCATTCTCTCAACCAGTTCATTTGTTAAAACTAAAAACCCCATGTTTTAGTTTCTCCTCCTGCTAACTGTAAATTCTATTGACATGCCCTGCCTTGAGACAGGGGAGACAGAGGCCTCTATACATAGGCACCATGTAGGTAAAACCTTGTTAAGCTCAAGGGGTGGTTGCCGCCACATGTATTTTTGAACTGTATTGGTTAGAATACCGTAGTTGGGTAGCCAGGATTTTGTTTTACTAATTATAAGGTTGTTAGTTGGCCTGTCTTTTGTTTCACCTAGCTGCTTCGTTTGTCATTTTGGCACCTGCGTTCCCTGGTAGTGGCTTAACTGTTCACTGTTTAATGTGTGCTTGTGTGCACCTACGCCTGTAAATGTTGTAAATATCCTAGAGTAAAAAATACATGGTACTTTTTTATCTAAACTGTGAATACTTTGTTTGCTCCTGTATGCTCAACAGCCTGGTTTTTAAATCTTTCATGTTACTACCTCATCCCTAGACCTCAAATGGATTTCGTAACACTAGCCTTGTATTTTAGAATTTATCATGCTCTGCTCCGTTTTTCTGTGTCAGTATAACAAACTACAGAAAATTTAGTTGTCACTGTACAATACAGCACTGCATGACCAGCGTTGAGGCACTGTTCTCTGCACCCTAAATGACGCCACTCTGACATGAACTGATCTAAACTTCATATTTGGCTGTGATCTGGAATGTAGGTTCTAAATGGATCAGCACTTGTTAGAGTGTAAATTAGTATGTTGCGCACAAGTAGGCCATGGCCCACTGTGCGTGAGCGGACCACGGTCTCTTACTTACATCACCATTACGTCATCACCTAAACTGGCCAATTGGAGTACCCCGATGGACGAAAGACCGTGGTTCAATTGCTTAACTTGACCCCCACTCTGGCTATGCAAGTAAATAGCTATTATGTTATGGTATAGCTAATTTGGGAGTCCTTGGCATGAGTTTGGGAGATCTTGACATGTACCTTTGGGAGAGCTTGACATGTACCTGAACAAATGGGTTCAACCCCGTTCCATGATCCATCAACCAGACAGGTGCGTGAGTGTACGCCTGCAAAGCGGTATCCAGGGTAACAGGAGAAGTCACACCTGGAGTCTGCCACAAAGCCTTGAGTACAGGTGTACCTGCCATGGGGGATCAGGGGCAGCACATGGCAACGCACCTCTGAAGAAACAAGACAAAAGCAGTGGAAAGGTACTCACATATGTGATTTAAGTAAAATTGTCAATGCAGAAAAAGTGTCAATGTAGAAATACTGTTACAAGTAAAAGTCCGGAATTCAAAATGTGCTTGAGTAAAAGTATTGGTATCAGAATGTTGGTATCACAATGCGTTTGTGAGCTTGTAGATATTCAAATAGCGTACAGTAGTATATAGTAGCAGACTAGCAGTACATCTAATATACAGTAAGTATACTACAGCGGGGGTTTTCAGCCGATTGTGAAAGAGGGTTCACTACCATAAACCTGTGGACTACATGGGCTGTATATGTAGTATATGGGCTGAGGTTAGTGCTTTTGTAACACTTGCTATATCCATTCCCAAAACTCTGTATCTGGCAATCCAGTACTCTTCCCCCGATTGAGATTTCAACTCCCTTTTTCTGTTGAATTTCTTGAACTACAACTTGTCAGTAAATGACTACATGAGACGGTCACAAAGTCATTCAGTTCACTGTTTCTCAACCAGTATAAAGCATTTTTTAAATCAACAAATCCTACAACTAATGTATTGTCAGACCACTCGTAATATTTCCATGGACAACCAGTTGTCCACCTGTTGAAAGTAACTAGCAATACAGTTTGAGTAAACATATATATATATATATATATATATATATATAAGCACTATATATATATATATAAGTACAATACTTAAACAATTATACTTTACACCAATTGGACAAAAGCAGTAACATGTAGAGATTAAAAATATTTTGTAGCATTGCATAACAAGCGTAAAAGAAAAACAAAACAGAAAATAGAGAACAAATGATTGCGTGTACCTACAGCTTCCACTTACTTCGGCAGTGAGCCGTGCCAGACCAGCGGCGGTTGGCCAAACACTGGATGGAGCTCCTCCCCAGCAGTCTATATCCACGGTCACACGTCAGCTCACAACGGGTGCCCAGTGTGCTGCGGTAGCTTCCTCCACGCGGGGAGAAGCAGATCACCTCCCCATTGGGCAGATTGGGAGAATGACACCAATGTGGGTCTGTATAAAACCAGAGCACAACAGACATGTCATTATATTAACCTTGAACCCTTGAACCTTCATATTACAGTACATTGAAAACAAATGCTTAAGTACATGAATGGACCATACCGGTATTAATATGTGTCATTGTTTATTCACAGCTTTGACTTTATCTTTTTTTATCTTAATGCTAGCCATATTGCCCGTGGCACAAATTGATATTAATCAATATATACAACCAGCAAGCCTAGCTTTAAAGAAATGTCCAACATTCTGCAGGTTTTGGCACTATTATGGAATAGAGGTTAGGTTATGGCTGGCTGGCTTGTATATGTATGAAATTGAATGTGAAGGTTAAAAAATACAGGCACAGGGCGCAAAGACGGATACGCATACAACAGAGGCAGAGGCCATGATCATGAAAACATATGGCTGAAACAAATTAGAAGAACATTACATATCTGAAAAACTGAGTCAATGGTGCCAGAACCTCACTACACTTAAACCAGGACTTAAACCATGTTAACCTTATATTACTACATTTTCTGTCTAGCTGTTCTGTGCCTTGAGGGTTAGATGTGGACAATTTCAAAGTCTGCCTCTCAATGACATCATTGATAGCCAAGTAGCTTTTAAATTGGTGGCTAGTGGCTACCAACACCAATGACTGGGTAAGTTGCGTTCAGTCTTGTGCCAGTGGACGATGAGCCTGTGAAGGAGTTCCTCATCTCCGCTGGATATGTGTTTAAATAAGGTGTTTTCCCTTACTATTGTAGTCCAGTATGGGAGTGTACTCCTCCTCTTCTGGTTCCAAATCATTGTAGCTGCTATGTATGGTCCCAGATATACCTGAAACAAACAGACGTTACTCACTACTACATAAAGTTGTCATAGTTGAAGCATGGAGTGATGATTATGTGACAGACCAGTATGTCTGCATTTGGCACTTTAAATGTGCTACTTAACAAGTGTTTCCATGTAAAAATGGCAAAAAGCACTATAAATTCTGCACTGGCTGAAACAAATTTTCCGCACAGTGAGTCTCCCCGACCACCATCATTCCTCCTCAGCATTTGTGGTTCATGCACGCGATTCCTCTCCCTTGAAGATCTCCAGTGACTGCATGCATATGAGTGCCAAGCACTGAGCAGCCTGACCCACTTCGAATCAGATCTTTTGTAAAGAGATGCTACACTAACTTAAACACACAAATAAAGATTATCTGAATAAAAATCCAAAATGATGTCAGTGTGTCAGTGTGAACAAAATCAAAGTCAGCCAGTGCCTCCGTTGGAAAATGTTCTGGAATGTTCCAGTGATTTTAGTGTTTCACTTCATCAGCTGTTTATTAATAACCTCTGTGTTCCACGCACTGCATGACATTGAGTGTTCTTGCTCATTCATATCTCCCTTAAGCTGTAAGAGCAACAACAGCCCCTGTTCTTTCTGATTTACAAGAAATGGCTTTAGTAATGTGATATGTATGAAAATGTGCTTTACCAGATAAAGCCCAGGCAAGAATGAACTTGTACTTCAATACAAACATGATGCTGAATAAGTGTCTCACAAATAATAGTGGCTGCCCCTTTTTCCATCTCTCTCTCTCTCTCACACACACACACACACACACACACACACACACACACACACACACACACACACACACACACACACACACACACACACACACACACACACACACACACACACACACACAGTGTTCATTAATTACATTTCACACTAGAGTTGAAAGAATTACTCAAAGTGTACAGCAGGCTATAATGAGGTAGTCCTGTGAAGGGGCTGAAAGATAGCCAGACTATGACACATTGTGCATCAGTAAGACCAGGCACTAGTCCCAAGACTCTCAGAACTGATGCAACGCGGAAGACATGCATGCATAGGGGTGGGTGTCGGATGGCAGCACAGGCTGCACTTTACAACTCTGCAATTACTGTAACTGCTGACTAACATGTCTTGTTTTATTTATCTTAGAAGGGTGTTAAATGTCACTGCTGATGATTATGAATGCTTCAAGAACAGTTAACAATCTGACAATGAATGTGAGTTAAACAAGCATTGAATCCTGTAGACACCTTATCTAGATGGATGCATTTGTTTGGATCTAAAGTCACATCACTCACAGATGATGGCTCTGCCAAAGCAAGTCACTAATTTAGAAGTGAGTGATCTCTGTCCTGCGCTTTAATTATACAGAGATCTAAGAGGGACAAGGACTTGCATGTTCAAATTTGGAGAATCACCTTTTAAACACAACAAATAAGCATCTTTCTTCGGCTGTTTCCTTCAGAGGTCACTACAGCGAAACATCTGCCTCCATCTCACCCTGTCATCTGCCTTCTCTTCTTTAACACCAACTAACATGTTATAATGTTATAGTAAATGTCATGTTCTCTTTTAGCCCTGAAATATATATGTATGACACCGTGAAGTAGGCTACGAGCATCATGTGAAGCATGGCTAGTTCTCTTTCACTATAAATCTCCTCTATGGTCTTCCTTTGAGCTGGAAGTTTCAACCTCAGCATCCTTCCACTATTCAGCTATCCCTCCAATGTACATGTACAAACCATCCATGATCCCAGTCTGCCCTCTCTGGCTTCGTCACCCCAAACCATATCCGTGGTCCCTCAGATCGCCTGATCCTATCTCCTAGTTACTCCCAGAGAGACAGAGAATCTCAACATTTCTGTAACTGCTACCTCCAGCTCTACTGTACATCTCCAGGTCTGCTTTTCCTCAGTTTTGCTGCTGTAATTTGATTTGGTTTTATCCATGTAGAAGAATAATGTCGCCTATTTGTATTTTGGATATGCTATGTTGATCCTACCTACCTACATAACAAACTAAGAAAAGGCAGTTACGTATAGCCTTTTTTCAGTCCTCACTCTCCATTGTGTCTTCTGAAAACGATCTGCACATCTGTGTCTAATATACACTGCAGCTGGTATTTCCTCTGCGCGGACAGGGAATACTGTACAGACAAATAAAAACATCCATTCAGGACTATCTCTCTACCAGACTACTAGCCTAGTAGTAGCCTAATACAAAATAGTGCATTATGTGAAGCCTATCTATTGTAGGCCCACTACTGCGTTGTACAATAAAATGCATTTTGCAATAAGAGAATTAAGTGAAGAGACACCCAATTTTCTTACCGCCGTTGTCAAGACCCAGCAACTTACCTGTGAAATATAAAATTAATATCCAGTTGGGTAACATTGTAAAACTTATTTTGTCTTCAAGCACACCCCAGAGTAGCAATACTGGATTAATTTGGTAGATTTCAAAGTATGATCTAGTGCGCAGAAGCCAGACTCCGACATGAAATATATGTTAATCCAGACCTGAGCTGATAAATTAGCAATTTATTTAGCCTAATAATAGTTAGTGCGGAGTATCTTCTAGTCAGACCAGAGTCTTCGCAGTTTTCTACTCGAATGATGATCCTTCTTCCCAAAAGTAGTCAAGAAATCACAAATACGCTTGGTGGCGCTGTGGGACTTCTTAAATTTTTTTTGTAAAGCGAGTTGGCCGCTCACTAGCCCCGTTCGTGACACTCTCATCTCGCTGGCGATGCTGACTACAGCTACGAGGAGAGAGTCACGTGTAGCTCGGTTGCTGCTGTGGATGACCGGCTTGAATGGCTTGCGCTAGCAATTAGCTACATGCTAGCGCTTCCAAAACATGGTACTGCCGTCTTCTAAAATTAAATACGCGTTTTCTGTGTGCCGGCCCTCAAATGTTAAGGTCCGGCGTTGAGTTTTTTTTTGTTGCGACTCTATCGACACCATTCCCGTTTGCATTGATAACTGCTAAAGGGGTTTAATCCACCGTTTCTCGCCGGCTGCACCCGGCGGTCATCCAGAAAGGTAACCGAGCTACACGTGACTCTCTCCTCGTAGCTGTAGTCAGTATCGCCAGCGAGATGAGAGTGTCACGAACGGGGCTAGCCGCTCACGATGGCCGCTCAGCTGCCTCGCATATTTCCACGAAGATAAGTGGTCTAAAATTAGATGTTTTATCATTATGTGCCAAGTTCCAAACAGCACGTTTACTAGCACAAACGCCTTTGGTCGTGCAACAATTAAGTGAAATAATAGCCTACTAACGGGAAAACGTGTTAGATTTGACGGACGTGACGAAGCACGTAGGCCTACTATCTAAATAGGTTTATCATGAAGTCTAAAGTCTGAAATGGATTGATAACTCCTAGATACCAGGAGGGCATTCATTAACTGAACATTACATTAGTTATCATCTGTTGCAACTAAAGACTATTTTTTCTCTCCTTAGGTCAGTCAAATCCGTCCAATCCAACCTCTACTGAAAAAAAAAACGAATAAAAAGAACAGTAGGCCTATATTCAAGCGACGCCATCGAAATAGTAGATTTACAAGCCCACAACGCGTTTGCAGATCGGCTATTTTTGAATTTCAAAAGGGACACAATGACACATGTTGGACCAACATGTGTCCCCCACTCGAAATGCGCCGGTTCCCTTCCCTTGGGAAAGTAAAGTGGTGTAGTAGGATGGTGTAGTCCAGTGCAGCTGGTGTAGGCTGCAGCGAATTGCGATATTGAGGGGTCCGAAACTGGGCGCTCGACCCCTGTTCATCATACAACCTGAAAGAGGGACAAGCAGGAGTCGAGGATGGCACAATAAGAGCTATTTTAGGCATGTGTGCAACCTGTTAACATGTACACGGTAGCCTAACAAGTTAAGTATCCTACTATTACTAAAAAAAATCTGTTTACATAGATTTAAAATTATTAAAGCTGGGCTGTTGGCTGAGTCCAGTGCGTCTCTGGCTACTTCCGGTCCAGTACTTGTCCCTATTTGTTGTCCCCATTTTCAATAGAAGTCTATGTAGAAGAGCCTCCATTGGCCTGGTCCCCATGAAGTAAACGGACATTGCGTGGATCGTCTATACTCTAGGCTCTGCGACGTCCTCCCCCAAATCGCCGGTTCCCTTCCCTCAGGAAAGTGATCTAGTAGTGACGACACTTCCCCCAGACCCGCTCTCTCTTTTCTAGTTGGATTTATTGCCTTAAAGTTTTTTCTCCTCGACACTCACAGACGGTCATCCAGGTCGCCTTGAAGTTTTTCTGTTTAAAAAAACAAATAAAAAACAGCATAAAAGCCAGGGATGTCTCCGCCGTCCAGGCGGCTTCAGACGAAGCCCGTGATTACATGTCTCAAGACCTTTTTGATTTCCTACAGTCTCATATTTTGGGTGAGTTGTTGCAGTCAGCCAGTGAGTAGTAGGGACACATCATTATATTTGGGGAGGGGGGACACAGTCAACAAGCCGAAGAGGTAACAATGGGCGCCGATGGAGAATGCCAGCTCGTCAGTCCATTTTGAGATGGAGCGTATCATTGTGTAGATTCTGCAAATTAGGCGCACAAGCGTTCTATTTTCTTTCTTCTTCTTTTTACGCCGGCGGGGGAAAACACTTGTTGAAATGTTGTTTTGTAGACATTAGTCACAGTGGAATTAATTGACAAGGAAAAAACTGATAGCTGTGTTGGTGCTGTTGCATTTTTTTGTCTTGTGTGATCGTTTCCAGCGCAATGATGTCCAACACGTAGTAGACTATGGCATCGAGAACAGTATACGAACCGTATGGCTAGTGACTAAAACAGCCATGTATGTTTTTCCCCTTAAAGGTCGATGCTTTTATCCGTCCATTTATTGCTCTCGGTTGGATGAGCTGAAGCTCTTATCAGACTAATGACTTGTTTCTTGTGCGAGGAGCGTAAGAGAAAAGAAGCAGTCTTTTAATGCAACTATATAATGGCCCTGACCTGCCTGAGGGTGCGTGTTTGTTTACCTTAAGGTTTGTTTAAATAAAATCTCTGCTGCTGTACATTGAATGCTTAATAACATGGTGGGAAAACAAATCCATTATGCCAGGGAAACCAAATTGCCTCAAATCAAAGTAGAGCTGATGTGGCTATTATTGCATCACTGGTCACTATAAACGTGGCTGAGAAGTGAAGATAAGTGAATATTGGTTTCGACCATTTTAAACACCCTTCCTTAGACCAATTTCCTCAAAAAAAAAGTTGAAACTGACAGAAGTCTTCTTCAGTAAACATTGATAATAGACTTTTTCAACTTTACGCATTTATAATGAAACAAATAAACTCCAGATAACTTACTTAACATTCTCTTCAACAAGCAAGCTTTTTGTTTGTTTTTGTTCCTTTGGTGTTGTCTTCCATCTGCAACTTTCATCTTTTTACATTGATTTTTGAAGCATGTTTCATCCTGATGGTAAAGCAATCAATTGTGATTCAGAATTCTCGGGCTTTGGTGTTATTTTCGTTCAACACTGTCCATATACTTGGTCAAAGTTCAGACTACACTAGGTATATTTGTACATTTGTTATGTCCCCTTTAGTGCTTTTAAGAGAGAGCTCTTCTAGGGCAGGAGAAGGCATGAAATGTTCCTTGGTAAAAAAAAAAATATATCACCTCACTCGACCTGCTAGTCAAAGTTCCTGCAATGATCTGCCAGGTGAATGACTGTAATGATGACAGTGTAAGTGACATGACATCAACAATGTTTGTTTTATGAACAAACTGTTGTTCTATCAACAAAATGCATTAATAAAAACAACATTAGTGTACTGTATGTTAACTGTTTACACATGCTTCTATGAGTTCTAAAAGATCCAGTGACCGTATGAATTGTGATTTGAACACAACCTCCTCTGCTGTCCTTCACACAAACTGTTTTTGATTGAATACTTTATTAGTCAGATCTCAATAGCATGTGTACACTAACACATTAAGACTAAACATAGCATGGCAATGGCAAATTAACAAAATATGTCATCAACAAATATAAAATGTCATCAACAAATACAAACACTATGTGCAAAAAAGAAGAAAGCCTGTAACCCTTTCCACCTTCAAGATCAAGTTTTTTTTTTAATCCATTGCACATTTATACATTATACAATACAGAGAGGGAGGAGCAAGTATGATAAATGACTATCCAATTATTATGTTAATTTATCTCAGTTCATTACATTGTGGTAGAAACCAGTAGTGTTGAAGTACAGTACCCCAGCCTGCAAATACCTAATCCCACATGCTTATATGTTGTGTTCTCATGTTAGTATTATGTACGGTACCGGCGGTAACTATCACATGAATGTACTTGACTGTACAATTTACAATTTAGACATTTAGAAGACTTTCTTAATCCAGAGTGACTTACATTGTACTGTAAAGGGTAATATCCATATTGTTTTTTGTTGTAAGCTTTATCTGGTGCTAATTGATAGCTATAGCCATTTCAGTATTCTGCTACCTGTCATCACAATTTAACACCCACCTGGAAGGACATCTGTCAGCTAGTTTGGGACAAGACTCAATTTGCCACTCGTTCTTTTCCAGAATGGGATGAATCTATAGTTGCAATAGTTGGCATATTAAAGTAGTAGGGAGTCAATGGAGGGTATTGCAACTCTAGATTCGTCCTATTAAAAAAAATCTAGAGTTACAAATTGCGGCTAGCTTGAGGCTACAGTTCAAAGGCGTAGTATTGTAAGTATTGTTAGGGCTTAAACCTGAGTCATGTCTGGTATCTTCTGTGTCCAGTGAGGTGGTTCATGTCAGAGAGGAGTAGGAGAACTCTTTACTCCCTCGATGTCTGTATTGTACTGTATTGTACTCTATGTCTAATGTCATATTGTACTGTATATGTGCTATGTGAAACAGATTCAATGAGAGTTCTTGGTTCATCTTGCACGCAAAAATGTTTGTGGTCTGGTCTTTTAAGGATCCATATGAAAATAAAATTATGACTCCCCCTCAGGTTCTGTCCTTAACACTCTGGTATTTGTTGTAGTGTAATATGCAATCAAGGAAGCCAATGCAACATAACAAACACATTGCTCAGCCAAAGCGAGCAATGTTGGGCTGGCCGAGAGGTTGGGCTGGCCAATCTCATGGAAGCCGGTACCCACACACCTCCAAATCACACAGAGATTTGGTGCATCCTGCATAGACCCGCAGACAGACATAGGCCTACTGTATAACATGCAATAAGAAGGTTAGTCAGGAAACAAATACATGCGATTAAAAACTAGATACACGAACAGGAGGGAGACCAAGCCCACCGATCCCCAAGGATGCATTTTGCATACTGGTACTGGTTTTACTCTAACATAGTGTTTTAGTCAAATAGTGGATTATTTTAATAAAATGCAAGTGCACAAATATTTTCAGTAACATGCATGCATACTGTATAGTATTCATATGGGTAGTTGGGCAACAGTTTTCACATGCTCCAAGACCCCAAAGACTTAATAGCTTCTCTGCTGCTGTTTGACGTCAGGGAAAGTTATGGATGCGGTTGGTAGGTATTTAGTGGCTGGGTTTTGAGCCTTAAAATCATAGATTGTGTCTAAGAACCACTCTACCCCTCTTTCAGGTCACAGGAGTGATCTTGCTAGCAGTTGGTGTGTGGGGGAAGGTGAGCCTGGAGGCTTATTTCTCCCTGGCTTCTGACAAGACTACCAATGCACCATATGTTCTGATTGGGACCGGAGCCACCATCGTTATTTTCGGACTATTCGGCTGCTTCGCTACATGCCGAGGAAGCCCCTGGATGCTTAAACTGGTCAGTGCAAAAGTCTGTATTCCCAAGTACCCTTGGCTTCACATCTGCCCTTTGTATGTAATCCTGACTCTGTTTGTTCCTTCAGTATGCTATGTTCCTGATCTTGGTGTTCCTAGCTGAGCTTGTTGCCGGAATCTCCGGCTTCCTCTTTAGACATGAGGTGAGATTGATATTATGACATAGACAGAATTACAGCAAAATGTCAAAGCATGAAGTGTCGTAAAATTTAACACGATTTCTTTTGTGTTGTTCAGATCAAGGCCATTTTAAAGGAATCCTATGCAAAGGCTGTGGCTAACTACAATACCACCAACAGTCAAAGTGCTGCGGTTGACACCATTCAGAGGACTGTAAGTGGGAGCTTTGCAATCATTTACTATGTTTTTAGTCTGCTTGTTCTTCATGTGTAAACAATGGCTGTATTACTACCCATAACCCGTTTTGTTAGGATTGAGTTATAATAACATATTCAGCACTATTAAATCATTTGATCGTCAAATTCTCAATATAGCCCAAGTACCATGAAGATATACTAATTATCCGGCATTGAGTACTGTAGTAGCCTCACGTATCTTGACGCAAGGCCACGTTTGCTTCAGGATACTACTATACAGTAATTTATCAATGTCAAAATAAAAAAAATAAAAATGCACCTGAATCCACATTTTGTGTTGTTTTCAGCCTACAGTACATCAACTTTCTTCACTAAAAATAGTCCAAAATATTGACAACAAAAGTATTTATAAATATTTATGTTAAATATGCAGTTTTATTTAATGTGTGTCTGCACTGTTTTAGCTCCATTGCTGCGGGGAGACAAATTACACTGACTGGTTTACCACAAAATACTTCGAAGAGGAGGGAATCCCTGTCAGTTGCTGCAAAGATGACTTGAAGTGCTCACAAGAGATCCTGAAAGACCGGAGTAAGGCTGGGACGGAAGTCTTCAATACGGTGAGTTCATTGGTGGATGCTTGGTTTGTGTGGATTTAACATTGCTTGTGAAGACTAATTGAACATAGGATCCAGGAAAAGCACAGACATCTCAAGAAAAATCCATGGGTGTTGAACAAAAATAAGAAAGGTGAGAAGAGAAGAAGTGTGCACACAGGTCTTGAGGTATGAATTTCTGACAAGGCCTCGAAACTTTGTTGTCTCTTCCTTCATATACAGTAAATAAAAACTTGGAGCTCATAGACCGGTGTGTGAACCTCATCTCAAATGTGAAATTAAGTTATTTGTGTATTGGGTAAGTGAAAGTTATTGGCAATTTTGTTCAACAATGATCTAAGCGTGAACTTATTTTTACATTATGCTTAGGGTTGCATGCTAAAAGTGTCAACAACGATGGAGGGCAATCTTGGAATCATTGCAGGGATTTCCTTTGGAATTGCATTCTTCCAGGTATTATTATAATTCCCTATATGTATTCTTTGGCTAATTTGCCCTAAAACATATCCTCCAATCCATTTATTTGTTTTTTTGAATCAGTGAAGATTTTTTTTTGTCTTGTGACCAAGTTGTGGAAGTCACTGACCATTCTTTTTTACTGTGCACAGCTCATTGGAATATTCTTGGCTTGCTGCTTGTCACGGTACATAACCAACAACCAGTATGAAATGGTTTAGGAGTGGTCTTCCAAAGGTACTGCTTTTGTCAGTTATGCAATCAAACACATTCAAATGTCATTTATTCATTCCAGTGCAATGTATATAATTTATGTCTTTATGTTTGTGAACTATGCAGTGAGTATTATTTTTCTATTTTATTTGAAGAGACTACCATGTTCGTTCTTTACAGGTCACTGAGGGGCAGCTCTTGATTCAAGCTGAGTTAAAGGAACTTCAACCTCCCATTATTTTAATATTGTATTTGTGTGTTGTATTTTAGAGAAAAAAAAACTCTTGCTGCTGCTTTTATGATCCCATTTGTATCAGCCAACCAGAAGGGAATAATATGGAAGGAAATCATGAGGGACCGTATTTGCTGTGTAGATTGTAAAGGGGAAAAATAGCAACTATATGCTTTTGTAGTTACTTTAGTGTTATTGTGATCTAATCTGTTATGTTTTTGATTAGTCTTCATGGATTCCGTACTGCCATTTTGATGCATTATCTTACCATTTAAATTGATGGTGTACTGTGCCAATTTGTTACAATTTCCACTTCTCTCCAAAGAGTGTCTATGGATATTGTGGACACATTATTTTGTAATCACTCTCTGCAAACAGAGGTATAAAATAAGCTGATAAAAGTATGAATGCTCTGCAATGCTGTGTGAATTCTTGTGTCTGTGAAACCAATAATAGGTTTTTAGTGTCTAGGACAGGAATGGGAACATACTTTGATTATGAGTCTAGGCCCATGAGTCTAGTTCCTCCCAGTTACACTGGGAGTAACTAGACATATACAGAACAGTCTATAGCATACCTGGGCATTATGCGGCCCGGGGGCCAAATGCGGCCCTTTGGCTGACTCTGACCGGCCCGGGGACCACCAGTGGTCCTTGAAAGAGTTCCATTTAAATATGGAAAGTGGTTGACACAGATGTAACTCTTTGAGAGCGTAAAAGTGAAACCAAATGGACCCTCGCGGGTCCATTTGGTTTCACTTTTACACTCTCAAGAGTTAAAATATTCATCATCTGAACTAGCCCAAAGTCTACACAACTAGAGAATGTAGAAGATTTGACCTGTCATTTTGATCTGTATGTTTGACTGTTTTGTTTCCCAAATCCAGCCTGGAATTGTGGACAAAAGCAAAATAAATCTTTAGTTTTGGGGTCTGTGGGGCTAAAATGTCATCAAATGGTGGTCCGTGGCTCAAATACGGAATAAATAGAGGGACCTGGTGGCAAAATGGTTGGTCTTACGCTCACTTTTATCGTGAAATTAAATTAATATCACGCAGACTTTAGTTCAGCCTTTAGTCTTGGCCCTCCACAATATTTTATGTATCTCATTTGGCCCCTTGGAAAAAATAATTGCCCACCCCTGGTCTATAGGAATGAGTGATACCGCTATTCTTGAAAATATCCTATGACTTGCCAGCTTGTAGTTAAGCTATTTTGGCTATTTCTCATACAGTGAAGTAGATAGGACATAAGGACAATAGGTGAGCATTTGTAGGTGTCTTTAATTTCAAATGACCATCAATTTCAATGCCTGTTAGTACCAGAGGGTAGTGTGGTAAGATTTGCCATGTTTTATATATAAATATTCCATCATCATGGTGGTTTGCTAATGGCATTTGCCAGCATTTTGCAAAATGGGTGGATCATAAATAGTAGTAGGCTTAGCAGCAGCAGTTTGCACTAATGAAAATGTAAAAAATAATCTTAAAATAATTTAGTGTCATTTTTATTAATCATTTTCCTCGTGCTGACTGGGTGATCAATGTGCTGCCTGATAATTTAGTGTTATTTTTTATTATTTATATAATTTTCCTCATGCTGGACTGGGTGATCAATGTGCTGCCTCCTGGTCTAAACACCAGGAGGCAGTGTTGTGTAAGACTGTTGGCAGGGTGATGAAACCTCACAGACTGGTTAGTGGCTGTGGTTACAGACTAGACTAGAGACTAGATCGTATGATAGGGCATCGGCATAGCCCTCAGAACTGATGCAACGCGGAATACAGGTGTGTGTGCACAAGTTGAAACGTGCAACAACTAGCCTGTCTACAGTATTATTGTGTGTGTGTGTGTGTGTGTGTGTGTGTGTGTGTGTGTGTGTGTGTGTGTGTGTGTGTGTGTGTGTGTGTGTGTGTGTGTGTGTGTGTGTGTGTGTGTGTACTAGTCCAGACCAGACCCGTTGAAGACCAGTGGTTCAGTGGTTGCAAAACCTTTTCATGTCAAGGACCACCAAATTGACACTGAGCCGCGCACTGGAACTCCCTCAGAGACCCCTGGGAGTCCACGGCCCCAATTTAGGAAACACAAACACTGGTCAATGCAGGCAGCCTTTGCAGACCTGAGACCAGGGGTAAGAGGGCATGTAAGTGTGTGGGGCAGGAAAGGGGTACGGCTAATCGCAGACAGACAATCCCACACAAATATATTGATTGACACTGCTGATGTGATTTGTAATTGGCTCCCTGAAGTCAGACAACGCAAGGAACCGCCCACGCCACTGATATTATCCAATAGCTGGAGTTGTCAGGCGGCCAGGGGGCGGTGTCTGTCTGCAACCCCGGCATCACTCCTATAAAAGACCGTGTTCCGCACGGCAGCGGGTGGGGAAATATTCACTTTTCTTCCCGGCGGGTGGTGTTGCAGTCAGACAAGAGTTTTGACTGTGAATTTTATAAAGTACCATCACACGATTTCATCGAGTACTCGTAAGGTCAGTAAACGTTTCTTTCCGTCTCCGAGCTGTGTATTGATGTTCTCTCTCCAATGGCAGGGTCAAGTTGATGTAATTTCAGCCTGAAAGGATTTAGATGTGTCAAGGTGTTGTCTTTCTGTTATCAGCGTAGCTTGGGCTACTCCCTCTAAATGCATGATGGTTTGCACGCAGCGATTCCACAGCAGTCGAGGAAGTGGTGTTGCTTCATCAAATTGAAGGCTGAATAAACACTGACTTAATCACGCTATTCTATTTCAATTCAAAAGGCTTTATTGGCATGCGAAAACATAAGTTTACATTGCCGAAGCAAGGAGATGTATGTATATTTGAAAGTCAGATTCTTCAATATAGCAATGTCTGTGCTCTGCAACTTGACAATGCTCTGATTTCTGTCGCTTTGTATGTGGGGAAACCTTAGTATTATCTAGGCACACTCTGTCCCACTTTTGTAGTTGTAGGCATGCAGATGATGCTAGCAAGACGAATCAAAATAAACGCTGTAGTTGATGATCTGATGTGCAGCAAAGTCAAGTTTTCATATCATTGCCTTGCAGAGTGAAATTTCAACGTCAAGCCACTCTGCCTTACTGCAACAACCTGCTGCAATAACTAAGCCCCAGCCTTCATCATGATGCAGATCAACATCGACCCAGCCAGCAATAAGCACTCTCTCCTCAACATGATGCACCGCTTTATAGCTGCAGCCAACAATATGGATGAAACCATTATGGTACCCAGCCTGCTGAGGGATGTGCCACTGGAGGGCCAGACCTCTGCTCAGGAGGAGACTAACAACAACAACGTTGTTGGTCTCCAACAGTGCCCCAACAAGCAGAGGGACATGTATGAGCATTACCTGCTCCTCAAATCCATAAAAAACGACATGGAATGGGGCCTGCTGAAAAGAGAAATGAGCAGCGGGGCCAGCTTCCTGGAGATGGCAGTCAAACAGGAGGAAAAGCAGCCGGTAACTGGGGACTTTCCTCTTGATGACAACTCGGACCTTGAAGATCAGTTCCACTACCACCTCAGGGGATTGTTCGGAGTGTTGTCAAAACTCACAGTGCAAGCAGACAACCTCACCTGCCGGTACAAGAGGGAAATCGGTGGTGGAAACTTCATGAGATAGGATTCACAACTGTCCCACTCATTGTCATTTTCTTTTTTTTTTTCTTTTTTTTTTTTTCTTTTTTTTTAACCTGGACTGCTTGATGCACTTGAGAACCCCCATCTTGCGTAAATGCTCTCCTGTGAATGGTGAGCGAGCGTACCAAGGCATTTGCCTCTGAGTAGCAACACTCCGGCCCCCCCTTTTATGACTTTAAAGAAAATGATGCCTGCATGGATGAAAATGATTTTTGGAATGTAAGATGAACTCATTGTCAATCGCGAGTGGACACTCTGAGGCCGACTGAGTTTGAGTTCATTACTTAAGTTCCTGATGATTCATGGCTCTGTCAGATATCTTGCTGTATGGAAGAAACCACTCAACTCCATGTTCTCAGAAAATGAGAATGGCCAGCTCAGGTGCAGTTAAGAGGTTTTTGTCTCAGCACTTAATACTTTTTACACATTCTTATCTGACAGTCATAAACTGTTCAGTAGTACTGCTTTATGATGATGGGGAAAAGAGATGGCTGGCTACATGGGTGGATTTAGTTAGGCAGTTTGAGGCTCTTTTGCTGATACACTTATAATTTCCATTAGTTTAATATTTTGGAAATGACGCACATGCATTAAGGGTGTTGTAGTTTGTTTATGCCAGAAAAATCCAAAACCTCAAACTGAGTTGGGTGGTTTCTTCCAGACTGCAATGATTTATTCAGATGCTTCCTGCCTTTCATTTCAAAGTTGTCAATGAAGCCAGGTCTCTGGCTTGACTACAAAACAAAGGATCATGATTGAAGGTGAATTTGGAATGCTGGTAATTCTGTCCCTCAAATTCTTTAATGCAGGGTTTAAGACCAATTATTTATACTTTGTAGTGTCACTGGCAGGAAACTGTCAATCTTTTATCCGGGGAGTGACATGGCTGTCCAATGTGTGATCTTGGCTGTAATGGCCTTGATTTAAAGATTTTTATATTGTGGGTTTTCCCATGTAACATGGTGTGCCTTGAATCTTTTTCTAATTCATGCCCTGTTCCGTTGCGTTTCTGGTCCCAATTGTCTGACTGGTACAAAAGATGGTAAACAAGATATTGTCATTTCTATGTTTCCTTGAATATTTCAAGAACAACTTTTATATTGAGCAGAAATGCATTAAAAATTTAATAAAGACTCTAACTAATATCTGTCTGTCACATTCCTAGATGGAACACTTTATTTTTGTGTCACTCCACAAACAACATATTAAAAAGCACAAATGCAATATTTGTTTGCAGGCCTCTTGCAAGGAATTGTGAGACACCTTAAATAAAAAGACATGATGGCTTTAAAAATGTACTACATATAGTAAACAATTGGGCATTAAACAAATGCAGAAATTGCACACATCAAACAGTGCCTAGGATGGTCCCTTCTGTAGACCAGTTACTAGATTTAGCTTGGTTTCTATTACATTGACTACGCTATCATGTAGAGTTGACTCATATTATGCATATAGTTAAATTGAAGTGGAATGGTTGGTTTAGGGTCTACTCTAGTGCCTCCTGGAACTAACGGCTCTCCAAACAACCTGGGCTTGCTTATTAAAGGTGATTTTCAGGACAGGAACATTTGTTAACAACCTCTGGGTGTGGTCACACCAAATTTCAAATTCTGCCTATGAGGGTTGAGTGTGTGTGTGTACACAATACTTTGTTAATCATACAGATGGATGCACAAATGAAAGTCAAATGGTTGGAGCTGTAGTGAGTGCTCATTACATAAGAGGCTATTTTGCTGAATCATTCTTTAATAGCCATGGGATACCTAGGAATAATTAAATGATACCACAGACACCTGCAGTTCACTGTCCAGGTCATATTTCACACCCTGACAGCACAGCTGTTAATTTCAAACAAGGTTATAGCAGGTTAAAGACAGCTATAAATAAATCAGTTTCACTGTCTACTCTAATCAAACATGATGAGATAACGCATTGTGTGAGATAGCTAAACAGGTCATTGCTCTGCCAATGAGAAAAATGAACCATTATAAGGTGATATAAAACAGAATGCGATCATTATTGAAAATATCTCCAGAAATATTACATTCATATATTGATAGCTGTTAGTTTGCTCAAAATGTCTATCTGCACTGGCTGTAACTTACAGTATATTCATCATTTTTTCGACCCCTCCCCTTAGCAACAGCTCGACCAAGAGTAGCCAATCCGGTAACAAAGGTCCCCCCCTCTCAAAGGCATAGAAATGATTAAAAGATTGGAGTGTAGTGAAGGGCATCTGGCGCGGGTGGAGGGCATCCTGTATGTATGCAATGCAGGGTGAAATCAAATCACCATGATCTGACAAAACTATACTGTAGATTAGAAGTATGCTGGGACAGAGCTTGCATGACAGGCTCAAGTTTTGTTTGTGTGAGGTCCATATTTTCTCTTCATTTACAGTGGACCATATATAAATGGCATCAAATCAAACCCAAATGACTCCATGGGTCAGTCCTTCAGCACATTGAAGTGAACTGGGTTAATCTTCAATAGCCTATCACAGACGACAGCCGGTTGTGTGGACACAGTTACATTAACAAGAATCAAAATGGGGGGTTTCTTTCAAATCCAGGACCAGTGTGTCCTGGATCAGTATTTACTCATTCAGCATCACAATACATTTAAGTGTATCAAACTCAACATTTACATGAAACATGAATTAATCTATGATACAAGTGGGTGGGTAAAAGTAAATGACAGTTTAGTGAAATGTATTAATATTCTAAGGGAAAAAGGCATTACCCAATACTACAAACTGTCAGTGACAGTCATATTTTTTGTAATGCAATAGATGGCTGAACCAACCAAGCCCATTTCCTGCATTTACCTTCAGGAAAGGATTCTTTGTAACAATATTGTTTTGAGAGACCAATCATAACTTGCATGAGCGGAGTGGGTGCAAGTTGCAATCGGTGCGCGGTCGGTGGTTGGTCGGCTGTCCTTCGGGGTAGGCCTACTACGTTTAGGTGATGAGTACCCCTTTAATAGATCTCTATATTATAGAGCTGTCAACTGTTTGTTTTTGGTCGCTCTCGCTCTGCTCACACACAAGTAGGCCATGGCCTACTTATGTGCAACACGCAAGTTTGCACTTTATCGAGTGCTGATCTACTGTAGTTGCAGTCAAGATTTAAAAGTTTAACAAGAATTTCAACATGCTCAACAGTTACCGGTTGGAACAAGGAAGGAGAGGGACTATATAAAGCAACAAAGTCCAACACTGTGGCAGCTAGCCTATTCTAACACCAATTGACATTTTGTGTACGTGCCAAGTTATTGCTTTTGACACTGTACATTAATTGAATGAGCGATGAATGCGTCATTCAATGCTTTTTTGAACATTATTGTGTCATCTATCCTCGGTGGGTCATAAATAATAGTTTCACATAGGTCTATGGATGCAATGCACCGTGCACACGGGGGATTAGGGGTCCAGAGCAAAGGACGGATTGTAGAAGATGGGTTGATGTTGAAAGGACTCTCATGGCTTTTGCAATTTGCAAGTCATGTACCACACACAGTGAACCCTCCATGGCCTCTCTGTGGCCAGCAATAGACTGCATGATCACAGAGAGGCGACTTGGCAGATATTAGTAATGTCTGAAATGACACCCCAGTATTGCTGCCCAGGTCATTGTGCCAACTTTCAAGGCTGTTGAAATGGCACTAAAATATTGAACTTTACTTCACCTCCACAATCTGATGAGGGGGGTGCTTGATGGCTGTAACACTCACTTGGCAGCACGTGCACCAGACAGCAGTCACAGACTGCTGACATATCTTTATGAGGTAGGTCAAATTAAACGTTGGATAGGGCAATATAAGGTCTGATACATGACTGATACGTGACTCTATGTAAGGCCCTTTATCTTGATGGTAAAGCAAATGTGGTTTGATATTACTGGCTGACACGCCTGTAGCCTGTTTTAAGGCGTTTTTCTCCACCTCACTATGGCAACAATACTGCTCCTAGAGTAAACACCTGAATCTATTGACTGACTATTTTGTTTGCTTCTATGTCGTGGCATGTTTAAACCACTGGAGTTTGCAACCTGTGACTCAGGTTTAATAAACAATTGGGACACTAAGTTTCATCCTTCTATATTTTAATTTATTGAATATTAACGTTAAAGATGTCTAAAACATAGAACCCTTGTTAATAAATGTTTGACTTTATTTACTTGCAATATGAAAAGGAAGTTATTGCAAGTTATCTACAGTAATGTATGCTTGCATGCCTGGATCAGTGTTATAGGCACATTGCCATTACGTAATTCTCGTTTGGTTTTAGAGTGGGTGAAACTCACATCACAACACATAGCTTAAGCTTACAATGCACTGCCTTGTACTACATGGCAAACTTAATGAGACCCGGCATGCTCAATCAAATCATTAGTAACATTTCTGCAAACATGAACAACTAACTCTTGAACTGCAGAGGAGCAACGAGACTATTAGAACCACATGGAGCCATGCAACTGCAGCTTTAACCCCCCCAGATGAGAGTTGTCCTGGAGCTTCAGCCTTAGATTAATACAAAATGAATTAATTATTAAATAAACAAAAAAAAAGATATTTTCAGAGAAAAGAAAGAACAATCAATGCCTATGATCACTGTTACCATGTTTAGTTTGTACAATGCTGTATTTTCCCATCTTCAGGTCAATGCAATATTCTCAACAGATCTATTAGTATATAGGAGGTGATCAGCCGTAACTCTTTTGTCTCGTCAGCTTCTTGGACGCAGCTGTGAAGCTGGGAACACTATGTTCTCTTTTAGGCAGATGCTTGCGCACTGAGCTCCTTCAACACAGAGCCAGCGCAACTCCCCCATCCCATCCTGATCCACCCTCCCTTATTCCCTTTTCTTTTGATAGGGGCTGGGCTAGACTGTACCAAGCAGACTTGTTCTTGTCTTCAAATGAGCATGTCAGGTTGTTGAAATAGCCTGGTAAAGCCATGTCTTTCTTTGTTAGAAACTGCTGTCTTGATGTGTGAATTCAATCTGAGCATGACATAGGACTAATCTTTCTGTGTGATGCAAATTGCTGTCTTATTTAATGTATTAATCCAGTCTTATAATGACATGACATTTGTGAGGGTCTAGTCTAGGGTAAAGCAACATCTATAAGTGATACAAACCAGTCCTGATGTTTTGGCCACCACGAAGACATCACCAGCACACCATTTCTGATCAGAACATGCTGTATCTATAGAGAGGAATGTATGCAGTTATGTAAGATGTAAGGGGAGGGTGTCTGGAGCCTTCCTTACACAGATCCCTGCTGCTCAGTCTCACTGGGCACTTACAAATACATGTCTCTTGTATTGTGCTCAATCTGTGCCATTTATGTAGGTCAATGAGGCCTTCTGTCCATCATTGCAAATGTGCGCCCACAGCCATTCTTTAATAAATCCTACAAGCATCCATGATCCATCTGTACACAAGAAAACAATGCTACAGTACAATGTTAATCATGCACTAACATGTCAGAATGACATTTTCAGATGTGTATTACTACACTGATGAGAATCAACATTTTGTGTAATTTCCTAAAGGTTATCACTGTGAACAGCTGTGTACAAAAGCCAATGTATCCCTCTAGGAAGTGGTTTACTCTAATTATCAGGTTGAAACCTGATAACAATAAGGCAAATTCCTTGTTGCTGGTGTTCTCAGTCACAGAGCCAGTGGGAATCACCAACAGATAAAGAGGTGAGTTCTCTACAGGTCAGCTCCTATCCATCCCACGGCAGTTATTTCATTTCATCTAATCTGCAAATCAAAGACTACACAATGGCGTGATTGTGTGTGTGTGTGTGTGTGTGTGTGTGTGTGTGTGTGTGTGTGTGTGTGTGTGTGTGTGTGTGTGTGTGTGTGTGTGTGTGTGTGTGTGTGTGTGTGTGTCTGTGGACATCCTTGTGTCATTCACTATGCAAGTCAGCGATTTCACATTCGCTTACAAGAGGCCCATCTGTGTTGCTGTGTCGCTGGAGCCATTGGCCAATGCCAGTCTATTGAGGCCGCACAGGCCTTTATCAAGTGTTATTGTGACCTGGAAACCGACATAATACTAAGATTCATAGGAGAGAAAACACTTTCAGAATATTTTTTCATGCAATCATGTATGTTACATCTTGATGAATTGAATATACAGGACCACAATGGAAACGAGTACTGTTTGCAGGCTGTTAATGTAGAGTTTCCAATCACCATAATGCATCATGAGCCATGGTAAGGTTGTACAGCTGGTATTTTTGAAAAAATACACAGCATGTACATTATGATGGTCTTAACCTAGTTATATTTAGGAAGTAGATTTCAGAGAGAAAGATATTAGACAGCATTAAAGGTCAAGATATAAATAGCAACAATGAAATTATTGGCTGCCAAAATAGAAATTTCAATTCTAGTACCTAACAAGTTCAATGCAGGACGTCTGGATAATGCATCAATTTGATTGATACTATGGACAAACAACAGAGTCCTGCCAACCTTGCTTTCTGTGGGGAGAACAAGTTTATCTAAAATCTTGCTGCAGACAAAATCACCAATAGACTAGCAACTCTCCTAGGATGGAACTAAACTCCTTCCTTTTAAAAATGTTTGAAAGGCCCACAGAATAATCCAGGGCACCATCTACTTTGGCGATTCTGGTCGACACTTGACAGAGTGATATGCTCAGTCGTTTTCTATAGGAAATTCGAAGAGGAAGTATCTAGGCTGCGCCGCTGGTGTGGTAAACCAAGTGAGTGGGGAGTCCGGGGACCTCCCCTTTGTGGGTTTCTCAAAGAACAAGTACACTGTTATGTAAGCCAAGCAAAAGACTGGTACACAACAGCAGACGGCCTTGGTGAACCCAGTGGAATGGGGTGGAAGGGAGGGGTTTTGTGAAACTGTTGACCTTAATTTACATTTCATCGTACGATCCATGTTGTATTAACAGATTTCAGTTGAAAAGAGAAAGAGAGGAATGCATCAAAACGTTTGGTAGAACTCATTTCATAAAACAGACTGACCAATCACATTCATTGAGGATGTTCAATAATAAAACAACCACTCTTTGGTAATCTATTCTATAAATGAATCGACCTCCATTATCAAAGAAACCAGCTTCAGCTTGAGAAGAAACTTTATAATCTGTTGTCCTTAATGTATGTGCAGGAGTCTGCACGATAGAACAATGCAAAACTGCCCAGCTGCACTATCTTTATCTTCCCCTTTTCCATGTCAGTCAGTCAGTCAGTCAGTAGGTCTTCTTGTAGAGACTTGCCCTCATTATAAACCAATCACAATCCAGTTACCCACAGCAGCTGTCCAATGAGCACCTTCTCTGTACAGGGGCTTGGTGAGTGGGCGGACCAGTAAAATATGTGATGCAATGAGTATGAGCTTTACATTACAGCACTGGGCACAGGCAGCAGGCGTCCCAAGAATGCTACTGGGCCTGGCCTCAACTGACTGACTATAATTAGTGATATTATAACTGGTGAAAGATCTTTTGGTCATAGGCAACAATTGGCAGAGGATAATGCTGTGAACTTTGTAAAACTTGAGTTATAAGTTTGCAGCCAGCTGTCAAAGTACTTGAGACAACACACATATTTCTAGACTTAGTTTAGCTCAACGTGCAGTGACTGCAGTCACACTACCAGCATGTGATGAATCATGTCTGCAGTAAACTTCATATAACCATGCAGTGCCTGCGGCAGGTTTCAGTAGAGACTGTACTGAAGCATGTGAAGGCCTGTTTGCTGTCCTTTTTCAGCATAATATTGTTGCTCCCTCTCATTTACACACACACACACACACACACACACACACACACACACACACACACACACACACACACACACACACACACACACACACACACACACACACACACACACACACACTACAGCACACTACAGCACATACAATGAATTGGTAAAATACAATATGCCTCATAACTCCTATTTCTGTAACCAGGTGAAATATTATGCAAGGTCTGCTACGGCTACAAGACTTGCACTGCATTCTAGAACTGTACCCAGACTGTAGATGGAACATTTATAGAGGTAACTCTATCCTTTTCTCGCTACACTGGAGCGCCCACTTACGGTATGTTTATTGAGAACATAGTGAGCAATATTATGTAATAAAGGCAGAAATGTCTGTGCGTCTGACATGTCTGTCTGTGAATTGCATCAACAACACAAAACACACATACATATTAACACACATACATATTATATTTTGTTGTTGGCCCTATCTGTTGCTTTTTTTATAGTCAGGATGGCCAAAGACTGGAGACCACGTTTTTGCTCCTGTCCATCCGTACTGCATTTTCATGGAAATGCACTTTTTGCTACTAGGCCTACTACAAAATGTTACAAATGGCTTTATCTTCCTTGCATCATTGTGGGCACTGGGTAGGCAATCCAGCCTGATGGAGACCTGTGCTCAGAGAAGCAGATACGTTTATATTTGACACTGTAACAGACTACATACATTGCGGAACCCTTGTGATGGGCAGGAAGTGTTGACATGCTGGCCCTTTAATGTGACAATCAGTCAGTCACATAATAATTGTGGATAATTGCTGATTTGAACCCAGGTAGCTCAGCTGTTGTAGGGGGACTTGGTTAAACAGTTGAACATGGGAGAGGTGAGGGAAGACCTCTCGAATAAGTATGGAAAACAAGGGCAAAGGATGGACAAAGTAAAGGACAGAAACATAAAGGAGAAGTGAGTTACTTTACTATAGTTGTAAAACTACAGATCTTCAAGGCACTAGTTGAATGTGATTATGTAAGTAATTATGATGTAGGCCTACATTTAAGCTGGAACAAACTGTGGATACACTGACTCAACATTTAGTACCTAGCTGGGTTGTTTTATTTGGTTTGCGGGTTATGGTCTTGTGTTACATTCATTGCAGTTTATTGTTTTTCATATTGTATTTTGATATGGTGGTCTTTTTAGGCTATATGGAACTTATTGGAATATGTCATTTTGGTTTATTGGAACCTGTAAATGTTATGCTGTCATTGAGATGATATACTGTATAATGGAGGTAATCTGTCTGATTCATGATGCATTTTATGTATTATCTCTTCAGTTTTATGGTGATGCATCAATAAAGAAACTTCAAATCATCAGTTCAGACTTCAACCTTTCATGGCCAGCTGTGTCTGCTACAGCCATTGTTTTCTAAACTAGTATGCATGCACCATTATGCCTATGCCTAAATTATAAATTCTACACACACAATTTACAATTTAGACAGTCTTAATCCAGATATGTTGCCTGGATTATTCATTGCAATTTATTTTAGCCGTGTACCTTAAACTACCAGTAGGCCTATTATGTATTAAGATACATCGCGCCCGGGTGAGCAGTATGGGTATACACTCCAAATTTGGGTATGGGCAAATATGGAGCACAGACGGGGTCAAGCAATTGTGCGACCTGTTTCGTTTTGTGGAGGCAAGGGGTACAGCAAACTTGCTAAATATTCATTGTAACTTGTCTAGTAGTTAGTCGGAGACAACAGTTTATTTCAGTGACTTGGAGACTCTTTTTATTTATTTTTGAAAGAGTTGCTGACTCCCCCTAGTGGTATCCAACACATGTCTCAAGAATCACTTTGAGGCATTACATCTATGATTTATCACAACTATATGGGGATTGGGGAACTTGTAACAATGTCTTAAATTGGTCCTACTTTGTTCAGGGGTAGGCCTACTCCAGCTCCCAGGCTGCCTCAACCACAAATCTGTCCTAATTATATTGGGCATTTTTAGCCAATAATAAAAAATATAGCTATATTTGTATTACTTTTTCCCCCCTCTATATCGCTTCTACTCAAGTTCAGACATCTATGTTTCTATGACTTATTGGGAATATTCTATTTGCTTATTGCATTGCTTTTGACTGATACCTGCACTTGCCAATAAACTCCAGACGCCCCTGCCCCAACGTTATTAGCACATTAGATATGAACCAAGAAGTTTATTGATGCAAGTGAACAGGGGTGAATGTCAAGGGGCTGCCAGGACAGCATGGAGAACAACAGTGGTCATTTTTTTATCACCGAAAAGATTTGGATATGATGAGGTTGGCCATATATGTAGCGTATTTTGAGTGTACAGAGTTTGATGTCAGATCAACACATGGAATATTATTACTGGATTTTTAGCTATAACACACTACATTTGTTAGAATGTCATAGGCCATGTATATGGAGATCTAGGGGTGACAGCAGTGTACAGGGTTTGATGAGGGCCCAGTTGGGGCTGGGCCTGGGCACGTCTAGAGTTTGATAGAACAGTTCCAAGTAAAGTCCTAGGAAAGAAGACTGATAACTGAGTGCACTAACCAGTAAAGCTTACTGTGTGACAAGGTCACACAGTTGACAATGCGCAATTGCACATGCATTTTGAACTAGTCAGCTGATTTAATTTGTTGTGTTCAAATTAATTTTTGCTGTCCTTCCGGTAGCAACTTCCAAGTAAAGGGAGTCGGTCAACGCGGGTTAAAGACTGATAACTATGAGTAGACTATCCAGTAAAGCATACATTTAAAGCAGAACATATTGGTGGTACACGGAGAAAGGAAAAATAATAAGTAGGGGAGAAGGTTGTGGGTGTGACCGTGTCAATTGTGTGACAATGCACATTTACAGTGGCTTGCGAAAGTGTTTGTCCCCCTTGAACTTTGTGACCTTTTGCCACATTTCAGGCTTCAAACATAAAGATATAAACTGTATTTTCTTTTATGAAGAATCAACAAGTGGGACACAATCATGAAGTGGAACAAAATTTATTGGATATTTCAAACTTTATTAACAAATAAAAACTGAAAAATTGGGCGTGCAAAGTTATTCAGCCCCTTTACTTTCAGTGCAGCAAACTCTGTCCAGAAGTTTAGTGAGGATCTCTGAATGATCCAATGTTGACCTAAATGACTAATGATGATAAATGGAATCCACCTGTTTGTAATCAAGTCTCCGTATAAATGCACCTGCACTGAAAGCGCAGAGAGCATCATGAAGAACAAGGAACACACCAGACAGGTCCGAGATACTCTTGTGGAGAAGTTTAAAGCTGGATTTGGATACAAAATGATTTACCAAGCTTTAAACGGCCCAAGGAGCACTGTGCAAGCAATAATATTGAAATGAAAGGAGTATCAGACCACTGCAAATCTACCAAGACCTGGCCGTCCGTCTAAACGTTCAGCCCATACAAGGTGAAGACTGATCAGAGATGCAGCCAAGAGGCCCATGATCACTCTGGATGAACTGCAGAGGTCTACAGCTGGGGTGGGAGACTCTGTCCATAGGACAACAATCAGTCGTATACGGCACAAATCAGGCCCTTATTGAAGAGTGGCAAGAAGAAAGCCATTTCATAAAGATACCCATAAAATGTGTTGTTTAAAGTTTGCCATAAGCCACCTGGGAGAGGAAAATCTTTTTTTTTTTTCTTTTTTTTTGCAACAATGCAAGACGTTATGTTTGGCGTAAAAGCAACACAGCTCATCACCCTCAACACACCATCCGCACTGTCAAACATGGTAGTGGCAGCATCATGGTTTGGGCCTGCTTTGCCTCAGCAGGGACAGGGAAGATGGATGGAGCCAAATACAGGACCCTTCTGGAAGAAAACCTAATGGAGTCCACAAAAGATCATTGTCTTCCAACAAGACAATGATCCAAAACATAAAGCAAAATCTACAATGGAATGGTTCACAAAAAACATATCCAGGTGTTAGAATGCCCAAGTCAAACTCCAGACCCAATCTAATCGAGATTCTGTGGAAAGAACTGAAAACTGCTGTTCACAAACGCTCTCCATCCAACCTGACTGAGCTCGAGCTGTTTTGCAAGGAGGAATGGGCAAAAGTATCAGTCTCTCGATGTGCAAAACTGATAGAGCCATACCCCAAGCGTCTTACAGCTGTAATCGCAGCGAAAGGTGGCGCTACAAAGTATTAACTTAAGGGGGCTGAATAACTGCACAGCCAATTTTTCAGTTTTGTATTTGTTAAAAAAGTTTGAAATATCCAACATTTTGTTCCACTTTATGACTGTGTCCCACTTGTTGATTCTTCACAAAAATTACAGTTTTGTATCTTTTATGCTTGAAGCCTGAAATGTGGCAAAAGGTCACAAAGTTCAAGGGGGCCAAACACTTTTGCAAGCGACTGTAATTTGTTGTGTTCACAGTTCAAACTACAGGTGTATCTGAATGAATTAGAATAATGTGTAAATGTGAAATTTCTTCCTTAATAAATAAATAATAAAAGTGAATATATTATATATCATATCATATATTCTGAATCCATTGTGCAATGCATTAGTGTTTAAAAAACTTTTGATGTTTACCTTTTCTTAACCTTGATGATTATGGCATACAGCTCATGAAACCCCCAAAATCCCATCTCAATGAATTAGAATATTTTACGAGACCACCCAAAAAGGTAATGTTCTAGTCATGTGTTGGCTCTGTGGGCATGTACCAAATTAAGCTGGAAAGGAAAATTAGCATCTCAGTGAATCCTGTCAACATATCGAAGCACAATGTACTTTGAAAAGATGGCTGTGTTAAAGTTTTATTCGATAACATGGCCTGAATCATGTGTTTTGCCAAGTCCAGTCTCCAGCTCCTGTTGCTACACTGACAGTCAAAACTAACAGTGGTTTCAACTAAGGCTGCAACTAACGATTATTTTAATCGATTCATCAGGCGATTATTGAACTGATTCATTGATTAATCATATTATGACTCTTATTAAGGTATCACCTTAAAGAGGTGAAAAAGGTTCTAAAAGAAACACAACTTTGTTCTAAAAGAAACACAACTGTTTTCCAAACCTCCATTACGATTAATCGATTAATCTTTGCAGCCCTAGTTTCAACACAGCCACGAGTACATTGTACTTCAGTATGTTGACAGTAGCTTCATGGAGATGCTAATTTTCCTTCCCAGTTAGATTTGACGCCTGTCCACAGAGCCAAAACTACTATTAACTCCTGACCTGACCATGGTATTACTGTGCTTAACTGACGACCCAACTGTCCTGACTTGAACCCCACAGAGAATCTGGATTGTATTGTCACAATAACACCTCAACAGTGTCACAGGTTGACCACCTCCATGACACACCCAATTGATGAAATAATTTGTTCAAAGATAGCTCAGACCAATAACTGCATACATACAGGTAACTGCATACAATTTTAAACATTTCTTGTTTAAACATTTTTAGTGGTCTGGTAAAATATTCTAATTATTGAGATATGATATTGGGGCTTTCATGAGCTGTATGCTATAATCAAGATTAACAAAAAAAGGTTTTTAAATACTTCACTTGCACAATGAATTGAAAATATATTAAGGTTTCACTTTTTCTATATTATGGAAGAAAATTAACTTTTACACATCCTTCTCATTCATTGAGATGCACCTGTAATTTCTGCTGTCCTTCCAGTAGCAACCTTGGATATTAGTAATTTAGTAGTATGCCTACATAATGTTGGACACATCCATTAACCGACAGGTCTGCTCTGACTTCAGTGGGGGGTGGGGGGCAGAGGATGTAGTCTGCCATGGACAACAGCTTTTGAGTTGAGTGTTGAGTTGTGCTTGGAATGTACTGAAATCAATTAAAACAAACATCCAAGGCAAAGAGGCACAGCTACAAAGACCTCTAAATAGCTGGTCATCAGATTGAGTCGGGTGCCCTCCAGTGGAGGGACAGGAGTGGCACAAAGTCAGAAGTGTTCATGACAGAGGAGGAATGAGCCCTTCTCAAAACCCCACCCTTTGGGCGGAGTTTAGTCACTGTCCAATGCGTCCAAATAGCTTAGCAACTGTTGCTATGCAGGTCAAGCTTTCCTTCACTAAGTGCCTATTGGAGGACGAATTGGTGAGGGACTTAGTGAAGTGCTTCCATTTTCATGATGAGACAAAAACCTATCCCATCTCGTTTCATTTCAGGAATATAGCAGAACTTGAGAATATTTTACAAACATGTAGTTGTTTAGTCATAGGTCATAATCTTCAATATTCACTTAGTTAGTAAAACTACCATGGGCACATAATGCACATTGATAAAGGTAGATAGGTAGAAAGGTAGGTAAAAAATAAACCAATCAATTCACAATCATGCTTTATTCTTATTGATTTCTTTAAAAAAAAAGAAATAAGAATCAAATTAAAGGTTCTTTCTTGTTCTCAAACAAGTCTTACTGGATGTACCCCCTTTTTTCTTTTTTCTTACTAAACTATACTTTCTTTACATTTCAGACTCTTCATCTTAAATATTTATTAGTTTGTGACTTGAAACAAAAAAACTTGATTGTCAACACAAAATCTAGTTTAGCACCAGTACAATAAAACTGTACTTTAGCTTGCTGAAACACTGTTTTTGAATCGAGGGACAAAAGTCTCAGAATAAAGGGATCCTAATGAGTATACATTTCAAAATGAAGCACCCACCATACAAAGCAATTTCATAAACAGTTTTGTCAAATAGATAAGGTGAAATATATTAATGGCTATTAAATTAAGCACAAAAACAGTGTAAAATAAAACATCTGCAACACAAAGCACAGTTGGGGTTGAGGTGCCGAGATGGTGGTCCATAGCCGTAACGCCATAAGGACAGAGGGACGGTGGCTGCAGTAAAGAGGGCATGTGACTCCCCTCTGATAGAACTGGTCAAACACGGGAGCAGACTCTGGACTCCAGACATGGAATTTACTGTTCCTCTGAAGGTGATCTACAATAATTCTATGTCCGTTCAAGAGTGTGACCTGGGGAGTGGAGGAAAATACAACAGGACCTTCCAATGCTGTGCAGTTCTGTAAACATATCATTTCTAAGGTCCAAAAACAATCTATCATCTGAGCAGTGCCCAGGGAGAACCATATCACATAGTGAAATGCACAAAACAAATAGCCAAATGTGCTAGTAAATAAAGCGTTCGTACAAGCTACGAGCTACATATCCATCCAGTTATGAGCTGGTGAGATGGGAATGGGTGTTGGGGCATGGACTTCAGATTTTATGCTGGGTAGGTATGTTTTTTTGATTGTGAGTAAATATGTGCCATGGTCTCTTCTCTCCAGGTCTCCCAGGTTGACAGAGAAACCATCTGGGCCAGTGGCCTCCCTGACTTTGTTAGCTGGCCATAAGCCTCTTAGCTTTACACAAGAGTTCACCAAGATAAAAGCCTTGGATAATCTCCCATCGAAAAATATTCGCTTTCCCTCAGGAACAAAAACTGAAGAAAAAAGAGAGTTCTCAACATAATCAATTTCTTGCCATGAGAATACATTTATACAACCAAATGTTTTAACCCTGATGGCAAGATATACATACTTTACAGTACCACCATGTACATACGTAATTATTAAAAAAGGTTTTTTTCCAATAGTTTCTCAGGTAGGCAAATATACCGCAAGATAGGAACCTGAATGCTGCTTTTCTGGCACTGGCCACTCCAATGTGCCAGTCCTGGAGGTGGTGCTGCTGTGACCACGTTAACGGCCTTGCGGCTGAGGTCAAAATTTCATAACTGGGAGCGTTAACTCATTGCTGTAGCTGGAGTTTATAACCCTCATTACAATGGACGGAAAGGCCTTCCCTTAAACTGGGGGTTGACACACTCAACACATCAAAAGAGGCTATAGGTTCAGTGTCTATTCAGCAGGCCGGCAAGGGGCTACCGGCCACGTGGTTTGCCTTTCTTTTTTGGCACAACCAGCACCTCCTCCTCCTCCCCCTCCTCCTGCAGAATGTGGATAGAGGATCCCAGTAGTCTTTGAAGCTCCGGAACACACCGCGCCAGCTCCACCAGCCTCTCCTCCTCCCCCTCCCCCTCCCCATCCTCCTCCTCATTGTCTTCCTTGTCCTTGCATTTGTCTTTATGAAGGGTCGCCAGCACTGAGCTCACCTGGCTGACTGACACTTGTCTCCAAAGCTCCACCCTTGACAAGCTCACAACCTCCAGGTGTGGGTAACGTGCCCTGAATATCCTCGCCGACATCTTCAGACGCTTGAGGACATCTGTCAGCAGGAACCAGTTGCAAAAGCTGCCAGAAGTAGAATGTGATTTGCATTAGGCAAAGGTGTGCACAAAACAACTCAAACTAGAAAGGAACAATTCTGGGAAATTGCAATTGTGGTTGCACTGACCACTCCCACAAGTACAGTATGATGATGAATTGTCCTACATGCTTCCACAACACAAAGGTTTATACAGAATGGTTATCAATAAAGTCAGGCAATAACTATAGTTACTGTAGCTACTACATCCTAAAGCTGTAGATTACAGATTTAGCTCAGAAGCTAATGCATGGGTCAGCCTGTTCCCCAGGCAGACAGGTCAATGTTCTCAGCACAATTATCACTCCCCCAAAAAGTAGGGGTAACAAAAGAACATTCCGCTACCTCCCTCTCCTATTATGTCTCCCTCTCTCTTCTGCTCCGCCATCTCTACTCCTCCTGAAATTATCTAGCTTGTTCAAGGTGTTGCTTACATTAAAGTCGAATTTAGCCCCTGCCTTTTTTGACCGTCAGAGAAAAGTCCTTAACTGGAATGTAGCATTTTATGTTGAAAGAATTCCTCTCTCACCCCTCTGATGCTCTGAACCTGGTGACACCATCAGCACACAACACGTAACAGCACTACACGCTGTGAGCTTGTCCAGAGGCTATTTTGGGTGTGCACAACAGAAACTTTGTGAGCACAACATTCATTCATCTCAAGCAGAGAGCTACACTGTTTGTGACTGCACACCAAACAAGTCACATAGCCTAGGTGTAGGCCACATTTTTAACAACAAATAATTTGTTAAGTTTCACGCAGGAACAAGTGATTATCACCTCTCTCTGTCTCACTCTCTCTCAGTCATTTCAGTGTCACTTCACAATTTTCGGTCGCACAAACTTTCTGGCTGACAGGCACTTCTAGGAAATCAAGCAAATGCAATATCCTACTTGATATTGATAACAGTCAAGAAAGCAACTGCTAATTTTACTTTGATAACCAGAACTTTTGGCTATAGGACAAACTGGTTGGGTCATTTCTAAAACGAGATATTCCTCTAATTCTGGATAGATACAAATTCTGGAAAGAAAAATAAAGGTGCCTTTTCGAATTCCAGACTCTGCCCTTCAAAATCCCCCACCCCCTACCCTACACACTCTCTCAAAAGCAATAATGGATTGGACTTGCTGGGTGTTGAAAAGCGTATTCTTTGTTTTTGTGGGTCATGGGGTGGGCAGGTAGTTAATGATGATATTGTTTTGTGAGACGGGTTGGTCGTCCTGGCCAGCTGGTTATGAAAAAAAGCCAGTCAGACTCAGGTCTGGAAATAAATGTACACATTATGTAATCAAATCCGATAGTATTTTTCAATTTTATCTTTGCCAACTCACCCCTGGGTCAAAGACACCTGAACATGGTAGCAGGGTAGGAGGGGTTCGGAGGAGAACTCAAATAGTAGGCAATCTTTGTCTGAGTCTCTCTCCATCTTCCCCCATCCCTTCTCCCCCTCCTCCTCTTCCTCATTTCTTTCCGAGAGTAAGAAGTCCCAGCACGGCTCATGGTCAGTCTCTGTGAAGAAAGGTTCGCTGAGGTGAGCAATGGAGCGCAAGGACTCCTACAGATCTGAACTGCCAATAAGAAGGCTTAGGACACCCCCTAGTGGACAGTCAAATCATATCAAGCATAGTACTTGATTCATAATCACTGCTGGAGATGATCTGAGTGAATAGCAGTGACTCATGTGTAAATCAGCGCTCTGTGATACTGAGCTGCAGTATTATTAAGACATTTCTGTTGCAAGATATTTTGCTACAATAAAGTTTAAAACACATATCTTAATCTCAAACATACTTCAAGTACATGGTTAGTATAGATGTTTGACAAAAAAGTATATTAAAATCAGGTGGTGGAGTAGCAACAAATCAATGTGATAATAACGAATTTAGTCCCTACATCTCATTTCTAGTGCTGTGGGCCCACCTTTCCTAGGCACCACGATGGCCACTCCTGCACTGCCTCACTGGCTTCCTCTAACTGCTCATATCAAATTCACACCCCTGATGGCAGAATGGAAAACCACTAAAGGAGCACCACCCCTGTACCTCCAAGCAACATTCAAGTTCTAGTTCTACATTCCAGCCTGTGTCCTGTACCACCTTAGTTTTACTGCCTGTGCAGCTACATGACCATTGTTCTACCTTACTCTATCATGAATTGCTACCCCTTAGGCTAACAAAGCCAGACTAAATCGCCATTTAGTGAGACTAACTCGCTATTTATTCTGGGAAACAACTATGCAGCATCATTGCACCCAACAACTAGAAGGCAGACCAATCAGTGAACTCCGGAAAATAGTTCAGAGATGATGACAATGAGCAGATCCATATTTAAATAGCAGAAATGCATCTGCATTTGAAGAGGCTAGTTAGTCAATTCTGCAATATAATATAAAGCGTAAAAAACACAATTCAAGTATTTACTAATGCAAGTTGGAACTTGTACGACATAAGTTAAATATCTAAGTATTAATACCATGAGAAATATAAAAGGTGGCTTGGAGAATCAATAAATACATAATGTTAAGAATTTCTCACCAAACAATGAGCTGCTGTAGAATTCCCAAGGTAAACTAGGATCCTGTTCACCACGGCCCTCAAGGTCTGTGAAATATTCTGTAACACATGAAGGAAACATTTTTTTACCGTGGGCAGGAGGCAGAAATCTGTCATTTCTACATGCATGTAAGACACAATATGCTCAACAAATATAAATGATGTGCAGTAGTACAGTGGTTTTCAACCTTTTTGATACCAGGACCCAATATTTATTCAGATTTTGAGCCACGGACCACCATTGGAGGACATTTTAGCCCCACAGACCCCAAAACTAAAGATTTCTTTTGCTTTTGTCCACAATACCAGACTGGATTTCAGAAACAAAACAGGCAAACATACAGATCAAAATGACCATAATCTACATGCTCTAGCTAATTCACATGATGAATATTATGACTCTTGAGAGTTATAATACCACCTGGAACTCTCTCAAGGACCACTGGTGGTCTCTGGACCACCGGTTGAAAATCACTACAGTAGTAGATTACCTTTGAGGAAGGTCTTCATGTCTGGACTATGAGCCAGCTTGACTGCCGTCTGCCCAGAGTATGTGGCAAGGGTGGGGTCGGCACCATGATTGAGCAGCAACCAAACTATTGGCAGATTATCACTTGCCACTGCGTCATGAATGGGTCTGAAGAAACATAGAACATGCCACCTTTATCTGTCAGAACTATTACATCTTTAAAACAAACCTTAACTATATTACAGTATACCATTTATATGGAGTATAAGATCATATATAATTTGACCCAGGCTTGAAAAAGAATCATCACAAAATCAATCATTGTGAAATCTCTGAATCATACAAAAGTAATTCTCACCGCGTTCCATCCTGGGCACTGCAGTTGACATCAGCACCGTGTTTCAGCAGTATCTGTACAATCTGAGTCCAGCCTCGAGATGAGGCCTCGTGGAGAGCTGTGTAACCTGCATTGTCGCGACGGTTGACCTCCCGGATATCCTTCTCAAGACAGTAGAGTACTACATCCTGTGTAATTGAGTAATAAACACACAAGTGGCTATTGCAGACATTTGGATTGGTAGAAGGTAAATGAATGCTATGTTAGATCAAATTCTACCTGGTAGCCTAATCGGGCAGCTCGCTGTAACAGGGTCTCCCCAGCATTCTTGTTAACAATCAGGCGGCGAACCTCCGGTGGGATTGGCCTTCTGGGAGGAGAATCACATGCACTACCCTTTCCCAATGAACCTCTCTTAGTCGACGGAGGAGATGGCAAGCCCTTTGGAGAGACTGGTAGGCTGGCTGGTTTCTTCGCATCAGGGCTATCGTCATCTAATGCAAATGAGGCACAACGCTTTCCCAAGCTGCCACGTTTGGTCTTGAGCTAGAAGACAGATTTTTGCAGAGTAATGAGAAAGCTGTGTGCTATGGGATCTCATCAAGCGCAATGGAAACTCAGGGCAATGGGCTCCACACTCCAGGACTCAGTTCAGTGCAAAACCAGCTGCCATCATCAGCAATCAAATAAACGGCCTTGATCGGTAAAGCCACAAGAGGGCACTGCAAGCTAATCTATTTCACCTGCTTTCCAACAGGCTGTATCATGTGAAATGCTCTGTGAACAGAGGTACCACAAGCAGTCAACATGTATTGTATCCTACCTTCTGCTCATCGCCATCACCCAAGTGCTTGCTTTTGAACTTCCTCTTTCCCGAAGGCTTGTCGTTGCGTTCTGGAGAGGCCTCACTCCCCTGGTAGCGAACTGACCCTGAGCGGGTGAGCGAGGGCCTCCGGAGAACAGGCTCTGGGCTGGAGGCACGGAGATTTGGATACTGACCGGTCTCTGAATCTACAACATTAAAAGATTATACAAATCATGCCATAGGCAAAAAATAAAGGGCATAAGGTATATAGATTTTACTTGAGATTAGATTACATAGCTGTTATACTGTATAGTATAACAGTGGTTTTCAACCATTTTCATACCAGGGCCCACTATTTATTCTGCATTTTAGCCACAGACCACCATTAGTCTCTCACTTTAGTCTCTCGGCCAAAAGTAAGGATTTTCATTTTTTGTCCATAATTTAGGAGATATAACTGGCAAAACATTGGTCAAAATAACAATTCTACTACATTTTCTCTGATTCTTAAAATGAAGTAATTCAGATGTTTAAATATAATATAACTCTTGTATGTATTTATGTATTTAATGTATTTGTAATACATTAAATGCATTTGAATATCTCAGTCATTCGGCTATTAACTTGTAAACAGAAAACATTCATCTAATATTCAAACATGTACTCACCAAAACAAACTACCTTGATTTAAAATGTATTCATGTGTGCTCGAGTCATGCTCTATCTGGTGACCTTTTGTGCCCGGACTGGAAATAGGAAATGTACTTGTCCGAAGTGGCTCAAATCATTATTGTCAAGCGAGAAGCCCTGTATATGATATCATAAACTATGACCCACACCTAAAGTATATTACTTAGCTTATTCTAACTGCATCTAGCAAGAAAGGCCTTGTTAAGATGAAGTACCTGGTTCTATTTCAGTGTCTCTTCTTGGGGAGTCAGGTGTCTCATCCCTTTCTCTTTCCACCACCTTGTCCTTCTCAGTGATGTAATCCCCAGTCTGATATTTCCTGCTGCGGCAGCGCCGGCGTTTTTTGCGAATAGATGAGTCTCCTTCTGCACCGTTTGTCTTGACCTTGCCCTGATCAGACTGCTCCCGCAGCGGGTTGGAGCGAGGCCTCCCTCTGGGACGCCGGGCAGGGTGGGTGGGAGGTGGTGAAGGCGGAGAAGATGGGGTCTGGGGAGAAGGGGTAGAAAAGCCCCAGGGGTCTAACTGGGTCTCCTCATCCGCTCGCCGTCGGCCCCTTCTAAGTCTCGGTGTGGAGCTCTCTGCAGCTTTAGCTTCCTTGCGCTGTCTGCCGGAGCCTTTGAGGGAGACTGAGGTCTCTAGACTGTGGGGACTGCTCACCCTTTCTGGAACTGTAATACACACGTTATAAGACACAACGTATGGTGGTATAAGAATTTCTTAAATATTTACGATTTACAACATTTTCTCCTGCTTAATATGTATTACCACACACAAGAAAACTTCAGGGGATTTCTCCTTGCAGCGCTGCCAGTAAAACCTGTTAGTTGTCCACAACAATGTGCAGCTACCTGTGTATGTGCAAACCCTAAGCACATGTTATGGCTGAGGAAGACGAGATATGTTCAGGGGGGTTCTTTTCTTTTTATGAACAGTGAGAAGTTCTGTTTTAAGGGCATTAAATTTCAGAGTAGTATTATAAGAATCAAAGACTTACATGGTTTGTTGTGAGTGGCCTGTTCCCCTTTGTGGGAACTGCACTTGTCCTTTGGAATCTCCTCTTTAGTCAGAAGGGAACGTTTATCTGAGTGTAAGCTCTGTTCTTGCACAGGTGCACTTGGTTTCTTCTGTTGAAACACACAGGGGGCAGGGTGAGCAGACTATATGGGGACACTATTGATCACAAAACTTTCATTCTGATGGAGAGTGTGTAATAGAACAAGACTCTCTAAAGCCCTATGAAGTTGAATCATCAGTCAGTCACACAAGTAAATACTTATAATTAAGTAAGGGATAACACCCGACGAGTGATTTGTTTCCTAACTAACTGACCTCGGCTGCGCCTCGGTCAGTTAATAGGAAACAAATCACCGCCTCGAAGGGTGTTATCCCGCTTATTACATGGCTTACCTCAGTGGTTTTCAACGCCCGAGGACCACCAGTGGTCCTTGAGAGGGTGACGGCAACGGCATGTAAACAACCAAATACGTAGCTGCTAACCAAATGGACCCACTAACGGCGTGCTGGAACTAAATGCGGAAGCGCACCGCAGGCTTACGTCAGTGGTTTTCAACGTCCGAGGACCACCAATGGTCCTTGAGAGGGTGACGACAACGGCATGTAAACAACCAAATACGTAGCTAACCAAATGGACCCGCTAACGGTGTGCTGGAACTAAATGCGGAAGCGCAGCGCGGATTGATATGAACACAGCTGTTTGCACTTTGGGGAACTTGTTTATGCAGCGGTCAATAATAGCGCGGAGCGGTAATTATAGTGTATTATGTGACCACTCACATGACCAGAACGCTGGCTTCTGATTGGAGCATTCATTCAAGCCATGTAATAAGAATAATTATAAAATGTCAGATTTCTTCCAAGCCAATAAATATTACAACCTTATTCCTGAAATTACCAAAACAGGTGAATACATGGAGAAATAACTTTGCTGTTAGCTTTGGCATAGATTTTCTACAGCAAGTATAAAAGTAATCTGCAATACCTTTTTAGGACGTGAAGCTTTGGTAGGAGTACTCTCCTTGTCTTTCTTTTTCTTTTCCGTTGCTGATGGGTCTTGCGGTGGCTTCTCCTTCGCTGGCTTCTTGGGGCTAGGTTTCTTTTGTTTGACAACAGCATCTTTTGCTTTGGAAGGACCTTGCTCTTTGGTTCCATTTGTTTTCTTTTCGGTGTTGTTGTTCACACACTGACCAGTAAGTATAGACAGCATTATGCCATCCAGTTTTTCATTTGGAGGACTATCTGATGACCCAGTTTCTTTTTTCAATATGTCCCCCTCTAGCACCTGGGCTAATTTGCTCTCCATCCTGTTGCCATTTGTTGATGAATTACTTCCAAATACATTAGACTGGACAGAAGGCTTTGAGGAGCATTGCTTCTCTTGTGGTACTATATGCTCTCCCTGGCTGCTATGGAATCCAACATTATTCTCCCTGGGCTCAATGGCACCTGCCTTCTCAATCTGATTCATCATTTGCCCTGAATCCTCTGGGGGTATCAAACTAAGCTGTTTCCCATCTTTCTTTTCTATAGTCCTGAAAGGAAGATATCCAAAAGAAGATGTCTGTTTGGACTGAGTGTCGTGGCTACAGAAGAGTGGATTTACAGCATCAGCTTTTCTAGGTGCAACAGGTGTAGGCTGAGCATATCCTTCACCAGTCAACACTGTTGTTTCAAGTGCTTTCTGTTTCACAATTGACTCCAGATTAGATAAGGGGGACTTAATCCTGTCCCAACTGTCATTGTCCATTCGTGGCGGATGATGGGAACTCTGAAACTTGGAGCCTTCTACACTTGCTGTTCCCTTGGCCTTTGGGGATCCTTGTGAGACTTTTCTCTGAAGAGAGGTGGCTTGGTGAGGAGGAAGAAGAGGTGGTTTTTGCCATGCTGGGTTGACAACAGTGGTAGAGTATGGCACTGCTGTTTCGCCAGATCCAGAATTTTGATGAGTCTGAGCACTGGCAGAGCTCAACATGGTTGCTGGAGCTATTTTAGAAGGACAGCTCTTTGTTATGGTTGTACTGCTGCTGTTCACATGTTTGACTCCGTGAATATGCTGGTTACTCTTCATCAGATAGGATGGCTTCTTTCCTTTTGAGGCCAGATGTTCTCCTTGATCAATGATTGATATGAACTCCTGCTTAGCAAAGTTCTGAAATTCATCAACAAAAGTCCCTTTTCCATCCTTGCCACGTAAAGTAGAAGCCAGTATAGGGCTGGCCACGCCGACATATGTTCCAGGTATGTTTTTTATGGATTCTTGTGAGGATCCTTTGCCCCAGGATGACTTTGACTCTGTGATTTGGTGATTTGCAGGCCTATTTGATTGTTTTGGATGGGATCCATTTCTGTGGCTACTGGGTAAAATAGGGTATTGCACAACTGAGTTATATGGGATAGCCTGACTCCTTTTCTTATTGAGGGAATCTCTCTGATTTGTTTCAATGTGGTGATGCTCCACTGGAGGATCTTTAATACATTTTGGACGTTTCGACTTTGCAGACAAATCAAGAGGCACATCCTTTGGTTCGATGGGGGAAATGGCTGCATGGTCTTCTGGAGCAGATGGGGGCTTGGGTTTTAGACAGCCTACGGATGTTTTGTCTACACTGTGGCCTTTCTCCACATGGTTCAACAGTCTGCTCTGAGTGGCGATCCCGGCCAGTGCAGGGCCACAGCAGATGGCAGCGGTAGGAGACAATGTGAAACGTGTTGGAGGGGCAGACCCTAATGCTGGGTGCTGTAATGGAAGTGTAATAGCTGGAGAGGCCACCACCGATGCTAAGGATTTATGCTCCCCTACTGATTTTGAACTCTTACTTAATATTAGGTTTGATTTAAGTTTTGACGTTGATGTACCCCTTTTCTCTGGCACGGAGTTCCGGCCAAAAGCGTATGGGTAGGTACGTAGTAGAGATGTCCCTCCAACACCTGAGCTTTGTGGCTGAATTTCTTTCTGAAATTGACTAGCTGTGGCCTCTCTCAAAGCTGCGATCTGACCCAGTGCTGGCGGGAGAGTGATTTTACAAAGTGGAGAGGAAAAATTGGCGGTGGGAAGGAAGGCAACAGGCTGGCCTGGTTTAAATAAGGTGGAGCACTGAAACCCAGGAGGAAGACTTATGACTGATTGTGTCTGTGTATGAGATTTCTTACTGGACGGTACATTGCTGTGGCTTGAGTTGAGCGAGTCCTCAGTGTTGATTCTTGCGCTGCTAGCCCACTGAGGTGTGGGATAGACTCCTGTGCCATCGCCCTTAAGTTTAGGAACCTCTGCCCTTTTGTCCAGTCTTTTGTCAGAGCTTGGGAGAACTGGGCCTGACATTGGAACATTGTTGAGTTGTTGAGGTGGGGGGACCTCTGGGCTGTGGTTGTACGTACTTGGCTCAGAGCAGGGCTTCACCGTCTTACAGTCTGTTGTCGGGGTGTTCTTGTTTTGCTGACTGAGAGTAACATCTCCTCTCAGCTCAGGGGGCAGCATCTGAGGGGGATTTCCCACCATGCTAGCAGACGCCTTATTTGGAGCACCGATCTCTCTGCTCACCGTGCCTCCATCCCCTACATTCATTAGTGTAGGATCCACCTGAGTAATAAAAGATGTTCATGGGGTCAGTATTAATTAGATAAGAGGAAAAAATACAATCTGCATAATCTGCGTTACGTTGTGTAATAGAAAACAATTACCTGCATAGGTGTTTCTTTAACACAACATCCCTCGGGAGGAGGGTACTGCTTTGTGTCAGTCAAATGACTGTTTTCCTTGATATACGGTAATATGCTGTAGAAGACAAAAAGGGGAAAAACAAAATTACGAGATGATACAGGAAATCATATTTTGCACATTACATAGAGCAGTGGTGGGCAATTATTTTTCCCAAGGGGCCATATGAGATACATAAAATATTGTGAAGGGCCAAGACTAAAGGCTGAACTAAAGTCTGCGTAATATTAATTTAATTTCAAGACGAAAGTAAGGACCAGGGCCCTCTATTTATTCAATATTTGAGCCACAGAGGACCACCATTTGATGACATTTTAGCCCCACAGACCCGAAAACTAAAGATTTATTTTGTTTTTGTCCTCAATTCCAGGTTGGATTTGGGAAACAAAACAGTCAAACATAGACAAAAAATGAACATTCATGACCATATATTATCTGATTGTGTAGATTTTAATATCTTGAGAGTGTAAAAATGAAACCAAATGGACCCGCCAGGGTCCATTTGGTTTCATTTATATGCTCTCAAAGAGTTACATCTGGTTAACTAACTCTCCATATTTAACTGGAACTATTTCAAGGACCACTGGTGGTCACATTTGGCTCCCGGGCCGCATAATGCCCAGGTATGACATAGAGGAACACATTTGAAGGCAGTTCTTTATCTACTCCAAATGTGTGGAATAATTTGTCTTGCTAGAAAGATCTTGTATGAAAGGGTGTGTGTGTGTGTGTGTGTGTGTGTGTGTGTGTGTGTGTGTGTGTGTGTGTGTGTGTGTGCGCGTGTGTGTGTGGAGGGGGGGTAATTAATCCCTCTCAAACATTACTATTGCATAGTTACATTTACTATTGCATCGTAAATGAACACATAATAGCTATTCAAGGTGGACTGTCAATGAAGGCGAGGAAAACATGTGGTGAAGGGAAGCAGGGTGTTATGATTTTTATCTCTACCCCTAATTAAATAAATGCACCTACCTAACCATAGGCTTGCCATAAAGTCTGTATCCACTGCACTTATTTCATCTAAAACTGATCAGGTTGTAGTAGGCTACACTGCTGTCTCAAATTACATTTTATGGAAAGGCATCTTCTGTCGTAGCCCTTGTTTATCCATGTTAACTGTCATGCAGTTTGACAGTTCATCAATCTTATCCGAGTATACAAAAAAAAAAAAAAACAATCCATTACCTGCCTCTTTTCAGTAACCACCAGACAAACAAAGCACAGTTTGAAATGAAAATGACACATTTTCATGACTAAAAATAAAAATACATTTTGATAGGCTATACATAGAAATTACGTGAATTGTGACAATAATAACTTAAAGTTGACATTTGAGAAGAAACAATGCTATAACGCCACACAACAAGCACCCGCTGGTGTCTGTCTGGGTTCAGAGAGGTGAGCGCAGACGAGCGCTGCATCTGCCAAGTAGCCTAAATGAGTCAACTACACGAAAAATGAACCACAAAAAGCCATGTCAAATATTACGGGGAAATGACAGATCGGACTGTGCTTTATGTATAGTATGTATGGCTCGTCTTGTGCATTGACGACGACACTGACATGATGATGATGACACTAGCTGGCATTGGCACTGGCACAAGATCTCCGCTGGAATCTGCGAGAGATAGAGAGGAGCGAATAAACGGCTCCGGCGACGCCGCTATGGCACCGCTGAATGAAAGGGGGCTCTGCGTTCCATTACCGTCTACATAGTGTTTTTCAACTGGTTTCTCGCAAGGCCCATTATTCATTCGGCATTGTGAGCCGCGGACCATCAAATGGTAAGATGTAACCTCGCAGAGATCCAAACAAAACATATTCTCCAATTGTGTATGACTTCTTGTAAATTAAGTCATGCAGATGTTTAATAATAATAATGTAACTCTTCAGAGCATGAAATGAAACCAAATGGACCCGTAGGGGTCCCATTGGTTCTGTCTGCCAATAGTTAAAAGGCGTGCGTTTAGTTACCAACTCGCCATCATTTTAGGGAGCACTTGGAACCCCCCTGAGACCACTGGTGGTCCCCGAACGGCCGGACCACTGGTTGAAAACCACTGGTCTAACATCATGTTGCTTACACAGCCTAGTTTGTCTTTGTGCTGTAGATAGCCAACCCTGCGCTGTCGAGTAACGTTATACGCCGCTACAGCATTTTTGAATTAATCTTCTCCGATGTAGGCCAGTAAATAGCACACAACACGTTAGGATGTCAGCAACCACCTATCAGTGAAAACAAAGTCCAGTGACCAGTAAAAGGTATACACAGATTGATAAACCAAATATTCCATTAGCATACACTCGCGAGTCTCCGACTGTGTTTGTGTGTGTGTGTGTGTGTGTGTGTGTGTGTGTGTGTGTGTGTGTGTGTGTGTGTGTGTGTGTGTGTGTGTGTGTGTGTGTGTGTGTGTGTGTGTGTGTGTGTGTAGCATATAATACTTCCTCCCCCGGTCAGTTCAGTAGTAGGGCTATCCATCCAGCCCCAACAACAACAACCAACAGCACAAAAGAGACACGTCCCGTTATTAAATACGAAGACAAAAGTGCGGGATGGTATCAAAACCAGATCAATTTCGTGTGGCACCGGAACGTTCGCAAAAAAAGCAGCCTATACACTTATTTTCTGTATAAAAAAAAAATCAGCACGGAGAAACTCTGGAGAGCTCCGACTCGCTCTCTCGCCCGTTCGCTGGGAGAGATGGCGAACAGTCACCATAACGAGGATGACAATTGCCTCTCTCAGGTGATCACACACTAACAAACACGAACCCCACCAACACCACAACCAACTGAATACTCTATGGCTTCCATAGCCCGGCGTGTCATTTAAAAAAAAGCGATTAAATCATTCCGACGTGTGATATAGAACACTGCTTTACAACCTTTGTCATACCAGGGCCCACTATCTACTCTCCATCTTAGCCACGGACCACCAGCATGTGGTGTTGAGCTTACTCTCTCGGACCCAAAACGCTGGTCAAAATGACAATTCTCCCACATTTTCTAATTGTGTGAAATCTTGAAAATTAGGTATTTCAGGTATTTAAATATAGGCTATTTATTTTCTTGAGAGCGTAAAATCACCATTTTACGATCTCAAGAGTTACATATCTAAAAAGGGTCCATTTGGTTACCAACTGTCCATGATTTAGCTGGGGACCACCTGGAATCCTCTCAGGGACCACTGGTGGTCCCCGGACCACTGGTTGAAAACCACTGATGTAGAACATAATGGGCATACATCAGTGAGCGCAGAATCCCTACATCAAAAGGCTCTGGCTGCGTCGTATAGTGGTGGACACAATGTGGCAAAATGTGCCGCCGCCGCCGCCGTCCGTCACAGCCGATAAAGATAACACTCGCAACGTCCGTGCATCTACTCTCCAAAAGCCTCAAATCAGGGACAAACAAAACTCCACCACAACGACCACCCCGTGTATCTCCTCATCTATAAATAGACAACCAGGTAAGATCTACATGATCAGTGACGTGCTTTTAAACACACAACATAACCCCGATCAATGTAACCCCGGGGCTGATGACAGAAGAACGACACAATATTAGCCTCCTGACATAGACCACAACGGAGTTTCCTCACAAATGTTGTGGTCAAAAGTAGTCGACTGGACAACTGGACCACGGAGGGGACGAGGGGTGGGTTACACTGAACTTGTGTGGACACTGCATGGGTCGTGCCCGGAACGGACAACAAGAAGAGGGCAAACACTATTCAACTCAAATATCCAGCAGTACCACAAAAATACTGTTTCGATTCGTGCGGAGCCGAAGTGTCCCTCTGCATTACTCCCTAGTGGTGTGCATGTTTAGGCAAGGCTACTGTATTTATCTCTGGCCGACCGACCGCGAAGTGCTCCTCCGTCTCGGATCGGCCCTTTTTCGCGGAACCGCTTCTTCTGTGTTGGGGGGAGAAAAGCGTTGACGAAGCCCGACCCGAACCGATTCCAGTCCAGTCGTCCCGGACTCTCCCCAAATACTGAATAATTCTAAAGGTAATTAGCGAGCAAGATAAGATGTCTAATGACACAAACAGTTACCAACCCCTTCGTCCAAATGGGACCGGGAGCAGCAGCAGCAGCAGCAGCATACATGCACCGCGACTCACATAGCAGCCCAGTGCCTCTCTCTCCGCTCGCTGTTGTTCACTAATCTCGACGGTCTTCGGTTCTAAAAGTCCGGGGGGTGGAGGGGGGATTCGTCAAGACGGTCCGTACCGTATCTCCAGCCTCTAGTCTGGAGGGAGAGAGGGGCAGAAGGTGGACGGCTTAGCATGGGATGTGTAGTGTTTCTTTATCCACGCCCAGGCGTATGCGATGGTGGGTTGGGAGGAGTATGGACTGCAGGTACCGGCATGCAAAGCAAGCTCCAGCCGCTCAAGGGGAAAGAGGGATCGCAACCAGAGTGTAACGGTGCGCTATAAACTGAAATGGCTTATATCGAAGTAAGAAGTGCTAAATCGTATGCAATATCATTTTTTCCAAACCAAAAGAGACGCGAAGTATAGCTTTATTGTATTTGAGTAATAAACACGCCATTTTACAGAAACACACGAGGCGAGGGGTGATGGTTTCTGAATTGACTTGCCAAATGCAAAAAAGAGTGGGAGAGGTATGCTTCTATTGCAGCGGAATTAACACGAGGAAGCAAGACCCCGGGTGTGTGTGGGGCACTCCAGTTAGTTATATGACAGTAGGCTACATTTTAGGGACTACACTACACTACAGAACACATATTATATAGGGACTCAAGGCAGATGGAACAGATGCTTCATTCTTTTCCACAGACTTTGAGCATTAAGTGTATGACAGATAAAAAAGATAGACAGTCTTTAAGGACATTTTTGCTATGGCTGTTGATGACATGGTCTAGTGACTCTAGTTTAAAAGATGGTCTAGCTCAGCTATAGTGACCTTTTAGTTCCTGTTGTTGGGTCCTTCACTTCACACATGCCTTCTTTTGTGTGTCACAGGGGCTGCTTTCTTTCTTATGTGAATTATCCGGTTCTGTTTCAACTTACTTTTTCTTCTGAAGCTTTCTCATTGGTTACAAACCATCTTATGTTGTCATTTAGTACTCTAAATAATGATTAAAGTCCATATAGACTTGGCTGGCAAATTAATAACATCATATGTCCCATAAACAAACATAACAGTTCATATTTGACTGCAAATAATTTACATCAGTGCTCTAAAGCTAAAAATCCCATAGACGTGGCTGTCATATGATGTAACTTCAAACGCCATGGGGCTAGCGCCCCTCAAAAGCGGGCATCCCTGAAAACACAACACAATTCAGAGCTCCAATTTTATAGACTACTGTACTATCTCAAATACTGCAATAATGCAAGCTTATTCTTGACGCTAAACATCCAAATAAGTGTTTATCATTCACTTGATGGTAACTGGAACTGTGGATGCTGCCAGGCACTCAAAAGTGTGGGGAATTATTGTGGTGCAACCACTTCATTAAGGAGCTATGAGCTGTGTCCATCTGTCTGTCCCTGGCTGGCTAGGTCTGTCCATTCATACGTCTCACACACACACATTAGCGATTTGAGGTGACAGCATAGTAGAGGGACCCCCATGTGGTGACTCACATTTGTCAACCATTTTGGATGCGGGCAGCTTACCGGAACCGGACTGGCCGTGTTCCTGTGGGTTTGGTCCTCCTTAGACTTTAGTTAAGCACTAAGTAGCTGTTTAAAGACCAGTAAACAAAAGTTAAAAGAAATTAAACTAGATCTGCATCCAGTAGAGTGCAGATCTAGCACAACGAACAATCTTAATTAACTAACTAGACTAAGGGGCACAGTTCTGCACCGTCTTGGGTCAGGGTGAAGACGGTTACGTCACCCTGCAGGTGACGTAACAGTCACTGATGGTGACTATGTCACCATCAGTGTCACCTATGAACATTTTCAGTGGTCTAACCTCTGAAATTTATTCTCTGAGTGGAGCCGTCCTCCAACCGCTTATCCGTGATCAGGTCACAAGGGAACTCGCTCCAGCCGCTCCCTCTTCAGAGCAACATTAATAACTTCTCAAGGTGGTCTCAGACGATATTAGAGAGATAAACTCTCCGCCTCCGGGGTCTCCCCCAGCGGGACGCGCATCGAGAACCTCCCTAGGGAGATGCCCGAGAGGAATCCTAATGTCGTCCTTCTGCGATAGTGGCCGATAGCCAATGAATTCAAGTGTTGCTCGCCGTTGTTCTCCCACTGTTAAAAACGCACTGAAGCCTGGGGCTGAGGCTACTGTTTACACAAAAACTCAAAGCTGGTCATTCATTGTTAAAGGGATTCAATGTTTGTGTTCACACAAATACTCAAAGCTGACCATTCATTCTCAATGGGATTCATTGTTTGCGTTTTGAAAAACACTCAATTGATTCCAGAGGTTGGATGCGCTTTGAGCGTGAACACTCTCTCAGCTCTTATTTTAACTGATGGGGAAATAACTTTGTTCACCCATGATGCGCTGCAGTAATCTGATCCCTGGTCAGCTAGTCTATCACAGCAGCACTTGATTCTAAAAGCCCGCGGGCATCTGCTGTTTTATTTCACACCTACAGCCAGCATACAAAGGATGATGATTTGTTGTGTATTAGCTTGTCTGACACCTTCATCGAGTTGAGAGAGCAACTGCAGAATGGTAATTGTGGCGAGAATGCAGCCAATACACAACAACAAACAACAAAAACAGAAATGGTCCACCGGTCATCTAAAACAAATGAATAATGACAATAAGAAGAAAAATGAAGAAGACAGAAGAAAGAATAGACATTCAGACCATTGAAATCCCCTCTGGCACCTAAAGGCCCATGCAAACTATGTATAATTATAGGCCTATGATATAATTACATTTTATGCCCAATATTTCAAGTTCAACAGATGCTACAAGTTGCTACAGACTACGCTGTGATAGCCAGTCATTTTGGAAGTTGAAAGGTAAATCTGTGTCTAATAATGATTCTTTATTTCACGCTATAGACCCTCCAACATCTGGCTTAGTGTGTCCTGTCTGTGACATCATGTGTGGCCAAGTCTATGGACTTTTTACAATATTTCTTCCACACAGCCAAGTCAATTAATGCAAATTACCTACATTTCCCTCACTGCACCCTCTGTGACTTCATAATCATTCTGATAAAGGTGCCCCCACTTCACAAATATGCCAAGTCAAGTCTATGGACTTTTCTAACCACTTTAAACAAACAGTGCAATCAAGTATGTGAAATTGTTGATGTTTGTTGAGAGCAGGAAAGGTGATGTCATGTGGTAGCCATGGGATTTTAATGTTTATTTAGAGTACAATGTGTGTTTAAAGTTTTTTTTCTTTTAAAGAAAGAAACTTGATGCACTGCGCTAGGTTCCCAGACCTGTATCACACTTCACCACAGCAGCTTGAATCAACTCACACTGTCCTTAACATGGCAGGTCTAATCACCGATCCGGTGATTGGTGTGCGGTCGGTGCACGGTTGGTGGTCCCTTGGGGTTAGCCTGGCTAAACCCAGACCGAATTAGCTGTTGGCAAAAATTGCCTGTCAGCAGATTGGTCTGGAATAGCTCAATTGTACACTGATTTATTACTCCTGAAAATTGTGGTGGCCAATCAGGACACAGTATTCAAATATGAGTCATACTGTGTCTCATTGGCCACCCCAAATTTACAGAGTAGGAACTGAACGTACAATTGAGTTATTCCAGCTAGCCAGGCTACCTCGGGTACTCTGATTGGCCGATTTATGTGATGACGTAAATGTGAAGTAAGAAAGAGACCTTTATAGCTAATGTCATGAGTGTTAGTTTGCTCTGCTCATGCACAAGTAGGCCAAGGCTTTACACCAAACTTATGCATAAGTGTTGATTTACTTTGGCCATTGGTTTGAACTCTCTTCTCTCTGACTGTAGAGACATTTTGCCAACAGTTATGATGAAGGAGATCATGCAGACTGTCACACTCTGAGCAGTGAGCACGATCTCATGGCATAAAGACATGTTGCTGTGCAGTGTGTCACATACAAACTTTACACCCCCCCCCCTTCTCATGTTTAACTGAGCTCAGAATGCAACTGCAGAGGCTGACTTTGGAAAAGAGAGCATGGTCAATATAGGCACAATACATACCGGTAATCAAACTGAAATTGGGCAGATTCATAATAACGACTATTATTGACTATGTAACTCAATAGAAATCTATACCATGAGTAGCCCGAGTTTAACAGTATGCAACGACCATTGGTGGTGATGTGAGCCTAAATGGGTTTGCATGATGAATGATGATTAAAATGACCTTGTAAGATAGAATCGTATACATACAAATAGGATGTAAGACAAATCACTATTTAAAATGTATGCCTTTAAGCTTATCAGTCAACCTGATGAACACTGAGTCGAGCAAAAGCACTGGAGAACAAACATGCTGAAGCAAGAAAGAAGGCTGAACAAACTGACCATTTCAGGCTGAGGAGCATGACACCTCATTTACATGATAGCCAAGGAAACTGTTTGAGATGTCAAACCAGCTGGAAACGATGGAGATGGTGGTCTACTACTTATAGGATGCCCCAAGACCTGAAATCAATGTATGAGTTACTTATGTTGTTCCCCATAAAGCATAACAAACAATAGTTTGTTGTCAAGTAGCCTACAGCAGGACTTGTCATACTTAGACCACTCGTCTTAATTGGTACATCTATTGTGGCATCGTTTTAGGCCAATAAATTCCCAACATACTTTTCCTAAACACTTGTGGTGGGGTGGAAGACAGTGTATACTATAGCTACTTATTACCCAGCCATGATGCCTCTTCACCGACTTGCAAGCAGATAGAGGGCAACGATCCCCGTCCATCCAACGAGAGCGTTCGAGTGGTAAACTATTTCGCTATGTCTATGTGTGCGCTGTGTGCGAGCAAATCGTTGCCTGCATGTGTGTGCTAACATGCCCTTCGCCATTCGCGCAGCAAGCAATGGCAGCGGAAGGCTGGCTGCGTCTACTAGGCTACAAAAACAGGCAAATCGTTGACAAATGTCTAAATCGTGTGGATTTATGAAACCGAAACATCTATCGAAAGAAGCATCGCTGATTAGCATGAGACCACAAACGAAGTCGTCAGTTGACACTTGGCTCGCTGGCATTGTGTCTGAGCTGGGGAGCTGGGGAGCTGGGGGGGGGGCTGGGGTCTGACACACACACACACACACACACACACACACACACACACACACACACACACACACACACACACACACACACACACACACACACACACACACACACACACACACACACACACACACACACACACACACACACACACACACACACACACACACACACACACGGCACAGCGCTATCCCGGTAGTGACCAACCGCTCCGCTCGAGGCTTCTCCAATTATACACGAGTTTGCTTCGCAGGCTCCGCCACGGATGTTAAAACTTGTCATGCACACAGTTCAAAATATCATATTCGAAGGAGTATGTCAAGATACGTGCACAATACAGTAACTGCGAGAATCCACTCCATTTACATTAAAGGAACCGTGTTTACTTCGAGGGCCTGTCCTCAAAGTGGGTGTATAACCGAACTGCCTACAACCATCTGTGAGTCGTATTGGAGATTATATCGACCCTATTTCTGCAGCCATCGTGTTGCCTATGTGTAATATAATGTCCAGTCTAAGTTCGTGGTTCACCTGGGTAATGTTGAATGTCAAGCCGAGGTGGGGGGAGGAAACGCTAAGTAAAAGTCAGCCACATTCCTGCCATCTCCCTCGTTTGTTTTAAGGGATGACTGAAATAGCCGAATCGAATGATGCTCTTAGTCTTATTTGCCAGGTTAATGGTGCAACGACAGCCCATGTGGCCTGACGATATGATATCTGCGCGGAATATGGTCACGGTGTCAGTCCGTCAGTGGGAACTGCCTGGTATAAAGACAAGCCGAATGCAATAGCTCACGTATAATGTCATCATCACGATTTAGAACTTAGGGCTGCATACATAGTAGCCTACACGTGACACGTTCTTCATAACACAGAAAATACACACAACAGAACCACACTCGTTTCTGCCAAGACAATTGAAAACTTGAAAATAATAACATATATCCGCAGTCAAAGTTTGGGAGAGTTCCACTTGCCCTCAATGGCGTTGTGCAATGCCCCCTTTAATGCCCCCTGCTCGCCCGTAACGCCTTTGTTATTAGTAATCGCATGGTATTGCACCGCCTTACCTTGCGCTCCAAACTGCCAACTAGAATAGTCACAAAGCCTGCACACAGCGCAACAAGCTATTGTTCTGTAGCGAGAGACTTCTTCCGTGCGGGGCTAAGCATATGATTTGAAAGTAGAATGAAATACAGTGTGCAATTTTGGCTTGTCCCCCTCGCGATCTTCCCTTATTGCCAGTTTTCAGTCTGCAGCAGCTGGAGATGAAAATCGCGCACCCTGGGTCCTAGCGCCGGGTAAAGCCCTACAGGTGAATAACAAATGGAGTAGGCCGGTAACGTGTCTGTGACTGTGGCTTCATTGGAGAGGCAAATTGCTCAACTTCCATAGCTCAGAGGCAGAGCATCAGCCTACCTTCATTTTCACTACTGCCTGCAAAAGATGGGGGGAAAAGGTAGTGTCATATTGATATCGTTTATAATTTAAGCTCTTTCATTAAATGGGATCATCATGCCAAAAACAGATGGAGATTATTCGATTTGACGCTTACAGAAAAACAAATATGCTGATACAGTACTTTTACTATCTATCAGTGATGACCAGACATTTTATCTAATAACAGCAATTGTTTATCATGGTTGGTCAGACCCAGACACTAGTTAGAAAAGGAAAGAAACAACAATTCAGATTTTAATTTGAATCTTGATGTTGAGGTTCAGGTAAATTTTATTTTAGGCTTTTGCTGGCGTACAGAAGGACATGATAGTGGCATTCCTGGTAAAGTATCTACAATATTTGATATTTACCTCCTTTCTTTCTTTCTTTCTTTCTTTCTTTCTTTCTTTCTTTCTTTCTTTCTTTCTTTCTTTCTTTCTTTCTTTCTTTTCTTCAAGATTTAAGATTTTCTTTTTTTCGCAGTACAGTATGGCAAAATTGGCAAAGGTCATAGCCATGGATCTCAAGTTGAACCCACAACGCGGCTGGCATAGCCAGCGGCCTCCTTTCTGTTCATATCTCCCAATACTGTTTTAGCTGGTTCATCTGGCAGTGAGGATGTAGTGTCTCCGTTTCATGACTTACAATTTACTCATTTAGCAGATGCTCAATCCAGAGCTATCTATTTATAGTAAGGACAATTGTAAACTAGGTCAGAATTCGGCAGAGTGCAAACTTGCACGTGGCGCACAAGTAGGCCATGGCCTTGTGCTTGAGTGGAGAGGGTTAATACTAATGACAAGCTATAAAGGTTTTTGACTTATAGCACATTATCACTAATCGGAGTACCCGGAGGCTAATCGGAGTACCCGGAGGAGCCAACCGATGGCCTTACTTGCGCCTGCTCTGCTCATGCAAGTAATAAAGATATCAAATAGCTTGCACAAAGGAAGGAAGCAATAAATCTAGAAAATCTAGAAACAGTAGAAAATATGTACGATATGTATAAGGCTGTAGTGCAAGTGCTATGAAGTAAGAGAGTCTGAAGAGGAGGGTTTACAGACTGCTGGGGTTTGCAGAAGATTGGGAGAGCCAGCGAAATCCAAAAGCGACCTCGCCCGCGGGCGCCCGGTTTCAAAAGCGGGCGCCCGCTTTCACAAAAACGGGCGCCCGGTTTCACAAAAACGGGCGCCCGTTTCACAAAAACGGGCGCCCGGTTTCACAAAAACGGGCGCCCGTTTTCAAAAGCGGGCGCCCGTTTTCACAAACTATATGCCTAAACCTAACTCTAACCCTAAACTTAACCTCAGTAAACCTATGCCTAAACCTAACCTAACCCTAACCATAACCTTTTGAAAAGGGCGCCCGTTTGTGAAAACGGGCGCCCGCTTTTGAAAACGGGCGCCCGTTTTCAAAAGCGGGCGCCCGGTTTCACAAAAACGGGCGCCCGTTTTTGTGAAAGCGGGCGCCCGCTTTTGAAACCGGGCGCCCGCGGGCGAGGTCGCTTTTGGATTTCGCCCCTGCTGAAGATTGGAAGTGAGTACAGTTATGTTGCCATAAGGGAGAAGAGTCTGGGATGTGTGGAGCGTTGCCCTGCGGCTAGTTTAGTGAATGTCCTTTTTGGCTGTTCTAAGTGAACAGGGTGGTTTGTATAGGCCCTATTAAAAGTCTGATCAGACCCTCTACTATAGGGTCTGATCAGATGTATGTATGGGGGTACCATAACCGGTTGGTTGCTTTGAAAGCCAGAGTTTTGATTTTGTATGCTGCAGACAGCAAGTGGGAGCCATTGGAGGGAGTGAAGGGAGAAACTTGTGAAAAAATGTGTCTGGCTGAAGGTGTGCCACGGAATTCTAGGTGTGCTACAGAATTCTGGATCAATTGGAGAGGCTTAAGTGCACATGCCAGCAAGGAGAGAGTTACAATAGTCAAGGTTTTGGTACGACTGATGTCTGGATAAAGAGCTGTGCTGACTCCTGGGTGAGTCTAATCCTCTGAACGTAGAGTATAAACCTACAGGATCGAGTGAGCTGCAGCTGGGACAACCGCATTGTGAAACTAGATCAAACTTGCGCGTTGCGCACAAGTAGGCCCTGGCCTACTCGTGCATGAGTGGAGCAGGCTGACATTAGCTATAAAGGTCTTTTATGTATTACATTACATTACATTACGTCAACCTAAACCGTCAAATCGAAGTACCCCAAGGGACCAACCGGCACACTGCACAGCACACCGATCGCCTTACTTACGCCCGTTCTGCTCACGCAAATACCCTATTGGCCTGAATATACAGACAGTTTCTTTTTCAGAGGAAATATCCTAAAAAATGGAGCCGTCTTATATTTGGGGACTATAATATTTGACATTCAATGCCGTTTTTCTTGAAAAATGGGGGTTGTCTTATAACCAGAGTCGTGTTATATTCGGGACAACACTGAAACACTCTTCCCCAGCCTGTTCATGCAGCGGCAAAGACCACCCTACCTGCCCAGCCTACCACCCCACACTCAGGTAAACCAGATGTCTCAGTATATATTTGAACCCGTTTGATATCACATATAACTTATCTTAATTACATTGCCATTACAGCATCAGCTAATCCACATGAACTAAACCAGTCAATCAAAGTTTGCGCTCACTGCTCGCAGCTCTAAGTCTTCTTTCCATTGTATGGAAAGAGCTGAATAATTAGAGCAAGTTCAAGGGCCACTGACTCGACTGTCACTGTAAGCGAAACCCACATGGAAGGAACTCAACTGAACTAAAATTGTCTGCTAAACATGGGTACTGTGGATATGGTTACAGTCTATAAACTTATCCAGGTGCAAAACAATCAAAATGCATAGCAGAAAACAGACAGTGACCCTTGATGGCCCCACCATGCAGTGCCACCATCAGCCATATTCTCAGTCAATTAACCCTCGGTTGGTATCTTGAGAAACAACAAATATAAATGTGGATAAGATGGAATGTATTAAACTTTCAGAGGTACACCAATGTAGGTGAGGGTTTGTAGTTCAAACTATGTCAAGGACGGAGCAGTGAACACCATCCCTCTCCCCTCCCTGCCACGAGTTAAATTGGTGACCATTGTAATTCAAATTGGGTCTTTGTCCAGTTGGGGTCGCTGTGGTGTGTACTGTGTAGAATGCTAGGGATGATTTCATTGTTTGTGCATGGAATGCCCCTGGTATTAACTCACTCAATTTCAGTGCACTACTTCGCTTTCTTTGTCTCAAGTTGGTGGACTGAGTAAAACCCAGGTGAAATCAAAGTGCTTGCCACTTTGTTAATGTGCCTGCCAATTTGTCACAATTTGTCACCACTATCAGGTATGCGGTCAGGCGCAAGCCTGGCTCAGGGAGGAGGACGCCCCTGCCATGCATAGTCCCAGGGGATCGTACCACCTAGTCCTTAATTGATTCTAGGTACAATAATGTCAATGAAACCGTTCAGATGGAAATCAGGTTATATCAATGTTGAATGCACCCAAAGAGCTTTCACGCAGCAACTTCAAGCATCTTTTGGTAATATTCAAAATTTATGGCAATCAAGTAACAATGAGATTTACACAATATTGTAGCTGCTTTACGACAATGAAAATAATATCATGGAGGTCAAAATGAATGGCTGGAATTAATAGGAAGAATACCAGATGTTAACCCCACTAGCGCGGCAGTGGCTCCATGATGACAATGTTGGTCCATCTGTCTGTCCAGCACTTGATCCAAAAAAAAAAAAAAAAAACACTGGCTGGATTGCCCTGCCATTATCTGAACATAAGCTACTCATTCTAACTGTAAGGACGCATGTTATTGATTAGTGCTCTAGTTTCAACCATAGGCCCACATTTCAACAAATAGGCTCAGATGAAACTGTATTCATTCATTTTGTGTGATGCCATCATGCCAAGATCCATCTTTAGCATGATGAGGTGCTGAAGTGTCAAAATGTCAATTATTCAGTCTCTAGGAGACAAATTTTGGACACTACACACATTACTCACATATCAGAGATCACAAAAAATCTATGATCTTTCACCCATTTAAAAAAAAATACAGTATGCACAGTATCTTTCCTGTATACTGTATATCACCTGCCTCCCATCACCCCCATCCATCAACAATCCAATCCATCAAAGTACATTTTACAGAATTAAACATAAATACACACTAATTGAAAATTAAACTAAACTGACCTAAACCACAACACCAAAGGGATATCAACAAACCCAGATTTGGCACAAACAAGATTAAAATTAATTTCCGTCCTATGTCACCAAAATGTGGAACGCCCTGGGAATCGCTTGAAACCTTCAAAACCACTCTCAAAGAGCACCTATGAACAGCAGGCAATTCAAAACTGCTTAGCAAGCACAACAAACACTGCAAATTCTGAGGCCTAGGTTTTTGATGGTAGAAATAAACACAGTGAGGATAGGAGCAGCAGGGGAAGGATACAGTGCAGCAGGTAGTTATGTCTGTGTTACAACATGCTTTTGCAACAACTCATTACAAAGCTTTAGGGATGATGAAATTTGAATCAGCAACAACAATGTAAGGTTGCCCAACTGTACATGAGATGAACTATAAATGACAGATTTCCAGTTGCAGTGCATAGAACACTGCAAGTGTGCAGTGCAAGGTCCAGAGAAGCAAGCACGAGGACATAGTGGACAAGGACTGTAACCAACTTGGTCTCTTTGCCAAACTTATTTGATTGTTTTATTAACAGCCTGGAGATTTACGGTACCAGTCAAACACAACAAAAAAGACTGGTAATAGTGAGTGGGCAAAAACAGTTAAGCGTTACTTATTTCCAACAGTGGCCACCCCACGTTCATTTCATCAAAACGTTTAGAGACGTACAAATATTCACTACTGTAAAGCCAGAAGCTTTACAGAAAATATACATGGAGGGGAAAAGGGGTTGGTGGGGAATCATATTTTACAGAGTCCAGCTTCAAATTGCAGACGTCCTTAGTTGCCCTTTGACTCTGAGAGTGTTTTTGAAGGAGTCAAGGGATTTGTGGGTATAGTCACTCGGATCCAGACCAGGTGGTGCATTATGGTACATGATCAACATCTATCTACAATGTACCGGTATGCTTTATTTGGCTGCACAGTAATTGGTTTAGTTGTTTTAAACACCAAATTAAAAAGTATCTATACTTGATTGATTGGTTGATTGATTGATTGATTGATTGATTGATTGATTGATTGATTGAAAATTAAAACAGGAAAAGTACAATAGCCTACAATTCAGGAATACCTCATATAGGCCTATATTATGCATGAACTAACTAAAGGTGTGTCCAGACCCCCCTCAATACAGGATTAACTAGAACTTTATTCTGGTGACTGCCAACTCTCAAACCAAACACAAGTAGGCCATAAACTACTTGTGCACGAGCAGAGCAGCAAGTGCCCCCTACACCTCCTGGAGCAAACTAAATGACAGCACTTAGAGAAGATATCTTAAATACATCACCATTACATCATCACCTAAACCAGCTAATGGACGTAAAAAGTGGTGAAATGAAATTAAATCAAATTTGGCTAACTCTAGACCAGGGGTTTTCAACAGGTGGTCTGGGGACCACCAATGGTCGCTGAGAGGATTCCAGGTGGTCTCAAGCTAAATGATGGAAAGTTAACAGGGTGTAACTCTTTGAGAGCATAAACATGAAACCAAATGGACTCTTGCGGTTCCATTTGGTTTCATGTTTACTGTACACTCTCTTAAGAGTTAAAATATTCATCATCTGAATTAGTCCAAGTCTACACAACTAGAGAATGTAGAAGATTAATGGTAATTTTAATCTGTATGCTTGCCTGTTTTGTTTTTCTGAAATCCGTGCCTGTTATTAGTGGCCAAAACAAAAGAAATCTTTAGTTCTGGGTTTGTGGGGCAAAATGTCAACAAATCGTGGTCCGTGGCTCAAATTCTGAATAAATAGTGGGCCCTGCCCTGAAAAGGGTTGAAAACCACTGCTCTAGATTCAATTCTTAAAGTGGTCTTAACAGAGCTCCTGTAACTGAGCTGGAGCAGAACACTGAGCCGTGGGAGACGTCAGGCAGTAGCCTATTGTGCCATACACAGCGCTGTAGCGCGAGCGACGCGTTGCTGCTTTTCTTACAGTAGACATGCCATCTCACCACATCATGTATATATGCTCTATTACAATAACAAGTTGTTTTTATTCCCCTAATTCTTTTTAACGTAAGACGGTATAGTTCCAACAACTCAATTACAACTGAAACCCCTCTGGCTCAGGTTCACACTTATAAAACCAAATATGTCCTAGCAACTCGCTCATGTGGTTCCATAGTGTAGCGGTTATCACGTCTGCTTTACACGCAGAAGGTCCTGGGTTCGAGCCCCAGTGGAACCATTAGCTTTTTTCCCTTTTCGATAGCGAGAGTTCATCTTGTAGCTTTGTGCATCTACTCTAACACCACTCGGTCTTTATTAAATGGTTTATCATATTGTAGGCCTACATTAAAGTGGAAACGCAAGAGCGCATAATCGCATATCGACAGTAATATCAAACTCTACAGTCTGGGGAAAATTTGAAATAGATTCTCTCTCTCTCTCTCTCTCTCTCTCTTTTAAAAGGATGCCTTGGTTCATCCATTCGTTACTTTTGTTCAGTTGCAGCTTATTGCTACTTCAAACGGATTCAATTAAAATCCTTCATTTTTACTGTTTAATGTGTGCAAACGTTTGTGCAGTGTGGGTGTGTCCTGTGTGGGCCGTGTCCACATTGCGTTCAGTGAAGTGTACCCTGATGCTCAAGCTAGTCAGGTAGTTCAGCGGTTCCAAAAGTGGGAGTCCTGGAGCCCAGGACCCCCAGGAGCTAGATACAGACCTAAATTTAAATTGGCACTTTACTTGATGTACTAACTAAACAAATAACTAATGAAATACTTACCGGTACTCATGCTAAGTCCCTTGGATGTTGGTGCACATTGTTGTTGTTATCGAATATTGATAGTTTGATACAGGTGATAATTAGAGGTAACCACGAACACCTGCGCCACCTGGAGGCGAGTAGCCGTAATCGTCATCATTGGACACGATCGCAAGAAGAACTGGCACCACCTAGTGGTGTATTCTTCATTTTAATTTGCGGTGTGACACTGCTAGTGCAAAGGTTTTCAAACAGTGGTCCGGGACCACCATAGACTCAGTGGTCCTTGAGGGGTTCCAGGTGGTCCCCTGCCCAGCTAAATGATGGAAAGTCAGATGTAACTATTTGAGAGCGTAAAAATGAAACCAAATGGAATTTGGTTTCATTTTACACTCAAAAGTTGAAATATTCATCATCTGAATTATCACGACTTCATTAATAAGTCAAAAACATTTTTTTTTTGTTTGGGGTCTGTGGGGCTAAGATGTCATCAAATGGTGTTCCGTGGCTCAAATGCTGATTGAATAGTGGGCCCTGGTGTCAAAATGGTTGAAAACCACAGTGCTAGTGTTTCCAAATAGGACATTTTATTATAAAGGGACATACTATTGCTTTACAGTCAAGTATGTGTATGACTATTGACTACTACAGTACAGTGGTTTTCAACCATGGTCCTTGAGAAAGTCCCAGGTGGTCCCCAGCTAAATGATGAAAAGTTGATTAACCAGATGGTTGGAAACCAAATTGTTTCATGCTCATTCATTCTGAATGAGCCCAAGTCTACACAACCAGAGAATGTAGAAGAATGGCCATTAGAGTGGCTTGGTATTGTGGACAGAAGCAAAAGAAAAATTCCTTTTTAGGGGTCTGCGGGGCTAAAATGTCCTCAAATGGTGGTCCGTGCCTCAAATTCTGAATAAATGGGCCCTGGTATGAAAAAGTTTGTAAACCCCCTGCTATAGTATATTAATACTCGTGTAAAATGTTGCGTTGAAGGAAAGTAACTTCGCGGCGGTGCTTTTAGAAAGCGGATGTAGTTTTTCTGTACAGCATTTCCTGGTGTCACCTTTGTTTCTGTCCCCCAAAATGGCGAATCTTGCAGCTGCAGTCGCCGCTGCCGCAGCCAGAGATCCAGCAGTTGACCGTTCGTTACGCTCCGTATTTGGTGAGTTTGTTAATGTCTACATCGATTTGTTTTTGTGGGTGTGTGTTTAAGACATTTCGTGAATTTGCCACTGCGTACTATTAAAGTAAATCCAGGATACTGATAGCTACCTGGCTAATGAGGTTCCGCGCTAGCAACGAGGCTGCTTTTTTAAGATGGCGAGCAATTCTTTTATCATTATGGATGAAATTTTATATTTAAGTTATATCACCTGTACATTTCATGCTTAATTTAGTGGGGAACATTCCATATGAAGCCACGGAAGAACAGCTGAAAGACATCTTTTCCGAAGTGGGGCTTGTTGTCAGTTTCAGGTAAGTTAAGAGGATACATATATGCACTCTCAATTCATCTCATCTTTTATGTTACACTAATATTTCTATGTAGGCCTATTTGTAATCCCACAATGTCAGTGTCACATTCATTGTCCGAACAATACCCCGTCATGGAAGGCTACATGTAGGCCTCTGTGTTGATGGCTTAGGGCTGACGACACAGTACATTACAGCCTCTTGCAATGGGTCTGGTCCACAAGACTCCACTAAGATACCTATGTACCAAATACCTCCTTAATATCAAAGTCTCACCCACAACTAGAGCCTGACCGATATGGAATTTTGGGAACGATACAATATATAGGTATACAACCATCACCGATAACTGTTTTGCAATCAATATAGGTTTTGGTTTGGCGGGAATGAAAATAGACCTTTTTTCTTTTTATTACCACCAATAAAAGGGAGACCCCAGGTATGACCACCGATGGAAGGAGGATCCACTGATATGGCCGATAAACACTGTAGCAGCAAGTGCACTGTGCACTTTTTAAAATTCTATTGGTGACAATTTCATCTGTACAATATGACAAACGATAGAACCGATTACCCACCGATACGATAGACCGATTCTCTCCGTCGGGCTCTACCCACAACAACAGAGAGAGTTTATTGGGTAGTCCAATTACAGTTTTTGTATTAACTTGTACTTGAAATGTAGTGTTATTTTGAATAAATCAAAACAATTAAGGTAAATTATAATGCCACAAGAAACTCAGTAAATTGAAATCTCCCTCACCTGTCTACAGTATATGTAGTCATACAATTTAGAGCAGTGGTTTTCAACAGGTGGTCCGGGGACCACCAGTGGTCCTTGATAGGGTTCCAGGTGGTCCTCAGCTAAGTTGGTTAACCAGATGTAACTCTTGAGAACGTAAAAATGAAACCAAATGGACCCTTGCGGGTCCATTTTTACGCTCTCAAGAGTTAAAATATTCATCATGTGAATTATCCCAAGTCTACACAACTAGAGAATGTAGAAGATTAATGGTCATTTTGTTCTGTATGTTGGACTGTTTTGTTTCCCAAATCCAGCCTGGAATTGTGGACAAAAGCAAAAATAAATCTTTAGTTTTGTGGTCTGTGGGGCTAGGATGCCCTCAAATGGTGGTCCGTGGCTCGAATGCTGAACAAATGGTGGTCCCTGGTGTCAAAAAGGTTGAAAACCCCTGATTTAGAGTTCAGTATTGAGGTCATATTGTATGTGCAATTCTTCAGCTGCAGATTTCGAAAACATTCTGCTGGTCATCTTTGCTTTATAATACATTTGTAGGGTTGTCTGGGGAGTGTAAAAGATTTGCTTGGTGTAACAATCTAAATGTGGAAGTAAGTGTCGAACATTGGCTTGTTACAAAGCCCATACACAATGTGGAAAAGGGTACATTATTTCTATGGCAATGCTCAGAGATCATGAAGTTTTGGAAAGAAGTACTTGGTATTGTGTGTGTGTGTGTGTGTGTGCGTGCGTGCGTGCACGCCATGTGCAGACACAGTATGACGCACAGACTTTGTCAATAGCCGTTCCACAAGCGCAACACGTCGCACGCGCTGTGATTGTGTTTCCAGAGAATCGAAACCACAAAATGTAACGACCCCCTGTGGTTTCAGACAGACATTAATTCAGACAGACATTTCCTTTATTTATAGTTTCTCAGACTGTATCCTCCAGGCTAAACAAACGATTGCACTCTTTTGGAAAAGCCCAGACAAAACCGACATCAAGCAATGGTACAAAGAAATGTCAAGTTGTTTAGCAAAAAAATATTGTTAAAAAACGGTGAAAACACAAGTGTGTGCAATTCTGTATGTGTTTTTGTGTGTCTATGTCCAGGCTAGTGTATGATAGAGAAACTGGGAAACCAAAGGGCTATGGCTTTTGTGAATATCAAGATCAAGAGACGGCCCTCAGTGCCATGCGGAACCTGAACGGGAGAGAGTTCAGTGGCAGGGCTCTCCGTGTCGACAACGCAGCCAGCGAAAAGAATAAGGAGGAGCTCAAAAGTAAGTGCTTTGGTGCTTCTGTTGTACAGCTGTACCTCATCCCTTGACTCTTCTTAATCTCTACTAGAAAAAACACATGCTACAATCACAAATAAATAAGTACATCTAAAAGTAGTTCCGGGCTTATAATAACCATAATTATACAATGTATAAGCAGAATTTAATACATGTATGCTATAATATATTATAGACATGGGCTTTCTAGAAAGAGTTGTTAACCATAATTGATAAGAACCATATTAACTGCTATAAAGATACTGAAAGGATGAGCACCATACATTAAATTGGCTTCCATTGGCTTGTTGTGGAAGAAGTTGTTCTGTTGAGTACTGTACAACATACAGTATATTTCTAAATGTTCATCATTGCTGACAAACAGACAAGGTACACAGAAGGTACATTAATACTAGATATTTTTGGAATAATGTGTATAGGAATTTGCATCACTTCCGACTGCTTTAGTTTCAGAATTATGGAAATTTTGGTCTTACTTTTGTCTTGTGCAGGTTTGGGAACAGGAGCCCCCATTATTGAGTCGCCTTTTGGTGAAAATGTCACACCTGATGAGGCGCCCGAGTCCATCAGCAGAGCTGTTGCTAGTCTACCCCCAGAACAGATGTTTGAACTGATGAAGCAAATGAAGGTATACAACACTCTATAGAGCTGCGCAGTGACGTCACCACCCCGGTTCCGGAAGTCTTTTCCCCATTCATTTTTCTCATAGACTTTTCGAAAATAATTTATATCAAGACGATTACGCCGCGGCCAAAGCCAACTCAGGTCGTGATAAATCATGACAACAAACACAATATCGTCATATAATATATAATTAGGAAGAAGTAGAAAACGGCATGATACAAGACTTTTTGTTTCGTTTTTCATCTTAGAAATTATTTTATTGTCCCAAAAGTTTGTGTGTGTCATCATGATTCGTCACGACTCGAGTTGGCTAGGTCCGCGGCGTAATCGTCTTGATATAAATTATTTTCGAAAAGTCTATGAGAAAAATGAATTGGGAAAAGACTTCCGGAACCGGGGCAGTGACGTCACTGCGCATCTCTATTGTAAAACTGTTAAAAAGTCATTGTGTATATTTTGTAAAAATACAATTCAAGCATTATTAAAGGCGTAAATAATCAACAAAAGGAACAATAGTTATTTTGTTTTTCTGATCATTTTGTAATACCAATAATAATAAAACTTTATTTATACAGCACCTTTCATGACAAAGTGCAGCACAAAATGCTTTACAGAGGAATCATAGTAAAAAGACTAAGCAAATCAAAACAACAAAAAATAAAGATCAAGGCACAAAGTACATAAAGCAGAGCAAGCTGTTCCGGTGAAAAGCCGGAACAAGCATAAACAACAGTGAAAAGAGAAAACAATCACACAAAAAACGAAATTCCAAAGCATTCGACTAAGCAGTGAGAGTAATAAGAAGAAGAATCGAGTGAAGAGGCTCAGCTAAATGCAACATTATAAAAATGGGTCTTGAGCTGAGTCTTAAAAAATGTCAAGTGAGGGCGCCAGTCTAATGTGAGCTGGAAGCTTGTTCCAGATCGTTCCATAGAAGCAGCAGGCTGCTTCACCGTGTTTGTAGGCACTAATTCCAGCATATATGTACTGTGTGTACTTTTGTATGTACAGTACCATTTCCCAGTCCTGTTTGCCTATGGATGGAAACTAACTTGAGTCTGCAAGTAATAAGCATACATTTACAAATAAATGCACTCCTAGTTATTTGCAAATCGTGTTTCTATACTTTTCGTTTCCATCCTACCCCATTTGGTGATTGAATTGCAGCAATTATCTTTCAAAGTGCTGCAAATACACAACACAAGTGTCTGTGATTTCCAATCAATGAGTACATGCCCATCACCCATTTTGTAGAATTACCAATTGTACTTGAGCTCATCTGTGCAAGCATGTTTGTGTTTAAAAATGAGTTGTGGTCGTCGCTCCATCTGTACAGTGGAAAAAAGTGCCAACTGCATCCCATGGGAAATTTATTTTCATCCCAAGTACATATTTTAATGGATAATAATAATGGATTGCATTTTTATAGCGCTTTTCCAAGTGCTCAAAGCGCTTTACAATGGTCCATTCATTCATACATTGGGAAGTAGAGCGGCGAACAGTCGACGCCAGCGTCCCCACTTCCCACATTCACACACCAATGGTGGCCAGCTCACACCAACCAACTCATTGGAGGCAATTTGGGGTTCAGTGTCTTGCCCAGGGACACTTCGACATGTAGACAGGAGGAGCCGGGATTCGAACCGCCGACCCACGGGTCATTGGACGACCTGCTCTACCTCCTGAGCCACAGCCGCCTCAGAGCCAGAGCCTTGGTCTAAATGGGGCCTCTAGATTATGTACACCTATCCTATACCATTCTCTAATTTATCAGGAAGTTCAAGCCCTAAAAAACGTCAACGTTCTTTTGTAATGAAAGCTCTGGTAATGGTTATTCACAGTCAAACAGTTTTTTTCTATTTCCACAATTTCCAGAAGTAACATTTCTGTTTCCATTTCTTTTTTTAGCTCTGTGTGCAGAACAGCCCCCAGGAAGCGAGGAACATGCTCCTACAGAACCCACAGTTGGCTTATGCACTGCTGCAGGCCCAAGTGGTCATGAGGATTGTTGACCCAGAGATTGCCCTGGTGCGAAAGCTAAGATATTTTACACTTAAGCAATATTACACAAGAGAGGGTGGTTTAACAACATTAATGCAGAAACTCCAAAAGTGATGCAGAATTTCTTGTTGTTTCTGAAGCCAACTTTAACTCCTTAACTGATCAGGCAAAAAGCTAGTCTTGTTCCCATTGGGCTCAATAGTAACAAAATGATTTATAGAAAATCCTCTGTTATGAATTTGTGCAAACCAATGGTATCCAAAGACAGCTTGAGGTGTCCACTTTAAGGGAAAAAATAGCCCAACTCGATAATATGTTTTCTTTTTTTATATAAATTGTACAAAAGGGCCCTGTTGTTCACACTGGCGTTTCCTCCAGGACTAGTTATGAAATAATCAGGTTTAAAGTTTTATCTTTCATATAACTTTTTTCTGCTTCAAGTAGATGCCCATATGCCTATACCATTTTAAAGATCAGGTGGTTGGCTACAATTTAAAAAAAAAAAAAAGACAAACTTTCTGACATGTTCCAGTGTGGAGATGGCGCCATCTAAAGGTAGCATGCATGAAAAAGCTGACCTATCCATCATCGTTTGCTTTTGACTGAACAGAAACACGATCCCAGATCCCCCCCCCCCTCCACACACACACACACACACACAGAGAAGAGAGGAGAAGAGAAAGAGAAAGCGTCACGACACACACACACACACACACACTCACGTGCGCCCAATGCATGCAACGAAGGAGAAGAGCGGTGAGTCCCTTTAGCATTGTTCTGTAGCCACATGGCACAACAACAACAACACCAACCAAACTAATGGCTCTCTATGGGGCGGACTGATACCACATCACATGCGCCAGTGTTTTTTCGGCTATTTTAGTGACATTAACCCCTAAGTGACTACATGGCATGATAGTCTGCAAGTTAATCTATGCTTATAGATTAAAAAAGTACAACACGCGTTTTCGCGTGGGAAACAGGGGACAGAATATTACATCACGCTTTTTCGCGTGGGAAAACTGTAAAGGTGTTAAAAGAACATATTGCCAGCTTGTACCCCATGAGATGAAAAAAGTCACTATTATGGAACTTGACTACTGTATTACAGAAAATGCTTCACCGGCAAACAACTGTCCAGCCCCTGATTCCCAGCTCCCAGACTAGTGCGCCACCTGTGGTAAATCCACCTCCTGCCCAACCCAGTGTTCCTGTCCCCCAGCCACAGCCCATGGTACCTATTTCTTTTCTCACGCTCTTCAACAAACATAAATATGTAACACAAGATGTGGTTGTAAAAGCTGCCAAACATATTGACTGCTGTTTTTGTGATATCTTAGCCTGGGATGCATATGAATGGAGCCCCCCAGATGATGCAACCCCCTAACATGCAGCCTCCTCCTGGGCCTATGCCTGTACAAGGACCACCCGTAGGGCCACCAGGTAAGCCTCAAACTGCATTCAATTTGCGAGTTGAGTTGTGACAACATCATCCATAGTAAGTAAGCTAGAACTCGATTAAACATCTAATAGTGGCTGGTAATCGGTCACCGGCAGCCTTTACTGTCACTCCCCAATCTCTCCACATTTTCTGTCAGCCTACTGTCTGTCCCTTTATAAAATAAAATGAAGGCGAAGGATACACAAAATCTGGTGCTCCCAGATTTAATAACATATGATGTATGGCTTTCTATGATTTCTTCATAAAAACTGTATGCTAGTTCAGTTGCTCATTTCTAGTGAAAATGTTCTGACTAGCGTATTCAGATAATTAAATGACTATTTCTCAAGTATACATGAAGGGTTCCATTGCATGTTAAAAAAAAAACTAGGTGTGCCTGTCATGGAAAAGCACATAATGAAGATTAAAAAAGAAAGAAAAAAAATGGTGTCGTGTGTGTGTGTGTGTAGTGTGTAGTGTGTTAAGAGCACATATATTATATTTTATGATGGGAAGTGGTCATTCTGTTTTTTTTGTTTGTTTGTTTTGTACAGGTATGCTTGCTTATACTGTGCATGTGCAGTCATATTAACGAAAATGTTTTGTGCCTGACTTCCATCACATTATTGTGGAATATTATGCAAGAATATTTGGATAGTCCTTGAAAAATATGAATATCAAAATCCTCTAAAAGGAGCATTTTTAGATGTATTCATGTCCTGGAAATCATGTTGATTTCTTCATATTTTTTTAGATGTACTTTTGTAGTTTTTGTGCATTTTTAACCTTAACACATCAGATTCATCTTGTTTTTGTCATGGCTTATTGCGATCACTAGGTGTCACTCATAGTGTAATACTGTGCATGTTTCAACCTAAATAACCTGGTTGAGCAGGTCTTTCTCATGTGCATGTGTTTCAGGGTTTCCCCCAGCGCTTTATTATCAGGGCGGCCGCCCTGAGTGAAGCCCGCCCCCGCCTTGGCTACGTTCCCAAAAAAAAAAAAAAAAAAAAAAAAAAAAAAAAAGTAAAAATGTGTCGTTCATACAGTGTGCATGCTAATAAAGTTATCTGCACTAAGCCTTCAAACCGAAAGTGCGATTTGAAACCATGTCATTAGCAAATCTCAACGGCCGCGATCATTCAGTATTATTCAGTAGTATCAGTATCAACCGGAGCGAGTCTGATCCAGTGGTTGACAGACACTTCTGTGCTGCGCGCTGCCCAATCAGTGCGTATGCAGTGCTTCTGTGCACGCACACGGAGCACACGGAGTTGTTTAGCCCCCGAAGCAGTAAAAAGACGCATTGGTGTGGCTGTCTGGTCAACGCATGCCGTCTGTGTCCCGCCCGACTCCCGCGGATCCCCGTCATGTCAGCCTAACCAAACGACATCCACGCTGAAATTACTGCGTTTCAACTGGTGTGCAGCTTCATATGCTTAACGTAGTCACCCTCTCCCTGTCTGTTGAATAATTAGCACATAGGCTAGCTTGTAGCTCGTGTGTGCTGCTTGTGAGTGTGTGTGTGTGTGTGTGTGTGTGTGTGTGTGTGTGTGTGTGTGTGTGTGTGTGTGTGTGTGTGTGTGTGTGTGTGTGTGTGTGTGTGTGTGTGTGTGTGTGTGTGTCTTGAAGCGTATTTTGCGAGTATTTTGAGGGTGACCAGATATCCCCGTTTCTGTGAGACAGTCACAGGGTGACCAGATGTCCTTCTTTGCGTGGGACAGTGTCTCATTTCAAAGACCCTGTCCCACATTGTGACTGACAGACTACAGTGGTCAATTGTCCTAAAAGTCCCCCTTCTGTTTTCTGTTGTAAAGTTTTCTCACTGTCTCTGTTAATGCTAGATGTGTTTTAAGCCTGTTGAAATAACAGGTGAAATACATACTAACATGAATAAATAACAAATTCATGGCTAGGGACTACTTATGGACAAATGATGCATGAGGCATTTTTAATGCCAACTGTAATGTGTTGCTACCCTGCAATTAAATGTCCCTCTCAAGTAATACCTCTGTCCCTCAAATGAACAGTTTTGGTCCACTTAAGTCTGATTGATCAATCTATTGTGAAAGAAAAATATCTACCAGTCTGCCTGTTCTGATAAGAAATGAAATATGGCCTAATAATGACATAACTGCAGTAAATGGCCATTTAATATGTGATGACCGCGAAAATGCAGTCATTCCCTTATTGACTATAAGGGAATTTATAGTCATTTTTTACTGTGGCACTCTGAGTGTCAAGGAAAAAATCATGGCACTTCATGTCAAAAAGGTTGCCTACCCCTGGCCTACGGTATTGTAATTACATCACATGCACATGCACGGACGTGCACGCGCACGAGCACAGACTCGAAGCCTCACCACCTTGACTAACCAATTTTCTGGGGGAAACACTGGCATGTGTTTGAGAGTTTTCATTCTTGGGGGGGGCTCCATCCCTGGGAATACTCTTTCAACACTGCCTTTCTGAGTGTCGTGTCTCTTGTCCCTTTCAATTTAATGCTGGCTCAGGAAACCTTCAGCTTTCTCCCACAGGATCTTCTGGGCAGGCTGCTATCGAGCGGCCTCAAGGTATCACCCACACTCCTCAGTTCAGCCTAAGTTCTCTCGGTACATCATAGGAGTGTCGTAGCTTGACTCCTGCTGCCTAAACGGTGCTGTTTTAAGATTTAGCCTGGTATTCAAAGGTGGTCATGGTGCATGTCAGCCATGATCAAATGACAGGAGGATGACTTCAGCCATTTGCAACCTATCTTTATATAATTGGTCCTTACGTGTTGTCTCATAGTAGGGCTGTGTATACATGAGGTTTAATTTATTTAAACAAGATTTCTAAATTTAAAATACCGTAGATTTCTGAAGAGTGCTAGTGCTTCCAATGTCTGGCTTTTCAGTGATTTCACTTAATTCAAATGGCAAATATAATGGCTTCCATTAAAGTGTGCTTACTTTCTAGATATATTATGGATAAAAATAGATGCCTCATTGGTCACTGCAGTTTGTCATGTGTGTCGATGGGAGGGCAGAACCATTTTCACTGCGGTCGAAAGTGTGTTGGATGTGTGGAAGGCATGCTAGGTCATGGCTCCACTCGAGGAACTACTGACCAATCACAGTACATCTTTTCCGGGACTTGTCAGACCTGAACATCTGCTCTGTGAAGCACCCACGCAGGCTTGCCCTCCCTTGAGAGCAGTCGCCCCAGAGTCTGAAGAGGAGTCTACCTTTCTATGTCTGTTTCCAGGAATAGCTAGGATTCCTTCCCGGGTTTCTCAACTGTCCACAGCCCTCATCTAAGATGCACAGAATTCTACCATATAATGATTATAAGAAGCAGAAGATGGTTTGAAAATGGCTGAAGTCATTCTTTTAAGTATGTTATTTATATCTTTTGAGAATTGGAGGTGAATAGCATTAATGCATGCTAAGTTTTTCTTCTTTTGTTGTTGTTGTTTTCACCTACCCAGCTCTACTAATGCTTAGTGTTGCAATGCCCTTAAATAAATTGTGCATTTATTAAATGGTGCATCTATATAGCGCTAAAGCGCTTTACCCTGGGCATTGCATTGACCTATTCACTCAACAATTACACAGGAAACCGCAAGGCGCCAACCTGCACCTTAGCTATTGGGGCTTGAGAGTCTTGCTCAAGCACCATTCAAAACTAACTCTGGGGGAGCCCAGCTTTAAACTGGGAATAGCCTGGCCTAAACCGAAATAATTTTGGCGTGTTGTTGCCCCCGGCCCCTCCACTGTTGTGCTACGTCACATCATTTGGAGCAACGCCCACGCCGAAAGGCTGGCTCCTACTTCTAGGCCACCGTGGCTAACAAATTAGTCCAGGCTTTCCGTTTTCGTGCTAGGTGGACAAAATAAAAATCCTGCGTGTCGAGGCTAAAGTGGTAATCTTTGGTTTCCATTCAGCTGCTCCTTGACCTTCGAGCCACTGCTTCCCCAAAAACGTTTCAAGTCCGCTTTGAGGGTGATGTTAAAATGCTATGAGGCTTGCTCCAGTGAGAGTCAGGCAGAGTCAGGCAAGGATTGTAGTTGTGACGTCACTACTTTTCTAATCTCCACAACTATAGTATGTTGTATGGTACAATATATATCTGTACCATAGGGACTGAGGTGCACCCCCACCCGCCCCACCCACACACACTGGTGGAGACACACGTCATTAGACTTGAGTTTATGGCGGATGTCAATGCCTGGCAGGTGGTGTGCTAAGGCGGGTCAGCCAGGGAATGTGTTTGAACTTTGTCTAGGACAATAGCAGGTTCCAGACTGTCCCTGGAATATCTAGATTGGTTATCTGCCATGGGAAACTACTGTCCCCACTGCTGGATACTGTTCTGTTTTGGATCAAAGTGGCTTCACTGACTTTGAGGTTGCTTGATTCTTTTTCGGTCAGCATTACTGTGTTTTGAGTCTTGTGGTGCACAGTCGGTGATCGTGATCAATAGGATTGAAAAGTATACTAGACTCAAGTACTGTGGGAAAGTGGTGGGATTTTGAAGTTAGATGTTCAGGTGGTTAGGTGGTTTTCATGATGTTGAAACTATTCCTATGCAAAACTATGCATTAGTTTTGCAAAAAAAAAAAACACACTCATTGAGCTGAAAATGGCCATAACACTTAACTAGATGTGCTGACTAAGCACATTTATGATGACTGGTATGGCTGTTTTCATAACTTTCCCTAACTATGAAACAAGCATATACTGTAAGTATATACTTTAGGTTAACCATTTTTGAGAAAGAAACTGGTAAAACATTGGTAGGCAAAGTAGCGACACACATGCGCATGATCAGCTTTATAGGCTGATCATGCCTATAATCATATAGGCATGATCAGCCTATATGATTATAGGCTGATCATAGTTTGGTTTTGTGGCTGGCGTGGTGCATGTCCAGTCCTCCCTTGATGAATATAGGCACATTTAGAGTATTTCAGTGATCCCAGTGGATATGTGTGTTTTAAATGTATGTTTTCTCTCTCTCTCTCAGGACCTGGTGGCATTCCACCCAGAGGCCTGCTAGGAGATGGTCCCAATGACCCCAGAGGAGGAACCTTGCTGTCTGTCACTGGAGAGGTCATAGAGCCAAAGTAAGAACTGCCGTCCAGATCACTGTAAACTGAAACTGTAGGCGTTAGTGGTGGTTTGATAAATGTTGAAAAGAAATATACACTTGTGTCACACTCACAACCCTCACTCAAGTTAGGGGCACACTTTATCATCATAAATCATCATGTCACATTTGCCATTGATAATAAGAGAATTTTACGTCATGTGTCAGAGCAAATCAGCTTTTTGTGCTAACACAAGCATTGGCTGGTATTCTCGAACAGCTGTGACGTAGCCAGTGTAAGTCTTCTCATTAGCTGCATTGCAGCAAATCAGGTCTGGAGCCTTGTAGTAGGGTAAAAGCCTACACCACCAGATAATTAAACCTGCAATTCAAAAAGTCCATAAATCAACTGACTCCCCAACTAAAAATCTTACTGTACCCCCCCTGCTTTGTTCATCATGAGTTGAAGCTCTTGATGGCTGGTTTTAATTATTATGGGTAATTATTTGGTGAGCCCAGGCCCAGGTCTGGTGATATAGGCTGTTGGCCTGCTACAAGGCCCCAGACTTGATTTGCTGCCATGCAGCCAATGAGAGGACATACCTGACTACTCCTTTTACATGCACAGAATCTATTCGTAATGAATACTTGTCCATGTAAGGTGACCACTGTGTCCCTCTTTGCGTGTGACAGACCCTCATTACCAAGACGACTGAACAGGTGTCAGTGTTCAAATAATATATGGTATTTCCACATATAAAAAGACATTAAGATGTTAATAATTTGCACGTTTCCCCACTTGTCCCACGCATGTAATTCTTCTGTCCCTCAAATGAACAGGTTGGATCTGGTCACCCTAAATCCAAGCTGAATAGATCTGAATAGATTCTGTGCATGTAAAAGCGGCCTTTGTTTGACAAATCGGCTAATCGCCTATGGTTGGGCATAGTTTTTGGAACCTCCAAAATTTTGCTCCATCATGTACATTGAATAGATGGGGCAGGGAAGGAGTGGGGGATTGGATAAGGATAGGATATTAACATACGTTTACAAATTAATTAATGAGGAAGTATATGATTTTTATGGGATGATGGGATGGGATGATCACTTATTAGATGTCAATGATTTTTGGTATATTAGGGCTGCAACTAATGATTATTTTCATAATCGATTCATCGGCTGATTATTTAAACTATTAATTGGATTACAACACTTTTTTAACCATCTCCTTAAAATATATATTTTAGACATGTTCATTGCCTTAAAATACATGTTTTAGACATGTTCTAACTAACAAAAGATTGATTAGGCAGCTATTCAAACACACATTTGTTAAATTAATTAAAGCAACTCTTGGTGTCTTTAGGCTTATTCTGGCATACATCTGGTTAAAGTATGTGTAATAGCTACTATGCATGTACAACTATCATCAGATTGTAAGAGAAGATGGTTCACTCTTCTTTAGTATAGCTACACATAACACTGTAAAAACACTTTGAGAGGGAAAACATTACGATTCATCGATTAGTTGTCCCTATAGTATAGCAGCCCTATATTGTATATTGTATGTTTATCTACGTTCACTCTGTTTGTATTTATGTATGTATCTAGCCGGGGCTACATGGGGCCTCCACCACCCCAGCACCAGGCCCCACCGCCCCAACACCAGGCCCCACCACCACAGCACCAGTTACCACCTCAGCACCAACCACCACCCCAGCTCCAGGCTCCACCACCCATGCACATGGGCCAGATGGGAGGTGGACCCCCTCCAGATATGAGAGGACCTCCGCAACACGACATGAGAGGCCCACCCATGGGTGAACCCCGGAACATGATGGGAGATCCCAGGGGTCCTCCCATGATGGACCAGCGGGGACCTCCAATGGAATCGCGAGGTAACTTTGCCGCTATTGGTTTGAGAATGGAATTTTCAATTTGGGTTTTTAATAGAAGCTACATGGTGCGCACTATTTAATATATTTAGTTATTTTACTTGAAAAAGAACTGACTTCATCATGTGAATATTGTGGTTTATGCATCGTTGGTAGATGGATTGATGTAAATATAGTGCTAAGCACAGAGTCCTTTGCTTTAACAAGTCCAAAGTGCAAAGCTTTAACAAGTGTCGATCAGTAACCGTGTCTACATTTTGTCAGAGAATTCAATATTTTGCTAGCCTGGAGGGACGATTACTGCACAATTATGAATTCTCAAACATGACATACTGATTTCAGTTCAAAATTGAGGTCATTGGACTACTGACCATGAATTAAAATGGATGCCTTTATTGGTTGCTGCAGTTCATTGGAGTGTTGAAGGAGGGGTGTAAGAATTTACATGTGATGCTGGGGGAGGAAGTAAGTGTGGAAGTCGCACAAAATCAACTGGCCAATCACATTGCGTCACATGCATTCTGTGATGCACGCTTATGCTTTTGCAGTGCTTTGCAAGGAGTTTTGCCCTCCCTTGAGCACACGCACAACCCTGGAAAGGGTGTCTACTATATACCCATGCACCTGATTCTGTGCTCAAGAAATGTAGCACTGGTCAGCCTTGTAATATGAAGGATTAGCTGCCAACAGAAACGTGCGCTAATGCTAGCCGGAAACAACTTCAATGCTATCTGGCATCGAGAGTTGCAATATCAACCCTTGATAGCCCATTCATTGAAGTAAAAAAAAAACTCTCTGATTGTATTATATGATCTTAAACTCAAAATTGCAGCTGTATGAAAAAAGCTTGGATAATCCTCCTTTTTGAAGACTAGGCTTTGTTTCATAAAAATCCACCAACATTGTTTGACTTTTAGAAGCACTTTAGAAATCACTCAACGTGAGTGCATACCACCTGAATTTTAATCTAGTGTACAAGGCAACAAGACGAGTGCTTCCAAACTTGAAACTTGATAATCACCTGCATGGAATTCACAGTCAGGAATTATCTCATGCAGTGGATTTATATTAAACATTTTTTGACTGATATTAAGTAAATTGTTTACAATCAGGTAGTTTGTATTGCAGCTCTCGTTGCCAGGTAAAATTATAGCATCTAGGCTTCTTGTGGCTATACACATGCTCTCACAGACAGCTGAATGCAAGATCTCCTGGTAGAGACAAAAATGGAACTCTTGGAATGTGATCAACGTAATTAACACCTTTTCATATGCAACACCACACCCAGGCTGTAATTATACTGAGGTGTCCCTAAATGTGATGGTTTCTGAGAGATGTAATCTGGACACACCTCAGTTTTCACTAGGACCTGAATGGGTGGATTCCTGAGTATCTATGCCGTATGTATGTTGTTGTGCATTACTGACTCAGCATTTATGTCTGTAGGTCGTGACCCCAGAGCTATGGATGCTCGTGGGCCGGTGTCTGGACAGAGGGGTCCTATGTCAGGAGTAATGCAAGGTCCTCCTGGCCCCCACAACATGGGTCCTAATGTGCCTCCACCTGCAAGGCCGGTAAAGTCTACAGCTCATGATTTCATTTGGGTCAAATCTACAGGGGGGGCGATGACATGCTAGATACACTATACAAACAGTGTAGTCTTGCATAGCCATAGCGGCCAGACAATCAGATCACTGCACATTGATACATCTGGTGATATCTTAGGTGGGATGAGTGCAACAGGGGAACATAGGGGGCTGTGTACTTGGCTGTTTTTCATTTGAGGTTACAATGTCTTTAAGCTCTTTCCATGAATTTACAAATTGTACATATACCATCTCTGATCATCTATCTGATATTAAATCTAAAAAAGATGATGGGAGGATAGGCGATCGACCTTTCCTGATTTTCATCTCTGACTCAGTTCTCAGTGTATGTAGTGAGATTAAATACCTGGCACACATAATTTCCAATGACCTCTGATAACAGACATACAGTATATAGACAGTGCCAGAAGCTGTATGCACAAGGTAACATGCAGTGTCGAAAATTTAGTCTGTGCTCAGTACCAGTGAAGATGTCGCTTTTTAAATCTTTTTGTACGGCACTGTATACCTCTCACATGTGGTGTTGCTACAAACAAGCCAGTATCAGGCGTTGATTGTGGCTTACAATGACTGTAAGAAAGCTGCAAGAAGCTCCATTGCCAGGCCAGCCAGATGTTTGTTAGTGTTGTGGTTCCTACCTGCTCTGCTGTTTTACGCAATCTCATGTATAGATTTATGTGCAGACCTTCAAATTCAGTAAATTACGTCATTAATGCTCTGTCATTTTCTACTTTAGGAGGTGGAACCACTTTTTTTTATTGTACATTTATTTATTGTTGTACTGTTATATTGTGATATGGGTTCCCCATGAGTCTGAAATAAAGATTGAATTGAATTGATAGTAGTGTATTATGTAAAGTTGGATTAAGCCAGGGCTCCGCAGAGTGTGTTGTTGTGTTTGGACAGTGTAAAAAATGAACGGGGGATAATGGGTGACAGTATCCAAATGCAACGTGCAGGGTAACATCTGCATTGGCACACCCTTCATTGATTTAAAAAGGGAACATTCCCTGCATTGTCACAATGCTGACGGATGCCCCAGGGCTGCAGTGGAGTCCAGGCTTTATGAACAATGTCTAACTTTCTGTGTCTGTCTCTCATATCAAGGGTCCTCCTCCACAGGCCGGAGGTGGTTTCAGCCCCGGGCAGAACCAGGTTTCTTCACAGGACCATGAAAAGGTGGGTGTGACAACAGTGTATTGTAATATGCTGGTTTGGAATCCAGCCTGATTTAGTGTGATAGTATTCTGTTGTAAAAACTGACGCTGCGTTTCGCTTTCATAAGAACAGAACTTCCCTGTTCTTACGAAAGAACCTTTAGAAAGTTACCTGGGCGCCCGCTAGCCGAGTGTTCTGGGCTCATGCCACATATAGGCTTTGGCCTGAGTGTGTCGCGTGTTCAAGTCCTGTTCATGAATACCTTTGCTGCCTCACTTCTCACTTTCCTGTCTAAAGGCAAAAAGCCAAAAACCAAAAAAATAAAAAGTTGTGTTGCATAACAAAGCGCTCAACTGCTACTTCTTTATGAAATTCTGATCTTGAATAAAAATAATACTAGTCTGACTTTAGACGGTAACATAAAATACTTTGTTTTAAATGTGTGTGCAGCAAAGTTGATGATGTCTTTCAATATGTTTTTAATGTGTTGTGTTTTTGATGTCTTTCTTTTCACAACAGGCGGCCCTAATCATGCAGGTCCTGCAGCTTACCCCAGAGCAGATTGCCATGTTGCCCCCAGAGCAGCGGCAGAGCATCCTCATTCTTAAAGAACAGATTCAAAAGACTGCAGGCGCACCCTGAACATTTGTCAAGGTTCAAGGGTAGGGTAGGCAGAATTATCTTCTCTCTGTACAGTTACCTGACTCTTTTTGTGCAAGAAACTGGTTACTCAATTCCCGACAACAAGTCTAATAGTTATTAGCAGTAATGCTGACATGATTTGCCAACTTCCTTGACTCAGTCATATAACCTTTCCTTTTCAGTACCAGGGATCATGCTTTGCCACCATCCCATCAAAATCCTGTTGGACTGGTCCGAAGATGTCTCCCCATTATTTTGGTATCTTTTTGTTGTAGATTTAGTATCATATTGTCCACATTTTTATATAGAACACAAAGTTGGTGGTTCTGATAAAGTTCATTATTTGTCTGTTGAATATGTTCAACAAAGAAATTCTACATCAGTGTTTAATTGTTGAATAATTTCTTTTTCCTTTTTTCTTTTCTTTATTGCTTTGGAAGCTGTTGTTTGTTCTGGATAATTTTTGCCAATAAATAACGAAGAAATGTGGAAATGTTTGTTCATTTTGTCAAAAACAAGTCTATAACTCAATGACATCCCATAAAAAATTTGATTTATGAAATCTGTACACAATGGTGCTTTATGGCACTCATACACCTCAGAAGACTAGTTGTACAACATGTTGCATGCCTGAGTGGATACCTTTGTGCCCTTGTCATGCTTACCGGGCAGGAACAGCTGACAGCTTTGGCTTTAATAGTTTTAGAATTCCCAAGAAAATCCCATTCTAATATTTGATTTGTATCGGTTAATTTCAAGATGTTTTATTTTCATTACACAGTGTTTGCAACCCATGTACCAAAGGGTAAGGCAAAGCTAATTAATTTTTGCAAAGCCTAAATATCAGCTGCAGCATCATTATTTGCACCTGTACTCTACGGTGTTTTACGCCATTTCAGGATATCCAGTATTTAGGCCAGTTACAGTATATTTGACAGTAAAGCTATTTTGAATGTGCAAATGTTTGATCGTTTAATTGTCTTAAAATATGAACTACTGGGGAAACCAGGAGGACAAAGCCAGTCCCTTAGAGCCAATAAAATGTATCCCAAACCCCATCTTGATTTGTCAAGGTGGGTTGTTGTGGCAGAAGATTAGAACTTGCCTAAGCCTCAACAACTTTGCAGGCACATGCACATATGTAATTTAGATAGCCATAGCATTCTATTGTGTATTAAGCTTCATTGTACAAATATTGTTATCTAGGTTTCTGGTTTACTATAACCCTAGATTACTTGTGTTAGAAGGGTTGTTTGTTTTTGCTTACTGTAAATCATTCTGGATTAAGAGACTGCTAAATGCCTAAATTGTTAATAACTAATTGTTTCAGTGGTAAAGTGCATCCTTACTACAGTAAACCTAATGCCCTGATGTTTGTCATGGCCCTCATTATTTAACAAATACCCATTTTAGACAATACATGAAACTATTGTATCACTTAATACAATTCAGGAAGTATTTATGCTTCTTCGAAATCATCAAAGGGTTAGCAGCTGGGATTAAATCCTGTTCCAGGATGGAAGACACAAGTAAAAGTAAAATATATATTTTTTGAAAAAGTCATGTACATACACGTAATACTTTGAAAATGCCACAAAATATAGTTTAATGTTGAAACATGAAATAATAATAATACACATACAAGCATTAACATATGTACAATACACATTTCACAGATACCCAAGCATTTTGCAAGTGTCTGCTAATACCTTTAAGTTGGGTACTATTTTGAAATTATTTACAGTTTATCAGAGAACATCTTGGTATGTTTTCTTTGACTCCTTCAATCTCATCAAGTGGACAAATATGCTTCAATTTAGTTGGGTTTTAGTATGGACAAAAATACTGTTACTGGCTTTGAGCATCATTTAAGATGACCAGTGCTGTATGGAGAAACGAGAGTTATCCCCTTTGAATTTGAGCAGCATTCCATGCACCTGGAATTGTCCCTATGAAAGGTTTTCAAATATTTCTACTGTGGGTCCTTTAGAAAGGTTTTAAAATTGGTCAAGCGATTGTCTTAAGACCATTGTCTTAATATCCATTTTTAAAGGAAAGCATTTGTTTTGAACATTTTTTAAAAGGAGATAATTGGTTAAAAGTTCTCCTTGTTGAAGTAGAATTTGGTCTTCCGAGGATCTACATCTGAGTATTTGACACATTTCTTTTGCAAGACCTTTGCCAAAGCTTCAGGGCCGCACAGGAACGTCCCAACCACTGACCTGAAAAGTATCATAAAATGAAGATTTTAATCATGAAAACGGAATAATCTTCAATCCTTGGCTAGCTTAGTGGTACAGGCACCTCTCCTCTGGTTCTTGTCAACCTACTTTGTATCAAAGATTAAGAAACATTTTCTGGATGAGAGTGCTTCCGGGTCACGTATGGAGTAGATGCTGAAATAACGCTCCTATATGTTCTTTAATTATAACTTTTACAGATTTCTGATCTTTACTAAATATGAATGAGATTTAACATTAAAAATGTCTTACGTAGGGTTCTCTTTGCGAACTTGTTCAAACTCCTTGTCCCAGTTAGGCCTGCCGTATTGCGTTTTCTGCCTGAGACCTGTCACCACATCTTTGTCTTCATCAAAATGGACCATCACATGAGCAGTCTATAAAGAACATTAGGAAATTATGAGGTAGTAGGGAAGAATATCTATACCAGTCTCAACCATTCTAAGTGGCAAATAAATGTGTGCTTAGACAAATAAGACACATACGTGGCTCTGATCCCAGCCAGTGAGGTAGAGTTTGTAAGTCAGGAAATCTGCCATTCCTCTTTCCTCCATCTCATTTTCCAGTATCTGCAGGAGATCTGCAAACCACTCAAAGGCGCCTGTTTCACGGCAGAGCCAGTAGAAATAGATCTGCAACCAGGAAATGAATGAGCATTTAAAAAACAAAAAGACTTACGCAATTGCATTCCACGTCACTGCTATGTGACAGAAAAAGGATACAATGTTAACATGAGACAATCACCACCTTTGTCTTATCCACCTGACCTGCCATTGCATATGTCAACAACGAGATGTGCAGGCTTAAAGAAAGGCCAAGGCAGACAGGTTAGACCAGCGATGGATTACCTTTCTGGATTTCAGCTTGGGGTTGGAGTTCTTAAATTTGTACCAGATGGACTTCAGAATCGAGGCAAAAGGAGTTACCCCAATGCCAGCTCCTACCAGCATGCTGACCTCATAGTCAAACACATCCTCACTGGCTGTGCCAAATGGACCATCAACACCAATTCTAAGGAAGGAGAAATTATAGTTAATGAGCAAACTGTCTGCTTTTATCATTTCACACTAATTTTACATGGCAAAAATAACCATTGTATTTTGGGTGGAGTCGAGGTTCTTCTTATTGAATGAAATGAGGAATGTCAAAAGCTGGGCAATTGGCTTGGCATGTCTGTCCAGAGAATTCTTCAACATTGTAAAAGTACTCACTTGGGTCCCTGAGCCCCCTCTGGAAGCTTCTCCACAATACTACATAGTTTTTCAGTCCAGTCACCTACGGAGCGGATATGGACGCTAAAGAAGTCCTCCTCAGGGGCAGAGGTCATCGTGAAGGGATGCCACTCTAGTGCGGAGATGGCTGGGCAATTGAGGAAGACGTACTGCCCCACATCCATCTTGAAGCCATTTTTCACCAGCTGCAGCTCCAGCACTTTGGATGGTCGTATCACAATCTGATGATGGAATGAATGACAGAGACAGAGCACATGGGTCTAATTTGATCATGCTACCACACCTGGAAATTTTCCCAGAAGGAAAACAGAATGATTCATTGCAGAAACTTACCTTTCTGTATTGTACCGCCTGCATGTAGCGGACAAACCGCAGAATACGCTCACACTTATAAAGAAACATGGGACCAATCACCCACATCCATGTCTATTGAATAGAGTACATAATGGTTAATAATAATAATAAAATGTTATAGCACCTTTAAAAAATAACATTACAAAGTGCTGTACGGTAATAGGCAGATAAACAATACAGTAAAAACAAAACAAGATTCGTCATCAGGAACAAAACATCTGAGGAAGATTGGCAATAAAAGCTAGACGATAAAAGTGCTTTTAAAAAGGGATCTAAAACAGGACATTGATTCGGCATGCTTGATATCTAGGGAGAACATAGTTCCAGGGGGTAATTTGGCTCGATGGAGCTGAAGGCCCTGTCACCTTTAGAAGATGTTAAACGGCGAGAAGGAACGTAGGGGGAGATCAGATCGGAAATGTAGGGTGGAGCGAGAACGAACCTAGGCTTATAAATAGTGAGAAGAAGTTTGATTCTAAATGAAGGGAGCCAATTAATTTTGGAGATGTTTTTCTAAATGATAGAATGAGGTTTGAATTATTTTCCTGATTTGGTCATGGTCAAAGTTAGCGCATAGAAAATTTACGGAGGACCTGAGGTTTATAGATTGGGGGCCGAGGTCCATTTCTGTTTGGGTTCTGGCGAGAGGGAAGGCAAAAACTTCTACATCTGAGTAGCAAGTCCTGGGCAACACAACAAATGTTAAAAGATGTAGCCACAACACTTGCCAGTAAAATGCCAAGAACACTAACCTGTGGGAACCCTCCCGCAAACTGGGGAATAGGGCACTCAGGAATCTGTCCCCATTCTGCAAATCGATCCTTGCAGAGTGTGAAATTGTGCACAGCTCTTGGGGTCGTTTGGGACCGCACGATACGCCTTTGAATGAGACACATACATGGGCTACATCAGGGTCTCCAAAGAACAAGAATATGTCCATGTCATACAGAACACTGGCCCTGGCTTCATCCTTACCCTGCTCCATGGAAGACGAGGCCAATGAAGAAGATGATGAAGAGATGATGTGTGTACCAAAAGACTTCAAAGTAGTTGCGCCTGATGACTTCCATGGACGACGTGATGATGAGGATGAGTGCCAGTGTGATGATGACACCTGTGAGACCCGCGATGGTGGTGAAGACAAAGATTGTTGGGGTCTGCTGTGGATTCTGTGTTGCAAGGAGTCAAACAAATGTCTGTCATTGTAGGCCAAAAGGGCAGATTAACAGATGTGTACAAAACATTGTGTCCATTTTTGGCTGATTCAAATACTAACTCACTTATTTTGAATCAAGGACATAACCGACGACATCTAAATATTCAAAGTGCTGATTCTGCACTGCAGGATGTGTGCTGTACAGATGTCCTTCAATTCTAATGTTAGCAGTTTTAAACAGAAGTGTATGAACAACGTCTGGATAGCTTACATCTGTAGAGCGGATAGGGTTCAAGTAGGTGGTGTTGCCAAAGTCCTCCAGATTGGACAGGGCTGTGCTGAGCCCGCCATATTCTCCTCGTCTGCTTCTGCTATACCACTCCACGTTGAGCAAATGGGCAAATACATGTACAGCTACCAGAGGAGACATCGTAGGGCCAGTTAATGTATTGGATTTTCACTTGTTCATCCCTCCTCTTAAAGGAGAATTCCACAACACAGTGTACATCAACCTACCTTGATCGCTGTGACATACAGTATATATTGCACTTGATTTTTCATTTCACCCTTGAGGTCCCTCTCCCTTCCTACAGTTTGCATTGGTGCAGGTTGTCTTTATTCTAATGCAGGCATTTTAGTAGCTCCGAACTTATTATTTTCACATATTTTAATATAGTATACCGATACTCACGCAGGAGTTTTACATAGAGTTCTCAAACTCTGCCCAAACCGACCAGGACCGAACCCGAACAGGCCCGGCCCGACATTTAGGGCCGGGTAGGGCCGAAAATCTATCCTAATCAATAGGGCCGGGTAGGGCCTCGGGCCCCATGAAAAAATAATATATATTTAATTATTTTAATATAGTAAGAATAATAGTTATTTTCTGTATTTACCTATTATGAAGATGGTGCTGATTGCCATTTCAATTTTAATCTGTGGCAAATAATCTGTAGGGCCTAAAATGTATTCCATTTAGTCGGGCCGGGTAGGGCCTAGGGCCTGAACTGTTAGGGCCGGGTAGGGCCGGGCCTTAATTTTCAGGCCCGTTGAGATCTTGAGTTTTACATCACTCTGGGGCAGCCTTTGCTTGTAATACCAGAGATATTCTATTCCTCCAACCCTCCTCCCCTCCCTTCTGCCTCCGGTAGAGACTCCTGTCGTACGGATGCCAACTGAGTTTTTTTTTTAAATCATGTAATTATCTTGTAGTGTGTGGTTTGATGGGATGTGTAGAAAAAAAGTTTGGAGCTACTAAAATACCCGTATTAGAATTAGAATAAAGACAAACTGGGCAATGCAAAATGCATTGGGAGGTACCTTGGTACCTCAGGGTGAAATGTAGAAAAGGGGTCATCTATGATAAAAATCAAGGGCATTATGTGTCATGTCACAGCAACCAAGGTAGATGGATGCCCAGTCTATTTTGGTGTGGAATTCTCCTGTAATTTGAAAAGAAAACTGTTAATCAAAGACACTATTGTACTTCCTTTGTTTATATTCTTAAATAAATGCCATTTCATGAGGTTAATTGTCATTTATAGGCCTATATTGGCCAATCTTTAAAGTGAACACACACACACACACACACACACACACACACACACACACACACACACACACACACACACACACACATGCACGCATGCACATTGTAAGCCTACCTGTCATCAGTGCAATCATGTAGGCAACCAGCTTGTGAAAAACCAGGTTGTTGTCCAGTTGTTTCCTCATTGTTCGACCACAACGCTGGGAGAATTCAAGAGGTTTGACACAAAATAAAAGTCTCAGTAGAACAGGGAGACAAAATACAACCACCCCAGTTGTATCAACATAGCATTCAGTGTGTACAAAATGCACACTCAAAGCACATACAAATTTCAACTAAAATCCTCGTAATATTTTCATCTTACCATTATGGTCCCTCGGATCATGGACAACAGGTTACGGCATACTGGGAGGAGGATTAGCATGCAGTTGAAGTTAAGGACAGCTGCAGGAGCCCTGGCCCAGGCCAGAGCAGACTGGACAGCAACACAGAAACGCAATATTAACACACTAGATTGTGGGTCTGGGTCATCAATTCAACCTTCTATCAATGATGGATGTAAAGATGTGCCAGCGTCTCATCACAGTTCACAAATAAAACAGAGGCATTCTTCATAAATAATTTCACTGGATCAATTTCATGCAGCTCAAACACATAACCTACCCCTAGAAGGTGACGGGTGTAGAAAAACTGATCCCCCAAATCATAGAACAAGTAGAACCAGACGAATAGGAAAATGTTGATGCCCATCCAAACGACCTGAAAGTCGAGTCAAGGTAAAATGTCGCATAATAAATATTACTCATTAAATAGCAAAAGATTATTGGTTCATTTCAAACTAATGATGCCAGTAACATTTACAGATTATGCAAAATGTATATGTAAATTGTCCTACCAGAAAGGCAGCCCCAAGTCCATGGTTTATAATCCAGTTACCCATCTTGACTCTGCTGCTCAAACACTCAAATACTCATCTTTTGCTCATGTGCAGGTTTTTATAGACATCTGCTCAAACCACTCCCATTAAAAGAGCATTTAGACTGGGCGGCTATGCAATGACTCAGAAGGAAGCAAAATGGACATTGTGTTATTCAAGGAAGTCTACAGGAGAATCACATTACTGGGAGTAACGTCAACACTAGTCTTTTCAGCAATGAGATAAGAACCGGTTGGTGGAATGAGGAAGCACACCTGTCCAACTGACTGACCATAAAGAGTTTTTCCTTAGGGAATTTATATTCTACAGATATTTTAGAGGTGAGGGTTAACCCTAACTATGTATACTATATAGGTGTGATATATTCCGTTAATTTCGCCCTTATTCACTGTGTATCTTTACCGTATTAAGATATGTGTATTCACTTTGTCCTTCTCTGGGAGAGAGGCAGGACAGTGATGTTTTCATCAATAGTGATTGGGATGCACCTGTTCAACTGGCTTTAAAATCCTGCTTTCCTCGGGGGGCTTTTCATTTGTTTTTCCACCATGCTGTCCTTACAACATTTTTGCAAAACTACACTACATGACTACTATGCATGACACTGGCTCTACTAATACTGCATTTATTTTCCTGGTACCTAACAATATGCTGTATGGAATAAAAATAAACCATGTTTTCGTTGTTGTATTTTATTGAAATAAAATTTCAAGTAATAAAGCAGTAGTCAAGGCACTTGACATACAATGTTTGACATACAATCATTACAAACCATACAAATACACTAGCAGTAAATTAATGTCACTACTCTAGAACCCAGATAACTTTATTTTTCCACTAACTTTAACACCTTAAAAGGTTAATTCTGGAACAAAGAAATAACCAAATTTACAGGTTTAAGGATAAACATGTGATAGAATTCAAGATCGCAAGGAACTTTCTGACAATCCCATTTGACAGGTGCATTTCATATTTGATCACCTTGTGCAAGGCAAAATAGGCAAACCTGAACAGGCATACAGTGACAAATACAAGGCATGTTTCACACAGTATAATAATAGAAGTAAACACTGCCCTCCTGTTGCATGGAGATGCTTCAAAGTGCTGACACATACAGTATGCAGTCTGTGTTATAGGCCTTTGGTTCCCAACCTTTTTATACTGAAGTACCACATAAGAAAACATTTGGCTCTCCATGTATCACCATAATAAATAACATTATTTATTTATTTTTTAAAAAAAGAATACAGAGCGTATACCTGCCCTTTTTGTTCCACTTCTAAGCCAACAATGCTGCTGCACTGACTCATTCTAATCACTAAACAGCACTGACAATGTGTTTAATCCGTTCTCATATATTTTATTAATGGCTAGGTGTGCATTTCAGCATGGCTGGATAGCCCATTTCAACCAATTGCTTGGTCAGAGGAACTACTTATAATATTTAATTCCACTTTTCCACTCTTTTTTTCTCCTTTATTGGGCGACCCCTCTGTGTAGAGGGGGGCTCAGGTACCACTAATATCAGTGGTAGGGTACCTCTGTTATAGGCAATGCCCATGGAGTAGGGTGGGAAAACCCTGAGAGCAAGTCAATTGGGGATGTCCCAGACAGTCTCTGTGGCTTGGGTCATTTGGCACGTTTCCCACACACCTGGCTCACACTATCTGACCTAATGCTGCTCTCTCTCAAGGCAGCCTTTGTCTGTGACCTCATATGCTGCATTCTTTAGTCTACTGGGGCCAAGCAATAGATATAAAAGAATGGATAGGTCATCTGCACCCTAAATCCATGTTCACAGCCACTTACCCAGCGATGTTTATTACTATGGATGCCATATATAACTAAACAAACGCATCCTCATATGGAGCAACTGACTGTGACATGGAGGCCGCCATGGGTTGATTCCGTCCTCTTCTGTGTTTGAGGCACACATACAGCGCCAGAAATGTCTAGTCTATAAAAAAAAACTTTCATGGACCAAGCATTGTCCAATGAGGAAATAAAAACTCCTTTTACTGGCAAAATCAAGAATGACGAAACCTCTGCACATTAAGTAGAAAAGATAAGGCCGCTGTTCAGGATATAGTGCATGGCTTATCTTACTCAAGCAAAGGTGTGCATGCATGCAGCTGTGTTCTCCACACTACATGAAGGATTTAAATTGCGTTAAACCCTCTTTAGTGGAAGAGCCACGCCCCTCTGTGGTGTAGTGTGAGCAGTGCACCATTATGTCACGTCTCCCTATGCGCACATACAGTACATTCATTAAGCACGATAAGTGAACCACTAAAGTCCTGGCTGTGCAGCTTCAACTACGTCATCCACGATGGCCGTCTCCCGGTCTCCCAGTTGACTGGTGATGTCAGGGCGTCGAGGGTTCAGCTCCACAGCCTCCTCATCCGGCGCCAGCACCATAGTGGCCGTCGTGGAGTAGGTGGGGACCGCCTCCCGTAGCCACCTGTCCTCTCCTCCCCCGCCAACGTGACAGCAGACGCAGTGCAGGCAGTCGTGGACGTTGTGCTTGAAGAGGCGTCTGCAGGGGTGGCAGTACTGATAGAAGAGCAGCATGAAGAGCACGGCCAGGCTGTAGCAGATCAGCAGCTGGGCCACCAGCAGTGGTGCGCACACATACTCGTAAAAGTCGGACTTGAAGAAGTACCACAGCGTGATGAGCAGGACGTTCTCGGCAAAGCGGGCGCAGTAGTAGGCGGCGTGCCGGCCCCAGTGCTGCTTCTTCTCGATGAGCTCTCGATGGGCCAGGTCCAGCTGGACCGCCGACCAGCAGAAGACATTGATGCAGGCGTAGAGCAGGGTGAACAGGCACAGCACTATGATGGTGTCCAGCTTGGAGAAGTTCTTCTCGAGGTGGTCCGGCAGCGCGCCCTTCCTCGCCCAGAACTCCCCCCATGGCAGGAAGAAGAAGAACAGCAGGTTGGCCAAGCCAACGGGTACCACCCAGTAGGTGAGCGCCGTGCTGAACAGGACCAGCGAGGTGACACGCGTGGCGATCTCCAGCCCCCGCCACAAGATCATGCACACATAGGCCACCGGGCGGATGCGCACCTTGTAGTCGTCGTATCGGATCTGGATGGCCAGCACGCTACACACCAGTGCCCCGTATGTGATGGAGATGAGGGTGATGATCATTAGCGCCACTGGGAACACAAAAGGGGTCACTAGTTAAAGATGGAGTACTGGCAATGCCTTCTCACAACACAAGCAGTATTGGAAAGATTAGACTGAAAATTAAGTCAGTTAAATATCACTAATCAGCTACATACAGTATATGCTGCTGCAGTAACATGAGTAATCAGCAAAGTATTACCTCATTTACTGAAAATAATTTGGTTACCTAATAATTTAATTGGTAGGTAACCTCGCATAGTGTGACATGTCTGTAACCAACCCAAGGCATCAATGAACTCATAAAAGCTATAATACATGTGTTATGACATGTTATTTAAATGAATATTTATGAATATATTATTCCATTGATTAATTTCATCCCAGTGCAATTCATTTGAAATCTTACGTCTGGCAGTGTGGATGTACTTCTCCTGAATGGTGGCATACATCTGCAGGGTGAGCTGGGGGGTAGAGCCTAGGAATGCCTGGATGACCGCTGTGCGCTTGAAGGCATTCCTGTGAGCAGCCAGCATGCGCTCTGAGTGGCCGATCTCCAACTCCATTGTCGGCATGCCCTGACCCTTCTTCAGACTGATCTTCCTGGATAATGTGACGTATGGCTCCTCCTTTTTGCCTGCCCTGAAGTAGATCACCAACGCCTCGATACACCTGGGAGAATAGAGACGGCATAGATGAAGTATGAGTGATCTCTCTTCAGACCAACAGAGGGTAGTAGTGGTATGTGTAAAAAAAATGGCAACAGACATTCAATCATCAGACATGTTTTGGAAGGTGAATTTCATCAAGATTCGAAGACTGCATCTACATGGACAATATTTTTCTACATACATGGATGCTAAATAAAAGTAATCCTCATTTACATAGCATCATCAGCTTTTAATCCCATTGTAACTTTTGGCATGACATTTTAAAATAAATATAAATCTCAGTCAGGCGGTAAGCCCACGCCATGCATAGTCCCTTGGGTCTCATTCCACAACCACGAAAACAGTAACACAGGGGACAGAGTCTGGGGTACAACAACAAGGATCCTTCTGTTAGCTGCAGGAGCCTTCCGTGGCTGCAGGGACACGCACGGAGAAGTCCCTATCGCTGCTTCACCACCCAGAGATGTTACACGATTAAAGGGGCAAAATTTCAGTTAAGGGTGGCTCTCGGATGATGGTACCCTAAGTGTATCGGGCAGAAATGCCAAGGAAGTCATCTCAGCTTGTGCTTACATCTATCTTTCGTACAGAAGTATGGTCTTGCTGCTACGCCTTGGCTTGGGCCTGTTGCACCTGCAACCATGCACATGGTGGACTATGCATGTCAGTGGTGTCCTTAGGACATGAACTTATGCAGAGTCAAGGGCTCAGAATCATGACGATTAATTTATGAAAATACTTCTCTGAATTGACACCTTTCCACCCCAGTGACCCCTGGCATACTGTGTCTCCACCAGAGGGCAGTCAAAAGAAACAAACTATAAGTGACAAGTTAACAACAAACCACCTTTAGCACTGTATGAAGGAAAGTGAAAACTCTAGAAGGGTGTGGCTCCCTTTGAGTTTGTAGGAAACATGCTAACACTAACCCTATTCATAAAGAGTTTTGCCATGTTGCAGCAGCTCAATTTCTAACCTTTAGGAGCAAACATAAAGAGTCACTTTATGAACACTGTTGAAAATTATCCCATCCACATAATTTTCAGCCATTAGCCAAAAGGAGGCCAGCCATTAGAAATTACTTTAATTCACAATTCAGTGTGATAATCAGGTTCTCTCATAAACACCCAACACCACCACACTTTTCGACAATCTACAAAACAGGCATTTAGCATACTCTGTTATTATATGCAGAGAGACTTACAAGTATGTAATTAGAGTAAATGCAACTAGTCTGGTCAAGAAATGACATGAGTAAATAGCAAAATAGTCGAATAGATAGCAAAGACAACAATGTAATGTTTATCAGTTAAACATAGTATCTGTAAACAACATGCCATCTAACATTTATGGTCAAGAAAATAAAATCTAAACAAAAACATATGAACAAGTAAACAGCATAGTTCTGCATAGCATAACTACTAGCCTCTATCAAAAAGGTGACTCAAATAGGCATACAAGGAACAGCAGACAACTGGGAGTTGGTCTGCAAGGGGGAGTTTATTCAGGAGGGCGTGTGTTTTAGGGAAGGTTCAAACAAACTATCAGTTAGGGGTGAGCACATTACATCAACATATGCAACAGAAATAGAATGAATAAGCTTGTGAAGAAAGCAGGTTCTGTCGCTATGTTGAGCCATGGACTGAAGGTAGAGGCTAGTGATAGGTAGAAGCTGGTAACCATTCATGACAAACCCTCCCACCCACGTCTATGCTGCCGCCCCCTCCAGTAGAGGAGCAGCCCAGTAAAAGTGGAGCACGCATTGCAGATTCACCCTCCCACATGGAGAGTGAAGGACTCGGTCCTTTGATCGCTCTGCTACCATCAGGCATTACACCCTTAGTAATATAATGACCCATGAGACTCAGTCATACTACGACTCTCTTTTTTCGTCCAACCTTATCTTTTTTATCCATTTATGTTTTGTAATGGGTGCAGACAGAAACCGGAAGCCTGTGAAGGGAATGCACCCGCACACCATAAGATTAACACTGGCAATTAGCCTTGTAGTGACAAAGATGTAATCTCCAACAACCATTTCCAGATCTAGTGTTACTGTCATACTGACCCATGTCCTGTTTGGAATACAGTACAAAAATGCAATATCCTTACAAAGCACAAAAGGTCATGGCAGCCAGACCCAATTCCAAACAGATTGCGCTCCAGTGAATGAGTGATCAGAGAAAATAAAATCAAATGGCGATAGAAAGAAATTCCTGCATTAAATTGTAAGAAATACACAAACTCATTATCAAATTAGCTTTACATTAATCAAACTATTGGACTTGGTCATAAGTCATGTATATATGTTTTGCAGAACTTTGAGAGGGCTATCCCTGTCTCTCTGGGTTTTTAGTAAACACAAAAATAGAATTTAATGTCAGGAGGACATGGGTGTTCATCACAATACAAGAGAGAACTTTAACAGGAAACACAATAAGGAAGTGAAATTGAAGTCATGACACAAAGAAATGAGTTGACTAAACTGGAGCACTATCAAACTATCAACACTATCAGACACACAAATTAATTTTGTGGGGTGTTCTTTGCTCACACAATAGAGTTTAACCTTTTAACAGAACTTTTGTTTTTAAAGACTAGTGAGCTAAAATCCACAATGCTCTGATCAGCTGCTCTCAAGACAAACTGAACTTTCTACAGATTCACACTCCACCTTTAAATCTCACAAGATGGTGCTGGAATGTTGTCTTTTGCTCTGAAGTACTGACATCTCCAACTTTGGACATGGATTCCACATGTGTTCACTTGCTCCAGCGGTCCAGCTGTGTGCTACTGGACTCTGCTGACATTTACTCTAAACTCAAAGAGTCAGGAATTTTCAGTCACTGTTGTTTCAGCTGTTGTGTGTAAGGGAATTACCATACATTTAGGCTAGTATCGGCGTACAATGCTGATGCTCATGCCATGCAACACCAGACCTACACATTTTTGGTTATGAAATTGTTATGTTTAGGGTTAGGGGTTAGGGTTAGGTTTAGTAACGACTGTTGAGGAATGGTCGGGGCTAGTGGCCCAACAGTCGCAACCGGTATTAAAACATTCAGCCATTCTCACCAGTCTCAACTAATTTGTAATGGTCGCGACAACTCAACAATATATGAAAATGGCTGAAATGTTCCTTTGAAGACGGTTTTAAGGAAAACCTATCCGCCTTTTCCCTGCCAAGGTACTGGGACTCCCAATGTGTGTGCTTTGCTTCCTTCAGTCACTGTTGCTATGTTTCTTGCAAAACTGGCAACACAACAAGAGAAATACCGGTAGGAACTTTGTACACACAACTCAAGGGTTTATGGATCACAGGGAAAAGGTGGATAGCAGTCATGTACCATGTATGTATGCACTCATGACTGTTTACTTATGTTTACAGTAAATTCCAGTGTGCAGTGTGCACAAAACTCTCATCACATGTACTGCAGAATCATCCTCTGAAGGCCCTGCTCCATGTGATTTGCTTGCGACTAACAACCAAGAACAACCTTTTGTGTGTCATACATCATCACCACCGACCTCTTACTGACAGTTCACAGTACACTATGACATCAAATTGTCCATTCACCGTCAATGGAAATTTAATTGTGTAGGACAAAATAACTGCACACAAAAATATTCCACATATCACCCAGCCATACAGTGACATCTCGCCTGTGGTTTAATGTGCAATACAGTAGAGTGAAGTAATGGGAGGAGGCACAAGGCCATAATTTACTGACAATGCTTCTAAGGAAATCTGGCTCAGCAAAGAGCTGAGAATGCAGCGATGGGGGTAGTGCACTCAGGCCAGCATGCACTTAGGATTCAGTAAGCAGTTGAGAGGCAGACTGAAATATTACTTATGTAAATAAAAAAGTGCCCGCCTTCACTAGCAAACAGAATCAATATGCTTACATTCTATGGGTGCGATCCACAGTCACAAGCAAATCTGTGCACCCACAGCTCAAACACAATCTCAAAATGGGAAACAGAAAAACATATAATCCACAAGAAAGGGCAGGTATTTATATTGAGGAAGTTGCTTCAACTGCTCTTTAGCTTGACACAGCAAAACATCCTGTAGAGAGAACAGTCCTCGACTCCTTGGTCATTTGCATGCACAGCGGACTTCAGCTGGCACATTAGAACTCACAAAAAAATAAAGGAAATGGCTGAAGAATGCCTTCAAGCTGAGGTTTCATCCAAAGCAAATAGTGTGTGTGTGTGTGTGTGTGTGTGTGTGTGTGTGTGTGTGTGTGTGTGTGTGTGTGTGTGTGTGTGTGTGTGTGTGTGTGTGTGTGTGTGTGTGTGTGTGTGTGTGTGTGTGTGTGCGTGTTTTCGTACAAACCCCTTAGCTTGAACTTTTAACCCTTTCAGACCTGAGGGTGAACGCAATGCAACCATGCAACAACTTGCAAGTTGCAACAGGCATGCAACTATATGTGCAACTACTTGCAACTATCATGGCCAATTTCAGTTGGAAGAGTTTTTCAAGATTGTTGGTGTTTTTACACACTACACAGTCAGACCTATATTGAGACATCTGTGATTTTCTGTCTGCCTGAATGGATGTGCATGAATGGCACCCTCAGATTCTTCTATTTAGTGCTGCTAGTAAAAATATTAGAGATTGTGTAGACCATAAAGGGAGTTCCTCCCTTTCCCAACGGTGCCCCTGGGGTCCAAAAACCCTAGTTTCCCTAGCCTTTGTGCAATCAGGATGAGAGGGGGCAGGCCTTGGTGCACGTGCTGCAGGACTGTTCCCCCCCCCCCCCCACCCCCACCCCCACACACACACTCCAATATTTATTTGACACTAAAAAGACAGGGGAATTACTGTTTCAGCAAACAGCATGCTGAGACTGCACCAGTGTAGCTAGTATATCCCTGCCTGGGGGAAGGATAATATTCCCAGAAACAAGTCCTGACCTGACGCAGATAATCCCCTCCACCCCACCCCACCCCACCCCACCCAACACACACACACACACACACACACACACACACACACACACACACACACACACACACACACACACACACACACACACACACACACACACACACACACACACACACACACACACACACACACACACACACACACACACACTCCACATTCCACACAGACTATGGGGATGATGACATCTTGCAACTCCACCCGAATCATATAAAACTGCAGTAAACAATGTTCCTAATCGAATAGGCCTGTATCTGACCTAAACCTATATGACCTGAACCTATATAAATCAAAACGGGCATTAAAACATTTTAATGCCATAGCTGAGTTGCTATGAGTCTTTGTATAGCCCTGCCACTGTGCCACAGATGATTGACAATTACATCATCCCCAAGCCTCAAAGGAAACACCCATCAGTTTCAAGGATCAGGTGACTCTCCACCAAACAAGACTTGTAGGGTAGCTCATTTTAGGCTTGAGATAGATTTAGGTCAACATAGAATGAACAAGAATGATAGATATTCCAAACACGAAATCAATTCAATTGTCGGTCTCCATCCTGAAAACAAAGTGAAAGATGTGCACTACAATGCATGTACGATAAATGTACATAAATTCAATTACAGGTTGCATATGCCTACAGTACTAATCATCAATCATCATACATTAAGTTAATGTCTAATGCTGACTATGGTGGGGAGTCTGGGGACAAACTGTCTTTTACAATGACAGTTGTAACAATTTTTTCTTGGCTAGGGTCTACTGTAGTATATGCAGGTTGGAAACCCTCTGGCAATGATTTGTGGCCATGTCTGTCCACCCCCTCCATCCTGAGCTTGGGTGCCTCCCATGGGCCAAAGATTTGTGTCTTGGAGATGTACTGTACACTGTGCAGCTGCCTTTGCTCTCTTGTTTGTGTTAGTGGAACTAACAACAGTAACACTGGTCTCTTTGACTTAGCTTATTACGGAAAAAAATACTTCATCTATTACACCCAACATAGGAACAACAGGTCGAAAGTGGTTGAGATTGGGAAACATTAGCTGCATATTGTAAACGTACATATCGATATTTTATATTGGCCATAAATAAAATAAATATGGCCTGTTGTTTGCAAAGTGATTTATGTGGCTGTACCAGTTTGTGATTTGTCTCTCAATGTCATCTCGAGTTTTATCTGAAATATTTTATGTTACAGGCCAGCTGGGGGTGTAACGTGGTTTTCACTGCCATGTGTGCCTTCTTCTCAGTGAGTAGCTCACATCCACAGACACAGCAGATGTAGTGTGTATAATTATAGTACTGTGGCTCAACCAAACACTGAGCATGCATGGTCCAGTTAACTCCAGTAGTTATACTGTGAATGACAGGGCTGCAAGGCTGCTGCATTTGAACAAGCCTTGAATGTTTATCTGATGATTATTAAAGGTAGTATATACAACAGTTATGCCTAAATTGAAAATATATGTATGTTCATTTTGCATTTTATTTCCCATTCACTATGTAATAGTAATTGTGAGTGGTTTTCTGCAGAAAGACATCCCTCTGGCTGTATTTTGGGTTTATTACAATGTTTATGTTTTTCCATCGCCAGTGATTCCTCTATCTGTGAGGGGCGGAGGGGGAAAAGGGGGAGTTTAGCAGGATGGAGGCCCAAGTAATGACCCAATCAAATGGATCAATAATTAAATCTGTTTCCTTTCCTTCCCTCCTCCTCCCTACACATAGACAGAGCTGTCCCTGTCAAGGGATGAAGTCAAGATAAACATTGAAATGTAAAGATAAACATTGGGGCAAAAACCAGAATACAGGCACACACACACTCTGTGTGGCTTACATTGTTTATTGACTCGCTGTGTTTGCAACAAATATACATACATTTTGAAATGAGGCTTAAATGTTGTTTATACTGCCTTTAAGGCATTGCATTTATAAGAATGGGTGTGGCAACAGAGTACACAGATCATGTGAATCCTGTGTACTGAAAGGATAGTCTGTATAATATGTTTGTTTTTGACTGCACTTCACATCAATGCTTGATTGTTAGGATAAAAGTCATCTTTTGGTTTCCAGATTAGTAGGGTTTATAACACTACAGGACTACATGTTTAGGACAGAGGTGAACTCGAGAGATTATCTTTTGGATGACATGAAGCACTGTGATCTCCGGAAGCCCTTACAAGTGTCAATCAGGCAATCATTTAGTTTATCCAGTGCCATGGTTACTGTATTCTATCTATAGCTGTCTTGAGAATGGTATATTGACGTTATAAGGCCTATAAACATTTCTAAAATGCAGCATAACATTTCTATCTATGCATTCAATCTATGCCAAAAAAGACCCTGCTATAACCGACACATTTGGATCAAAACAAAGACGATGTTGTAGCCTATTTCTTGAAAAAAGACCACGCCTTTTTTAAAACTTATTGTTAAAAGCTCCCATTAGATCTTTGTATGGTACACAAACCAAAGTTAAGCTTGGGTGTAAGATTTCAAAGTGAGACACAGATCAACATGGGGCTAAGCCTGTGAGTCACTGTTTGTCAAACAGGTCTCGTAAATGAAGTCACCAATAGCCCTAGTAGAATGGATGTAGTCTTCTATATTACAGCAACATAGTAACAAGTTATTTGTTTTCATTTTACTGTAGTGCATCTGACTTTGGCATTTCTTGGTAACACAGAATGGGGGAACTTTTTTATCATGTCCACCCAGCACCTCTAGGGCATACTAATGACATTAAAATGTTGAAAATGGGTGGACTTCCCCTTTAACTATGTCATCACTTAAGTTTGAATGTCCTTGATGTGTTTTCTATCAATGTTGGAATCTAGACGTGTGTGAGTGTGACCCTATACTGTCTGTAACTAGAAATAAACTTGACCTCTCAGATGAGGTCATTTGATCACAACTATAAAACAACGTCTGTACATGGAAGAGAAAAAAGTCCAAACAGGTCTAAATCTAATCACTTCAATTGACTATCTGAACAAAACAGTGAGGGTGAGCCTGTCAATGCGTTTGCTAATTCATGTTTTTGAAGTTCTTGAACACAGCATCACTGGTCCACTGCACACATCCTCATCTCACTATCGCACTGGACTAGAGGCAGGCAGATAGTTCCCAGGCCGGGATGCAAAACAAAAATGTGATTTCGTGTAACAGTATAGTTTACCTACCTAATAACGGGGCCCAGTAGGAGCAGGTGCAATAATAGAACCAAAGGGCGATCCCTGCCCACGTCTCTGTGAATGAATATAAGTGCCATTTGCGTCAGTATCGCGGGCACCAGGATGAACGTGATCGTCATGCCCATCCATATATCGTCGTCGGTCTTGTCGTACATGGCGCACACCACCGAGGCGCTCACAAACTCAGCACAGTACAGCAGAGTGGCGAGCACGACGCTGAGCGGAGGCTTGATGGAAGTGTGGCTCACCACCATCACAGTGTCTCCGTTTTGATCGTGCTGAGAGCTGCGTTCTGTGATCTCCACTGTATCGACGTGCTCCATGGTCGGTCGGTTCATGATGGTCAACTTGAAAAGTGCTTCTTGAGGCAGTAGTTTGGAACGTTTATAACTTCATACAACGTTTTTTCTTCAAACACGGATGAATCAATTCAGTTTCAAGAGTCCAGTGGACGAAAACGAGAATGCCCATGTTTGTTTACACCGGGAGGTGAACGTGGTGTTGGTGAGTGGCTCGATCTGCAACACTTCTTCATTTATCTCCCGACAGTCTAACAAGTTTATCAGATCACCACTTTTAACGCTACTTTAACGCGTGTACTGTTTGCCGTCTGAACTGAAGCGGTGGGATCGGATCCATCTCGAGTAGACTTATTTGAGGCCACCCTACGTGGCAGTGCCAGGGAGTACTGGCAACCCCGTGTGGCAATGGTGGCACTCAGTATTTATTTCATAATAGTACAAACCAGCAGCATACGCCTTCCCTTTCCACCCGTTCAGATAGTATCTTGAGTGGGTCGACACAGATGGTGCATTGTCATCGGAGACACGGGTACGTCCCGTATTGTTGTTGTTGCAACCGCATGCAAAGCAGAACCTTTGTCATCATTCCAACGTTATTCTTCCGATCGTAAATACATAAGTTCCGAAACAAGTCAGCTGCAACTGTAGTGTAGCTGTAGTAGTAAGATCCCACCCATGATGACAGTGTGCGTGAAAGAGGCAGGTGTGTTGTGTCGTCTCGTCTACAGTACTCGTGCTGGTGCTACGCACACGCCGGGGGGATCATGCAGAGCCATCTAGTAGAAGAGTTGCGCCATTGAGGGGTCAGAAAACAGCCTGGGCACGTGGTTCATGTACTCACGCGAGCCCATAGGCTTCAATGCATTCAGTAACTTCCGGCTGTCACTATTCATGTCACTATCCAACAGAAGTCTACGTAGAAGGACCGGTCCCATGAAGTGAACGGAGTTGGCGTAACTCTGTTTATTTCCAAGGCTCTGGGATCATGCCTTGGTGCGTGGACCGTTCCACCGTGCGTAATGTCTGGCCTCCCCTGGGTCCTAATGCGTTGGGTAACACCAGCACAAGACATGGGGCCTCAAATAAATAAACAAACAAGACACCTGCATAATAATAGTACAATACAGTAGCTATGTAAATTGTAAGACTGAGCAGGGTAACTGTCATCATGGTAAGCCCAATTTGGCCAGGACATAGACTTATTTTACAATGTACTTTTCTGATTGATTTTAGTTTTACTTTAATAGAATTAATGGTAGCCTTTTCTAATTAACTATATATATATGTAGCAAGTGGCTACAGCCTGTCGTGATGGCCTCCAAAGTCTAGTATCTGCCCCCAGACCAAGGAGATGTCCTCTTGGTCTAGCCCTTGGTCTAGTGGTTAAGATGTTGGACTTCACACGGGAGACCCGGGTTCGAATCCCGGGTGTTACATTGGTGCCGTGACCCGGATCGGGTTTCCAAAAGGGTCAAAAGGGAGGTGAGTGTAGCAAGTGGCTACAGCCTCTGTCGTGATGGTCTCCAAAGTCTAGTATCTGCCCCCAGACCAAGGGGATGTCCTCTTGGTCTAGTGGTTAAGATGTTGGGCTTTCACGTGGGAGACCCGGGTTCAAATCCCGGGCGTTACATATAGGCTTATAATTCTTAGGAAATTCTAATACAATTGAGAATTGAGAATGAAGCTGCATATGATGGATGATATTAAAGTCACTGATGGAAAATTGATGTCTTGTTTAATGCCATGTTTTTATGTTATGTTTGGACCCCAGTAGCCCTGAAACGTGACTTCATGATCAAGAACGAACGTCATATGAAGCATGGCTAATGTTCCAGGTACCACCAGGGTCCAATCGGTTCCACACAGGTTGGAGATGAAATAGACAAGTTCCTACAGCTTAACCTTTCCCCACAGTAAAGCTTAACTGTGAGTACTGCAGTGTCACCTCTTTCAGAAAGTTCACCTCAATCAACATAAAATGGCGTGTCTCGATCACATCACACAGAGAAGTCTCCATTGTGATAAACATTTTTTATGCATCCCCCTAGGAATAGGACCAGGTGTCTCCTGTATAGGAATGGACAAACATCTTTACCACTTGCCTAAAAGGAAACCCCCTTGGCCAGAAAAGATTAGACCGTTTGTCCGTTTCTTCTTGGGTCTAAGGCTATGTATGTCTATGTTCCCTCCAGGCTTAGACTTCACATTCAACACAGACCTTTTTCAATAGTTCTCAACAATGCACCTGTCAAGTGTGAACAAAGTTCATCGGATAAGCAGTTCAAGAGGTACACTGTGTCTGCATGGAGTGGGCCAGGACAGTCCTGGAGAAATGCTGATCCGATTGTCTTCACAAAATTGGACTTGGGTCCTCACTCAGCAATATAACTGCCAAGTGTGAAGTTGAGCGGATGAATGGTTCTGGATATGTGTGAAGGACAGACAGAAATATATTGACATGCTGTGTAGGCTATATATAGTGTACTACAGACTATATAACTATATATAGTTATATAACTGGCTTAGATGATTTTAGGCTTTCAACCTCCCCTGAACAAAATGGTTTGCTTTCTGTAAAACAAGAACAGGACCCCCACGACTGCATTGCGCAAATGACCTGCAATGATCAATATAACTGTGGGTATTGTATGTTACTCTCCCAGTGGCAGTGCTGTAGAGGGCAAATGCAGAAGGATCAGTTACTGTCTGTTTCCCGTTTTAGTAGCGGGCAGACTTGGCCTGGTTACAGTATTCATGCTAGGTTAGGCCGGAGTAGAACAAAGCAGGGAACATGTGTGTTGGATAGCACGATAAGTGGAAAATTTAGTAGTAAATGTGTTATGACCTCTCATTAGGCTACACATTTGTCATCCAAGAGACCATTTTCTGTTTGCTCAGTCAATATGCAAACAAGGGCTATCAATTTGAAAGGAGCATGAGAAGAGTCCACCTGTTTCTGCCCATTTTTCATTTACTATGCAAAACTCTGGAAAACAAGCGCCAGGCCGGTTACGCTAGTGTTCTTCTAGTTTCAATAAAGTTTTTTTTTAATTCACAATATTAAATCCATCTTTATCTGCATAGCTTGATTTGTGGTGTACATGATACAAGACTATATCACAAGATCATATTTAAAGCCTGATTTATATGGATGTGTTGTGAGCTTGTATATCTGCAATCTGCAATCTGCATACCATATAGTATATCAGGCTTAAAGCTTTGTGCGCATTCTGTCTTTAGCGGGGTTCTCCACAGATCTATATTGCACAACACCGATGCACTATTCACTCTGTCTAATCAGTTGGCTCTTGTAAATCTGAGCCAGGCCTTGTGATGGGGGTTCATACAAAGTTCTGAAAGGTTGTCATTATTAATGCATGTGTCTGGTGCAGAATTAGTAATGGTCACTGACTCCACATACTATACTTTGTGGAGTCAAGGGGAAGTTCTAGGCCTTGTCATAATCCAACCAGTCAGACTTGCAGCATGCATGCAGCCCCCCACCACATACACAGCGTCACTGGCCAATACTCTCAGCTGTGGGGGTTGCTCCAGTCCACTCTTAAACATACAGTAGAACACAAAGCTGTGCACAATAGCAGTTGAGATGAATAATCATATAAGTCCATAATTTATTCTGAAAAGGCTAATTGGTATCTGTCGTTATTATGCCTAATTTATTATGGACATTGGTTATTTACAGTAGGCATATGTCATACAGGGAGCTGGATCAAATGAGCAAAGCTATGCTGAGTTCATGCAACATATGCTGTGTGTGTGTGTGTGTGTGTGTGTGTGTGTGTGTGTGTGTGTGTGTGTGTGTGTGTGTGTGTGTGTGTGTGTGTGTGTGTGTGTGTGTGTGTGTGTGTGTGTGTGTGTGTGTGTGTGTGTGTGTGTGTGTGTGTGTGTGTGTACGTGTGAGTCACCAGCAGCTGACAATGTGGCCAGAGTCCCGGATGAGTCTAGTCAGCAGATGAGGAGGTACATGCCTGATTGGTCACTAGGAAATAGCTTAATGGGATCAGAACTGACAAAATACTTTTCCTGACCCGGACATGATGTCACTTCTGTATATTTTAATTTAATTATGTCAAGAATGCTAGGACAGTAAGGACACAATTATCACCAGGAAATTATAGTTACTTGGGGCACTCAGACTGACAGACTGAATAATCCAGTGCTATTATTAAATGTAAAATTGGACACCCATGTCCATCCCACAAGAAGTCTGCTCTCAGCAAAGTTTGTAGATTGTTGAATGTAGAATGTTCATGGTTCTGACTGTGTAGATCTTTCACCACAACCAATGGACTCTGCCCTCAGGTTTGTGTCAGTCTGACTATTATTTGCCTAAATTAATCAAACATCGGTTGAATTGGGGTTCACAAGGTTGGCATTTAAAGTATATAACTCATGTCTGTGTTATATATGTGATTTAGTTCAAGGGCAAAATTCATCCTTGCTCATGGAAGTTTTCAAGGACAACAACAGTGAACTACTAAAAATATGCACCTAGGCAGACGTTCAATGACAATCCGTAGAGGTAGAAATTCAGAACTTTTGACATCGAGGCCATCTAGTGGCTTAAAACAAACACCACTATATCACATACTGTGTCATGATCATCGACTGGCCATCCCATGCGACCTTACTACCCACAACATAACCCACCGTTTATATATTATGTAGGGTGCTATAGTGTAGTATAGTGTTTCTTTCCCTTTTTTTTTTTTTTTTTTTTTTTTTTTTTTACTAAATAGAACATGCATGTTATCAAATCAGGATAGAGAACTCGCAGGATATAGTTGAATGAAGTGAAATTGAAAGTGATGACACAAAGAAAAGAGTACTATTAGAGCTATTTAACAATTATTTTAACAATAGATAGATATTTTCATTGCTTTCACAATTTATAATGGGCCACCTGTTCAGAGATCTACCTCCCCAATGTTCAACATGTATTGTGTCCATCTGATTCAATTAAACGTGTATCTGACAAAGGTGCATGTGGCAAAACAAATAATTTAAACAGATCTGTGACTCTGATTATATCTGCATTCCAGGATGAACTCCCTGCGTGCTGCACTGTGTTGTGACATCACATGTCCACCGTCCTAATAATTAAAAACAAAGTTATAAACTCCTCTGTCGTCATAGTAGTTACCGGTATGCTGCTTTGATACACAACATAGGCATGTTACAGTTAATCACACCACGGTAGACACGGATAGATATCCACCTTGATCTGGTCCAGCTAAAAAGGCAAATGTCAGCCAATAGGGAAAGCAAGTACCCTTTAAGAAAGGCAGGATTGGCTGGCAATCCCAACACCATGCTCCCTGGAGAGCACCTCCCACATGAGGTGACCAGGGGCTTAGTTTGAGCCTCTTAGTATTGTAACTGGATGGTGCAAGATGTCAATTGTGAGATATACACAAACAAATGCATGGACATCTTTCTGTGAGTATTCCTAGAATTTATCACAGTCCCATTAGACCTTTGCACCCCTTGTGGCTCAGTTAGTGGTACATGGAGATGCAATATTGGTTGAAATGGTGAGAATCCAAGTCTACTACAAGTGGCAGTAGTGTGAGTGTGGTGGGGACTGTAGTAGTAGTGTGGTGTGGGTGTGGTGGCAAGGGCTAGGATTGTCGTTAGATATGAGTTTGTTTTGTTCTTATAAGATTGTTTTAGGAGGACTTTGTGTAGGTCTGTGGGAATTAATTATGAATATCAATATTATTTATTGTTATTTTTGTTATTCATTATTAAACAAAAACACGTTGCATTACTCTTTGTAAAGTCACAGGCTCATACTATGAATATATCATGAAAATATCACATAGTTGCATATCTGACAAGCTTAGTTGCATTTCTGTATGTGGAGAATTAACATGAAGATGCTGAATGTACTGCACTAATGATATTTATTAAATGTTGTTCAATCACCTTTAATCAATATTTTTCAGTTCAGTATCTGTGGTATCATATAGGTCTTCCTCTTGTTGCTATAGCTGGGCTTTTATTTACAAAATAGACCTTTATTTTACTGGTCAGGCTTATAGCGTGTAGTAGATACAGACGACAGCTTGTGTTCATTATCCAGTCAAAACAGAATCAGGGTCAGGTTTGTTGTCCACAACGATAACTGAACCAGCAGGGCTTTAGCAGATTATGGAGCCTGAGCAGATGCAATCAAAGGGATGAAAGAAAACCTGCTTGGTTTGGGTTTTCTTTTTAGCACCTGTGTGTGTATGTCCTGAAGAAGTGTTAGTGATTTGTATGTGAAAATATGGCTAATTTTGAATGCTAATGAGGTGGACATTATTTGGCAGAGCCTTGAGTGTCCATCTGTATTGCCTTCCTAAAACTTGTGGGAGCCAGACACAATCCATCTTTATATTGGGCCTGGTCATGACCCCCTGTGACTTAACAGATTGGTGTACTGTGTGTGTGTGTGTGTGTGTGTGTGTGTGTGTGTGTGTGTGTGTGTGTGTGTGTGTGTGTGTGTGTGTGTGTGTGTGCGCGCGCGCACGTGGGTGCGTGAGTGCGTGCGTGCGCACATGCACTTGTATTCATGATGATTCTGTGTCACACAAGTACTGGCATCTGTTTTCAGGTACGAGCTCGAGAAAACATGGTGGCCACTGTGCTTGCCTTCCTCACGTCAACTAAACATGTTCAACCTGATGAGCAACTGCTGCACATGGATCTCCAAGCTCCAGGAACCCATCAGGCAAGGCCAATAGAAAGCAATTGGTTTTACATGGATATGCTTATTAGCCTGACAGTGGTTGATGAGTGATGCTTATTACATTTCTTTACACAGGAAGGTGATACTTCTTGTGGTTGGTCTGGACAAAGCGGGCAAAACATCCTCTATCAAGGGAATGTTAAGAGGTATTTCAGTCACAACTTTGGAACAAATTAACATAGTGTACTATTGTGTATGTGGGCATCACAGTGTGTCAACATTTTCTCTGTGTACACCAGTGGCCCCTGGAATGGACGTGGGTCCCACCCAGGGGTGTGTGCGGACAGAACTCAGGGTGGAGAACTACCTGGTCACTCTGCTAGAGATAGGAGGAGCCCCAGAATGGCGGCGAGTCTGGCGGGACCACTACAGAGAAGTCCACGGCATCATTTTTGTGGTTGATTCCAGCGATAGACCGAGGATAAAGGAGGTCAAAGAGAATCTGGCAGACTTACTGAAGCATCCACAAGTGGCAGGAAAACCTATACTAGTGTAAGCACAGTTTCAAAGCTAGGTGATTGTTTTTCCAAAATATTATAGGATACATGGCACACTCTAGTGGCTGATGAGAGAAAATTGCAGCAACTGTGAACTAACTTGTTAAAAATTAGCAAGGCACAAAATGTGTTCCCACTACTGTATTTGTACAGTTTGTGTTCAAAAGTCATACAGATCGGAGAACATTACCCCTGGAGTCATGTGTTCAAGATCATAACATGTATCAATCAGATATTTCATTTTCCATTATCATTCGCAATGATGAACTTTCATATTTGGCTCTAGGTAGCCAACCTGGCCTGGCAGAGATCTGCACTCCCAAGTAGTTCATTTTTCTAGTCTGTTATTGTGATCGCAGCAATGTCCTTCTGTTTAATTTTTATAGGTTGGCCAATAAACAGGACAAAATGAATGCTTTGCTGGGAAGTGAGCTGATCGAGATACTGTCTCTGGAGAAGCTTGTTAACCAGAGCCGCTCACTGTGCCATATTGTAAGTATTTTTTCTGAGATATGTACTGAGATATTATCAATGAATGAATCAAACTTTATCCAGAGATTAAACCAAATGTATATCCAACTATGGTATTTACTTTTTTTGTTTTGATTGGTGTTTAAAATTTGCAATGTGTATTAGTTGTTCTTAGATCAAGGGGAGACTATTTCAGAGTAGCAGCTTCACTATACAGTGGCTTAAATTCAATCCAACCTTTATTTGTAACATTTTCATACAAGTTCCCATAATTTGTAGTTTCAGGAAAGAGAAAGAAAAGACAAGGAATGCAAAGAATACAGTAGATCTTTGTCTTTGTTTTGCCAGAGAGAGAAGTGGATCTGAAGGCTCTTCCAGGGACAGCTTTTGGCAGTTTATCAATAAAATAATCTGTAAAGATTCATAAATAATTTCATTAATGTCATTTTTAAATTATGAAACGAAGGTAAATGGACTTGTAATAGGACTGTGAGTGATTACAGTTAAGATGAGGCAGTGGCAATTGTTTTATAATCTTTTTGGCAGGCTTGAAAACAATTTATTATAGACCAGTAGTTCCTATACTATTCCTTAATATTCCATAATCCCATTTTGGTCAAATTCCTTAGATACCTTGGAGTGATCTTATAGGTCTATAATATAGGCCTGTATGATGGCTCAATTAAAATCACTCTATATAGACAGATAGGCAGCCAGATATACGGAATGACAGACTGAGATTGTAGAATATACCGGTAGATACACAAATTATAGAGAAGCCAAAACGAAATAGACTTTTCTTGATTTGACAAAGTTTTGTCCCTTTCAGGAACCTTGCTCAGCCTTAATGGACCTGCGTCGCTGGTCAGACAGGAAGACCCTCCGGGGTCTGCGCTGGTTGCTGCGTGCTGTGTGTCTTGACTACCCAGATCTCTGTGCCCGTATAGCCCAGGACTCCAGGGGGCCTTTGATATCTGGAGAGACACAAAAACGTGGGAAATCGACAAAAGAGCACAGAAAATCCAAGGAGGAGAGGTGTGTGAGTGATTGATGTTGTGAACATGAAAAGTGACCTAATGCAATTGCAAATATATTTCATAGGAAATATTTTCTCCCCTTAGAAAGCGATCCAGTAAGTCTGAGCTTCGCCAATCTCCCCGGACACAAGACAGAGAGAAAAGGTCCAATGCTGGAGACAAACTACCCATTCAAAACATTCTGCAAAAGGTTAACACAAAAGTTCATGCATGTGTCTGTCTCTTAGTCTTATTTAATCAGCAGTATTCCAAGGCATGCACATTCTCATGTATTTTATTATGATCGCTGCTGACAAATCTTTCTATCACAGGAGAACACATTAAAGAAGAAGCTAAAGAGGAGGACAAAGAAGCAGGCAAAGATCAAGGTCAACGAAAGGGATAAAGACGTAGAGAATGGACAAGAGGAGGAGGAGGGTGATGTCCATGATGGTGAGCAAGAGCAACTGGGACAGAAAGAGAAAGCCAGCAGTGCTCTGATTCCGCCAAAACGAGGCAAAGCAAAACGCAAGGCGAAGGTGAAAACAGTGGATGTGCCAGCAGAAGTACTTGAGAATGAAGAAAAGGCCTCTAAAGGTGTCTATTGATCAGTTCCTCAAAGTTTTTAAGAAGCTACATATTTGTATAATGGAAATAATGACACATCTCTTTCTTTTATCTTTTAGCAAAGGGGGAAAAGAAGAAAAAGAAGAAAGTGGTTAAAGTAAAAAGGAAAAACAAGATCACTACAGAGGAGGTGCCTCTAGGTTACACACAGCCTGTTGACCTATCTGCCACGTTTGGTGAGCCCCAATGTCCCCGTAATGAAGTACAGTCCCCTTACTCAAATACAATGACACTGTTGGAGTATATGAAGTCCAGTTGTTTAAAAAGATTATCTGTTTCCTGATAGATCTATATCGAAAAGCCATTCTGGCCCTGAAGGAACGTCAGGATCAGGCCCAGTGAGGTAAGCCTTGGGTCCAACGAGAGGATGTGTGCCCTGCTGCAAAGGATACGGGCCAGAAATGATCATGGTCAGATATGATCATGCTGCAACACACACATTCTCTCATTCTTTCTCTCTCTCTCTCACGTGCGCACACACACACACACACACACACACACACACACACACACACACACACACACACACACACACACACACACACACACACACACACACACACACACACACACACACACACACACACACACACACACACACACACACACACACACACACACACAGCCCCTTCTCTCGACTATTCATTGGGAAGGACTGTCCTGCCTACAAAGCCCCTTTTAACATTCTACCTCAAATTTGAATCCTGAACCTTTGGAATAACTCAGGGAATTGTGTATTGAAGGGCATTTAAGAAGTGGTGTGTTTCTCTGTTTAGGTATCCCTTGGAATATGTATATATGTACATCAGAAGCCAGTTTTATAATCATGCAAGATTCCAAATGTTTACTTAAATCTGTTAACAAAACAAAAGAAAGCACTTGAAGGCTTCATTTTGAATAGTTGTTTGTTGATGTTTCCACGATTTTGTATTGTTGATTTAAGTATTTTTTTTAAAGTGTATAAGCCGTTTTTATAAATTGTCCAAAAATGTCCAACCAATGGGTTTCCAGAAATGTACCGAATTACAGGCTAAACAATAAATATACTTGCACTGTTTCGTGTATACATGTCTTATCAAATGAGCATGGTTTATTATTAATATTTTGTTTTTTGTTGTTGTTCCCTCCAGTGGATTTCAACTTATTCCCTTTCAACAATTATATTCTGACTGTAAATTAAGGATGGAATATTATTAGATGAGACATGGGAACATGGTTTCCAAAGAGGTCCTTGAGAGAGTTACAGGGAGTCCCCAGGTAATTGATAGTTTGGAACCAAATGAACCCTTGTGGAAAGTAGTCCTACAAATGTACAATGTACACAGCGGGGTCATCTGGTCCATTTGTATTTCGTACACTCAGCATATAGCATTGATTTTTTACAATAAACCGGTATCTGCAAAGACAAATGCCATTAAACTGGGGTTCCTGAAATCACGGCTACATACGTGAAAAAAGATTGTGGGGGTCCAGGGTAATTATCTCTTCAGATGGGGTCCCGGGGCTAATGTCAATTTGGGGGGCCCGCGGGGTCCACGAGACGAAAAGGTTTGGAAACCACTGCCCTACATAACATCGCCATTTTTCGTCGCTCAAGCCCGTCCCCCTTATTTACGCATCTTCACGGTGGCAGTGCATTCGACTGGAGGAGAGCTGCCTACACGACGGCGTTGGGACACAAAACGAAACATGGCCTCACCAAGGACAATAACCATTGTAGCCCTATCGTTTGCTCTGGGTCTGTTCTTCGTGTTCATGGGAACCATTAAGCTCACCCCAAGACTAAGCAAGGATGCCTACAGTGAAATGGTGAGTAAAATGTATGGTGCCGTCAACGCTGTGTAGACGCACAAGGAAACGGCCATTGTTCTGCATTAGGATGCAGACGCGCGGTACGAGTCTCACTCTCACGCTCCAGTAATATGCGGCGATGCTGACCCACATTCGCAAAATATGAAAAAATAACATTCCGTCCAAAATGGCTGTTCATAGTAATAAATAACACATTTCAGTAAGGCGAGGTGATCGAGCAAAGCACTCTTTAAATTCTGAAGCGTCCAATTGAACCTGCTATATACTAGCCTAAGTTAGCTTACAAATTATTCCCAATTAGCCTATATAAATCTTAATGGACCTCTGTGTTGAACTGTTGATTGTTGGCTTTGGATAACGTGAGCTACTGTATTAAAAAAAAGCAATTACACAAACAAGTCAAAGCAATAGCCGAAGCATAGCTTAGTCTACATTCATTCATTGTTAATCTCGATGTAGCTAACTGATATCGATTTACAATCGCCCAATCAACAGTTTTATAATGAAATCGGTCCTCGCAGAAAATAAATACTGCAGAAAACAACCGCAAGACGATAACCGAATAGTAATATAATAGCCTCATTGGCCTGCTACGTGTGCTATGGCGACGCACTGGAGCCAGAGATTCGAGCAAATTCCGCGGTGCACCTGCTGGTGCTGATGTTGAATAGCTCCCTCTCTCGTGAGTATGTGTGTGCGCGCGCGCGCGTGTGTGTGGGTGGCACTACTTAACTTTTAACAGCTTTTGTCCTATCATTTGAAATATGTTCTATAACTAATTGAAACATTCTGTGTTGTGTTTTCCAGAAAAGGGCATACAAGAGCTACGCCAAGGCTTTGCCAGGCCTGAAAAAGGTTGGCATAACCTCTGTGCTGCTTCGTAAGATCATTGGCTCATTGGAGGTGGGCTGTGGTGTGGTTCTTACTCTGGTGCCGGGCAGACCCAAAGACGTGGCTAACTTCCTGTTGCTGTTGGTCATGCTTGCTGTCCTCTTCTTCCACCAACTAGTAGGAGATCCCCTGAAACGATATGCTCATGCTCTAGTGTTTGGTATTCTGCTTACCTGCCGACTCCTCATCGCCCGCCAGGGTGATGATCGACCAGAGAGGGAGGAGAGCAGGGAAGAGCCCCTCATTAATGACCAGGAAAAAAACAAGGTCAAGCAGTCCTGAGGACATGGTCCACTTTGGACCGGGCTACAGGTACAGGAATACTGGGTGTTTCTTTGGATTGTAATGATACTGAAGGAAAACGGTCACCACCAAGAATGGTGCACATCATTCACATCCGTTTGTACCGTCCCCTGTTGGCTGACTGGTTTTACAGATTACTCTCACCCACTACTCTGCACTGATCGTAATATTGATAACTGAGTCTGGTCCGATACATTCAATATGTACCTTTGGACAATCATCCCTGGAAACTGTAATAAGCCCAGTTCATCGTCACACTCTGGATGCTCAATTCATCCCTCCATTCTTCCTCTTTTTGTCCCTATTTATTTCACAATTACAATGTATTAAAATAATGTGTTTTTTATGTTTGTCTGTTTCAGATACAAGTTGATTTGAGAATGCTGTTTTTCATGAATTTGTAGATTTTTGTTTTTAATTCTTTTTTATGTTGTAGAATATATAATGAAGATTTGAACTAGGCCTACATTGTTTTACAGTTAAAGCATGTTTATTTGGCATTCATGAATTACAACTAAACGAGCACTGCTGAAAACTGTTATGACTACTACTTCAGATATATTGATGATCCACTGATATTTTTTAGGGCTGTGAAATGAGGCGTTCCCTCAGATTTCTTTACATTTTAGAGTCCCTAGCCCCTCTAAAGAATAAATCAGTGAATACTTTTCCTATTGAAATGCCTAGATTTCATTAGAATTATTACTTGAGGTTATAGAGCTGAAAAGGTCAATGGGTGCTGTGCCTCAGGGTGTCCCCTACTTCACAAAGGTTATATTGTTAATGGAATTGGATTTTACAATCTTGCTGTCAATGAATAAAGCCTTACATTCATTCATTGTAAGCTGTGTGTGTGTGTGTGTGTGTGTGTGTGTGTGTGTGTGTGTGTGTGTGTGTGTGTGTGTGTGTGTGTGTGTGTGTGTGTGTGTGTGTGTGTGTGTGTGTGTGTGTGTGTGTGTGTGTGTGTGTGTGTCAGAAAAAGGACATACACTAAAGGAAGCAAATGGGAGAAAAGTGTATACCTGGAAAATGGTAATTTTCTCTGGGAAATGCAGTGCATGTGTTCTACTTACTGCACTGAATTGCACTGTACCTTGCTGTAGCCCCCACTTGGTTGGTGAAATATTGGACTACAATAACCGGCAAGACTTTTTCAGTACACATGCGCAGTCAGCATGCACGGACTGAAACATGAACAGAAGGGGGCGGTAATGCAACTATTTGAGTGCCAAGCGCTGTGGCCAACTGCCATAACACCCCACGAAGAAGAAGAGCAAACGGTCGCGCGCTTCAAACTTCCTGCCAAGCGTTGTTTTGAATCGTCGAACGGAATGGAATAATCCTATTGTTAGTAGTTTAGGATGGTTATGTTAACAGTCTCGCCGTAAACATTAGATATGGACGATTCGGACGCACATTCGACTTCAAGCAGCAGCAATGCTTCTATCTCCAGTCGAACGTCGAACAAAAGTATGCGGATCGCAGAAAGGGAGCGAAGAAAGAAGGAGGGGGGCGATCCGTTTGTTGTGGCGATGGACTACTTCTCAAAGTGTGAGTTGTTGGCACACGATCCTCGTTTTTTAAGTATGACTAAGGGGTCTACCATCATGCTTTAAAAAGTATCATCTTGCACGTAGACGAGACTGTCGCCCATGTCTCTGGTTGAACCAAGTTAGTTGTCAAACTCCATGCGTACAGTACAGCAATAGCCTATGTTGTATTAGTCCAGCTGGCTAAAGTACTGCACACACTTCTTCCAGTGTTGCCAGCTGCCAGAATCCAAAATGCACTAGAATGCGCTAGCTAGAGCAGTGGGTTTTCAACCATTTTCATAGCAGGGCCCACTGTTTATTCTGCATTTTATCCACGGAGGACCACCGTTTGATGTTGAGATTAGTCTCTCAGCCTAATTTAGGAGAAATGACTGACAAAATGTTGGTCAAAATAGCAATTCTTCTACATTTTCTAAATGTGTAGATTCTTGAAAAAAAAATAGGTAATTCAGAATGAATTAAATATTAACTCTTGAGAGCGTAAAATGAAACCAAACGAACTCGTAAGTGTCCATTTGGTTTCATTTTAGTCTAGCTCTGGTTCAGAGCTCCACTGCTTCTGAGTCTGAATGCAAGTCAGACTCAGAAGCAGTGGAGCTCTGGACCAGAGCTATGTTCAGTCATTGGGTGGTTTTCTGTTAATGTAATGCTGTCTGTGCGCGTGTGGCAGTGGAGCACATACAACAATGCCATTGCTATGTCCTATTTGACCTATTATGCCTATTGTATTATTTCTATATATCAGCAAAATGTAGATTTTTTTGTTAGACAGAAGATTCACAGATTCAGATCACAACGTATATCAACTAACCGGTTAATCGATCAATAACCTTATCAAAACATCAATTAATCATGAATGTGTTGTGTGTGATATAAACAACACATTCCCTGATGAACCCTACCGGTATGCTTAGTGTGTTACTTTTTAATACAATCCAGCCTAAAAGTAGTAGTAGCAGCCCCCGTGTTACTGGGAAATGTATATTTATTAGGGCTGGGACTTTAACTTATTATTATTTGAGATTAATTAATTTCAGAAACAACAACGCAATTCAAGAAAAAATAACTAATTTTTCACTGGATGGATTTCAGCCGTACTGATCATAGCAGTGCACGAAATGGGAGAAGAAGCTGGTCAGGGTAACCTGCCATTGATCTGACCTCCCTTTGTTTCATCTTCCCATTGGTCAGAAATTGCTAACCCTGTCTCTAACCCTCACCCTCAACATAACATGTGGACACAGGGCTTAAAAAAGGCAGCCAACCATTATGTTAATGGTGGATTTCCAGCTCATGTTCAAAATAATGGGATTTAGGATCTCTGGGATTAGAGTTAGTCCCCGCCAATTGCTGTCAGACTTGCTGACTCTGTTCTTTATTTTAAATGTCTTCTGAAGACTCACTTTTAGAAGCATCTTTTAATCGTGGATTTGTACCCTTTATTTCGCATTGTTGTGACAGCTTCATTTTTAAGCTTGTTTTTCTTGCCAATGCTCGTTTTTACTGTTGTTGGTTTTGTTGTTAAGCATTTTGTAGCCTCGACACCCAGGCTTTCATTTTCGTTCGCGTTGCGCGAAAACGGAAAGCCTGGACTATCGTGTTACACGAAGTGGCCTTGAGGGGGGAGTCAACCTTCCGGGGTGGGCGTCGCTCTTAAAGTGTAGGTAACCTGCAAAAAACTCTCAAAACTGTTGACACATGTCCCTCAAAAATAGCCTAAGTATATGATATATTTAAAATGCCTGATGGGGCTGTACACATCTCACATTTGAGGTTTATAAAAATAAAATTACTACATCCGCCACTTTGGGAAATGTAGTTCTGAATCTGTTGATGTCGCGGGTGTGTGACGACAATAGGAGAATGTCTTTTCTTCTTGTTGCAATGCTAACTTCGATGGACACGCCCTTCTCCTCGTCAGCACGGTACCGTCACAGCAACGCAGATGTGCTTATTGAGTATAGACAGAATCAGCGTGGAGTCGAGACTATTTATAGCGCTCAGTTCTTGGAACAACTTTTCGGTCGTCTACAACTTTTGGAAAATGCCAAAGAGATGCGTAATCGGTGGGTGCAGCAATATAGGTGGGAAGGGAATTCCGATACACGTTTGGCCCAAAAACGAAAGGGCAGCCAAAAATGGGACACTTTCGCACGCATTAAGCGTGCTGACTGGACCAAGGGGGCACCGGGAAGTCCACTATATGTGGGGAACATTTTCTTCCATCCGATTACAACGGCTATGGTCAGTGGAAAACTGGCATGGCCTCAAAAGCCACATTTGAAAAGGGATGCTGTGCCTATAACCTGGCATACTGAGCGTGGATGTTTTTACGCAGTGTGACGCAGGCAGCAGTGTGCGTAAAACTTGGAAACAAGGCTACTGCCCGGACATGAGATTGATTGTGAAAGAGATTGTAAAGGCGAAGCTGCTGCTGATCTCCGAGATGATCAGGATCAGTGGGTAGACGCAGCGGTGGTCCGCTGGCTCGTTCGGTTATTTACGACAGTAGTTTTCAACCTTTTTGATACCAGGGCCCACTATTTATTCTGCATTTGAGCCACGGACCACCGTTTGAGGACATTTAGCTCCACAGACCCCAAAACTAAAGATTTCTTTTGCTTTTGTCCATCCATTCCAGTTGTGTACACTTGGGCTAATTCAGATGATAAATATTTTAACTCTTGAGGGTGTAAAAATGAAACCAAATGGACCCGCAAGGGTCCATTTGGTTTCATTTTTACGATCTCAAGAGTTACATTTGGTTGACCAACTTAGCTGGGGACCACCTGGAACTCTTTCAGGGACCACTGGTGGTCCCCGGACCACCGGTTGAAAACCCCTGATTTACGAGCATGTTTACCAAGATTACTCTCTCCTTCACAAATCCTCCTCCTGTTTTTAATGTTATCGTCATGGTTCTATCCCAGCATAAAGCACAGTTGCTGCTAACGTAATGTCCATAATCAATCCACCGAGTCCCCTCGCATTCCAGCGGCAGAATAAAACAACTAAACGTTGGCTTGGTCAAGAACTCCAGTTTGTCCCCATTCAGGCAGCTCGAGCGCTCAGTTTCCGACTCCGCAATGTCGCAAGTCTTGTACTAGATGGCTCTGAGTCACTGGTCAGCTGGAGTGAAGGCACGCCCCTCGCGACTGCAGTGTGTAGAACTATAGCCACATACGCTAGCTCTGTTTCCACATGGATATTGCCAAAACGGTCTGAGAGACTGTCTGAGTAAAAACAACGTGTGGTGGCCGCTCTATCCCCGGTCACGATCATTAACAGTGTTATGTTTGTACTCCGTTACGAGAGTGTTTAATATGGTAATTCCCACGGCCACTCTTCTATGCAAGTCTATGCAAGTCAATGGGAACCCGATGAGATCTTCTCCTAATGACGCGCCATATCAACTCGTAACTTTCCGGCGTGATTGGCCAGTGCTTCGGGGGTTGGACCACCTTTCTTCTGATAGCCCCCAGAGCAAATACACACCAAGTATTGTTGTATTGGCAAATGTGTTTGTAATTATGACACAATTTGATTGGGAAAAGTAGTGCAAAACAGGTTACTTACACTTTAATGATGTGACGTAGAACAGCAGTGGACGGGCGCGGGAGGGGCCGGGGATGACGACACGTTCGTGAGATCAAATCAGATCAGCTCGATCTGCCGTGTGGATCCCACGGCACCCCGCCCCCCCAAGGCCAAAATCATTGCGGGTTAGGCCAGGCTAAGCATTTTGCGACTCTGTTCTTGAAATGTGCTGTATAAATAAAGATTTATTATTATTATATTTATGTTATATAAATATTGATATGCGATTAATTGAGATTAATTAATTACAACGTTTCAAATTGACTGCTTGCATATTCTATAGCCAAACTTCTGCCGAACATTGTCAATGAATTTTGGTGGAAGTAACATTCCAATTTCTGAAACTCTTTTTTTTTGCCTGAATCATGTTTGTTGCGAACTCATTACCTCAACCAAATGCCAACTGATGTGACATAATGTGTCTTCCTTTGCCCCCCCCCCCCCCCCCCCCCCCATAGTTAAAGCAGGTACTGTAGTCAAAGGAAATCATCTACTGGCAAATAACCTGGACGTTGTGGAGAGGTTGGCTTATAGTAAAGGACTCCCCCCGGAGGCAATCTCAGTCATGCTGGAGTTGACCATGAGCTCCAGTCTAGGTATGCTGCTCTCCTGTGTTTAATAGTTGTTGTTAAATGTTTTTTTTCACAGCTGCTGCCAAATTTGACAGAAAATGGAGGTCAAATCGTCTGTGTAGTAGGGATGGGGCTACCCTATTGGCCTGAATATTCTCTCTTTTTCCCTTTCCCCCCAACATAAATATCCTAAAAATGGGGTCACATACTCACATTATATTCGGGGCTATACTACATGACATTCAATGTTCTTTTTCCGCAAAGGACTCAAGGAGTTGTCGAAAAAAAATGGGGGTCATCTTATATTCAGGACAATGCGAAAATACATTGGTTAACAAAATATGCTTCAAAGTTAGTTTTACTCTCAACCAAGGACCATGTGTTAGGTTGTTAGAGAAAGTAAAGTATGTGTCATAATTTCTTTACATTTGCAGCTTTCTTTAGTTTTTAGGGTTTTTGGCCTACTATTACTATAGTCCTAAATTCCGCCAGGAAATTACATCTGGGAACAAAATGTCACAGGATCTACTGAAATTGACAAACTGCTATATTGTGTCAATGGAGGCCTTTACAAGGCCTTCACATTGACAAATAACAAAGTGGTCCTTTAAATCTCAAAATGATTGTGAGAGCTTTTAATGACAAACCATAAATATTAGCATCCCATCCCAAATAATAGTGTATACACAAATGTCTTGAAATGGTATATATTAATAAAGTGTTCTCACAGGAAATATACTATCTTTACTGTTCTCTCTGCTTGTGTTTTTTTCCGTGGTGTTCCCTGTGTAGGTTTCCACTCCCATTCACGTGTGCTGAAGTTCCTCATTCCTACCACTGTGGTGCCACAGGAGGCTGTTTGTCGTGCTATAGTTTGGATTTTTGCTGGAAAATTAGCAATTTCTGCACAGGTAAAGATTTATTAAGTGTGAAGTGAAATCGACTTTTAGACAATCCCTGTGGCCATAATGAAGACCATGTCCATCCATAGATGCCATAGTAAAACACCACATTTGTGTGAACTGTGAATTGAGAGGCGCTATACACAGTCTATGTGCGCAATGCTGGGCGTAGGAGAGGCTAGTGCCCCTCAAAAATAACGCATTTTTGTTTCCATCTTGTATAGCAGGGGTTTTCAACCTATTTTACACCAGGGACCACCATTTATTCGGCATTTTAGCCACGGACCACCATTCGATTACATTTTCACCCCAAAAACCTAAAACTAAAGAATTCTTTTGGTTTTGTCCACAATTCCATGCTGGATATTGCGAACAAAACAGTGTAAACTTCTTGTTTAACTGGTGCTACTTCAGATGATGAATATTTTAACTCTTGAGAGTGTAAAAATGGAACCAAATGGACCCGCAAGGGTCCATTTGGTTTCATTTTTACACTCTCAAGAGTTACATCTGGTTAGCCAACTTTCCATCATTTAGCCTGGGGACCACCTGGAACCTTCTCAAGGACCACTGGTTGTCCCCGGACCACCTGTTGAAAACCTCTGTTGTATAGTAAAGGTCTTACTGGCGCATGGGAAGCGAGTGCTGTTCACTTTGAAGCGAGCACTGTTCCTTCTCCACTGCTTCCCATATACACTCTCACTCCATATTTGGGTCCATGTATGGAGTGTGACACACTCCATATATGCGTGTTTCTGCCAGTCTTGCATACCCTAGTTGTCAGTCTCACTGCGTTCACAAAAAATGTTAAGGAAGGACTAAGGAAAGGTGGTTGGAAACTGGAAACATTTACTGTATATATTGTATGTATGTTTATTTAAACTTGTGTGTATATTTCTATACACACAAGCTTGTGTGTCTAGAAATATACACACAAGTTTAAATAAACATACATTTATGCTTGTCGTTTCTAGGTTCTCTTCTTGAAATGGGTGCTGACCATGTATGACATGATTGATTGTAAGGATCATCTTCGATCTATGTACGGCTTCCTGTTCAGCTTGGTGACGGATTCAGATCTGGTATGTGAATTAACATTCTGTAGTATGGAATGACTAAAATGTATTAAAGCACAATTACACTTTTGTAAAAGTTTGGGTTCTGTAGTTAAAACAAATCTTGGCAAGACATCTTGCTTCGATGATTATGAATTTGATATAGCAAAATGATTTCATTGACTTACAACAGCTCTCAGTCACCTGTACCATAAACAAACGGAAAAAATGTATCAATTCTGTGTCGGTCAAATATCAATCCTGCTAGATATTCAGAAACGGTCAGGAAGGTGCCAGGAGCACGTTTATCGGCGCTATACCTTCGAGCAGAGCCTTTCACATACAGCGAGCAAAACCTCAGTGATCAACCTCCGATCTTGCATCATATTGGGAGTTTTGTCGGCGAGCACCAACAATGCAATACAACAGCATAATCGGGGCAAATACCCTCAGGGGTAGACATTAAGGGAAATTTGCCACTGGCCCTTCGGGCCAGTGGCTTTTAAGAATCACTGGCCCCACAACTGTAACCACTGGCCCAGGTAATCGATCCCCATAGTCTGCAAAAAAGACCACCATTTATTAATGCATTAAATGCATTCAAGTTAACAGCACTCTTTTCATGGGGGTCAAAACCAGTAGACCGTTCAGCAAGCTGACCCATATACAATGCAGAATGCCTAAAATATTTTTTGTGCTAATAAACAAAATATAAATAAAACTTAAAACAATTACAAAACAACACCAACATATTGTGAAATAAAAATAATAATACAATATGTATATCAGGGGTGCCCAACCTTTTTTGACCCAGGATCAAAGACTAATACAGGTTGTCATGGCGACCATACAACAAAACTTCGTACAACAAAGGTGCGGGCGCACCAACAGTTTGTACCGCGAAGGTGCGGGCGCACCAGTGGTTTGTACAACAAATGTGCAGGCGCCAACGAGGCCATTTTACCACTGGCCCCATCGGGCCAGTATAGGGCGCCATCTGGTGGTCCGCACGTGTTTTCAAACCTGTTTCGGGCCATCGGGCCAATTATAATGTCGACAAATATCCTGTAGTTTGTGCAAGCCATTTATTTGAGACTATGAAGTGCAGGTCAATAACAAGCAACAAAGCAAGACATCTAGTGGAGTTGGTACAAGTTGAAGTGAACATCGCATTCTTGCTGTACAAGTTGAAGTGAACATCGCATTCTTGCTGTACAACTAACCCTGCTAGGAGGCCGGAATAGCTGAACATTGGCCATAACTGCCTTCCAAATGTTGTAGATCCTGATCAGATGAAAACAAAGCAACCTTTTCAGATGTTAAAGGTGGACTAGTTAAAATAAACTTGTGCTGTTTTTCTTTTGTCACAGTGGCCTTATGTGTGTCACCTTCTCTGCCTTTTGACGAGAAAGGAAAGTGGTAAGTCTGCCCTGTTTTGTTTCTGTCCTACCACAGCAATTTTGTAAACTAATAATAATTCATGTTTCATTTTATTTTTGTGTTGAATATAGTGCGCCTCCACAGAGTAAGGAAGCTATTGGAGTTAAAGACTAAATTGGTAAGCATCTTGTCATATTAGTTTTCATAATCTAATGTAATTTTCAGCTCTTGTTAAGTTGTTATACCTTCAGCATCCAAGTAAATACAGTATATGTGCTGCATGCAGTGTGTTTTCCGCATGCAACTATCTATGAAATGTAGCTCATTACTTCTTTTAATCAGTGCTGGCATCAATTTGGTGTTCACAAGAAATGTAATAAATTTAATATTGCTGATCAAGAAATGTAATATTGCCCTGCTAGTGTGATATGATACTGTACTATATTATGTCGTTATTACAGACATTAACCCCACTGGCAGTGACATGCAGGAATGTTGTGGCTTTTACATATTCTAGTATATTCTATCTATACTTTCTCTTCAGGGTCAGCAGCCAGTACTCCTACACCTTCTAGCACTCTACAAAATGTTGTGCCCTGAGCTGGTACCATGTTCCTTTTCTTCAAAAACAAAGGTTTGTACATGACTGCATTGCTCTTTTTTCCACTCTTATTTTTATGACATTTAAATCATTATCTTTGGACCCTCTGTGAATGTATTCCTCCTTTGTCCAACAGGTTAGTTTTAAGAACTACAATTCTAATTGGAAAACGTCTTTGGCTACTGTCCAGAAGAACAATGCGTGTACAGTTGCCTCTGTCTGCTTGCCCTCTGGGCTGACAGCCAAGAAGACCAATGCTAGGAAAAGGGTATGGAGGCCAGATTTTACATTTTCTTTTCTGACTGGAAGAACCAACTGACTGTGGGTATTCAAAACGGCACACAGTTAGCCTTTAACAGACTGTTCCATCAGAAACATGGAGCACACCTGGAATTGCCTGTGCTATGTGCCGCACCCCAAATGGAGACACAGAATGATCCCTTCTGTAGGAAGAAGTTGATCCCAATGATACAGATACAATCCTTTTCTGAACTGCTGAATAATTTGGGCAACATTGAAGTAAGTTCTATCTTTCTAAATTGTTTCTCAGTTGCCCCCTCATGTTTGATTTTCATTTTTGGCTTTTCTGTGGAATACATTCTCTTCTATGCACCTTCAGACGCCCTCCCAAGTTTCTAGGTTGGTGTAATATCTTTGAGATGTCTGGAATCAAGCCAACCATTGTGGAAGGAAATTTAGGCATAAGGATCCCTCCCAAATCCATTAGATTGCATGATCACTTTCAATTGTAGTTGTAGTGTCTCACCGTGGCCACATGGGGGCACCATGCTACTTGCAGTCAGTCGCAGACCCATCAACTTTTCTGACACACCAAGTAGTAGGTACTGTACTGTAGCTAGGGAGGCCTATTTGTTTATTCACACAAACCTGCCTCATTATGCTTTACTTGTTATTTGTTCTATAAATGTGCCATTGCGTAGTTTACAGAATTAATCATGGCTTTGTTTATGATCTGCATTAAGTAGAGAATATACAAATGGACATGAACCCACTGAAAATATTATGTAGTAAACCTCATGAGTCGGTCTCCATAAATGTTTACTCAGCAAATGCATCAACCCGATAAATAAATCCTAAAGCGGGATGATGTTTGTGCTTTGTGCTGTATTACGTCCCCTCTCTTTCACCAACATTTTTCTGTTTCCATGAGCAAAATTTGTCTAATTTGTCTTATCGAATAGAAGACTAATGGGTGTGCTGTGCATGGTTGATCATCCACCTGGAATTGTGCAGCCATGACCATGATGGAGGACTGTTTTGTCATCCTGCACCCTTGTTCATATTAATAAAAGTACATGTTGCCCCCATTTTAAATTAATGATGCTTCTGCTGCACAATTATTGGGAGTAGCATTTTCTTAGAGCTTTGCAGCAGAATCTGTTGGCATCTCCTATTAATCAAGTTAGATATATTAGCAATGTAAACAAAGACACTGTGACAAGAAGAGGAGGGACCAAACAGAGCAACAGTGTTGGGCAATGTCATAGATATAAAATCACATAGATGCCTCATTGGTTGCTGCAGTTGCTTGGGGCGTCTTAGAAGAAAGTCAAGCAGAACTTGCAGAAATGTTGACGGGCCACTTAAGTGACAATCACAGTGGGTCCTTTCTGTGACTTATCAGTTCAATCCAAGGGAGCTTTATTGCCATCAGGCAACAAACGTTTACATTGCTGAAGCTGGGAAAGATCAAGCCTCTGATTAGCGTATCAAATGCCCCCTTCTGTTACATACCAAAGGTCTATTCATGAAAATGTCAGGAAGCCAAGACTTGTACAATGGATTCCATTTAGCTTCCATGGAAGTAGTAGACCCTGATACGAGTAAGACTGACATTTGTACCTGCACAAATGGCACAGCAGATGGCGTGATGTCGCTGAAAGAAGGGATACTGCTTGTACATACGATTGTAGCAAGATGGAGTCCATCATACAAGTCTTAGCTTACTGACTTTTCATTATTAGACCTTTACATACATGGAAGCTTAGCAAGCTTTGCTTCTGCTATGCTTCGCAAGGAATTTTGGAAAAGCTTGCCTTCGATTTGCCTTTCATTGAGAGACCACTGCCACAGAGAAGACGCCCCTGAAGGAGCTACTTTTTTATGCCCAGCTGTAAATTAAAAGGCAAAAAGCTGTCTGTGCTGTTGACTGCTGACTGATCCCGGATTGAAGAAAATGTGATGATTGTCAGTGATGGTAGAAAGATGTCCCGGTGGCTGTGTTTAAATGTTTCATTGTTATAATTAAAATATACAACAAAAACAATGTAATGCTACACAATAAATATACTGTACACACTGTACAATACACAGAACGAGAGATTCTCTATTAATTACCATTATCCATCCAAGTAGTACTTAAATAGGTTTAACAGTTTATTTGATGCTAAATAATTTGTCAAATGGTGGATTGATATGTATCACAGTTAAAAACGAGGACACTGGTAAACAGGATTCTTATTTCTTTGTTTATATGTACTATCTACTGGTTTGATCTGATTTAGTGTTTGTGTGTGTGTGGCATGTGCATTTTCATTTTAAAGATTTGTTTTGGCCTTTTGTGCCTTTTCCTGATAGTTAAAGTGAAGATTGACAGGAAAGAGGAACAGAGAACGGGAGAGACACGCCACACGTTTATGGGCAACTTGTACGTGTCACATGCCTAAACCACTAGGCCAGCGTGTGCCCTGCACACACACTTTTTAATTTGATGCGTGTGGTTGCTCTGCATCTTTGACTGTATTGGCTGGCTTTTTAACAGCATCCATGGTGTTTGTATTACATATGTGTTTCTTCCTTCCATCAGCTGCCAGCTCAGATGGGCTCTCTACTGGGCTCCCATCTGGCACTGCATTACCTGGATTGCATACAGGATGAATCAGCCTACTTGCGCCTCAACGCCTGGGTAGGAAATGCCCTTGCTGAAGGTAGGTAGAAGCTCAAAGAGGAATAGACCTTTAGGTAAGCCCTGCCCTCTTGTCCACCCTAGGACACTTTCTAGCCGGGCTCCAATGTAAATATCATGGACACAATAAACACTGATTCATTTTTGGAACCAGACCTTCTTAAACTCTTCCAAATCCATCTACAAGGCATGCTCTATGCAGTGGAAAAATGTGTGTGAGACATTTATTTTCAACAATCTTTTACCATATAGGAAAGCTATTAGTGGAGAGGTTTGTCTATCACATGTTATGCTTAGCTGTGATTGGCCCATAGCAGTTTGAGGAAGGGCTTACCTAAAGGTCTATTAGACGATGTAAATGTAACCTCTATCAGCAAGAGAAACACCATTGCAATCTCACCCTGAGAGCTGAACCTCAGACAACATGAACTGTCCTTGGCATATCTAAGAAACTCTGATGGAAAGGGGGGGGGGCAGTTTACTTTGATTGTATAATATAAATATAACTTTAAATATTGTATAATATAAATATAACTATAAATATAACTTTCCTCCTTATATTTATTTGTCCATATTTTTAGAGTTTTTATGCTGTAGCGATGAAGACCTCTCCAGTTCAGACGAGGCTGTGCAATTCCTGGAACGTTTGCAGTCCGCGCAGAGCTTCCTCCAGGTGAGCAGTGGTTCCCAAATGTTTAGTTAAGCTCGAGACCCCTAAGCAGTCGCCCGAGGGCACAAACGTGTTGTAATGCAATATGTTGTAATTTTAAATTTAAAATGTTAGATTTTCTCGGAATTCCAGATAAAGGGATATTTATTTGCCAAAAAAGGGGAGGTGGGCCGCACGACAGGTTGCAGGAGAGTTGTAGTTTATTACTTTCTGCTTACATTTCTTTGTACTTTGCAGTAGGTGAACACACGACAGTTTCGGCCGTGCTGTGTTTCGGACGGGCCGGGCACGGCCGAAACTGTCGTGTGTTCACCTACTGCAAAGTACAAAGAAATGTAAGCAGAAAGTAATAAACTACAACTCTCCTGCAACCTGTCGTGCAACCCACCTCCCCTTTTTTGATGTGATACACTTGTTTGGATAACGCACCAGCCAACGTTGTGACGCGGTGGTAATAGAAGAATATATTTATTTGCCACCAATAAAAAGGTGCCCACACAACACACCGTGTCGGTCTCAACCCAGTGTTTGGAAAAGACTGTCTCACACCCCCACTTGACCTGTCAATGTCCCGTCCCTGGCAGCAGTCATGATAATGAATATCTCACACCCATGTCTCTCTTCATCCCGTCTCTTTACTCACCCAGGAGGGTCTCGCCAGCACTGAGATATTTCTCAACAGTTTTCTCAGTGTTTGGGATGGCTCCCACCTCCGCCCACAGATCCTGAAACTGCTGAGCTTCTACCCTGTTGTTCCCACATCCCGTGAGTTGATGCCCTTCACCACCACTCCTGGCTGTTGCTCTCTATCTCTGTGTCAGGCACTTGTATACTGCATAGCGTAGCATGTCATATCTACAAATTACACTTTGTTTACATATTACATATGCAGTAATTGAGCACTCTCACTGACACCGGGTATTTAAGGATTAACACCTAGTCTGGCAACTTTTATTAATAACTTTGATATAATTCATGCCAGAATTTCCCCTTTAAACCCAGGTTGGATGTTATGTTCTTAAGTTACTATGTGTGACAGTGCATGATCACTTCCTTAGTCTTCTGTCTGGGCTGCTGAAACATGATGGATGGGGGTGGTCCTGTGTTATTGACCAGCCAACAACCCAAAGCTAGCATGAGTAGCATTAAACTTGGTAAATCAAAAGCACTATAAAAGCCAATTTTTGTACATTTGGCATTGAAAGTGTAACATTTATTAATTGATGTAGATTAACACCATGGCTTTTATGCTCTACTTCATCATACTGCAGTGTAGCAAGTAGAGCTATAAGCTCAACACCACACAGACTTTGTAAATCATCTTTTTTGTTTTTCCACATTGGTATTTTTGAAATCACAAAGTGTTTTGGACAATTGGAGATTCCCATCTAGAAGCTTCAATTGACAGATGCGCTGGCACATGCTCATACTGTACATTAAATTATACTTTTTGCTTGCATTTGTAATCCTTTATCCTCTGCCACAGATATGACGCAGCTTCTGTTTGAGCCCATCATGCAGCTGTTCTGTACTGCCACAGTGTTCTTTAAGGCAAGTAATGTGCAAGACAAGAATTTGAATCCCTTTTTGAAACTCAATGCTCACTGCCATCTTGTATTCATTAGTTCGGTCTGAGTGTTTGTAACCTGTGATAACTCTGTGTGCTTCCTTCTCTAGTGCGCTGTGATTGAGAGTTTGAAGAACATGCTTCAGAGGTGGTTGACCTGGCACTCGGTGTACGCCGTTGCCGACAGCAGCAGTCTGGACATCAGCCTCCACAGTCAGGATAATCCCACGTGAGTGGATTCCAGCTATTCCTTTGTAGAAATTTTAACATGGTGCTTCAGACCTATGCATTATTACTTGCACGAACGAAGGATTTAGAACAGCAGTTGTAATGGCTGTACTTGTGCTATCTGCTTGCACACAAGTGGGCCTGATTGTGTGCACGGCACAAGTTACGCATTACACACAAATTAATTACTGTGGGTCATTATTCCTGACATGATTGTCATTTTATCATGTAGTGACACCTTTTACAGGCGTTGCCTGTCCTTTTTTATAGAACAGGCAATGCTAATAAATATGGTGGTATGTGAATAAGCGATTGCCACACTGTTATGGTGCTGCTTAAATGCTTAACATGAGTCCTGAGTGATTGATGTGTTGTGAAGTGAAATCATTCCACTGTATTTATTAGCAAACTGTAAAACAAACAAACAAAAAATGTTTTTGTCCCTAATGCTGCGGCAGTATTCGCTTTCCTATCTGATAATTCCAAACCCCTAACCAAGGACACAAAAACAATTCATTTTTGATTCATTCTCACATTTACAAACATGCCCCCGGTTGCCAGTGGCACAACAGCTCAGGCATGAGAAGTGGAAGTCTGATTACATTGCGCAGCCGTGCTAGCCTTAAATGACTTTGCCAGTGGTTTGAAATGATTAGCCAGAATATGATTCACAGCTACTTATCATTGCTGACCATTTACAGTTTGTTTGGTTATTGATGAGGATGTGGAATTGCAATAGTTTTAGTTAACTTGAGATGGATAATCCTAAAAAGACAATACCTAATTATATGGTCGGCACACTATAGTAGGAGGATTATCGCAAAAAGAATATACTGTATACAAGAATACAGAAATAATTGAATATACCCTTAAGGCCATATGTTCTGATAGTAATCATTGCTATATGTTTGCTCAGTGTCCTTGTCTCTCCAGCTCTTTAATATACAGAAAGGCTGACTATCCATTCTGCTCTCTCAAAGGAACATGACATTGTCAGCGTTCAAGGATTCTGTGATGGAGGTGGTTAACTTTGTGGGCCGCCTGAGCTCCTTGGGACTGCAGCTTGAGCATGGTCATGCCCTGCTCCTCAGCATTTCCCTGGATTTCTATGAGATGGTATTTGCTAGTTCTCTACTCTGATTCTACAAGTTTCTGCAAACCATGCCTATAAATACAGCTTCAACTTTGTATGCACAGTACATGGGTGAATCCTGACCATTTACTACTCTTCCAGGTGTGTGACATCTTTATGAAGTATGGGCTCCCCCTGGTGGTAATGCCACCAAAAGGGGTTTTCTATCCGGCCCTGCTATGTACAGAACCCATCAGCGTGGACAGAATGGCCCGCATCATGTACAGGTCAGGACCTACTGTCACCTCCACGCACATACGCAGGCCTGAAATGCATTTTTCCGATGCAAGTGCACAAAGACGTCAAGATGTCATGAGTTTCTTTTTCATGGTTGGTTGGTTGATTGATTCGTTTATTAGCAGGAAAGTAATCAGTACAGGGTAGCCATACATAAATTAAATCAGTTCAGGGTACAGTCAAAACAGCCATTGGGATCACCCAAAAAGTCATGGTGGTCTTGTTTCCATTCAGGTCCTGTATTCAGTTTGTAATCATGACATGAAGATAAAGCTTCAAATCATCAAAAGCGGTAAAAAAACATGGCGGTTTCACTTAAGTCTAGGAGTCTCACCATTGTTAACATTGCTGTCATCTACTTAGGAAGTCTGAAGTCTGACTTATGCTCTGTTGGAACCAGAGCTTTAACAATGTTATTACCATCACTGTTTTGCTCCAGTGTTTTTGGGGTCCGGTGGTTGTCCGGAGCCATTTCCCCTTTAAATTATGTTAATTTCAACACTGAAACTGCTTGACGAGTTGCATGCAAGTTCTCTCATGACAAGAGCATAATCTAGCCCTGGCCACAGCCTTCTGGAGTTAATGTGATGCTTCTGTCCAGTTGTTCCCTCATTTGCATTCATATTCAAAATTATTTTAATGGCATCACTGTAAATGTCTGCGGTAATCCTTTGCATGTATTGATTTGGGTGAATCAATAAATATATGCACAATTCAGGACACGTGCACAGGTCCAATGTTGATTCCAAAGACTGTTGGTTCCATATTCTGCACAAAACACTCTGCTTGTTAAATGCCACTCATGCATGCATATTTGATGCTAAAAAGGATTTGCAATCAGAAATGGCTCTGTTAAACTTCCTCATCTGACATTTATGATTTATGATGATGAGAGAGCCCAAGAAGCACTGCACTTAAGCACTCTCCTGCTTTTTAATATATGCTGAATAATATTTACAGTGTTGGTAAAACTATTTTGCATTGATTGTAAACATTTATATGACATTCATCAGAACAAGACTAGCACATTGACTGAAACCTACCGGACATTTTAACAGTGGCTGATAGACAATGTTTCTGGAAGTACCTTATGTGTCTATGGGATCTTGCAATTACTGGTGACTCTAGCGATAACAGGCCAAAATGTGCGGTGGTCAAAAAGTGGGCGGTGCAAAAAGATAAACATAACCAAAAAGATAAACATAATTGATTTTTTCTGGCAATCATCTGCCTAGTGGGAAATTTAAGCAATAGCCAATGCAATTCTAGCGAGTAAAAGCGACTTGCCTTTGGTCGCCCACTGTTAGAACGCACCGTTACTGAATTACACGGTCGTTCTAACAGTGCTGTGCCTGAATATACAGTAGTTAGTGAGTTGGTTAGAGTTAGAGAGTTTAATATGCCTAAAAGAGAAAATGCTTTATTGCTCTTTTGTTGCTAATAAATGCACTTGGTTTCAGGTACAAGATGAACTTGACTGCAGCCAAGGAGCAACAAACACAGGTAATATTTTTTTCCTTCTGTCTAACTTAATTTCTACATGCAAACTTTAAGGAAAGTTGTAAGGTTGTATTTTTAAAAGGAAAGAATTTTGTATTATGACTTTAATCGCTTTAATCATAGGTTTTCTAGGTGCATTAGTTGTGTAATTCCCAACAGTATGTGTTATAATGGTTGGTAAATGTAAAACCCTCCAAACTGTGCCTATCGTAGTAATTTTCTACTGATCTGGACCTGCCATTAATAAACGTTTGATGGATGGATAGATATTAGCTTTGTATTAAGGGCAAAAATAGATGGTTTTGTAAAGCACTTCCACTATATTGAATTAATTTATAAGTAGGTGCTGCACAACTGATATGCTCCTGTAAATGTCAGCACTTCTTGAAGTAGAAAAATGGGCCCAGTAAACGACATGCAAATTCCATAGAGCTGCTAGAATCGCAGATAATGGGCATTATTATTTGACCTTGGTGAAATTCATAGACACACTACCTTGAGTGGTTTAAATAGAACCTGCTCTGTTTGTTCCCTGACATTGCTTTTCTCATCCTTTTCTCACTCTTTTTAAACAGAGCGTTCAGTTTAGCCGTCAGACATACCAGGAGTTCAACTACTATGCCAAATGCATGATCAACTGCCTGTGGAACATCAAGTCGTGTAAAACGGGCATTGATTCGCCGATATCAGAAGACCAGCTGTTGAGTGGCAAAATACCCGGCTTTGACCTAAGCCACCATCCTGCATTCTTGATTTACGCCATCAACTTTCATCACCAGGTGGATGCTTTGGTTTATGTTTGTCGCATCAGGTGAAATAATTTGCATATGATCCTGTCTGGTGCATTGAAGTCAAGAGATAGGTTAACCAAAACAAATATTGTACTATAATTGGGGTCACATCAGTGTATCGCAAAAATGTTTCATTGAAACCTGTGCTAGAAAATGGTCACTTCCTCCAGCTTGGGTAATAAACTGGACTAGACGAGGATACAAATGTGATATTAATGTATCTTTCATTGAAGAACCATTAATAAAGAAGCACCTTTTATTATTCATGATTGCTGGATGAGACTTGAGTTCTTATCATGTTTAATAATACACATACCTTTTTTGGTTAGACTGCAGCAACCAGCAATGTTCTGCTGAGATTTTTACTGGAGAGGGCTGATCATGAATATTTATGTTTCCTTTATCAGTGCTGGCCAGAGAGCAGAGACATGGACCTCAATTCCATAAAGGTATGAAAGCCCTTATCATTTTCACCTTTTCTAACATAGTTTTTCCTGTAGTTGCAGTGATGCAAGTTTGAACTTTGTCATTTAGGTTGTATAGCTTTTGTGTCTTTAAATCAATAATTGTGTGTGTGTCTGTGTCTCTCTGTGTGTTTGTGTGTGTCAGTCTCCCAAAGAGTGGAATTGGTACCTGGAGTATCTGTATGACCACTTTGAGGGCCTTAAGCAGTTTGCAAACAGCACCATCAAGTTATTACCCCACTGAAGCAAGGCAAGTGACAGCCTCACTGGACCCAATCCAGGACTTGTTTTTTCCTGCTTCAATCAACTTCACAGAAGAAATCTGCAGCATCTCTTGCATAGTTGCTCAACAATCCTGACAACAGCATGTTCCCTTAAAGGATAATTCCACACCAAAACAAATTGGGCATCAATCTACCTTGATCCCTGTGACATCATATATACTGTACTTGATTTTTGTCATAGATGCCCCCTCTCCTACTTTTACCCGAGGTCCCCCTCCCCTCCCACAGTTTGCATTGCTGTAGGTTGTCTTCATACTCCAAACTTTATTTTGATAGTATACCGATACTCATGCAAGCATTTTATGTCACTCTGGGGCAGACTTTAGTTGTAATCCCAGAGGTAATCTATTCCTCCTCCTCTTCTCCCCTCTTTTCTGCCACTCTCCTCTCCAATCACTCAGGTCAAACCTCCTCCTCCAGAGCATCTCCACAGTGAAGTGGTGGTGCTGCCTGAGTTTTATAAAGTCATGTAGTGTGTGCTGGATGAAATAATCTGGCCTGACTATTCTGTGTGTGGAAAAACAAGTTTAGAGTGACTAAAATACCCACATTAAAAAAGACAACCTGCAAACTGTGGGAGGGGAGGGGGGCCTCAGGCGTGAAATGTAGAAGAGGGGGCATCTATGACAAAAATCAAGTACACTATATATGATGTCACAGGGATCAAGGTAGATTGAGTGGCCTGGCTCCCCAACTAATTTGCAACATGATGGGTGCATATAAATCCATTCCATGCCATTTTATTTAAGATTTTTGTATGACTTTGTTTTTATGCCTGGGGTTTTCAACCTTTTTGATACCATTATTTATTCAGTATTTGAGCCACAGACCACCATTTGAGGACATTTTAGCCCCACAGACCCCAAAACTAAAGATTTATTTTGCTTTTGTCCACATCGCCATAAAACAGACTTGGGCCAATTCAGATGATGAATATGTTAACTCTTGAGAGTGTAAACATGAAACCAAATGGACCTACAAGGGTCCATTTGGTTTCATTTTTACGCTCTCATGAGTTACATCTGGTTAAGCAACTTAACTGGGGACCACCTGGAACCATCTCAAAGACCAAAAGTCTGGTTGAAAACCACTGCTTTATGCGATACAGTGTAACTAGGGTGCAGTAATGTGGTAGCCCAATAAAAAGCTTTTTACCTTGTGGCTATGAGCTGTGCGGTCTCTTTCCCATTATCAAGTTTGTCTTGTGCCCACCACAAGTGTCATGTACATGGCATTGTAGTTGAACTCCTGCAACATCTGACGGCTTAAGTGAAAGGTAGGGAGGTGTGCCCTCAGTCTCCTACCTTTCACTTCTGTTCCCTAGCAGCTAGGGTACAGTAATAATACAGCAAAAGAGGAGAGAAATGTGGGCGAAGGCATGCAGACGGGCTTGAGACTTGAACCCGTGGCTAGTACGTTAATGGTTCCCCAACTAACTCGGAGCATGATGGGTGCATATAAATCCATTCCATGTCAGTGATATGTTTATTTTAGAGTTATCTTCATAACCTTTCATGCTGAATCATGAGATTGTCATTCAAATCACAATAACATTAACATGGTATTTTTGAACAAAGCAGACTGGAAAATAAACAATCACCTAGTAAAAAGCCATGGTCTTTTCAATTTCACACAATTGTGTGTGTGTGTGTGTGTGTGAGTCATCTGTAATTCATTGTAGTGTGCGTTGTCATATTTTGTTGGTCAAAACAATTCTTATACATTTTCTAATTGAGTAGGTGCTTGAAAATTAAGTAATAAAGATGTTTAAATATTTGGTTACCAACTGTCCATCATTTAGCTGGGGACCACCTGGAATCCTCTCAGTTGACCACTGGTGGTCCCCCTCCCCGGACCACTGGTTGAAAACCTCTGATTTGGGAGAATGAATGTCATCTATTTTACTTTCTCTACCTTGTAAATGGATAATAAATCCAAATATTGGTCCCAGGCGAGCAGCAGCCTTGCCTTGGTCCAGCCACCTTAAGCATAGCTCTGTGCAGTGAACGCCAGTGAGGGGCAGACAGACAGAGATTCCACTCCTAACCTGAGAAGTCGGTATTCGGTCGGTCTGAATGAACGCTCCATCTGCACCGCGTCTCTCCTCACTTTTCTTTACATTGATGCCGCCTGTGAATGCGGTGCTTATGCTTTCCTCGCACGGTCTGCGAAAATATTAACACCGAACCGATGTGTCATTTTACCTGAATCCTAGTAGGCTATCTTTGCTCAGCAAGCCCACAGAAGAGTGCAAGGTAAGATTGTTTTAGACTGTTTTAAATGTCAATGAAAGGAACTGGACTGTAACCGTGGATTTTGATTTGGCGTTTTGTTTTTCTCTCTTTTAGTTCAGCCTTTTGGCTTGGGGTTCAAAAGATTTTGGTCAAGATTTTCTTCCTGCATCGCAGGCTATCCCCATGGTCAGTTATCGCAGCTATCTGTAGGCTATTGTAATGTTTGCGACGGACCTCTAAATAAATCCGATATATTTTTGGACTGTATTCGTGCAAACACTGCTCTAACTGCTCCCACTCCTTTCTAAAAACAAAGGGTGCAAACCTAACATTTTGGCGAGGGACGCGCTTATGAATCAGAACTAATGGTGCACTTCTGTCTGTTGAATGAATTTTCAAGTGATATTGACGGGATGAGTTGTCGAATCGCCTGTGTGTGTGTGTGTGTGTGTGGGGGGGGGTTCAACCTTTTTCATACCAGGGCCCACCGTTTATTCTGCATTTTAGCCACGGACCACCATTTGATGTCGAGTTCAGTCTCTCGGACCAAAGGGTAATGATTTTCATGTTTGTGCCCTCAATTTAGGAGAGATAACTGGCAAAATGAGTTTTGAAAATTAAGTAATTCAGATGTTTAACTCTTAAGAGCGTGAAGTGATACCAAATGGACCCGCACGGGACTGTTTGATATTCGGTTTCGGTATCCTCTCGGCGACCACTGGTTACGAACTGCGCGTCCTTATTTCGCTTTTTACCCTCCCAATCCCGGTGCTTATTTGGATTCATTTTGGATAATATTGTTGAATTAAGTCACAGACCCGATAATAAACACCTGATATGAGCAAAACTATACTTTGTGCACGCCATTTATAAAGTGAGTCGGGACTGATGAGAGGCAGGTGGGAAGTGACAATTTGTGAGTAGGATTCGACGTGTCATGGTGAACGACATGCTGTTGTGAGCCGGTCACCACAACCAGATAACCGAATGAATAATGTGATGTAGGGTAGTGATTACCAAACTTTTTTTTTCCTAGTTAAATAGTTAAAGGGGAATTCCACCCGTTTTCAACATTTTAATGTCATTAATAATATACCTTAGTGATGTTGTGTGGACTGGACATGACATAGTTACCCCGATTCCCTAGTCAAAATACCCTATAGGATACCAATAGAAAAGTCATGTCAGATTTTGGAACAATCCTATATGGATTCCAGTAGAATCCTATAGGATTTACCCCCAAATCCTATAGGAATCCTATAAGAAAATCCTATAGGATTCTTATCTGATAAGATCCTAGGGGATACCTAGGGGATTCTTATAGGTATCCTATTGGATTCCTATTGGAAATTCATTTCAGGTCTGAAAAAAACATTAACATTAAAATAAAATACATCTGATGACATCATCAAGATGTATTTCACCATATTAATAATTCTTTCAGACCCCCTTTTCCTGAGAGGGAAAAAGGGGTCTGAAAGAGAACATTATCTGCTCCAGCAGTGATTCATTCTCAACTATAAATGGCATTTCCATTTCTGGGACCCCCTCTGTATTGTAAAATCATTCTAATGTACTGTAGGCTTCTATTGTAGGTAGGCCCTATAGGCTACAGGGATCATATGGCTGGCGATTCCTGGAACGTCCTCAAGGACCCCTGGGGGTCCCCGGACCAGACTTTGGTAATCACTGATGTATGAAGGCATTTTAGGAAGCATTCTGCGTTTACGCAACTTTGGAATCCTGAAAAAAAGTATTGAACACCTCGCAGCTTGAAAGCTGTCAAAATGATTGATGTAAGAAGAGGCTGCATAAACGGATTGACTGTTTTATGCCAATGCTCCCATCTTATCTTTGCTATGCTTTACACTTACTTAAAGTCGAATTTCAGGCCAAATATTATTTTTTTAAGGTTTTCCATTAGCTATTACAAATGTAGGCCTATAATTAAAGCAATGAGAAGGAAAATAACAATTTTCTATACTTGGTGCTTTGTTTAATTTGCATCAGCACTGATGCTTTTATAGGAGACGTCTTTATGAAGTTCTATCGTCTTTAATCTACATCTACCCAAGTATACATCTATCTATGTGACATTTTCAATCAAGTATTTTGGATTGAGGGGAGTTGCAGTGAGCAAGGGTCTCAAACATGTGCATTATGATTACCATACGTCTCTACTTAGGAGCCAGGCCAGATGTTAAAAATGGTAAAAGTTGGCGGGACATTACCTTTGCATTTTGGGAGTTCCTTGAGGGTAGTTAATATAGCTAGTGATTTGTGATTCATTGACTGTTGCAGCAATCAGATTGACTGCATAACGGTCAGCCTCCATGTATGGTGCATTGTGAATGTGTGCCACATTAAATGGATTAGGAGGAGCATGTTTCACTGTTACTGCCTCTGCCATTTTTGAATGGCCTTTGGACATGTTTCATGGCTCTGCATTCTTTCGATCTCCCCCTGGCCGTATTTCTCTCACTTTAACAATTTGAATTAAATTCAATTCATCATGGCAATGCTTTTTTATTTGTAGACTATACTGTGATCCGTTAAGTGCGTAATCCTTGATCCACAACATCCTGAGGCAAAGGTGGCTCAGATTCCTTTCATCCTTTTCTCACTTTGCGTCAGATGGCGCTTAAAAACAAGTATTTTTTGCTTTAGTTATATAAGCTATATATCATTTGCTTTTTTTATGGGTTTCAATGGACACTTCCGGCTTGTTCCAGGTTATTTTTTTGGCGGTGGCAAGCTCTTCCAATGAGCTGGCTGTCGCCAAAAATAAAGCAGGACTTCCACTCAGAAAAGCAGGATGTCACTTCTGAGCAGAAAAGATCAGCTGCTCAAGCTGTGTTCAGATTTTATTTGCCATTTGCCATTTCACATTTGTACATCGCCAATGCACTTGCATTTGTAATTGCACCAGTGTTAACCATGCAAGCCTGATGAACACACCTTTAGGTTGTGACCAGACTTTTCTCTTCACAGATGATTAAGCCTGGAACAGAGGCTACTGCCTTACATGGTTTCTGATGCTGTCAATGTGAAGTACAGCATAGTAATCCATTGTAAAGTGCCAACTGCTGTATGAAAGCAGTTCACTTGCCAATTGACCTGCTTGTTCGAGAAATATACTGCATCTTGGGTCAAAATTAATGTTGGATCGTCTGTCTAAATGAGACATGACCTTTACAACCACCTCAACTGTGTGGGTACCAGGTTGTGCTTTATTGTTACATCATGTGTACAGGTACATAAGAGTAAAATGTATTTTTGTTTGGCTTCCTTCAGATAATGCATCAGCAAATATACAGTATATTACAGCAAAAATCAAACACCGCAAACAAAAATGATAAATATAGTAGAAAAACGCATCAAAGAATAGAAAAGGAGACTCGTAGATGTGCATGTTTTCCTTGTTGTAGCAAAGTTAGGTTCCATAGAAACAACTTAGTATGGTGCAGTTGAGGCTATACTTTGTATACTAAGTGTTGTTTAGAAAGGTGCAAATTTGTGTGTGTTTGCGTGCTTGCGTGTGTGAGAGAGAGAGTGTGAGAGAGATTAGGGGGGTTAGTGTTTCTCTTTGCCTGGTTTCACTTTTGTTCTTATCAGTTCTTTCATGTATCTGATGGTTGTTTATAGTTATAGGGCTATATCATGCTCTACCATATTGGATAAAATTCCATTTTATTTACATAGGGATCCTTTAATGCCTGCTCTTTTAACTCTACCTAGTGTCTTTAACAGCAGGAGAGCTTTACAAATGAGTAACCTACTGTTTACATATTTAATGGAGCACCTGCTGGGTTGATTTCACATGATCAATGAATAATTATCTCTATCCTATTTTTCGTGCAGATAGTATTGAATAATAATGATAAGATCACACACATTTGGTCTTTCTTCAGAAGGTAAATTATTCATGAGATGTAAGTACAACTAACCCCATGGGGTCACAGGGTCAAGCTGCTTCAAACTGATTTAATTACAGTTGACACTGGCCTACGACCTTATATAACCTCTCCAGCGGAGCAGATCATGTCTCCAGCAACATGTTTTTCCATAATCACCTTTTTGTTTCAGTGTCACTACTGTGCAATTGTTGGAAAATGGTAGGGCAGTGGATATATGCTTAATATACAGTACATGTAAAAGGAAACTCTGGTTTAATATAATAGTATGGAAACAAGACCACAAGGATGCTTTTCACTGATCCCATTGGTCATGTGTTTGATTGTACCCTGTATTGACTCAAAATGCATACTGTGCGACAAATGTGGCGCCAGTTAAGCTTAGGTGCTTCTAGAATAATACAATATAACATCACACTTGCTCTGTAAAGTGGCTAACTGCTCTTGTCCGAGACCCAGATTGACCGACACTACTACACCTGAGTGTTACCCCAAGCTCTCTGGCCAGGGAGACAGCAGTGTTCAGTCAAGCAGAGGGTCCCATCACCTACGTACAGCACCTCTCCATCATCTTCATCCTGAGCTGAGAGCTAGGGGAAGTGGATGAATGGGGAAAGAATGGAAATGGAAAAGCAATTTGCTAACTCCATAAATTCCTGTGCCCTGGATACCTATCCCCCGACTGTGGTGACTGTGAGCTATTATTTAGAATCTGGTAACCGATGCTCTCCTATTAACATTAAATGGTTTGGCGACTGCCGGTTGTCTCAAGAGACATGTTTATGCAGGTTATTTATTGCCTGGCACTGCAGACCTTGCTCTCCCAGCTGCAGTGAGGGCCAGCTCACAGTGTGGCTCTTTGGGGCAAGACATCGCTTAGAACAGTAGCAGGACAGGAAGCAGGAGAGAGTGGTGCACTGACTGACCACATGTCACAACTTGATGGGAAAAGGGCCAAATGTTGCATGTGTGTGATTAAGACGGTAGTGGATGTACTGAGAGATGGAGAGGAGCATAAAATGTGGTTGTGTGGTATGTTGTGTTTGTCTGTGCAGAATCATGTTGATACGTACTTACTGCGTTGGTGTGTGTGTGTATGTGTAACCTGTGTGTATTGGATGAACTGTATCAGCTGAGCCAGCCCTATAAACATGACGGAGTTAATGACTAAAGTGAAATAGTTAGACCATTGGTTACTGGCGGCAGTGAAGTTTGGAGGGTCACTAATGGCAGTTGGTCTAAAATTTAAAATTAATTAAAAATTAAGAATACTGTTTTCGATCACGTCATTGCGGCGGCTCCACAGTCTTACACCTGCAGGTGTCTTCACATGTACTCGGCCTCATCAGAAGTCTTATGCAGGTCCTTAAATGCATTCCTCTGAGGATGGGTGTTATGTCCCACTCTGCCCATGCCCCATCCATCCTCCGTATTTAGGTAGCACATACTTTGCCTGTGGAAGATGTCTTATAATCTAGAACCTGGCCAGTTGGGTTGCAGTAAGCCATACCTGCCCTCATACAGCATGTACGCCTCGTCGCCTCCTCTCAAACATAGCTGGCCTGTTGGGCTTCAGTTTTGTTGTCTCATTATGCAGTGTCTCTCTAGCTGTTGTGGTCTTGGTAGTAAGTAAGTAGCCTTGCCAGGCCATGATGTCAGGAGGCCCAGCTGAGCCATTGAGGCCCATATAGGTCAGGAGCCTATCTCCTCGGCAGCTTGATGTACAAGTACACCCCCTGGACATGACGCTAGTATATCGCAGGGACTTACCCCCAATCCATCCCTTGATGCTGAGTGCCAAGCAGGGAGGCATTGGGTCCCATTTTTTAGAGTCTTTGGTATGACCCGGCCGGGAATCGAACCCCGACCTCCCAGTCTCAGGGCGGACACTCTAACCACAAGGCCACTGAGCTGGTCTGTGTGGTCTTGGTAGAACAAAATAAATAATAAGAAAGACAAGACCATCTCCATACAAAATCCCAACATGTCTTTAAATGTAATAGAGGCAACATTTTAGCCAAAAAGCAAAATACATACATAGCTATATTTTTTGCCTTTCCCCCTTCTACATTGCTTCTACTTTGACACTATCTGTTTCCCTGCAGACAGACACTTCGTCCTGCATACGGTCCAGAACTTTGTTGTCGTCAACAAATCATGAAAACAAAAACATTCGTCGGGATCAGGGAAGGCGGTGCTAATGTGAAGGGGTGCGGGGTGAGGCAGCGCTTTAGCCAATCACAGCACAGCCGTCTCCAGCAGTTTCGTAATGAGCCAATAGAGTGGAGGTGAGGTGGAGTTATATTCTTTTTTTTAATAAAAACAATCTGTTTACAAACACAGTCTTTGTACACGCTACAGTTTATCTTTTAAAGAAACTATTTATCATAGGCCGATTTAATAGCCAGATTGATACAGTCGCTATTCACGACAGTCAGGGCTGTCATATTTGTTGTTTGATGCTCCTGTTTGGCAGTGTCAGCAGACCTGAATCACAAGGAAAATAATTTAAGGTATTATGCTTTTTTAAAGCTTCAGGGCTAGAGCCAGGCAATTCCTATTCTTGACCGTTTTGGTCATTAGCCCTTAATATCCCTATGCTACAACAAACATTCCTTCTGGACTTGTTTTCTCCTGGCTTGCGGTGCCTATTTACCACGTACAGAAAGGTATGCAGGTGGTCCTCCTTCTCGGCAGCATATCCTGTATAATTTGTATCTGGTTGACGCTAAAGTAAATGTACACTGTGGGCTTTTGTTATTTCACTTCACTTTCTACTGTCCAACAGGCATTAGTTCGACACCCTTCCCAAAACCCTAAACCTGACCTCACAGGAAGTGACGGTTTAGTTAGGATACCACTGCCCAGTGCCCAATACCCTCTAACCCCATCACAGTCTAGTTTTACTTTATACTGTATTTTGTCTTTGAGAAAGGCGTGGAGGACATCGTACTCTCCAGAAAAGGTCATACATTCTGTCAGGTGTGCCTGTCAGGCAGTCGTGTAGTTGAAGTATGGACACAGTGGGGAAGGTGATGTTGTACTGTATTTCTTTATTCCTGTCATCCTGACAAAGATTGATGTTCTTGTCTGTGGGTTCTCTTCTAAACTGACATACAATGACTATGAAATACATTTGTGTTAGTCAATTCTATGGCCTGGCCTAACCTGGCCCTGAAATGATTTTTTTCCTAGGGGGGGTGGGGACTGTCCAAGTCTGGACAGTAGACCGAGCTGATCTGATTTGATCTCACCAACGTGTTGTCATCCCCGGCCCCCCCCCCCCCCCCCCCCCCCCCCCCCCCCCCCCCCCCGAAAGGTTGACTCCCACTCCCACTAGGCCACTGCGGCTAACAAATTAGTCCAGGCTTTCCGTTTCCGCGCAACGTGGACGAAAATGGTGTTGAGGCTAGTCGATTCTACTGATTAAGACCTTCTTTGGAGCAGAGTTTCAATGCGTAGTGTGTACCAATGTGCCTTTATTTTGCAGATGGTTGCGGTAACGTTAGCCTAATAATACATTTGCGGTGCTTTCATGCATTTTTGCCTCTGACAACTGTGTTATTCAAAGGCAAGACTGTGCCCAAATTAGTTCTCTCTATGTTGGTACAGGTTCACATCAGTTTCAAACTGTGTGAGCCTTTGTGGTCATTGGCATCAGCTGGCAGTGTCTCTCCTATGATTTGACATAATGAGTGACCCCGGTTGTGTTCTAATCCCACCGTGTATTTAGTCTGCAAATCCATGAATTAATATTTAAATCTCATTAACGGTTTCCTTTGAGGTTTATTTAACATAAGTAGACTGTCTGATTGTCTTGCGTCAGATAGCTGTTATGATGATACTGCATCTTCTCTTCACTGGTAGGCTTTCATCATATCGTCACTTATTAATTAATGTGCTCTTAATTAAATCTGCCATGTTGTGATCAGATTCTATAGGCTTGTTTATCAGGTGTGACTGAGACCTGGGGCAGACATGGTTTTCTTATGCTTTAACTCTGTATTGTCATGCATATAGAAGATGGCCACTTTTCCCTCCTTTATATTGGTGTTATGCAGAGGGTATGCCATGTGCACTCACCCAGAAGATGCAGTATGTACAATGTTATGTGCATTGTATTCCAATGTATGGGCGCTGGTGGTGGATCATTTGTTTTTACTAGGAAATGGACATTGTCCCAGTTCTGGTTCCTTGTGTATGGGCTTGGTGAGATCTTATTTGGATTATGTGTTGCCTTGTTTCATATCATTTAAGAGATTTTCGGGAAGGAACATTTTTGAAATACTGTTACTCATTTTCATATAGAAGGTGATGAGCTCATTAATTGGCTAACTACAGTACAGACTTATTGATGAGTGCATTTCTGCCAATGGCCCTCTCCTATTTCTCTGTCACTTTCTCTCTCATATGCTGCAAGAAAGAAACTATTTTCCGGCATGCTTTCACAGCAACTATCTCCAGCTTAAATGACAACAGTTTTTTTGTATTTTCAACTGACAGAAGATTTATTGTGTCTGGGGCCTGCATGTTTGGAGATAATGCGATTTATTAAATCTGCACATTTTGGCAAACTATAACTTTCATTATATTTACTCCAGCCTTTAGTGGGTGTTTAATTAAGAACTCTGCTAATTTAATTTCTGTAATGTGTGCTGCTGAGTGATTAGAGTGAGATGCATACTTTAACTGATGCAGCATTGTATTTGTGACAATTTATTCCTTAGGATGATAGCGCTAGATTCTCATGATGTAAGCCTTTCAATTTCTCAGAGGATTCAATGAAATGGTGCCCCCCCCCCCCCCCCCCCCCGCACCACCATTTATTAACTGATTTTCTTCAAAGGAACCAGTTGACTGTGGTACATGTGCCAAGGTCTAGAGATGACTTTACAGTATCTGAACCAGAGAGATGAGCCTAATTGAGTACACAGGGAATTCCCCTCGTTTCCCTAAGTAATGAAACATAAATTTGACTTCCCTCAAGGCAGTCAAGTGCTATCCGCCCTGTCCCCTGTGACCGACAAGGAACCCATGAATAGTAGCCCAAAATAATTTAGCAATTGCCTGAGAGTGTGTGAGTGTGTGTGTGCACACAAGCCTGTGCTGCAAATGCAAGCTGCCCAGGTCGATACAGCTGCAAACCCAGAGACGAGGTCGTTTTTCATAGCTGGGTATTTCCCATCCGTAGGCCTTAATGGCAGCCTCCCCGGCTTTATGATTTATCAAACGTAAAAGGTCACTCTAGCTGACTGTAATTAATTCTGTCTGTTTTTATTTGGTGCTCCTCAGGAGAGTGTGCTCCATTAGTGACATATGTCATTACATGGAATGTCTCAAGGATGGGGAGAAGGGAGAATGCTGCCATCCGTACCAATATACAGTAACAACATTTTCTATCCATAGATAAAAAATGTTGTAACTGTATATTGTTACTGCATATTTGTAAAATTTCAATCACTGAGTGACAGACCTACAGGCCCTATAGCAAACATTAAATTGGAATTAATGTTGTAACATAATAAGAGTACCCCTCACTGCACATGGGTGTGAGTTAATGTCTCCCTCAGAATTGGAAAGCTAGGATCATGTGGTTCATGTATAGTTTAAATATTTGTCAGCCCCCCCGTTGAAACTCTGAGGGCCCCTGTGGGATCTCAGAACCCCTGTTGGAGACCCATGACTTAAATAATTTGATAACGTAAATAGGCCTAGTGGAAATAGCAGATCTACAAGCTCAACCTGGCACGTCATGCCAGACTTTGTCTCAATTTCAGTGCCTAAGGCATTGTCTGGTTTCATATTATTACTCTTGGGATTATTACTCCTGGGAATATAACATGTAAAACCTGAATTTATTTCAAACTTGTTAATGAAACTAGATTGTAGTGCCTAATGACAAACATGTACTATCCATTCCTCTGCCTTGTGGCTGTTTTTGAACATAAACAGGGATGCTTACTGTTATTACTTGGAGCAGCTCATCAATCTATTTTGAGAACAGATAGCTGTCTTTCTTAGTTCCTATGGAAACTGCGGTGTTAAGAGTTCAAGCATATCGCTATTAGACCATTTATGTAGTCAGAGAGATGTTACAGGATGATAGAACTGTTGTCCTGTTGCCAACTGTATTAATATCAAATCCTGTTTTTTCATCACAGGCCAATGGGGCATTGATTTTTACCAAGTCTTTCCCATCAGTTTTAGTTTGGCCTTTCTATCACTGGCCCAGGAGCTGTGTTCTGGACTACATCCCTACTGTTCAGCTCTCCGATTGCTGCAATGTGCTGTCCTTTTGGGTTCTTCTCAGTCACTTTGTCCTTTCACAAGAACGCTGGATGCTTCTGTAAATCTCTGCCTTGGTTATTAACGAATCCAATACCAATAGATACACCAAAGTTCTATCTTCTTTTCACAACTTCCATACATACTGTACATACCTTGAGATTAACCTAATGGTCCTCCACGTTTTACTAAGAAATTCTACTCTCCCGCTAGAGATTACGGTAGTTCGGAACGGCCTGATTCTTTGCGCTTTCTGCTCTGTTGGCTGTGTCGGTAGTGGGAAGAGATTTACAGTATATGAGGAAATGCTAATAATGTCTTTCCTTTATTTTTAGAGCCAATCTCTTCAACCCGCTCAGTCTCAGCAATGGAGGCAGTGAGTCACGTTAAAACCAATGAACACAAACTGTCAAACCCCATCGTGTTAGTTAGAGGAACCCTATATTCTCCCATTAATGCTTGCTCCTGTTTCTCATTGCTTTTTTTTCAATACAAGTATAATTTTCCTTATTATTCCTAAACAAGTTGGTGGATTTTGTGGCAGCAGTGACGGGGTTTATTTGGCTTGACTGCGGCTAAGGAGTAAATTATCTAGTATACTGTGTATATACTAGATAAATTATACTGCTGTAGAGGGCAAGTATAATGTCTTTTAATACATATTTGTATTATGATTACATAATACAAATACAAACATTATTTCCCTCTACATCTAAAATAAAATATATATTTTTCATATTTAGAGAATCTTTCACTCAATAGGGACAGCTCCTGTCACAAAATAATATCATAGCAGTATGTTGATATGAAATATGGAAATATGGAATGCATATGCTAATTAAAAACAACTTAATGTTTACCAAGGCTATTAGGGATGCACTTAAAGGGACATTATTGGCCGAATACCAAATATAGGAAACAGTTGGCTTAGAAAACAAATAGGCTACTTAATAGGGTAGGGCATTCATTGAATACACTATTCTGTGATAAATTGTCTGCCAATTGGAGCCAAAACTGTATAGGCTGAAAATGCACTTTAGCCATTTTCTGCAGACGAATATATTTGGTGTATCACTAGTTAACACAAGCATCACATTAATATTTTAAGTAGTATTTATTAGCACAATCATGCATTCCATATGTTTGCGGACATCACTGTATTAATCGTGTAACATAGATTCAAATTGCATTATTACTATTATTTTTCATTAGTTTATTTATTTATACAGCTTGAAAAATGTTATCAGAGATATGTTTGCATGATATATTAGAGCTTGAACCTTCGAGACGATATTGAAATGCACCAGTGAAGAGGCTCTGGTATTTGTACATGGCTGCTGTCTTTCAGATTGAAGTTGCACTGAAGGAGTCTTGTTGCGGTTGGCTACCTTCAGTTCACGCTGAAACAACACTACAGATTCTGACGCTTGTTTTTCCATGTCTTCTACTGTAACCAAGGAAAAAAAAGAACAAAAACATTTGTGAGTAGATAAATGAATGCCTATTGCACTAGTCTTGGATTATTACACCTGTGCATAGGTGTTACTGTACTGCTGGTCTCCTCCTCTGCGTCATCAGTGCCCATACCCGAGGCGGGGTTGGGGAAAGGGGCCTTTCTGTGAACCCGGGTCTCCCGCGTGAAAGTCCAACATCTTAACCACTAGACCAAAGGGACATCCCCTTGGTCCGGGGGCAGATATTAGACTTTGGAGGCCATCGCGACATCGCTACACTCACCTCCATTTTGACCTTTTTTTTTTTACCTTTTTTTCAAGGTTCTGGGTGCCAAAGGCGTGTTTGTTCACTTGTTTTCCAGTGATAAACACTAGAGGCCACTGTAGGAATGATCCTTTCTTGCTAGGAGACACAGACAGTACAACATTCCGGAACCGGATGTGTATTTTATTATTATTATTATTATTATTTTTCTTAAACCTCATGTGAAGCCTTCAAAAGTCTAACCTGGCAGAGGTAATGAAAATGTGGGAGATACTTTATATACATTAGTGTCTTTTATAGTTCATATAAATAGATCGCACATTCCATGCGTAGAGCACTGCAGCATTGGCTACAGATACAGTAGATGGGTGAATGGATGGCATATTGAAAATGGAGGAATCATGTAGAATGATGTTGACCTCAATAGCACCTGAGTGTTTATCTAAAGCTGTCACGCTGCCTTTATCTGAATGCCAGCCTTGTTTTTGCTCTGTCGTCCCTGGCCTGATTGCGTCTGCCGTGGATAGTGCTCTGACATCAAAACTTATCTCTGGAACTCAGACTGGCAGTCCTTATCCCCACAGCCTTTTATACGCATATTCAAAACACAGGATATTTGGTGAATAGCAATGCTTGTTTCTCTCTAACTCTTGAATCTGGTTCCTGGAGAAAATTCAAAGTGAGAGGCAAGTTGAGTGTGTGCTTTTTTCTTCTGTTTACTGCAACCTGAATGAGCTCTGAATAAGAGAAGCCAATAACATCCAATGGTCATCAGTGAGAGCAGGGCCCTATTTCACGAAACTTAGATGAGTATTTAAGTCAAAACCAGGTTTATTAAATTCTGGTCTTTACAGCCTCCCATTCCATTCCACTAAAGCCAAGCAAGGTTAAAATGGGAGGATTTGACAAGCTGGGGCCATAAAGCCTGGCTATTTTTTTTTTCTTTACCCCTTTTGGTAGAACGCAGATTCACTGATCCTTCTTCTTTGTTGGGTATTATGGCAGTTGGCATCTTTAATACAGTCATTGCATTACCACCCCCTTCTGTACAGTATGGGCTCCATTTTCGTCACCGCTAAACCCCTTATCCCTTAACTTCTTTGCTTTTTAAAACCATTTTAAACCATTAAAAAAGATTTTATAATAGTTTAAATGGTCAGTCTACAAGCTCACAATGTGTCAATAGATTGGCACGTTGAACTATTCCAAAAAGTTTTTCAAAATAGTAAAAAGATGATAAGGGGTTTAGGATAAGGGGTTTAGATGGTAACGAAAATGGAGCCCTATATCTTTGTATAATAACTTCAATCTATCCCACAGGCTTACTGCTACAGTGTACACTTTTCTTTTATTGTAGCATCAATATTTATTTTGTAAGCTTGTATCAGAGTGTATTGTGGATTAACTACCCCCAAAATATAGGGCTCGATTTTGGTTACATTAGCCCCTATACGCAATTAACGCACTTAGCATTGGGGAAGAGGCGTTCCCACACTAAACAGTTACATTTTGCTCGATCCCGATTGCTGAAAAATCCAGACTTTTTTGCAATTTACAGCATTGCGTCACAAGTTAATTAATGTATTTAATTATATTATATACTGTACATTACCTAAACACAGGGCAGTGACCGACAGCAGGCAATCTACAGCTGTTTATAGGACAATCCATGAATAAGGAGATGAATTGAACTGGCGCCTTTCCACGTGGAGTCGTGGACATCTCCAAGGCGCACAGACGCCCGCACCGTGCGCACGTGGCTCTGCCTTCTCATATCGGTTAGCAGGTGCTTTGAAATGGCGTTATCTAGTTCCCACATCTATTTGACGAAATTACCAACTTAAGGGACTGCGCGACAAACACGCCTATGACCACACCTCCAGTCACAAATAAAGGTGTCGGCATAAATAGTGGCTAAGGGAAGAGGAAAGGTGACGAAAATACCAATAAGGGAATTCGTTGCGGGTTTCGAGTAACGTTAGGGATATGGCCGGGAGCGAAAATCGAGCCCAGTGTCTACATCAGAGGTAGTAGCCACTATGGCCACTATTCCACACTCACTCAAGAGGGGCCACAATGCATTTTACTCGTCATAGCAACACTTGTGTCACAGTGCGAAGCATTTTGAGCTTGTAGATTGTCTGTTGTTTGGCTATATTTTAATCAAAATCCTGAATACTCTTCAGCTATTTTCGAATGTATTTAATTTCAAATGCAATTGGTTATACTGGTACCTATGTTAACTTTATGCACTTTATGAAATGTTGGTGGTCCTTGACATGAAAAAGTTTGAGAACCATTATATAGCAGCATAGCTGGGATCTATACTGGCTCTAAGGGCTCTTTGAACCTGCTTTCATCTCTGACCAAACGCACATACTTTAGCCCAACCATGTGTCTCCACAAAGTTTACATTTAGACCACAGCACCTAATGACCTTAACATTGATCTCAGCAACAGCCTAATGGAACAACTGACCCTTGTTGGCGTGAAATGGCTGGCTCGACGTTTTAGCAGCAGAAACCATCATGTCTAATGGGATGGCTGACCCTGCTGGCTTGAAACCACCCAATAAGGATTACAGTTGCCATTTCGGAATCAAATTACTTTAATCCCATTGCATGTGCTGTTATACCTACAGGATCACACTCAAACCCTTTGCACACACACACACACACACACACACACACACACACACACACACACACACACACACACACACACACACACACACACACACACACACACACACACACACACACACACACACACACGTTTCCTCAAAGGTTAGGGTACTCTTAAGTTTTCCATGATAGAAGGGTGGGACTTGCAATATTGCAATTCCTGGAACTTCATTTATTCTTAGAGCGTTCTCTATGTTGAGGCTATCAATTCTTTTCTTAAATAAATCATGTGTGGGCTAAATTCCCCTGCATTTGTACGGTACCATGAGGTCTGATGCTGTGCTCCTTAATTTAATCAGGTTATGTGATAAGGTATTAAAACATTAGTGTTCTGCAAGCGCGTCAGTTGATCATCATGATGCCAGGGAGGTCGTGTTGATTTGAGAATGCATATAACATGACATGTTGGCCCTGAGGGTGAACAAATGGTTTGCAATTAAAGAGAATTATTCAACCAGGTGTATATATTTTAATCCCTAGCTCTGAGGCAGCTGGCAGACAAACTTGGTGCTTCTCTGTTTGAGTTTTAGACGTCACACTAAAGATTTCAAATCTGCGTACCAAGGTCACCCTTCCATGCATGCACAGACCAAAACAGCTATCATTTTCATTAACTAAATCTATAGTTTTGCAGTCAAAAGGCCTTTAGGGCTATACATCTACAATATGTTTCCAAGGTAACGGCAGAGCTTAAAATATGTGTAGCAGGAACATCATGATGTACCGGGCAGTATGGCATGGGCTTCAGTGTTACAGGTTGTATTGGCTCCTTGTTTGTGCTTTTCCAAGTCTGCATGCAGCACTGAAAATATGTGTGGTCTTGGTGAGACGAGCGTGCAAGAGGGTGGGAGGTGTGCATTTGTTGCATCTTCACTGAGGAGGTGCTTCCTCCATCCCTGAGTAATGAGCCTCAGGGATGGCTGGGTAATTACTGTAGACTTGACACCATTGAGAACATCCACTCTGGACACTTCTTGAGCCACTTGTGATGATGCACATGGGGGTACTGTATATAAAACAACAAATGGATGCTGTGACCATACGGGTAGAAACTATACACACACAGGCCAGGATTTTGTAGCACACACGCTACTTACAGATGCACAAACAGCTGGGTTTTACTATATATCGTATTTTCCGCACTATAAGGCGCACCGGATTATAAGGCGCACCGGATTATAAGGCGCACCTTTTAGAACTGTTTTCATATATAAGGCGCACCGGATTATAAGGCGCAGCGAATAGAAACCACTACAGTTAACATAGAATAGAAGCTACTGTAGTTGAATGATCCACAGTGATGGGCAAGTTACTGGGAAAATGTAGTAACCTACACTACTTGTTACTCTCGAAAAAATGCAGCTAAGCTACACAACAAGCTATCGCCAGAGATTTGTAGCAAGCAACACTACAAGCTACATGACAAAAGTAGCTTGATGTAGCTTGCTACATAATCACTAAATAATATAAATATATATCTTAACTTAATGTACAACTTTCTAAATACTAATCATAATAATAAAACAATATGGGTAAAAATCATAATGATAATAATTTAGCGGAGGGTTTGAACTTTTGGGATGTATATTAGAGGTTTTCTACCCATTAAAAATGGTTGGATTTGAAAATGTGTGTGGGAAAATGTAGTAAGCTACAATCCTTGTTACTCGAAACAAGTAGTGTAGCTTCACTACAAGCTACTCGAAACAAGTAGTGTAGCTTCACTACAAGCTATTCCCAGAGCAAATGTAGTAACCTACACTACAAGTTACGGGAAAATGTAGTTAAGCTATGTAGCTTAGCTACTTGTAACAAGCTACTGCCCATCACTGATGATCCATATATAAGGCGCACTGGATTATAAGGCGCAGTGTGGATTTTTGAGAAAATTAAAGGCTTTTAGGTGCGCCTTATAGTCCGGAAAATACGGTAAATTTAGATTTAGAGAGGAAGTGCTCTCCCACACATCTCTGACCAATTCTGCTCTCTGCAGGAGAAAAGCATGATCTTTTCGTCACAGAAATCATCAAGGTAAACTATAACCCGTAAGACACCCTGAGAAGTGACCTCGAGGTCATGTGCAAGGCCCACATCCACCTGGGTGATGGCAGACTACTGGGCTGAGCACTGGTGCTTTGGCATGTGGGGTCAGATGATTTGGAATTACTTCTGTACTGGCCCCATGGAGCATGTCAGTGTACAGGCCAGGGTGATGATGAGGTCAGATCATTGTGGAATGTTGGGGAGACATTAGCTCCATATATGAAGATCTAAAGGTGGCAGCGGGAGCCGTGTCTTGAATTTACAGGGACTGATGAGGGCCCAGGTAGACCAGGCCCTAAGTTCCAGGCCTGCTGTTGTTGCCTGGGTCGATCCTTTACTCACCCGTTCTTCCTTTTTGCTGTCTCCCTTTTTTAGAGTTGCTGGCTGGCTGGCTCCATTTTGTACAGATCTAGGGGATGGGTCAGTTCTTTCCATGTATGGCTATCCAGGGTTTGATGAGGTCAGTCTCATCATTGTCTGGAGACGGTCGTATACATTATGGATCATGTTACATGGCATGATGGCACTGCTGGCCATAAGTGTAACTTTGAGGCGTGACGAGTCACAAGACGTGATGTCACAGCAACCAGTATCCATTAATGAAACCATTGAGTTGAACCAATTGAATCACTTGCATCGCTATGCCCCACCATGTGCTAATGTGCAACAGCACAGAGCACACTGCTGCAACGAACGATAAAACCGTCTTGTGATTCATCTATCAGATGGTGGTCCATGGCTCGCCTAAGATACTGAATAAATAATGGACCTTGATATGAAAACTGATGAAAAACGATGACAAAGACGTGGGCTGCTGTTTGCCCTTGTGAGGGATTTCTAAATGACTGTTGACAACTGCTAACTATTGGCCATTAAGCAGAGGCATAAAGAAAGGCAGCGGTCACAACATTCTTGCAGAATGAGAGCTATATTAAGATTTAATATATGAATCCCTTTCTCTGTCTCCCTCAAAAATGTCTGTTATGTTGAACATTGTGTTATAGGTTGAATACGGATGGACTTTGACTGAAATGCCGAGCAAGTTCCATGATACTGAAATTCATGTTGTTCAACTTAAAAAAGCCTGTAGCAGCAGGAATTTTTCATGTTATCAAGGCAAGCTTCGATACTATGGCATGTTTTATATACTAATCTATGGTGCAATGTGCATGTTGCAGCTTGGTAAATTAACATCACACATATGTTGTGATGCTATTTGCTGTCATATGTAGCAGTCCAATTTTTAAATTGAAAGGTGTGGGATTTCCTTCTTGACTGGGCAGTCCATTACTATGTCACCTTCACTTTCTTAGTATCATGCTGTGAATTCAGATTGAACTTCCTGTCTGTTTCGAGTGTTTGAGCACGTGCAGGAGTGAAAATGTGAGGCCAGGCCAATGTGAGGTTTACAGACTTTAGTTCAGGCGTGGTTCAGGTGGTAGAGCAGGTCGTTCAATGATCCATGGGTTGGTGGTTCGAATGCCGGCTCCTACTGTCTACATGTCGGGGTGCCCTTGGGCACAACACTAATCCCCAAATTGCCTTGGCGTGAGCTTGCCACTGTTGGTGTGTGAATGTGGGCATTGAAGACACTGGCGTCGGCTGTTTGACGCTTCACCTCCCAATGTATGAATGAATGGACCATTGTAAAGCTCTTTGAGCACTTGGAAAAGCGCTATACAAATGCAATCCATATACCGTAATTTCCGGACTATAAGCCGTTACTTTTTTCACATTCTTTTGACCCTGTGGCTTATACAACGGTGCGGCCAATCTATGGATTTTCCAGGTTCCAGGTGGGCTCTGCAGACTAAATGATAGAAAGTTGGTTAAACAGATGTAACTCTTTGAGAGCGTAAAAATGTTTACACTCTCAAGAGTTATGATATTCACCATCTAAATTAGCACCACTTAATTAATAAGTCATAAGTCATGTTCATTTTGGTCTAATTTTGATGTTTTGCCTCTTGCGTGAACAAAACCAAAAGAAATCTTTAGTTTTGGGGTCTGTGGGGTGAGTTAAATCGTCAACTCTGGCTCAAATGCTGAATAAATGGTGGGCCCTGGGATCAAAAAGTTTGAAAACCACTGCTCTAACATGAAGCTTATTGCCTGGTGCGGCTTATAGTCAGATGCGGCTTATACAAGGAAAAATCAGTATTTTGCCCCAAATTTAGCTGGTGCGGCTTATATTCAGGTGCGGCTTATAGTCCGGAAATTACGGTAGATACAGTATATAATTTGTATAATGACGTACAGAACATTTCCTACCATTTGTACAACGTGTTTGCTAATCATGAAATGTGTCATTACGACAGCTTATTTTCAGTTTACCCCTGCACTCGATGCTATGCTATGAGTTTCGAGTGTGTATGTGCGTGCGTGCCTTCCCAAAAAGCCTGCCAAAGTATTGTGCCATTAAAGAAAGAAAGAAAAACAGGTACACTTCCTTTGGAAACTGCCCTGGGTTAAGGCTTTGGGTGCTCAGCTTTGAAAATAACTTAACTCATGAACCAACTAAGTGGAAAAAAACAGCACTCCAAAATTTAAAGATGCAAGACTGTCTTGCAATTTCTCATGTTTATTTGAGAATGCTGACACATTTCTGCTAAGAGCCTTTTCCTTTTTAGTCTGCTCTGAAAAAGTCTGTTTGGTGAACGCAGCAGCGTTCTCAAATAAACATGAGAAATTGTATCTGCTTTTGCTATAATTGGCAGCCGTCATATAAACGGGTGGTCCCTGAGAGGATATTCCAGGTGGTCGCCATGCAGCTAAATCATGGACAGTTGGTAACCAAATGGACCCTTTTAGATCTGTAACTCTTGAGAGCATTAAAATGAAACCAAATGGACCCTTATGGGTCCATTTTACGCTTTCAAGAGTTAAATTATATTTAAACACCTGAATGACTTAATTTTCAAGAATCTACACAATTAGAAAATGTAGAACCATTGTTATTTTGACCAACGAAATGTGTCATGAAAACACATGCCATGAGTTAAATGTGAATGTAACCTTCCTGCACGTGTGCGTCTGTATGCACGTGCCCTATGCTTATACTTGGCTCATAGTAGAAAATGTTTGTTGTACAGCATACATTATTGTGTATGTGCATGTATGTGTTTTTGTGTGTGAGTAAAAAGGAACTGAGCACATGTGTGCTTGCATAAGTACTGCTACTCTGAAGGATTTCAGAGCAGCGCTCCGTGGTCATTGCTATAGCAACTCCCTTTTCTCTTAATTCTCTCAAGGACACAAGGGGCACGTTGTTGTATGTAATTAAATTGTGGCATGCGGGACGAAGAAGACTCAAGCTATTTAAATGAAACTAAATGTACTAATTACATCTCATGATTTTGAATGCAACAGGAGGGATGGATGTTTAATTAGGATGAAAGACGTCCCAGTCTGTGGCATCCGGGGGGGAAATGCTCTTGGAAAATGAAAGCGAAGAAATGCCGCCGTAATTTATTAAAAGCAATCTTCATTCACGTGTTACTTTTCTCAATTGTCTCTATTATTTATGCTTCCCTTTCCGCACACACACACACCCCAGAGCCTTATAGTAGGAGAGTTACGATATTGAGGGGTCAGAAACCCCTACCCCCCAATAGGACCCTTTGTTATCGCGAGAATCTTAGCAGCTTTTCAATGAATTCTTGTGATATCGCCTGCTTTGAAACCAGTTTCAATCAGCACTAACACTTTCAAGACGTCAATATAAGTATATATCATTTGCAAATCATGTGACAATAATTCGTGCATCAATAATTTGTTTACGAGGTCACCGCCATTAATACATAATGTTTCGTGCCTTCTTTGCTGGTCCCTATTAAATCCCATTCATTTCATCGACTTTCAGAGTGGAAGTCGATGTCGGAACTCACAGGGCTTCTACATCAGTGTTGCTGCTCCTCCAGCACCGCCATTGCCCTGGCGCACAGGAGTGAACGGGAATATCGCAACTCTCCCCTAAAAGGCTCTGACGCACCCTACCTGCTCTCTGTCCTTCAGTCCATATGTTAGCCCACTGATGCCACCACTTGGGCGATATGCTGGCTTCAATTGACAGGGTGCTGTTCACAATGTGAACATGACAAAGCATTTTTGGAGTTCAGTTTTCATGAGAGCAAAAGCCTGACATTTCACAGCTGTGAATGCGGAATGGGGCCCTGTGGGGAGTTGCCAGGCAATGAGAAGCTGCAGTCTCATTGCAGTGTTGTATATCCACAGACAAGCTCCCCCAATAGCTTTATTGGGGTCTTTGATTTGAGCTATGGCTGCTCATCAAATATGAATGCCGGTCTCCCTCCTGCTGTAGAATTGGATTTATGATTGGAAAATTTACGCTAATTTACAGCTTTCTCATTTACTTCTCTGTGACACCAGTACTTAGCTCCAGGCGAATTGATTAAAGGACAAGCATCCTCTATCAGAAGGAAAAAGTGCATCACCGCAGTTGGGTGTGAAATGAAACATCGAAAATAAAATATTCGTATGTTATCTTTCTGTAATTACTTTTGAATGTTTCACTCCGAGGCAGGCAGACAGGCGGGCAGGCAGTCCAGCAATGCATTCTGCCAGGGAGTTGAGTTTCCCTACACAGTGAGCACTCTCTCGTCACATTGGCTCATAATAGAAATGAGTGGGTGAAATTGGGTGAATTACATCCGCATGTCAGAATGATCACTGTTTATAAGATAAAGCTTCATCCTTTAATGGAAGCACATTATTGAGCAACATAAATACATAATTGGAGCATGAGTGCTTTTATATTCACACAGGAAAATCGCACATAATATTATAGCACAATTGTAATTTAATTATACATGCTGTCTATTTTGTGTTACTTGAAAGCATTTGACTAGTTAATTTTTTTTTAACAATTGACTAGTTAATTTTTTTTTAACAATACAATACAGTAAACAATACAGTAAACAGAATGGGGTTTAAATAATAAATGTTATAGTGGTGTATCTAGCACAAAACCATGCAACCATGCGAGGATCCATGCTTCACTTCGACATAGCGCTAGGCAAGACCTAGGTAGAGTCAGAGTTGTGGGATTGGTGCAATTACCACCAAATCTGGGGGAAATACATCTGATAAATCTTTAGCTGTTTTTGACAGGGGCGGGGCATTTAAACACGGGGCTAAATATGCATTTCTTTACAGAATATTATATATATTTTTTTTTTTAACTTGCGTGACAAGTGACGTCAAAGTATTCCGATTGGACGGTTTAGGTGATGACCTAATGGTGACGTAATAAAGATAAAATAATGAAAATATGCAGATCTAGTTTATTTTAATCTACTATAGTCCTAATATACCCAGGGAATTATAACTGGCCACAAAACACCACTGGATCTACTGAACGTGAAGGAGGCCTTGTGGGGAAGCCACACGTGTGTCATAGGCTCAATATGGCAGCATGACATATTCTGTAGACCTTGTGATTGTGATTTCTTGGGATTTATTAGGTCTATAGTAGTAAAGTACTGTATATTGCTTTAATATATTGTAAAAGATATACATATTTAGGCCCATGTTTGAAACAGCCAAAATCCCTAAAATGAAAGAAAGTAAATGAGAGCAATTGAGAAAAAGAAAATAACACCCATCTTTTACTTTTTTCTAATAGCCTAAAATATGAACGTTGGTTGAAAAAAACAACAACAAAGTTGTCCTTTAAAGCTTTAACTCTAGAGCCAGTACGCTTACACACACACCACTGGGGGTAGTAAAAAATAAAAACACACTTTTGCTACTGACCAAAACAAAGCGGCTTTAGAGGAATTGAAAGCCTAATCTTCCTAAGAGGGAACACTCAGAGATCCCCACTGCTCCCCTACCCTCACATCTAAAATGCAGTTTTTGTCCAGAAAAGAATAGAGTATCACCCAAAGGAAAATCTGGTCAAAGAAGATGCGTAGATGTTGCAGTGGTGTGATTAAAACATATTTTTCTTCTAGTGCAAACACCAAACGCTGAAAGTGAAAAATGGCATTGTTGTTGTGTGCATATGCGAATGGTCAATGCCTCTATGAATGTTCATCTCAAGTTATGATAGGTTATTAGTGTCTGACTGTCAGAACTTTTGTTATTATACAATAGGATATACTACATACAGTATAAATAGCAGCATGTCTGCGTACTGTACTTCAGATCAGTTCCCTCAAGCCACATTCTCTTTTCTTTGGAGTCATGAGGAAAAACAACAAATCCAGCGTAAGCGATAGTTCATGGAGGCACGGAGGGCAGAATGGTTATTGTATTATACTACTCATTCTCAGTAAGTATTCATGCTGTTTCTTTAAATCAGCAGTCTCTCTCCATGTCTACTCCCCTCACTCTCATTGGCTGACAGCAAGTCACTCACGCCCACATTCATCAGGTGTTCTTTATAAGCAGTCATTCTGTTCTCAGCCTTCCTTCTGGTCGACTCCATGTGCCTGTTCAAATGTAAGCGTTCAAATTTGCGTTGGTTGGTCTGTGCTCTTTCATGCTAATCTTTTCACCAGTTGTAACTCACCAGTAGCCTCAGATTGGGTTCTGAGGGGTCTTCTGATGAGTAGGTTGTGTTGGTTGGGAGTTTTGCTGCTAAATCCATAAGCTATCTTGCATTCTTGCCATCCATCAGTGATTCCTGACTTTCCTCAAGCATTTACTATGCCAGGTGATGCCCTTATTCCTGTGATTAATTTCATGTGTGATTATTGACTCATTATCTGACCATTATCTGGCTGGATATCATTTGCATTCTCATGCAATTGTTTGTTTGCCATGTGGGCAATCTTGGAGGCCTCTCAGCATGCATCATGGGTACTGTAGTTTATGCAATCCCCTCCACCATATTGGGATGGGTGAGCTTGATTTTCCCTGTCTTCTCTTGTCACCAGTATTGTCATTTCAGGGGAATCTTTAGTGGTGTTTATCAGTTTGTAATATGGTAAAATTATGGGAAGCCCCTTGTGTCCTCTTATTTACAGGCGGATATATTATTTGTTGACTAGTGTTGTGATTCATGCTGTGTTTGCATCTTTGCTCTATGCTGTAGGTCGAGTATAAGCGCTAACTCTTGCTATTGGCTTATTGTGTTATTGGAGCAGCCTTATGCTAACTGTTGCCAGTGGCTGTGTAAGGGGAGTTGCTACGGCAAGTGCTATCCAGTGGTAGGTTACTTTTAATGGTGCAGAGTTGAAGTTCTCTGGAAGTATCATCACCTTACCTATAACTGACTCTGACAGTAGTATTTTGTTTTTGTTATTTTGTAGGCGGAACTGAAGTTCCGGCGGAACCAAAGTTCCGTCCGTTGTTTCCGCACGGACCGAATTACGGACCGCGCACCCCCGCGGAAGTCCGCTAGTTTCTTGTCCCTTTTCATTTGTGTTGGTGCGTCAACGGAGAAGCAAACAGTTCTAGTAAGCAACTACCACTATGGTAAGCAAGCAGTTCGTTTTTAAGTTTATTTCCCCCCAGGTGTACTGCAGCCACAGGTGTTGTATTCTTATTTGTAAGTTATTGCAGTTGACAGGGTGAATGTGCATTAGTTATTGCTTGTTGTTACCTTGTTTAGTTAGTGATTGCTGTTTTGTATGTTTATTTCTATTCAGTTCTCACGGCTTTGGAATGAATTCCTGCCCGTATACAAGAACTAGGGTGCTGTCATCATTACTCGGGAGTTATTTTACCTGTTTCTATTTATGAAGCATCGACTGTGATAACCGTTGTGGGTTCTTGAGTAAGACACTTTAAACCAGTAAACTTTACTTGGTAGTAAGAGATCAGGCAGTTGTGTATGAGCGTCAGTCTGGTGGTCTTTGCGTCTTGTTACCTTGGGAAAGCTGTCTAGTCTAGGCTTTACTAGTCAATTTATGTGCTAGTCAATACAGAACACAACAAGAAGTATTAAACCAAGCAATTATGATTTGCTCATCTTTCGTCTAATTTACCTATATGTTAGTCCTAGTGGACTCTTAATTGTACTGTAGATCGAGGTCATTCCAGATGATCGCATTGGATCAGTATGGCATCTTCATGCATTTTAATATGGGCTGTCGTGGGGTCTAGGTTTCATTTAATTGTTGTGCCATGATCATGGGACTTGATTCTTGCCTTTTCTGGGTTGAGTAATGCATAGCTGCTTCCGTGGCAAATCTTTCATCGGATTAACTCACTCGGCGTTCTATAATTTATATAAATGGCAGCGTCATTCAGCTGTATAGTAGAGGTGCAATTCTGGATGGAGATCATGTCGTAGCACTTCGTGGGTCAAACCTCTCGCGAGTGTCTGGTCTATTACTTGGCGTGGTGCGTTTTGCAGTGCTGTGGGCAGCATTTAAGCATTGTTGCTGTGTTTGGTGTCATGGCTAGTGGGAGCGGGTGGATTCCTGGGTTCCGAGATAACTTGTTTTTTCCTCTTCAATTGTCGTTTTAGAGGTCTCATTGTTTGAACTCACACTGCTCTCTTTCTGTTTTTCGAGAATCAACCCTGGATTCTGCAAGATCCTCTCGTAGCCCTCCATGCTGATTCAGCGTGGATGTTGTTCTGCCCATCATGGTTACGGCAAGGTCTTCTCGTGCATTGCTGCTGGACTTCATCTGATCACAGTTCTGCATCGTTGCTGACCAATGCTTTAGCGCACCTCGGTGGTTCACCTGGAATTTCATCTGAAGTCGGAGGCAGGTTATCCATTAATCTACTGTTTCTGCATCGAACTCACACAAGTCATGGTGGCTCACAGATTGGAACCATATGATCACACTGGTGATCACTTATCGCTTTCCCATGAAGCTCAAGTGTCTATTCTTATACACTTACACCTAAAGGCCATTGTTTTATTATATAAGTTTGGGTGGCTCGATTGAACCTTTGTTGCCCAAAGTCATTGACGTTCGCCCTTTCTCTCAGTGCCATGGTGATCACCACATTCATTCATGTACAATCTTGATTAGGCATAAAGGCACGTTTAGATCATCACACATTGAGGCAGGGAATTTAAGGCAGGTTACTAATCATCCGTAGGAAGTGGAAGGGTTAGCTTTTCCACGGATCTCATCACCATAATCCAACTGGCAAGATTGCTTCACATGCCTCATTGGTCGTTCTGAGCATTTTTATTTGGGGGGATATCTTATTCATTGTAAGATCTGATGCCGCATTCTCTTCCGTCTCTCCTGTGTCCCATGTCCTGCTATGTCCCACGTCCTGCATGATGGTGCCACTCTGGCGGAAGGGATCTTTATCAACGGGGCCGAAAGCCATGTCAAGTTTTGGTCTGCTGCCGGGCGACGAGCTCAATCCTTTCACTTGGAACGGTGCGGCAACTTCAACAGGGTCCAGTGTCCCGCCATCTGCACTGACGCCTGACGGTCATCTGCTGCTATGGAGTTGTATCCGTAAATGTGGATGGGATTCTTCGGATAAGCTTGAGCATTATGTATCTATTGGATTCTGTAGGCAGCAATGTGCGTCATGATTCTGGTAGTAGGTTCATTTCACGGACTATTTGGTTTACTATGGTGGTTTGACTCCTTGATGTTAATAGACTAACTAGTTCAGTAGTTCACCGTTAAACATCTGATATTCAGGAGTTTCATCTTAAGGATTTTTCATTCATCTTGGTTGCCTTCCTCAAGTGCCTCCAAGCATGTAAGGGCTACAGTGACGTCGTGTCTCAAAGTCATCAGTCAACTTGTTCTAATTGATCATCCATGTTGGTTGCATGTCCCGTTGCCAATGTATGCGTTAAGGTTGCTCCTGCCGGAGCGTGTGTTGGGGGATTGTTGTTGGGCATGGTTAGTTATTTCTCACTAAAATAGGGTATTCCTTCTATATCTGGTCAAACTCGGCGAGGTTCGGTAGGTTCGGTACCGGTGTCAGCTATGTGATTTTGGACGTTGAGGGCTTATCCCGGGCGGGCCATTAACACACGGAAGTCCAGCAGGTAACTCTAAGCCAATTCGTCCAAGGTAGCCCGGATGGGCCGTAAGTTAAGTTAACTTGCTCAAGGTAGCCCGGGCGGGCTGTAAGTTAACTCGTTCAAGATGGCCCGGGCGGTAGCCTGGAGGGCCGTAAGTTAACTTGCTCAAGGAAGCCCGGGCGGGCTGTAAGTTAACTCGTTCAAGGTGGCCCGGGCGGTAGCCTGGAGGGCCGTAAGTTAACTTGCTCAAGGAAGCCCGGGCGGGCTGTAAGTTAACTCGTTCAAGGTGGCCCGGGCGGTAGCCTGGAGGGCCGTAAGTTAACTTGCTCAAGGAAGCCCGGGCGGGTTGTAAGTTAACTCGTTCAAGGTGGCCCGGGCGGTAGCCTGGAGGGCCGTAAGTTAACTTGCTCAAGGTAGCCCGGGCGGGCTGTAAGTTAACTTGCTCACGGTAGCCCGGGTAGGCGGTAAGGTAACTCGTTCAAGGTAGCCCGGGTGGGCTGTAAGGTAAGTTAACTCGGTCAAGGTATCCCTGGGCTGGAAGTTAACCCGGTCAAGGTAGCCCGGGCGGGCTGTAAGGTAAGTTAACTCGTTCAAGGTAGCCCGGGCGGGCACCTGCGGTGCTTTTACTGATATCCATTCATTCTCTGAGTTGCATGTGTGGCTCGGCGGTGATTGGCTCATTGCAATGAGCGTGTGTTGGGGGTTGTTGATGATCAGAGCTGCGTCTCGGTGCTGAGACACAGAAATCTGAGATATCAAAGGTGATATCAGACCTATGTCTCGTTACATAGATTTGATATCACACGAGCAGAGCCACACCGCCAAACTAACATGCAAAAGCTTTGCAATAAATGGTCTATGGTCATTCTGAGCCGAAGTGTGTCAATGAAATCCAGCGTAAGCGATAGTTCATGGAGGCACGGAGGGCAGAATGGTTATTGTATTATACTACTCATTCTCAGTAAGTATTCATTCTGTTTCTTTAAATCAGCAGTCTCTCTCCATGTCTACTCCCCTCACTCTCATTGGCTGACAGCAAGTCACTCACGCCCACATTCATCAGGTGTTCTTTATAAGCAGTCATTCTGTTCTCAGCCTTCCTTCTGGTCGACTCCATGTGCCTGTTCAAATGTAAGCGTTCAAATTTCCTCCACCTCCCCGGCCTCCTCCCTGTGGCTCTAGTTCTGAGTGGCCGATTGTGAGATGATGATGATTTGTGGATTGTAACATATTGTGGTGCCTAGTTCTGTTATGGGTATCTGTGATCGTTATGTGTTCTATGGTCTGTAATATGTTCGTTGTGTATTTGGAATGATTGTGTCTATGTTGTAATGTGTTTATGCTAGGCTCTGCTCGGGGGGTTGTTGATGATCAGAGCTGCGTCTCGGTGCTGAGACACAGAAATCTGAGATATCAAAGGTGATATCAGACCTATGTCTCGTTACATAGATTTGATATCACACGAGCAGAGCCACACCGCCAAACTAACATGCAAAAGCTTTGCAATAAATGGTCTATGGTCATCCTGAGCCGAAGTGTGTCAATGAACTCTAGTCGGTTTTCAGTTCCAGTGAATTCATTGTTACAAGTTGCCACATTGTATTTCCTGGCTCTCTCCCCCCATTTTCCATTTTTAGCACAGATGTGCCACCAGGAGCTCCAGCTAATGAGTAATTCAAATGTTCTGTGTGCAGTAAACCACAAAAATAATAAAATAAAAAATAAATAAATAAGGGGGGAAACTACAAAGCACTGCCTGAAGCGGTGAGAATGTAAGTTAAGTGCTGACCTTGACGGGCTAATGGCTGTAAATAGTGTAGGTATGTCAGTGTGGTCCAGTGGAGGGCAGCTCCAGGCTGACTGTAATGGCTGGGGCACAGCTTTTCAAAGTGGAAGCTGCCGCCAGCGGGCAGGTGTAATTGGAGAGGAGATAACGATTTATTTTAATGTATATGGTTAGATAAATATATATTTTTACTTAATTTAGTATGCCTTCATGTTGTAATGAAATCACCTCCATTTGTGTGCTGACATATTGTTCAATGATTCACAGTAGTAAGTATGCCAGACTGTTTCTGCTCGTCACATCCTGTTGTCATGTTGTACATCGGTATCTTTTGTACTGTCAGCTCTGTAACCAGCTCAGGTGTCTTAATTCATCACGATCATTACATCCAGCTGGATCTGACTTGTCTACGTGTCTAAATGTAATGATGTGCGGTGTTAACATTTAATTAAGTTCCAAATAACAGGGCATATAGTACCCATGTGTGTATGTATACACACACACACACACACACACACACACACACACACACACACACACACACACACACACACACATAACCCACAGCCGACACACACACATATATAAATTATGTGTGTGTGTGTGTGTGTGTGTGAGAGAGATCAATCCTCGTAACAGAGTGATCACCGTTGCCAGGGCCAGATGTAACCTTTCCGAAATTAGGGGGTGCAGGAAAAAATGGTATGGGAGCGGGTTCATCGCCCCGACCCTATGAAGCCTCAGTTGTTGTTGAAGTTGCAACAGACACACAACATGCTTAAAGCTAAAGGTCTGACTCAGAGAGCTTTCTGTTTTCAATGATGAAATGGTGATGGTTTAGTGGTGCCACAGCTGTAGTTAATTAGTAGCAGTAGTAGCGTTTCAAATAATTTTAAATATAAGCATTTAATTTCAAATATCTTGGGTTGTTTTGCATGCCATCATGTTTGGTGGGGCAGTCAGGGCATTTAGAGGGGCATTGCCCCCCCATGCCTAGATCCGCCCCTGACCGTTGCAAGGACGTGGCTCTCCGCTACTTACCTTATATTCTGTTGGGGGTAAATTCTTCAGATTGCTCACAGTTGTATTTGCTAGTGGTAAATGCCCAGCAGTTGGCCATCATTTCAATTACACAACTGCTTCTTCTTCGTATGAGAAAACACTTGTGCGTGTGGTCCCGCGGGATTGAGTACCGCAGCAACTTCCACCACAGGCCACAGATTGAGCAAACAACGTGAACGGCATAATCAGCCGTGATGCTGCAGGAACCGCTTGGATAGCCTGTGTGAGGAAAATCAGAATCAAAACACAACACACAATAGAGTGATTTGCTCTACACTCACAATGCTATCCTCCACTGAACAGCTTGTGTTTTATTGAGCCAGTGGATGGTATGAGTCCGTGTTGTTTACACTGTGACTCGAGGAGGCAGCACTGGGCTGGAGCCTGGAGGAACAGTCAAACCCCAGAGTAACTTTGTTTACCACTACACCCCCCACCCCTACAAACTGTGGCGTTTTTTCAAAGTGTCGTGAGCTTCCACATTAGCAATTTTTTGTTATTTGTGAAAAATGTATTGAACATCCTTCCCCGCAGGCTGCCAGGCAGCGGGAAGGAAATACACACTACTCAAGGCTGGAAAGATGGCGCCTTGCGCTCCACTGGTTCAGATAGTGACACCGTATAAAAAATGAGGCTTATGAGAAATTCCAGATGTGAAATCTTAATCAAGATGAAGGCATTTTCCTCCTCAGTAAAAGCCAATGAGGTGGCGGCGCGCATGTGATTTACAGGATTGTAGACTCCACAATCCATCTTGTTCGCCCATGCATTAGGTATTAAAAGCGAGCCACCGCTCGCAAGCTGTGCCCTTTTATTCGTCAATAAAGAGCTTGAGATTGCGTCATGTAAATGAGATGAGCTGAGTCCATTGACAGGAATCGAGCGAAGACATGACGGAGAGTCTGTCTGGTGCAGACTTTTAGTGCAACGTCGCTAGCTTCCTCTTGCCGTGCCTAATAGACCTGGTCACAACAAACCCCACTTTTAAAATCTACAGTGACACACATTGTTGATTTTTATTATTTTTATTTCCTTTCATTTGCAGAACAAAGCACCGTCGGCGGTCGAATCCTCCCAAAACAAGTTTTAGTGTGACGGCTTCATTTGCCGACCAAGCGGTTTAGTTGAAGTGTGTGCGCATCTGTAGAATCGGACAGTTTTGCCTCTATGCCAATGCTCAGCCGAGCTTGGTTGTATTTGGGACATTGATGAATAGGAATGTGGAGAAGACATTGCTTTTCCCCATCTGAAGTCATTGTCTGTGTCATTGGGTTTTCAAAGTGTTTTATCAGCAGAGCGCAAAATGGGTGTGCAAAAATTAGCTGGGCAGGCTGTATGGAATTGGCAGCAGAAGATGTCTATTCTTCTCAGGATGTCTGGCTCAGGGATGTGCAAATTTTGACATTTTAACTCTGTTTGTTATGTATTTCTTATTTAAACGAAGCAGTCTTTCGATGCTAGTAAGGGTATTCCATGTGCTCTTCCTCTTGCACTATCTTCTTACTGTATGGCTACTGTATAACTGTAGGCGTCAATAAAGACTACCGCTATCTGAAATACACAATATGTTCCTGTTGGGATTGAATTTAATCATAGGGGTTCTACTTTAACCCATATGAGAAAAAAGGTATTATAATTCAAGCAAAGGACTGTAATTATGAAATGCCTTACTAAGAATCATGAAAGTAAACCAACCATGAAGTTATACCCAAATACATACTTTTGAATCACTGTCCATAGTTTTAAGATGGAGATGACATTACGTTGTTGATATTACTCCATTGGATGAGAACAGTTAATCTGGCAGGGTCTGACATGGTAAAGCTTCTATTGGTTCCAGGCAGGTGGTGGTGAGATGATGTATAGTGTTAACTGGATGGAGAAGCGTCGACTCTCATACCGTTGTCATGGCAACCTGTGGATCTTTTCCTGGCTATGCCTAACAGTGGCCCGGTGTTTTTCTTGTCTCGCTCCGTACCAAGGTTGAGTTATCTATAAAGTTTGATAAGAAAACCAGCTGCAGACATAGCAAGTCACATTAAAAATAATCCATCTAATATCACAAGTTAACTGAGAGAGAATGTATAGACAGATGAATGACGTTTCTATGATGATAATGTATGTATCACGGGCCATGAAGCTATGAACAAAAGGCCACAAACATACTGTAGTCATCAGCTACAGAACAACAGAGATATAATATAAACATGGTGAAAACAACAAACAGGGAATAGGCCAAACGTATAGGGTTCATCTCTAACTGGACAAACACGATATGGTGAGAGGTTTGACAATGTGTGTAAACAACAACCTAATCTATCAGTTCTCTTTTATACGTAAGATTCGATTTGTACAGATAGTCAACCATACTGCAGTATATACTGTAAATAGTTACGTCCACCCCTGTCTGTCTGTAGAGAATCATGTGATTTACAACAGTATGTATGTAATGTTAGAAAAGAACAAGAACACATTTGCCACTGATTTTCAAGAGCAAGTTAACAACAAAAGCTGACATTGGACAGGTGGAAAACTGTAAATGATCACAGGGTTATTTTACCTGGATTACACATTCTGATAATTCCACATGAATATCGTCCAACATGAAATGATGTTTTATGAAGACTTTGGAACCTGTACATCACTGTAGTGCAGTGGTTTTCGACCTTTTTCATATCAGGGCCCAGTGTTTATTCTGCATTTTAGCCACGGACCACCATTTGATGTTGAGTTCAGTCTTTCTGACCTAAACTAAGGAGTTTTTGTGAATAATTTAGGAGAGATAACTGGCAAAACGTTGGTCAAAATAACAGTTCTTCTACATTTTATAATTGTGTAGATTCTTGAAAATCAATTATTTCAAATGTTTAAATATAATTTAACTCTTGAGAGGGTAAAATGATATGGGTCCATTTGGTTAACCAAATGGACCCTTATAGATCTGTAACTGTTGAGGACTTACAGATCTATAAGGGTCCATTCGGTTATCATTTAGCTGGGGACCACCTGGAATCCTGCTACACTCAAGCATGCATGTATGGCTTGTGTTACGCTTGAGGATGGTTAAAAGAGAGAGTTTAAAGATCCAAGGATTTGTCATATTTGTGATGTCACTGCGGAAATGTTTCAGACTTGATGCACGCTGCTCATTGGTGTATCAAAGGATGAAAGTGTGTGCATTCCTTTTTATAGCTTCAATCAGACCCGCTGTATGATTGGCAGTTCTTCCTTCTTTCATCCTTGTGTCCTAGCACTTTTGCAACTCAGTCCATGGACCAAGACAAGACCTTAACAAATCAGTACAATCCGCATGGGCAAATTCAAGGTGTGATGTATTTTTTATTCCTATACTTCCTGGGTCATGTTTTCATGTGATAGACCTTGACGACTGGTATGTTATTTGTGTTTTTTCACATTTTAAAGTAATGGGCTGCTGTCATTTGAAAACAGAAAAAAATTTAGCTAGTATTTTATCTAGTATTTTATCATCTCGATGGGACACGTTTCCATTACTGGTTAACCAATAGATATACTGTATGTGATAAGCATAAGCTCCTATGTCAGGTTTAAAGTAAATTGTAACAACACATTTTACTACATACAGTATGCACAGCTGTTTTTTAGTTTAGGAGGAGTGAGCAGCCGAGAGACAGTGAAATAATTTCCCATAAATCAGTTGCGACCGTTAGGCCAACAGCCACAACTGTTCTTAGTTGCTACAAAATCAACCCTTAAACCTAAACATATCCTCATTAAAACCTATGCCTAAACCTAACCTTAAACCCCAGCCACTGGACCAATGGTTGGGACTGTTGGGGCCAAACGTCACGACAAAGGTCGCAACAAAGGTTGGGCCAACTGCTGCGACCATTGGCCAAATGACAACTGCCTCGACCGTTGTCATTTGGCCTACGGTCAAGGCAGTTAAGAATACCGACCATGGGGTCGTAGTCGGGAAATGATTTCAATCCCCCTGCATTTGGTCAGAGAGCTGGTAACCAGGGAACAATTAGGGGTTCACTAAGAGTTTTGCTCAGGGACAGTACAATGCAGGCAGTGCCGATTCTGGCCTCCAAGGGGCCCTAAGCAGGTTTTTTACTAGGGGCCCTGCTTTTTTTTGTTACTTTGGCCATTTTTTGCAGAAAAATAAACACACACACACACACACACACACACACACACACACACACACACACACACACACACACACACACACACACACACACACACACACACACAGAGACAGACAGACAGACAGACAGACAGACACACTCTCTCTCTCTCTCTCTCTCTCTCTCTCTCTCTCTCTCTCTCCAATGTTTCCTTTTCAAATGAATGTATTTATTGCTATTTCAATCCTGACCAACAACAAAACTATGAAACTGTCTCTTATGTAGAGATGTAGAAGGTCTAGAATAGGGACAAATAAGAGTTGAAAATATTTGTTCACCGTCAAAGTATTGTAGGCTACAGTAACCACCACATTCTGTAGTAGTAGCATAATAGTGCCACATAAACATCAGTCACAGAGACTCTGTGATGGGACTGGCTTCATGAAGTGAATGGAGTTGACATGACTGTCTACCGTATATCCATAATACTCTAAGCTTTGGGCATGCCACATGATAGGAGATATTATTATTGACAAAATACAACAAGCTTGTATCTCTGCCACCAAAAAAAACATTTTGTACAACACAACAACACACTACCGACAACCCAGCATTTAACAGCACAACCGAAAACTGCAGTCATTCATAGCGTTAGCCTGCCAGCCTACCTGACTGCTGCTGCTCCTTTTTTCATATCCTGAAGTAATGATGTTGTTGACCAAACATGCTAAGCAAAAAGGGGGGGCGTTTCTGCGTGGTGTAAAAAAACGCGACAGCGGGCATGATTCAAGTAACGCTGTTTACGGAAGAAGATTTCCCTTCTACGTACAGAACAAGCATGCACTAGAGCGGTTACGTTCGCCCGCTGTACGTTATTTACGTAATGCCCCGCGATTCAATAAACGTACATGCGCCCACTCTACGTTATTTGCGTAAATAACAGTTCTTTCAATTAGTTATTTACTCAGAGCTGGCGGGGGGGCCTTTGGGGAATCGGGGGCCCAACGCAGGGTGCGTAGTCTGCGTATAGGAAGAATCGGCGCTGAATGCAGGCCTGGCCTGGAATATTTGTGTGTGTGGGTGTGCGTGTGTGTACGCGTGTGCAATACCTGTCTGCATGTATACATATATGTCGTCTGTATGTATACAGATGTAGTACATTTCTCATCTTGTGCTACATCATGAAAACCTATCTGCAAATAAATGGAAAAACAAAGCCCTCGTTTTTGGAGTAAACAGTAACCATGATCAATCTAGCTTTCTTAGCTCTAACTTGTCTTTTTGAGAACATTTTTATATTGTGTATTTCATCTGATTTCTGCAGACATTATGACATTTTCTGTTGCTTCGATACCATTTCTCACAATTGATATTGAGGGGCTTTGTGTGGGCAATTTGACCACCTGTGGGAGACGGAACTTTAAAACCTTTGATTTTGTATTGTGTGTGTGTGTGCGCGCGCGCGTGCGTGCGTGTGTGTGCGCGCGCGCAATGCACAATGCACAATGCACAATGCACATACTTGCGTGCGTATATGTGGCAGTCAATGGCAGTCACTTTTGACCGGGAACCAGTTGAAACTGCATTCTCTAGTTTCCATTCTCTGCTGTAGAAGTGTGAAGTAGAACAGCTGGGAAAAAATATATATATGTTGGTTTCACAGAAAGTCCAGTACTTGGAAAAGCTCTATGATTAGGGTAAATTAAGGAATACTTCGAAAGCGCGTGGCCCATTTAAGCCAACTTTGATTTGGACAAGGAAGTTTTCTGAACATTAAAAACAAAACAAAAAAGAAACAATACTGAGCCCAGAAATGGATTCCCGTCCAGGATGACAAGAACTGAACGAGTATTGCCCCTGTTGTTTGTATGTTTGCCCTTTTAGCCAGAGAATAAAGTCTTTCCAAGCAAGCCTCATCGATGCTTTGTAGACAAGCATGTGCTAATGCTGGCCTTCCTTAACCCTCCAACACTTGAAATGGAAAGTAGATTGCTAACAGTGTGGAACTACCCCATCCCGACGAGCGCTTGTAAAGCACCAGGATTACAGTAGTGACCATAGTGGACACTTTTTCATGATTGCAATGCCTCGTCTCTAGAGTAGACTGCCTCTAAGCCAATGGGAGACAGCATAACACCTGTAATATTAACACATAACCATTTATATTATAGGCTATTGCACCAAGTCCACCAAGTGCACTAAGTCCATCCTGAATGGAGGAAGCCTCTGTCCTGGAGGCTTTGCCAACCAAAGCCCAAATATTTGGAACGAGAGGCAACACAAGGCAATAGGAAATTTCCAATAACGCTGTCAATTATATAATCACTTCAATCATCTTTGTGGTACAACTGCGCAATTGATTGTACATTGATTAGTAGGTATGGTTATCACTCAATGTCTTGTTTAACACAATATATGCCAATGCCAAGATATCTTGTATATGGCCCTTATAAATTGATTTGTATTCATGCAGAATGAATACAATCCCATTTACTGCATGTTCACTTAGAACTTAGACAACATCTCCTTCCATGTTGTGACATAATCGAAATTCCAAAACTCCCTGTGCACACACGTGCAAACTTTAGTGTCTTTAGAGGCTCAGATTGAAGTAATATGGGTAGCTCAATAAAAAAGGCTTACCATTTCTGTCCTACTCTCTTTACATCAATGTGTTCACTGTCTATCAATTTTGCACCATAATTATGATCCTTAATGATCCTTATGATCCTCCCAGACATCCCTCCACTGTCCTGTGACTTTTCATACACATACTGTACAAAACACAACAAATTTGTCATCATATGCTCCTGACAGATGGAGAAAGATGGAGGGAGGTTGGGCATCCTCATGCACTGAAGATGGTTGCTTGTTATCATTAAAAGTGGGATACATGATTAGTGTCTATTCCACAATCTAAATTAGAATAGAAAAAGGCTTTGTTCTTTAAACTTATTTGACAGAGGTTAAAAGCAGATTCATGTAAAGAGTGACAGAGAGAGGTATAGTTACTTTTCGGTGGCTGTGCTTGTTCATTGCCAGGTAACAGTGGAATAATGTTCCTCTGAAGAGAGAATGATGACTTAAGCACTCAAGAGATATACTGAACTGCCTTACTCACCACTTACAAGTTTTGAGCTTGAATAACCTGTGGGGAAAAATCCAATTCCAGTTTAATAGAATATTTATTTTCCTTTCTTTATTTTATTTGTTCTTTTTTAATGAGAGAAGACGGAATAGTATTCCTGGTAATATTTGATTCTCCCCCTCATGACCTTTGCATTTATTTCATACCTGGGGGATTCTTTCAGCACAAAGGTGCTAGAGTGCCAAGCAGTTGAGGTACATTTTATAGATTTTAGGTAGATTCCAAATTAGAGGCTTGGTTAAGTCAGAATTGAGGACCTTGTCATCCATCCATCCAACCATCCATCCATCCATCCATCCATCCATCTTCAACTGCTTATCTGTTGTCAGGACGTAGGGGCAACAGCTCCACCAGATCCTAGCCTCGACACCCAGGCTTTCGGACACGTGCGAAAACGGAAAGCCTGAACTAATTTGTTAACCACAGTGGCCTAGAAGTGGGAGTCGGCCTATCGGGGTGGTCGTTGCTCCAAATGATGTGACGTACCACAGCAGTGGAGGGGCGGGGGAGGGGCTGAGGATGATGACACATTGGTGAGATCAAATCAGATCGGCTCAATCTACCGTCCAGGCTTGGACGGTCGCCACACCAGGCTAAAATCATTTCAGCCTAGGCCAGGCTAGATAGTTCTAAACTTCTCTGCCCCACACAGATCAGCAACTTCCTCCTGGAGGATCCCGAGACGATCCAAGGCCAGAGAGCAGATGTAATGGACATTGCTGCTCTGATGAGCGTGAAACATGACACTAATCACTGCCGAAGACGTTGTCTACAATGTCTAGCAAAAGCCCTGTCAAAAAATTGATTACATTGATTCGATACTTGTTTTACACAACATATAATTAAAAGGGACCTAAAAACGCTGACACGTCTCCTTAGCACCCCACATTTTTAGTGAGAGGATCTGTGGGAATGTCTTTAGCCGAAAGGCTGCCGAACCGTGACTTGGTGGACTGGTGGTGTGCTGTTCCAAAGTGTACATGAACTCTCCTCAATGCTATAACCTCCCTTATTTATTGTCTCCCTTTATTGCTGCCAATCGATCACCCCGGCCATTATTCCTGTCTGAAAATCAATTTGTATATTATTTTGTTTTCCTTTGTCTAACATTGGCTAATTTCATTGTCCAAATAAAAATCCATTGTGCTTCCTAAATATCATTCATTCTGAAATGTCACATCGGCAGAGTTTTGTGGTGGTGCTGGTGGTGGGGGCCCATTTGAGCACGGAAGCTTCTCAGTAAGCCTCTTTTCCTGTCAGCATAACTCAGACACACTAAGGCCTCACCACCGTGGCTCACAGTGAATACTGGCATTTCAAGGACCCCAGTGTGAGGAAGAAGCCTATGGGCAATGTGAGCTAGACGGTTGTGGGGGGAGAATGGGAGAGATAACCCCCATGATTTGTGGAAAAAGAACACTGCCCGCAAAATCTCCGGACATCAGTGTTTTATTGGCAGCGGACACAATGAGCACAAAGACAAGGTCAGCCAGCCTCCTTTTATCCTCAACGAGACGAGCCTGACAGTTTGGGAAGGCTACTTTGATAAGGAGCGTCTTTATTCAAATTCAATGTGACAGCCTTGATGGGATGAACCAGATGAATGAAAGGGAAACTCAAGGGAGCGACTGCTGATGTTTAAAAGTAAATGAAAGTGTTTGTGCAATATATATGTATTTGCCTGTGTATGTGTGCGAGGAAGCACTCGTGGTTGTAAAATATATTTCAGGGTGGCTTCAATCAGATTATTATGCCACCTTTCATATAGAACTGACTTTGAAGCAGAGTCATTGTGCCTGACAGCTGTGAGGCTCACACTCTATTTCTCACTGTGTTTGCTCACGGAGTGCAGGAGAAAAATGTTGCCTGTGGTACTCATGGTGACAAGGGCCATTTTGATTGTAATGTCAGTCTCCCTACAGGGACGTACAGTCATACAGCACGGTGGCATTTGGCATTAATGGAATGCGGTAATGATGACACACTCTGTTATATAGAGCAACAGGAAAAGAATAGAAACGAGAATTTTAAAAGACATTGTGGGGGAAACGTCTCCACGGAGTTATGTGAATGAATACTGTATAACATGTATTTGAATATGAACCTGATGTATATTTAACCCATTAAAACTGGGAAAGCATGTCATTTTAGTTTAAAGAAAGCAGTTAAATAGTAGTTAAAACTCCTATAAGTAACGATATGGTTAGATAATCTCCGAAAAACATGTAGCTTTGTCACTGGATGGAGGAATAGTCCCGCCGGGACTATTATGTTAGCCAATCAGGAAGTGCCTCGCTCAGCCACTGCGGCTCCTATGGTTCTCATAGATACTAGATATTTTCAGGGAGTGATCTCATAATGGAACGGCCTTAGAAAAAAATATACTAAAATATAATAGAGCAGAATGATAAAAATGACAGATCTACAAGACGGTAGCGTGACCCAGTTACAATCAGTGGCGACATTAGGGTTCATCAGCCATGGGTGCCGATATCAAAAGGGCCCCGTCAGCGTGCGCTCACACATGCACACACAGAGGTGTTTGTCAGATAATTTGGATCGTTTGGGAAGGCTCTCTTTTACGGCCTATTCTCGTCCTATCCCACCTTGACTAATAAAAATCAACAAGAAACATTACATTATAATGTTGAATAGCCAGAAAAATATAACAAGAGTCACCAATCAGCCAACCATGCTATGTGTCTGGAGCTCTCTGGAGCTGTTGCCCCCAACACCTGACTGTGGATAAGCAGGTGAAGATGAATGGATGTATAAATGTATTGATAGATGAATACAGACATCCCACCCTAGAAAAAAACTAAAAAAATTATAATTTAGGGCTGTTATTTAATCAGTAGAGTCGGTAGGATTGTTATTTGGTTACAGTTCCTGTCACCTATGTTTAAATGCTAAATTAAAAGGTATGATAAACATACATAAGATAAGCATAAGCTCTCCATGATTTGATGTGATTTAATATTGAGGACTTATAAATAGCTCCAGTGGCTTAATTGATTATATTAAGATTATATTTTATAAATATAATTGATTATATTTAGAGTAATAAATAGTAATAGTAATAAATAGATAATGTAAATAGATTATACTGTGCAGACTGAGATCATGTAATTAGTTCAGTATACACAGCTGTGTCGTATTCCATATTAGAATGGGTAATCCCCAGTTACGCACTGCACGGGGCACAGAGAGAGTGCATGGAGAAATGGAAAATACGAAAATTTCTCCTCTCCTATTGTGTGATAAACGCATACTATAAACGCATGACCTATATAGCAAATGAAAATATACTTGGATATACTTGGACCACACTTGGAATTATTGAAATCGGGTGAGAATGGCCTGAGAGTTTTTAGAATGGAATCTCAAAAGAATCTCGGCGGACTTTCGAAAGGTAAGCACAGAGTCGAGCAGCAGCGACAACTCCGTTCTCTTAAAGTGGCCAGTCCAAGGGCGGCCATTCTACATAGACTTCTGTTGAGGATCGGGACAATAAATAGGGACAACATGCTGCACAAACAGCTTTCGAGCGCTTAGTTTCTGACGCCTCAATGTCGCAGCTTTGACACTAGCATGACTGTAATAAGGTTGCTGTTCTCCAGACTTTTTTAGATGAAAGTAAAGTGACATTAGCTCATCTCCCGTATGCTGCTCGCGTGGGCCCCACGCGAGCAGCATTTCTCTGTTTGGGCCTCAGGGCCCCCCTAGAGTGGCGATGGGGCCCATGGGTGCCACGCACCCATCAACCCCTTGTAAATGACGCTAGTGGTTACAATCCATTGATGACTTATGTAAATCATTCACAATAAAATTCTGAAATATTAAATATTTCCAATATTCCATCATAAGCCTTCATATACTCAATATTAAATCAAAAAGAGCTTATGTGTATGTATGTTTATCATACCGTTTAATTTTGCATTGAAACATAGTTGACAGGAACCGTAACCAAATACCAATCCTACTGACTGAAATAACAGCCTACTGCAACTATGTAATCTGTGGTAGGCCATGTTAATCATGTGTGGCATATAAATATTAATATATTTTAGTATTTTTTAGTATTTTTTTTTGTATTTTTTCTTGGGTGGGATGTCTGTATTCATCTAAATACATTTATTTAAATACATCCATCCATCTTCACCTGTAGTCGGGTGGTGGGGGCAACATCTCCACCAGGGAGCTACAGAGTTACCCAGTTGATGATTGGCTGATTGGTGACTCTTGTTATTATTCATCATATTCAAAACAATTAGATTCAGCTATAAAAGAAGCTGACAGATTGTGTAGTTGTAGCTACTTCCCTTTTTTCAGGGATCTGGGTGCAAAAGTAATATAAAAAGTAATATGTAATATACTGCACATATCACATCACGTTGTGCATCCCATCCCTAACCCCCAAATTCTACATCTACAAGACAACAGAGTCAATGGCAAATTTGTATTAGAACTAACATACTGGCTGATGATTATAAGACCAGATACGAGGTCTGATAAATAAAGTATTTCTGCCCCGTACTGGGGTGTGGAATGACACTGACCCACAGAGTAATAGACTTGGATGACCCGTAAGGAGGAATCCTTTATGACCTTGGTCACCTCTCACAAAACCAACAGTAAAAAACGAATGCCTTCCCATTGATTTCAACGCTGGAGTCATTGGAAAGTCATAAAAAATGCAATTTCATCTCATGGGTTTTACGGCATAGGAATAAATAATCCTGACTCAAAGGAACTTGCCTGTGTCTCGGATTTTCGTGGCACAATTCAGTTTCAGTTCAGTTTTATATTGGTCATATAGACATTACATGGCATCATACATCTGACAGTCATACAACGGATAATTATGACCAAAAGGGTTTAGGCTGAAGCCTATGGCTTATTATTGTCTATCCCTAGACAAATTCAGACTGGCGAATTTTCAACTATATATGTGACTACACAGTGGGGGGACTTAGGTCAGGAGAGAAAAACATGAGACAAAACAAGCAAAAACAAAACAAAACAAAAAACAAAAAAAGACACAGTCACCCAGGTGCACAACCACGTGCAAGCATATTACCAGGTTGTGACTTAGCTAGAGTCAGTTGGTGCAGTTCACTTCTCAGTCAAAGGTAGCATGGAATGATGGTCTAAAGCTTACAAAGGGGCTGTTGTTTGGAAAAAGAATTGACATTATAAAGACTTTGCGACCACTAGTTCACAAATCTGACCATAAGTAAACACATGTGACCTCGGCATAATTTAGAATTGATAGGTGACAGTAAAAAGAGGTGTCACCAGGTCAACGGGTTTGACCAAATTGCTGGCTGCGAGCTTTAACGCGACACTGATGCTCTGTTAAAGTGGCATTCAATCTCTCTGTGTCAGTGGCACTTTTAATGCAGTTAAAACCACATTTAATGGTCATGTTTATAGGCCTCAGATTCCTCCAAGATGGAACGACTAAGGGTGCAATAACACAGGGTGTCATCATAATTATTCATGAGGAGCTGTTAAGGTTTGTGGCTGGGTTTTCCCGAAAGGAAAAGTGTGTGTGTGTGTGTGTGTGTGTGTGTGTGTGTGTGTGTGTGTGTGTGTGTGTGTGTGTGTGTGTGTGTGTGTGTGTGTGTGTGTGTGTGTGTGTGTGTGTGTGTGTGTGTGTGTGTTCTGCAGGGGCAGGGGGCAGGGTTGTTTCAAATGGGGTCTCTATCATCAGAGCCCCTTCAGTTGCATCATGGCGGTTCAGATAGGGCTCATTACCAGAGAAGATGACCTGCAAGCTATCCAAGCACTTAACCCTCTGGAGAAGCCTGTATCCATACATGCGTGGCTGAAAACTTAACGTCTGACTGGGCCCATGTGCAGTGTGTAATGTCTTCCCATTTTCCAAGAGAAATGATCATAGTTCATGCAAAGTGTTGTTATGCCTTCAGCCAAGCTTGACCCAGCTGTGATCGGTCAAGGTGCTCCCAGAGAGATGTGATATGCAGCAGCAGAGGCATATTGCAGAGATGTCTGCAGTATGTGAGGTTAATTCACACTAGGCTTACCGAATGTCCATGTTTTAATAGAAAATAGAGTAATGAATAGGCCTAACTGCCGTCTGTACCCACTATTTCCACTTCAAATCCTGTCATTTAACCTTTTATGTTCTTGCCTTTTTGTGCCTCGGCTTGTACACCAAGTCTGTATTTTCAATTATGCCATGTTTGCCAGGTCTTGTTCAAAAAGTACATCATCCATGTATAACATATCTATTAGGCTCAGGTAATCCTTGCTAATTTCATAGTGTGATTCATGGCCATAAAATCCGTTGATGCGTGATCTGTTATGGGAGTAGGAGGAGTGGTAGGGGTGTCCTATACACTAAAGCTTCACCATGCATGAGCTTAGAGGAATTACGCTAATTGGGGTTGCCGAAGGGTTATGTTGTTTGGAATGGAGTTGGACGTGTGGCTATGGGAGATTCATGTCCGATTTAGAGTTGACATGATATTGAGTCAAGTGTAAAAAATATTTATATTTCAGGTAGACATTTTTGGGATGTTGAGAACGGTGAAGGTTTGTAATGCTATAGTTGCCTGTGGAAAACATTGTGTCTCTATGTTTTGCTTCACAATCGCTGTCAACTTCAGCAGACATAACGGAATAGATATGGCTGACTTACCACTGTTACTTTCTGCTCCTTACAAAACTATATTTAGTTCAGCTCTTCCTCACCAACTACTTTTGCTAATTTGGTAAACAATTGTAATTGAAGGCACAGTAATTTGACTGTGTGTGTGTGTGTGTGTGTGTGTGTGTGTGTGTGTGTGTGTGTGTGTGTGTGTGTGTGTGTGTGTGTGTGTGTGTGTGTGTGTGTGTGTGTGTGTGTGTGTGTGTGTGTGTGTGTGATTCGAAATCCACTTTGAAATCCGCTCTCCACCCTACTCCATGAGAATATGATGACAGGTGCACCATAGAAGTAACAGTGGACCAGGATGACCCGCCTCTGGGTGTGTGCGCGCGTGTGTACACACGGAGAGAGGGTAGCTGCAGGGACACAGTAATGGAGAGCACATGCTTGGAGATGGGCACACCTTGTCTCTTGCCACCTCTTCTGGGTTTGTGTCGTTATTCTATGGTGGGAGGCTATTTGTTATCAATTCCACACGCACGCGCACATGCGCGCGCGCGCACACACACATATGCCCGCGTGCGCACACACACACACACACACACACACACACACACACACACACACACACACACACACACACACACACACACACACACACACACACACACACACACACACACACACCCACACACACAGTACTTGACAACTAAGATGAAAGAAAAGGATGTCAATAGCGGCTGTTGTAGCCTTGCAGCAATAATATACAGTATTAACCAGAATGCAGTACTACAGTAAAGTACAGTACGTGAGATACATATGACAATGCAGTTGTGTTTTGTCATAGTGTGTCTTGATATGTCTTGTCTTCCGCACTGCCAATTCTGTGGGGGTGGATTTACCGTTATTTACCTGTGTTGTTGGTTTTGATGCCACTCACACAGTTGCGTATAATGATGTGTATATTTGTACAGCAACATTATTAACAACTTCGAAAAGTGCTGTAAAATAAAAGAAACAACATAACAATGTTAAGAACATCGGCAACACCACTAACTTTCCAATGCTGACTACATTAAACCTCGCTCAGCAGAGCAGAATTGGCACCAGAATAAGTTTAAAAGAACAATTACCATAACAATACATATTTCCATACAAATAACACCTCTGCTGCTCCAGAGTCAGCTTAACGTTCCAGTTAATATCCCGGCTTATATTGTTTATGTCGTCGAGAGAATCTAAATAAACCCGTCAGTGTAGTGCTTATTGCCACAGTCCTGTCCACTTGAATTTGATTCAGAGACAACTAGGCAGATTTGTGTGTGCGCAGCTATGTGCATGTGTTGTGGAGGCCTCACTACCATAATGGTTAAGATATATATTATTCCTTCAGCTGACTGCAGGGAAGCCAGGATCCTGCCATGGGAGTGCTGATGTGAGCTGGAATGAGTGAGAGTGGCAGCTAGCAGGTCCTCCCTGTACCTCAGTTCAGGCCTAATATGTTGGACCAGTTTGCACCATGACATTGCTCTTTGTCATGCTCTACCCACGACCGTATACCTCACAATTCCTGTACCCCCCTGTCCCTCATATCACTCATTTGAAAAGGATAGTTTGTACACAGCTACTTTGCTTTCTCTGTTCTTACACTTTTTCTATCGTTTTCTGGTCTTCACACTTCTGGCTGAATTACCACAGCAACACTCTGGCACTGGGCTTTTAAATTGTGCTGCCACTGGGAAAGCAAGCTTTTAAAGTGTCAAATTGTGTGCTTCAAATTGAGTGCTTCCTACGGTAATTAGTTGTGTGTGCGTGCATGCGTGCGTGCTTGTGTGTGTGTGTGTGTGCGTAAGCACATTGTGTGCTTTTCTTTGCCCATAGTGTATGCGACCTTTTGTGCACCTGTGCGTGTGCATCTGTGATCACGCCAGCATTTGTGATCCCGTTCTATGGGCTCCACGGCTCCTTTCCTGTCGCCCATTGAATTCTCAATCTGCCCCAGTCCACTGCTAAGATTGATTCAATTGAAGTCAACGCGACCCATATCACACAACCCCCAAACCTCCATCAGAAGCTATTGCATGCATCTGGAACATTGTGGAGACTTTTCTGAATGAGTGCACACCCATTTCCAGTGACAAAATGCTTCATTATCAGGGCCAGCATGGAAGTGACAGGAGGGTTAACACTAGGGATGATGAATTGCATGGCGTTGTTTAGAGAAGTGTACTCCTTCTCCTGCCGTTCCATTTAAAGTGACAAGCACTCTCTGTCTGCCTGACTAGATGACTAAATGGCCGCACCTCTGTCCCCGGGAGGGCAGGCGCCGTGGGGGGGGGGGGGGGGGGGGGGGGGGGCTGGCTGAGTGCTCTTCACTGTCGAGTCAGTGCTCGGGGCCATGAGTGCCACCCCTTTATCCACCCCTCCATCCATCCAACACACACACACACACACACACACACACACACACACACACACACACACACACACACACACACACACACACACACACACACACACACACACACACACGAACTAGCACACTTTACACCTTGGGGGCAGGTGTTTTGACAACCCAGAATCCTCTTTGAAAGGCAACACAGATGGGAACACTTTCAAATGGCTGCTGTTGAGCCAGCTAAACGCTCCAGGTCAGTGGGTGGCCACGGGGGAGCCAAGAGGACAGCACAATGGAAGAGAAAGCTGGCATTTGGTCATGTTTCACAAGGGGGGGTGGGCTTTGAGCGTCTCTAACACTGTCTGCTCAGGTACCAAATGACATGGACGTATTCCATTGCTTTATTTTGAATCATAATGAAAAGAGATGCACTTTTATTTTCATGTGTATTATTGCGTTGTTTGGGGGCCAGGGGTTGCAGTAGGTACTGCACTGCGGTTGGTCACTTGACAACTATAAGGTTTGATCCCAATCCAGCTCTTCCCTTGAACAAGACATTTGGACGTTCACTCCTAATAGTAACATGTGTTAAATGTGTTGAGCTAATTCTACATTCTGTAACGTCCTGTGCATAATTACTTTACTTGATTGTCTAGTGCCTGGCCTAGTGCCATATACGGAGTCTTGTTTCCAAGAATCTCTCTCACACACACACACACACATTGGAGGAGCAGCCAGTCCATGTATAAGTTTGGCTTCTTGAAAACATATTCAGTTAGTTGAAGGACGTCTCTCATGTGCAGTAAGCTGGATGGAGGGCATGGCCAGAGCATATAATATGGAATATCTGTGTGGAACTTGCATCGCATTTTAAAAATTTACAATTAAATTACAATTTAGGCATTTGGCATTTGGCAGACGCTCTTAATCCAGAGCGATTTACATCAAGTGAAATCATTGCAATGCGTCATATGCGTACAGATTAGTTGAATTTACAGTTGCAATTTACAATTAGGCAGAATGTACAATTTGTTATACCGTTTACAATTTAAGGACTAAAAACATGGTAATACGTTTTACAATTTGTTATGCAGTTTACAATTTAAGGACTAAAAAGATTCCACATCTTACAGTAAATGTAGCTTCATGTAATATACGTCCATCAACTCAAGAACCGTTTGCCCCACCAACTTAAAATTTGACACCCCCGTTCCACACCAAAGGCTCTGCTCAGGCTCTGACAGACAGTGGACCTAATAAGCATAGGCCCCCACACCTGTGCAATTTACACACTGTCTGAGGCAATTGATTGCCACGGCAATCCCAGCCTTACTGTATTCCCAATTGATTACTCAGTCAGTCCACTTTTCACAGTCACTTTACACTCTTCAGACATTCTCCATACACTTTTACCTCTGTAGGATTTAGATGACAGACAGAGAGACAGGCAGAGAGACAATGGGTGCAATTCTCAATCGCTGTGGTGTAGCCAGCTATGGCTTAAGTCTTGTCATTGGCTGCATGGCAGCAAATCAGGTCTGGGGCCTTTGTGGTAGGCCGAAAGCCTATACCACTAGCCCTAGGCCTGGGTTTACCAAATAATTACCCAGAATAATTAAAACCTGCAATTCAAAAGGTTCAGAAATCACCTGACCCCCCAATTAAAAATGTTAAAAATCTTAATGTTACTGTTCATCATGAGTTGAAGCTTTTGATGAATGCTTTTAATTATTATGGATAATTATTTGGTAGGCCCAGACTCAGGCCTGCTGGTATAGGCTTTCGGCCCAGCACAAGGCTGCAGACCTGATTTGCTGCCATGCAGCCAATGAGCACGGACCCACACCTGATTTGCTGCCATGCAGCCAATGAGAAGACTTAAGCCATAGCTGGCACAGCGATTGAGAATTGCACCCATTGACAGTAAAAACAGGTGCCATTAGTGCTGTAGTTCTTGAGTAATTGTCTCATCTCGAGTCCAGTCTCAAGACATATTTTTGTTGTCTGTCTTGTTTCTTTCTCGCCCTTAATTGTCTTAGCCTTGTCTCGGTCTCGCTGCTCTGCACTTCATTTGTCTCCTGGTTTTGTCTTGGATGTATGGTCTTGTCTAGGAAATATGTCTCGGATCTCTTTTGCCACGAGACCACTCGAGATGAGACAATGCAAAGGAAATGTTCTATATCCATTGTGCAGACCGAGGAGTCATTCATAAAGACATCTTATACAGAGTGCAGCGCTGGATGATGCGCATATTGCTAGCAGTTAGTATTGTACAGTAATAACTGAAGTCTCTGTAGTGTGTTTTGTTGTGCTATTACTACAGGACAATCTTGTTCAAGACCTAGGTGCTCTCGTCTTGATCTCGTCTTGACCAAACCTGTGATTGTCTCGGTCTCGTTTTGGTCTCGACCCCCCTAGGTCTTGGTCTTGTCTTGGTCTCGATGTAGGTGGTCTTGACTACAACACTTATATATATTACCAATGGACCTTTAGCTAAGCCCCGCCCTCTTGTCCACCCTAGGACACTTTCCAGACAGGCTCATTCATTCCAATGTAAATACCATGGACTTTACACAATACATAATGGTTCATTTTTGGAACCAAATCCATCAACAAGGGGGGGTTATCTAAAGTTCTATTGGACAATAGCAGTTTGGGCTTAGCTAAAGGTCCATTAATATTATCCTTAATATTTTCAAGATGGATCCTGAATGATTGATGACACTTTGGGGGCAGGATAATCCTTTTTATTATTATTCTTTTAGCACTGGCGCATTCGTTTGCCTTCTAGACTAGGACAAACAGCCATTTTGTGAAATAATATTCAATGTGCAATAAAATCATGCTGTGGATATATGATTTTAGCAGCAACTGTTGAGCAGCAGACGTTTTCAAGAAGAGCCTAATCTGTTTTTTTTTTTTTTAACACTTAGCTGGGACCGTCTCTTCTTCATCTGACATTGTTTCATTTATTTGTGTTTAGCATTAAGCACAGGTCTCTTAACCAGACTTTGAACCTTGTTCAGAGCAATTATGAGATTAGAGGATCTCAGTAATAACAATTAGCATGCATACGTGGGGGAGTGTGACTCCATTTGAAGGTCGTCAGCTCTATAGATGTTAGAATTCCAGTTAGTGTCTTTAGTTGTCTGATTTGCTTTGTCATGTCTTGTCGTTGTGATGTATTGATGTGTTTGTCTTCTGTGATTCTGCCAGCTGATAAACTCTGCATTTATACCTCCATCCATCTCTCTCATATTTTTCCCTCTTTCGTTTGTGGCAGTCTTTGTTATGTCCTCTTCCCGTACCTCTTTACAGCATGCCCTTTATGACCGTTCTCCATCTCTCCTAGCCCCCACACCTCCTTTTTGAGGTCCTCATGGACCACTGGCTGAATATCATTAAACCTCTTAAGCCATATTTTGTAGGCTGGTTTCAAACATTGTGAAAAGTCTTCAACTTCCCATCATTTCAGCCTGCTATCGCTTTCCCTGTCATTGTGCTCACATTCGGTTCCAACCTTCAGCCCCACCCTCTTGTCCTTGCTCCGCTCCTGCTACTGCCTTTCCTGCCGCAACCTTCCCCAATTTATCCAGGGCTTGGGACCAAATTGAATAAACAGCCGAGAGTGATAATTTAGAGAAGCAGCAGCAGCACAGTGTGCATAATTTATTGGCTAAAGCTACTGTAAAATGGCTAGTATTAAATGCCAGTTAGAAAACTCGCTTTATCGTCATTCATTGTCAAAGGGAATTTAATCTTTTTGTTAGGACAAAATAGCCCATTTGCTTTGTCTGCATCTGATGTAAATTCTCCAATGTCAAAGGCATTTAACTTAACTTAGCGAAAAAAATCTACACGATAGTTGAATACTGTAAGAGAGGACAGTCCCACTCAAAAAGGAGAGGCAAGCAGAAGCTAATTCTCAAGTAGTAACAGTAACAAACTTAGCCATGGGGTGGGAGGGGGCGGGGCGCCATTCCGAAACACCGCCACTTAGAAACACCTCCATTTCGAAGCATCCCCATTCCGAAGCCCCCCCATTTCGAAATAATGTGATTTCGGAATGGTGATGTTTTCCCATCTTACTAAAGACATCGCCAATGTCTTTAGTAAGACATTGGCGACCAATCAATAGCGCACGCTCTGTCTCGCCACCCCCTGCCCAAACGCGCGCGCCCCTTCTCTCCCTCTGCTGCTCTATCGCCCCCCGACCGAACCCCCCCCCCCCCCCTGTGTTTATTTATTAATTTCGTAAAGTCTACAGATATAGCCTAGCCTTAGAGTCTTAGAGCCTTATTAAAGTTGCACATAGGCTCCTCACTGTAGGCTATATGTCACGCTATACCAATAATAGGCCTATAACATAAAGCCTCGGCATGGGCACATGTAATGTTCCCGACATGAAGCTGTGTTCGTAATGTGTTCAGTACAGTGTCCAACAACACAGCCACGTGTTGCGCTTTACAGCTGAGCTGACAGGCAGGCAGGCGGACGGACGGACGGACGCACAGACCTAAAATCGGGATCTAAAATGCACGCGCGGCTGTGCCAACGCTCAGTTACACACGCCTTTTCACACCAGGGCCCAATATTTTTTCTGTCACGGACCACCATTTTCCACGGACCACCATTTGGTGTCGACTTCAGTTTCTCATTCTCTCTGACCCAAAACTAAGGATTTTCAAGTTTTGGTCCACAATTTAGGAAATAACTGGTAAAACGTTGGTCAAAATGACAATTCTACTGCATTTTGTTCTTGAAAATTAATTAGGCCTAATTCAGATGTTTAAATAGCCTATAATTTCACTCTTGAGAGCGTGAAGAGTAGGCTACAGATCTATAAGTGTCCATTTGGCAACTGTCCATCATTTAGTTGGGGACCACCTGGAATCCTGTCAGGGACCACTGGTGGTCCACCGTCCCCGGACAACTCGTTGAAAACTACCGCACTAACGGATCGCATTTCGTTAAGGCTGTAGCGCGCGGCACTGCTCTCTCTCTCTCTCTCTCTCTCTCTCTCTCTCTCTCTCTCTCTCTCTCTCTCCCTCTCCCTCTCCCTCTCCCTCTCTCTCCAAGCTCTTAATAAAATAGAACTACTATGTTGAATGAGTCTAGGCTATACTATTTCAGAAATATTAGATTCACAAATAAATAGAACTACTCTGTCATTCAACATAGTAGCCTAGTTCTATTTTATCACTGCGCTGTGAGAGGATCAATAAGGTCCCTGGTCTGTGGCTCAAATAGTAGGCATTATTTGGAGGCCTATTTGGCTATTATTTGGAGTTTTTTTCTTCTCAATATTGGGGTGGCACTCATATAGGCTCGCTATAATAATGATCAATCAGAATATTCACACCTTATGAGGATCAGATACGATTCTTATTACATTTGTCCGAGGAGAGCAGAGTGTTTTCTCCTGCTCAGTGCACTGACAGCACGCATTCGGCTACCTATCAGCATGTTGTATTAGGCCTAATTCAATTATTGGCAAAAGCCGTTGTGTAACTTTACATCGAGACCCCAGGCCCAGGTGGGATAAATACCTTTATATATCCTACTGTATGTAGGGATATTCTTCTTCTTCATACCGGTACAATTTGTCATGAAATGAAAGTAGCTGTCGATCTTTTTCCATAATGCAGGTGCAATCAATCTGTATAATGAGCCGTCCATCAGTGTTGCGCACCAACGGCTATAATATCATATAGGCTAAGATGCTCGCATCCCCTGTGTGAGTTTTAACGTGGTCAACGGTTCTTCCAGCTATGCCCATTTGTGAGCCCAGTTTGTCTCAGACAGACTCCTACACTAGGCCTACATGTATGATTATGAGTGCAGTGCATTCAGGGACTGAAGTTGCATATGGGGCTATGTTCGTTGCTGTCGCTGCGCTGCTTAATTACCAGAGAAAGCGGCGGTGCTGCTGCTGCTGCTTACAGTAGAAATATACAGTCTAGCCGCATTGTTTTCTATTTATTCCCATTTACTTTATTTTCTACATAATTTGGCAGGCCGCGGTTCTCAAACTTTTTTAGTGTCTTTTATCCACATGTGGGATTGAGAAGGATACGCTTTACGCTCAAGACATTTCCAAAATGAGCGCGCACGCACGCACAGCTAGAGGAAAATGTGACATGTGCAAATATGCGGTCATGGGCCAACAGAGTAGACAAACAGACAGACAAAATAGCTGTTAAAACAGCATCGATTTTCAACTGATATTCTTCTTCGCTCGGCCCTGCTTTGCGCTATTTGATTGTGGCGCGCGTAGACGAGGGTGAGCAGGGCGAGAGAGAGAGAGAGAGAGAGAGAGAGAGAGAGAGAGAGAGAGCGCGACTGGCGAGACAGAGTAATGATAAAAAGGCAATGAATAATAATATATTCGGAATGGCGTGGTCTTTAAAAAAAAGAAAAAACATCGCCATTTCGAAGTGGTATTCTTCGAAATAGCAGTGTTTCGGAATGGTGATGTGTGGCCTTCGGAAAGGCAGTGTCTTTTTTTCCACGGAGAAACCCCGCCATTCCGATTAATGGAAGTGAACGATCGGAATGGCGGGGCTTCGGAATGGCGACGTGTAACCGGGGTGGGATCCAGGACAAAGCTAAGGCCAGCTGAGGACATCAATACGTCAACATACTGATATACAGTACATACAACATCAGTTACACTTAAGACACACTGTCAATGTTGTAATCCACTCCAACATTGCCATGTAAAAGAGTATGGTCCCCATTACAACATGGGAAACATAGACTTCCATTACATTTCAACATGCATTTCCCAAATGTGTAAACTTAGTAAAACACCAGCTTTCAACAAGCTTTCAACACACAAAATACACTTGACTTAGACAAAAGAAAAAGACAAGAAAAAACAAACAAAGCCAACTAGCGGTCAAAAAACTATACTATATGGACAACAACACCCCTCCACATTCTGTTGTTGACAATAGTGATTATATCATCTGAAATGTATACACAAGCAGTATGCACTCATGATGCAAACATGTTTTTGCTGTGGCAAGTTAACTCTCTGTTAGTAAAGCAATTGGTTCGCTGTCATCGACCTTGGGCCGTTGGTCATGCCTTGAAGACTCCGACTGGTTGGTTTAGGTGATGACGTAATGGTGAGGTAATTGAGAGATCTCTAGTAATTTCATGAGTATTATCTCCTGGAAGTGTTGGATATCTTAATAACATCACCATTACATCATCAACTAACCAGCCATGTCTAACCGACCAACGGCCGACTACCATCCGCGTACTGATCGCAGAACTTGCCCTCTGCTTGCGCAAGTAACTCCTGTTACTTTTAGCCCGAGGTGAAAAAAATAACTTTGAAAAAAACTTTGAAAGCGAAGTGAGTTTAACTTTTTGAGAAAGAAATTATGGATATCTGATCCAAAATGAAAGCTCAGCTTATGTAAGTCTCTCTTAGTCTCACTTGTGGGTAACATTAACATCAAGCAACCGTTGAGAGAAGCTGTATTCATTTATTTATATTATATTGATAATATATTCAGATATAACATCACCCACTGAATTATACATTTTATAACTGACAGCTGCAGGAATAGAGATGAGTCCAATAATGAGCATGACGAGTGAGCCGTGTGCTTAAATATGGCACAATGGCTCATTTAGCCATTTAGAGGTGTGTGTGTGTTAGCTCATTAATGAATGACAATGAGTGGAGATGAGTGAGGTTGGACGTGGAGAGCCCATCTGACTTCTGTGGGTACATATGTACAGTACAGTTTGCGTTACCTCATTAGCGATTTAGGAATGGAGGGCACCAGAAGCCTGTGATGCCTACCTGAACTTGATGCTGCGCTCGCTCGGTATGTATGAAGGAAACGTCTATTTTTCTCATATACTGTAGAAATATAATGTGAATTATGAATGCCACTTAGGGCTCTGAAAATAGTTCAGCTCATTCTCTCACTGCCGGCTTCTAGCTGCCAGCTTTGCATTAAACTTTTATGGCTGTTTTGAACTGCTACGAAGTGGACCCCCTGCCAACCAACCTCTGCACTGCTCCCCGTATTGATGTGAAACCCCAACACAGCTCCTGACCCACCTGTTTGCGTAACAACCCCTTTCTAAATGGCCCATGTCCTATCTCCTAATATAAGTCCACTTTCCTAGACGTTTTCTGGCAGCTGTCCTGTGTCGCCACCTGTCAGGGCCCTATCAGAGCGGATTAGCCCAGAAGTGGTAAGGGCGCCGCCTCGCCGGGCATGTTGCTCTGTTGTTGAGGATTTGGGAGAAAGTCTCCTGTTCAGACCCCAGGCCAAGGGTGCCGTGGCAGCGTCTGGGATGCAGCTAATGAAATCTAAAAGCCTGGCACATGAGAGGACGAGACTCTCATTGGCATTCGTGCCCCTGACTGTTCCTTTCCCACAAGCCGGCGCCCCCAGCATCCCCGCGTTCAAGGTGTGAGTGTGTTGTCTGCTGATAAAATATACTGCCCGTCAACCAGGCCAGGGGTTTGGCTGAGCCGCTGAGCCCATACACACACACACACACACACACACACACACACACACACACACACACACACACACACACACACACACAGACACGCACAAACACGAACACACGCATATGCACGTTACACACACTCACGCACATGCACTTATCCACACATACACGGGACTAAGAAAGCTGTAACTTTACCCTCTGTGGCGCCCCTGTTTTTATTTCACTAATTTTCTTAACGCCGTTTTTAATGGCATCCAACCCCCCGTGGGGGTCTGAATGTCGTTGGGTTTGCAGCGGGCCGGCGCAGGAGGTCGACTGCATCCTTGGCACGCGTCGCCCAGCAGCGCCAATGAGGTGTTAAATCACAAAAAGAGAAGACAGCTGTTTAATGGTGCGTCTGCTCTGCTCTGCCCTCTTTACTGTATCTGTCCTGCAGTGTCTGACTCTGACCCTGTTCCCTGTGCCGTAGGTTTCACTCCCGGTTGAAGAGAATCCCATTGCTGCGGCTGGTGTTGCGCCTGGTGCCCCACACACCCCAGCATCTCCTCCCTGCCCCCACCTCCCCCCACCCAGGGCAGCCAGGGAAGCGTTGGCTGGATTTCACTGAGACTCCGATCCTGCGGCTGCGTCAATCACGTCTTCACCGCTGGGTAATTATTCCCTCATCCCACTGCCACTTGGGTGCTTGGGATGACACTGATGCTAATCATACCTGTGGAATACATGAAGGCTCGGCCCAAATAACTCGGACAAGCCGAAAAGTTGCGACATTGAGGGGTCAGAAAACTGAGCTCTCGTGGGGGCTGTTGCAGCCTGAAAGAGGGACAAAAGATGGACATTTCCAGTTTTTTTTTCTGGGAGGGTACAAATGTTTTGTACAAAAGAAGTCCTAAAAGAAAAATCATTAACATGGTGAAACACAACTTGACGATAGAGCCGCCATTGGACTGATCACATGAAGTGAACAGAGTTTGCGACAGCGTAACTATCTATACTCAGGGAGTATAGATAGTTAGTCATTGTTAGTCAAATAATACTCAGGAGTATTATTTGGGCCGAGCCTTCCTGTTAACTACCTGTCCTGTGTGATTGTTGTCGTTTTTTGTTGAGTCTTGTTAGGGTTGCTGTTGTGTGCAGTGGCTTTGAATACATTCTTTCTAGCCAGTGTTGCTCTATTGCACACCAGTGTGCTGGTGTGCGATAGAGAGAAACAAAAACGCCCCATGGGCATAAACATTTTCGGTTTTAGCCCCGATCCCTGTTCTGGGCCAAGCAGGGCAATAGGAGAGAATGGGACTTTGTCAACAGCGACAGCGCAGCTCTCCACTATAGTTCAGTTTGCCCCAGAGCGGGAGGTGCTATGACGCGCCGTTGGTATCCACTATAGAGCACACCAGTACACGCGCAGCACCCTCATGTGCTTACACAAATGCTTGCAGACATGCCAGAGGTATCAGGAGGGGACCCCTTCTGATACCTCTGGCATGTCTGATACCTCTGGCATGTCCCCCGGGGGTCTGATCAAAGTAGTACTATTGTTGCTGTTTTTTAAAAGTCTATTGACTAGAAAGAGCTCCATTCAGGTTCCAGGTGCCTTAGACTACAGACCACTGATTGTTAAAACACGTGTGCACAATGTGTTAAAGCAACCTTACACTGTACAACAATATTGTACACGTGCAGTAACATTTCGATTGAATTTCCACTTTGTTGCATAGATAGAGGCATGCTGTATCATTCGTCATAAACATCTTGGGCCATTCAGTGTTTAACAGGGTCAAGGACTGACCTCCACAAGGCCATCCATGTTGTTGGCAGCTGTTGAAGGCTTGTAGCAGTGACATAAGCTGTAACGTTAATGCCATGTTGTTGTAACAACACAATTGTACGGCCCTGCGAGGTATTTATTTGTTTGTTTGTTTGTTTGTTTATTTGGTCTAATGAAAGTTACAGCTATAGTGTGTTCGATGAAGTGTGAGATTATCATAATGACAGTAGTCCATCATATTCTATCATATTATTTTGGGGAGAAATAAGACTAAGAGCACCAGGCAAGGTGCTGTAGCATGTACTTCTACACATATCATCTTGCTCATTGCTGTGCACAAATGTATTATGTACAGTACACGGTACATGAATATTCGTGTTTGAGCACGAAATGGATTTTAACAACCGGCAAATGTCTGCGTTTCGCTGCGCTATGCAGCCCCCAACACACAATCATTCCACAGTTGAACACCCCCTGCTGTACAGGTTGCACAGGTCACTTAATTGTTGGTCTAACAGAATCTACCGCTTTTAAGCTGGGCTCACACTACAGCATAACCGTGGAGATTTGGGGTCGGAAGCGGCCCTCCAGACAGGGAAGCCATTATTTGCCCATAATTATCCTGTGTGTGAGGGAGCCAACGATCCATGACGACTTCACGCTGAGAAGCACCTTCCCTCGGGTCCTCCATGATGATATGCGCTCTGAATTTGAAGTCAATGGTGGTATGCACTTAGACAGATACACTCACTTGCATGCAGAGATGTGCATTTATAGGATGATTACCCCAGGCCACCATCCCTCCAGAACCTTCCTTTGATCGTATGCAGTAGGAGTGGCCCATCATGTCGCCCTCATATGGAAATGCCTCTGTCACACATCAGCCCCCATGTATGGGGGTGGTGTTGGACTCATCCAATAATCAATGCTTCATGCTACATGTTGTTAGCTTGTAGATCCATTATTTTCAGCAAATGACATGTCATGCAACAGAGGTTGAATCAGGGATTAACTGTGATGTACATTTTAATGAACTGTGATGTCCGTTGGATGTACATCCAATGAAGAACTTCTCCTTCTAGAAAAGTAGGATACGGCACTTCATGATAACAGCAATAGGATAGCATACAGTGTTCATCCATACTATAATTAAGGAAATGTCTGTTTGAATGAATGTCTGAATGAATGTCTGAAACCGGCATAAGTCCGTCCTGGCTGCACCAACCGATCGAGATTTCACACGTGTGTTGACCATAACGTTATGAAGAGACAGACGAAGCCCTTTTTTCAAATTTACACATCATCGATGAATCATTTATTTATTTGTGCATTAAAATTTCCCCATTAGTTTATATGGGGAACGTCCAACGGGCCCCCTAAAGTTACACACATCACAGGCCACCGTTATCGCTGTTACCCCACTGCCCTATTTCCACTGCTACACCAGCATTGGAACAAATGGTAGCCCATACAATTTTGCACCTAACTATTGGCTAATGGCTATACTGCAGTGGTTTATCATTGATATAAAAGTACCTACTGTACACATTAAAAGGTACCCAGGAAGCATCAGGACCCCTTAGGGACTGTTCCATTTGGTGGTCCCTGGAAACACAAGCACACAGTGTGCAACACTTTGATGTGGATGTAGGGTTAATGGGCTACTGACGGAGTGTGTGTGTGTTTCTAAACCAGTGGTTTCATGATGTCCTCACAAACACCTACTTTAATGCAACAAAAATATTTATCACCAGTTAACTGTGCACCTTGCTTTGCTATGACTGGTTCGCCTTTTCCCATGATCAAGTATCCACAACTACAGCAGTACTTCATCAAAATACTTACATTATTGGTATTGATATTAAATCACATTAACCACACTGTAGATCAGGGGTCCCCACGCTTTTTTGACTTGAGAGCTACTTTCAAAATGACCGGCTCAACAAGATCTACACATCAAAAATGTGATTATTACATTACTGAAAATCTATTTCAAGGCCATCTAGAACGTTTGAGCTTTGAAATAGTGGTGATGGTGTTACTTATAGTGTTTAATAATTATGCACTTATAATGAAAAATAGAGGGGGAGAATTGGAAGATTTTCTTGTATGCTACTACTGACGTTTGAAAACAGCATTTGGGGCTTGAGTTGACAGTGATGTGATGTTGAGTTTAGTCTCTTGCACCCAACTTTCATGTTTTTTGTCCACAATTGGGAAAGAGAACTGGCAAAACGTCGGTCAAAATAACAATTATTCTCTTGAAATTTACGTAATTCAGATGTTTAAATATAATTTAACTATTGAGAGCGTAAAATGAAACCAAATGGACCCGTAAGGGTCCATTTGGTTTCATTTTAACGCTCTCAAGAGTTACAGATCTATAAGGGTTCAAGTGCCCTTATCGCCTATGTTCTATATTTTAGGGGACTGTCATGTGATCTACCAGCACGGCCTGTGTGATCTACTGGTAGATCACGATCTACCTTTTGGGCACCCCTGCTGTAAATCATTTGGTGTTAATATATTCACAATCGATACGGTCCTAGTTCATTTATATTTGTAACGCCTGAGTGTACTCGTTTTGATGGTTGGCCATCAAATCAAATCATCACGTATGTGGTACACACACAAAGCCGAGGATAGGAGGGGGTAGCGTGCTCAAAAGATCTGTACTGCTCAGATCATGCTTTTGATACTGCTTCCTTATATTGACTTCCAAAATGTGTGAGCTGGGGGAGAAATAAAAAGAAAGATAGATGCTTAGTTTAGTTTGATCAAGTCAACAGTGTAACATAAATCATTCCATCAATATTTTTTTTCATCATTTAATTTAATATGCCGTCTATGCTATTGCTTGTTAGAGCCTAATCATCAAATGCATCAAAGACATCACTTTGTGTGTGCGCGCGCGTGTGTGTTACCAATACTACATTTTGCTGCTTCTACGAGTGTGTTTTGGCCTGTATGTTACTCGTTCTCTGTTTTTTTCCCTGGCTGTTTGGCTCCTATTCGTCCCTCCTGTCTGCTTCCGCTGCGAGGCCTTCCCATGGCCCAGTTTCCCCTTTGGTCTGTTTGCTTTCTGCCTTCCCACTCATACATTAGGCTCACATGATCGCTGAAAGTGATGCTGTGCCACCACCACCACCACTACCACCACCACCACCAGCAGCAGCACATACTTTTGCTTCCAACACCCCCCACTCCTTCCCTCCAGCTCCGACATGGCGTGCTTTCATCATTTCCTCCGCCTGCACTGGCTGTTGCCATCGCGGGGGCCTATCGAATGGGGCTTCTCTGTGAGTTGGACAGATGCCTCCCGGGTTGCTGCGGAGCTGCCATTTAGGTGTATTTGACCCTCCGGAGCCAATTCAATCACTGTCTGCCCACAAGTAATATCCTCGGACTGCCCTTATCTTCGGCTTCAAATTGCGGCGCTGCCTGCCACGAGGCGCTGTGTCAGACTGGCTGCCCGAGATGAGGAAAGCAAGGGAATGAAGCGTGGGGTTCGGATAAGGACGGAAATGAGGAATGAAGAAAGAGGTGGGATGGAAATGTGGTAGTTTGTGGACGTTGTTGACATGTGTGCGTCTCACTCCTTCGTGCAACTGCATTCAATATAGGATTGCACAAATAACAGGGTAGAGTTTGTTGCAGCGTGGAGTATTATGCATTCCACACAACATTTGTAAGGGTTTTGTGTGGATTTTCTCCGCCTCTGAAGACCAGCTGCAAATTAGTCCAGACAGGCTGTATTAAAGAAAGCTTGTTGCGTAGATCACAGTGGATGTAGCAAGGAGACTGTGGTGCAGTGGGTCTGAGTTTTTTTCAAGTAACAATCAAAACATCCTAAGTAGCCTAGATTAAGCATTCATACAACAATTACTGTAATGAACCAGATCCTCCCACGCTACGTCACATCCACCAATAGTCACGATCTCTGTGCTTTGTATTACAGATTCATTTAACACAGTGGTGGAAATCAATTCAAGTACAATCTTGAGATACTTTTTTCTACGTCTTGTTACTTGGATATTATACTTGTACTCCAGCTTGCACTTTCACTGAACTAAAGATTGTACTTTTTTGCTTCACTTCATTTATTTGTTTCTTTGTAGTACAATGAATGTCACTGGGTGTGTGGAAACTTAACAGCACATTCAGCTGGGATAGCAAGACAATGTGTCTTGTTTATCGTTTCATAATAATGTTTATCCAGGGTAGATGCATGAGTTCAGTGGGGGGGTTCAGGTTTGTTTTGATTTAATTGGAGTGATAATCATTGCGTGGCTGCTTGATTTATAGGTTATTATTATTTATTGGTTCTCAATGTGGGTTTTCAAGACCTGCCAGTGATCTGTGTGCGTCTGCTTGATGCTTTCACGTATCATAACGTTCCTTCTGCTTTCAGTTTGGCTGTGCTAATTTGCAGCCTCTGAGGGTGAGTTTCCACCCAAGACAGAGCAGTTTGTTTAGACGATGAGACAAATTAAATTGCTCCGTTTCACCTCTTGCCTTATCTATCTGGTTCCTTCAATGTATTTTGTAGGAAGAAAATTTGAGGGCCAGAAATTGACAATTATGGATCCTGCTCATTGTCATTCATACAAACGTGACAGAGGCATAGGGGCTACTGTCTGCGGTCACACCATAAGCCTATCGCCAACCGTGTTCACACGCGTGACTGACTGTTGAAATTAGCCACTCTTTGTGTCCCCATGCTCCAGTGTCACAGAATATTAGCGGCCAAGTGTGTACTCTAGAGACTGAGTTAATGTGGCAGCCTTCCCACTACTGTACTCCTATTCTAATCGAGAACTTGGCATTAGCCCCACCCATAAAAATGCCACCCTGAGGTTTATCGGCCCTCAAAAGCTTCCTGCCAAACATCCTTTCCTCGTTTCCGCTCACCACACTATACTGCATTAGCTTTGATGTTGTCACATTATATATATATATATATATATATATATATATATATATATATATATATATATATATATATATATATATATATATATATATATATATATATATATATATATATATATATATATATATATATATATATATGATAATTTAAGTATTATAGTAGGTGCAAGCGGCAGCAGGATGCTTACCGGTATGCATGCTTTATGGGGTTTTTTATTTGAATTGATGGATTCAGGACGTAGTTATCCACCTATCCATCCATCTATCTTCAACCGCTTATCCATAATCGGAACCCAGGGCAACCCCACCATAGTGCTGCAGACTTCCCTCTCCAGAGCAACTTTCTCCTGGGAGATCCTGAGGCGTTCCAAGGCCAGTGAGTTGAAGTAATCCTCCAACTTGGTCTGCCCTGTTGCATCAAGGACCTAGCTAGAGAGGCATCCTGACCAGATGCCCGAACCAAGACCAAATAAACTTGTTCAGACAAGTCAAAGACTGCTTACACTGTCAGATTGCAAGTAACAGACTGGCATCAGCACAAAAGCTGTCTGCAGACAAAACATTATTTCCCCTGATGCAAATTACAGAAAGCAGCCTGCAGTAGGTATGAAACGACTGTATTGAAATACAGTGGTTGCATCGATTTTAATTTTAAAAATCATATATTTTTTCCAAAGGAAAGAATCTGTATCAAATCACTATCAAATCATTACCAATACTAAGTATTTGTGCATTGAATTTAGCAATTTTAAAAACAATAACACATAACACACACAAGTATATACTTGTATATCCATTATAATACATTTTCTCTTAGAGAATCCATGTTTCACACATATTTAATTGCCAAATAGTTACTGTATCGATTTCAAATCATTGAATCATATTGTTTCGTTTCGGTATTTATCTCAAGCTGTTGTGCATAAGGGAAAATTTGAATGTTTCCGAAATGATTAAATGTCAAAACCCGTATCAAATCTGTTCCTGTGCGTTGTGGGGAGGAAAGGGAGAATGTCCTGTAAAATTGCAGGTTTACATGGCTGGCTGGCCCTGCTAGTATAGTTGTCCCGCCGTATTTAAAGTCTAAAATGTACATAAACATTATGTGGTGTAGCCCACCAGCAGTCTCTCTCTGGAGTGCCAAAAGGTCTCACTCCAACCCACATCTTGACTCCACTGTGCCTCTCTCATCCTCCCTTCTTAACACACTCTTCCTCCCCTCCTTCCACATGAACTTCTTTACGGTCCCTCGTTCCTCCTGCACTCTCATGTGTTTTGGAAGAGCATGCCGGTGGCTGGAGTCTCCCATGCATGTGTTTTACTCTGGAGGCTCTGCCTACTGGAGCGAAGGAGTGGGCCTGACGATGATGAGCTAATGTGGCACCAGCCACCCTCCCTCCTCTCCCTATTCCTCTTTTCTATTGTGTTTCCACTGGTGAAGCTCCCACTGTGCCTCCCATTCCTGCTATTTCTCCTTCATCTCCCTCTGTCAATGTCTGTCTGTCTGTCTGTCTGTCTGTCTGTCTGTCTGTCTGTCTGTCTGTCTGTCTGTCTGTCTGTCTGTCTGTCTGTCTGTCTGTCTGTCTGTCTGTCTGTCTGTCTGTTTGTCATCTCTGAGAATGATGGCTAGTGTAGATTATTTATTTTGTATTGTAAATTGTAACGCTTGACATAATGGTGGCATGATCGGGAATCTTGCTAATATTTCTACTCTGCTGTGTGTGTGTGTGTGTGTGTGTGTGTGTGTGTGTGTGTGTGTGTGTGTGTGTGTGTGTGTGTGTGTGTGTGTGTGTGTGTGTGTGTGTGTGTGTGTGTGTGTGTGTGTGTGTGCTAGCATGCGTGCGTGTGTGGGTGCATGCGCATGTGTGGGTGCCTGCGTGCGTACTATGTTTGTGTATGTGTGCGTGTGTTTTCTGTGTGTGTAACCTCGTGTCTGGCTGTGACTATTCATTCGACATGCATGGATGCACACGGTCTGTGGGTGTCAGCTTATATGTGGTTATGTGGTTTATTGGGTTGCAGTGGGTAAAAGGGGACTTGTATCTGCCGGATACAAGGCTGTGCTTGTGCTGTTTATGTGCACTGCAGTTTTACATTTTAATTTGAGAAAACAGGAAAATGTCTCTGTGGGTGGGATGGTCGTCTTGTGCGTAGATGCGCAATGTATTGTACATGTTTCGCAAAGTCATTCGGCGTCCACTGTGTGAAATTAAATCCACATCGGCAGGCAGGCATTCAGATAAGATTAACAGGACTTGACATTTTCTAGGTTGGAGACAGATGCTTGTTCTAGTTCCCTTGAAACCCCCACCCACCACCCACACACACACACACACACACACACACACGCCCCAAACCACCCTCCATCCCCTTCTTTCTCTCCTTTGCCCTCCATTCAAATTACATTTCATTTTCGGTCTGAGGATATCTCCCTGACTCATCCAGTCTGGCTCAGACCTGTTCTCCCATTCAATCAAAACTCCAGATACTGTACTGTTATTACACAGGAAGCATGATTAGAACAGCACACGTTAGATTATGGGGCTTATTTTATGTCACATTGCGGCCAATTCATTTCTTAGCGTATATAGAGTTTCACCTCAGCAGAGAATATGGCCATAAAGGCTTATGTTAGGCTTATTAACATTCCGGGTGCAATCCATTTACTTGGGGAAACAACTCATTTCGTCTGGAGGCCCCCAAGGAGAGGGAAGCTCATTTACAATGATTACATCTGTGAGAATATGCATGTCGCTGAACAATTGACTTCTTATAGTTCCAGTCATAGTGAAGCTGGAGGGTATTAAACATTCTCATATGTGATGGATGGTTGACAGAATTGCGCGCCACATCGTGAATTATCTGCTACATTATGACATTCTGAATACACCCTCGCCTAGAGTATAGTGTGAATTAATTGATTCAAATTATAGTTCATATAGACAGTGCACGCATAACAAAGCAACGATTCGCATTTTGCACAATAATTATTCAGTGAAATATTAGTTACTTATGCCCAATGACTCCAGTCTATTCAAATCTTTCCTCTAATGTCTCTAAATGGAACTGAACAAATTCTATACATGTTACAAAACATTAGGGCTCATTGTCGCAATGGATGTAGCTACATTTTTGGTTAAAGTTAACATTGGTAGAATGTCGCTTTACATGACATTGGACATCATTTATGTATAAGCACAGTGGAAAGTCACAGGGCAATGTCACCAAGGGGCACAGGGAGGAAATGTGATTATCATTTATGCATAAAGTACCATTAACATGGTGAGACACTGGCACAAAAAAGGTCCTATAACATTTCTATTAAAGCAACTGAAGCGAGTATAGTTGGTTAATTCGTCTTCTGAAACAGTTGCTCTGAAACGAGCCACCTCAGGCAACCTCATGTCGTATTTGCACATCTGGGTGGTGGAGTATACAGTATAGGTTAATGCAGGTTGATATAGCTGAGCAGTCTTTATGGAGAGCCACTGTCATCATCACTGTCTGACGAGGATGGATGACATGCGAGAACGCCTGCCATGCAAGGCGTAAAAATGATGCACGCAAGTGCCATTATCGTGTGTGTGTGTGTGTGTGTGTGTGTGTGTGTGTGTGTGTGTGTGTGTGTGTGTGTGTGTGTGTGTGTGTGTGTGTGTGTGTGTGTGTGTGTGTGTGTGTGTGTGTGTGTGTGTGTGTGTGTGTGTGTGCACCCCCGCATTACCGAACACTATGTGTGGCCACGCAGTATACAACTGCCATGGAAGCTGAGAAATGATCTGGGGTTAACGAGCCATTGATGCCAGTGACATGTGTGTGCTTTTATAATGGTGTTGAAGGTTGTTTGAAATTCTGCAGGAATGGAATGTGTGTGCGTACGGTATGTCTGGGTATAACGGACACAAACGTGTGTGTGTGTGTGTGTGTGTGTGTGTGTGTGTGTGTGTGTGTGTGTGTGTGTGTGTGTGTGTGTGTGTGTGTGTGTGTGTGTGTGTGTGTGTGTGTGTGTGTGTGTGTGTGTGTGTGTGTGTGTGTGTGTGTGTGTGTACATGTGTGTGTGCGTGCTTTGAGTGCCCTGCATATCAAACACACTGCTAGAATTCCCAGTGCACGTTCACAAGGCTTAGCACCTTTAGTGCTAATCCTGAAACACAGTAATTGCAAGGAGATATTTTCTTTGGTACCCACTAGCCCTGCGACCACCACCAAATTGCTCATCATTAGGGAGAAGTTAATCCCTATCTATGGTGGAAGAGGCTCTGGAAGAGTAAGACTAAGACTGCTCTGGCAAACAGGGGCGGATGTAACATTTTCCAATTGGGGGGTCAGGAGAAAATGGTATGAGTCCGCTTCAACGCCCGTGGCTCTTCACGCCACGGACGATGAAGCCGCACCCATACCATTTTTGGTTACAGGACTTTTTTTAGGCAAGTAAAGCATCAATAATAACATCAGCTGTTGTTGAAGTTGCAACAGACACCCATCATTCTGTTTCCAATGATGAAATGCTGTTGGTTTAGAGCAGTGCTACAATTCTATTCTGCTACTAGCAGTAGTCGTGTTTCAAATCATTTTAAATATAAGCAGTTTAATTTGAAATATCGTGGATTGTTTTGCATGCCATCGTGTTTGGTGCCAGGGCAGACTGGACATTTAGGGGGGCATTGCCCCCCCATGCCCATGCCTGGATCCGCCCCTGCTGGCAAAGACTCCATCCATATATGGCTATGTGATGTGTTACATTCATGATGTGGCTGAGGTTCGCCCACCTACACCCACATTTCATTAGCCCATATTATTAATATATGATATAGGTATACTGTATAATTCAAGTGTAATTATCGTTACCGGTATAAGCACTCATGAGTACTTACTTATAAGGCCAAGCATTTTCAATTCAAATGAGCTTTATTAAGAGAATGTTCTTTTAAATCATAATATGCTGTATATTCACAAACCTTTTACTTTAGGTCAAGATCATAGTGTATTATAATTATATAATTGCTGTATCACATACTGTATACGGAGACTACTGTTTATACTATAATTTTAATGAAAAGATTTCTATTTTTGTTGCTGCTAGTTTTTTAGGAGGTTAACTAATCAAGCCGTTATCTGCACAATTAAAATGACTTGACAAAACTGGTGGTGAGTAGATTGTAAGGGCTCTCCTCCTTTATAGTGACTTACAGATACAGCTCGGTACTCTAGTCTAGTCTATAAACAAAGTCTGACTTAGGCGTGTTAAGAAAGACACAGATCATTCGAAAAGGTGAGAGTCAAAAGCTTCACTAGGTTCAGCTTACCTTTTCAAAGGAACAAAAGATCATGGCACAGCATTGTCCCACTGAAATCGCATCAGTTCTTCTATATCCTTTAAAGAACTCTTGTTGGTTGTTGGTGGGATCTAAAAATAATCTGTGTGTGTTATAGTTTGGATTTGCTGACGTTATTCTATAAGCAGTGCTAAATCCATCAATCTGCTAGGGAATGAATCTGGGATTTGTATGCAAGCTTGCACTGGAGTAGCAAGTGTGAGGCAGCAGACCTTATATACATTATCAAAGGGTAAGAGTCATAAATAATGGCACACGGAGCAGATGACAACTCACCTTGACTTGCTCTAATGCCTGTGATTGAGCGTCAGAGCTGCACGGCAGGACAGCTGTGAAAGATGTAAATGTATCAAGTGGAGTAATATTAGGTAAATAGCTCTGTGGATCACTTCGTACATTGTCAGCAGAAAGGGCTGCTGCTGGAATTTATTCGTTGCCATGATGGATGGCGTGACACACCTGAACGCCTCAGTATAAATATACATGGACCCGGCTTCGTGTGGGCCTATAGGTTGCACGAGGAACTAATGTCAGTCATGTGTGTGTCTCTGTCTTGCATATATATACACATGTTCACATGCTTGTGTTTGTGTATAGACACGCACATACTGTACGCATGGACGCATGCGCTAGCTCGCAGTAGGAGTTATGCAGCTCTGTGAAATTGAACAAACAAGTTAATATAATCCCCTGGCTATCTTTTACTTACCAGTGTGCTGATGTTGACAGGTGCTGGCTTATATGTGTGGCACTGGTCGTTATTTGTGTTCCAAAGCGGCTCGGCCCCTCCGGGCTTCCATCAGGGACCACAACATTCACAAATAAATTGCATTAATTCTGGGGGGTAAGTCACAGCCTTCCGGCGCTGGTCAATTCCCTCCCAGTTCTGGGCATGTGTCCATGGGCGAGCCGAGGAGGGCTGCCGTGACCCGCCAAGCAAACGGGTGGTGGGTGCCATGATTGAGAGCGCTGTCGCAGCACCTGCGGTCACAGCCCTGACAGACTGCTCTGAGCCTGTGAATAATGCAAGCTGCAGGGCTGAATGATGGGCGGTGTAATGATGCTAGTCAGAGATTGGTGTGACCAGTGACCCCAAGTGACGACACACAGAATGCCGGCCAATACCCTCGTGGATGTGGGGGGGATATAAGTAGCTTATGTTCAACCTTGATCAACAAATCTCTGTCACTGCTAGAGCAGTGCTGCAATGTCCGCTTATTATAAGCTTTGGGCTTGTTTTTTCTGTAATGTTGCTGGCTTGGGTTTGTGGTTTGCTGTGGCTTGGGTTTGCTGTGTAAACCAGTGGTTCTTAAACGTATTCATTAAGTAAGATCCCCCAGGTTATTATTATTTTCGTAAAGTTGGTTACTTATTTCTGTGGCAACACTGTGCAAGATTGGGTCTCTAGTGCTAGTGTTTCATAAATGGTGAAACTAAGTTTACCACCAGCCTTTTTCTAGGACCATGCACGCATTACTATATGAAAACATCTTCATATTGTTATGTGATGTAGCCCTTAAATCAGAATTGTGAAGTTCTGTATTATTTTGTACATAGTAAAATGCTCCAGGTTAAATACATATCCTATCCTAGAAAAAAAAATCATTGGTGTCAAACTCTTCGAAATTTCCCTAGAGGAGCTTTAGAGTGGAGTCTTTGCTCACATTTAGTATTACCCTAGAATTCATTTGGTTTTTCAAATAACACATAATCAGAGATGTACTCATTTTACCCACTGGCCAGTTCCATGCATTACAGTTTATACTACTCACACAACCTGAGGCCTATTCTACAAATCAGTAGTTCTCAAACTTTTTCTTGCCAAGGACATGGACAATTTCTGTCTGGTTAGCAGTTTTTTGAATGTGTGTAGAGAATCTGGTGCAACTCTAGCAGATAGTTAGGAATGTAGTAAGCATGTAATATGATTTTTTTCTTACTGTTGCTGTTAATGTTACTGTTTTGAGAGTGTATAAGTGCTCTAAGGAATGCTTGTACAAGTAGTCAGTAGACCACATTGAAGGTGTACCAAGTGTGGACCGGGTTGAATTACTTGTGTTCTGTGAGAGTGGCAGTTTTGAGTGCCACTCCATGATTAGAAAATCTTAGAATGTTTTGCGCCAAGGACATCCACACAAGAGATGTTTTTGTGAATGCCACACAAAGTTATATTCAAAAAGGTACAGATGCTCACAGCTGCATGTGCTGTAAGCTTCTGTTATATGAACCACTGTTCTAAACCACTGTTCCAAGGTGTTTTCTGCAAGGTACATCAAGGCTTTATTTCTCTTTATTATCCAGGTTATTTGACGGATACAAATAAATTAATAAATTGAGAACAGCAACTTTGAAACTAACAATACAACAAACCATTTTCTTGCTTACGGCAATGAAAGTATAGTAAGCTTGTATGCCAGGTGTGGCTGTCCGTCCAGCACAACATGTTCGCCTCATAAAACAACAGTGTTGACCAAAAAGAATACATTATCGGTTTCTGCACTGTCTATTTCTCAAGCAATGTTGAACTGTAAATTACATTGTTTAGTTGGTTGCCATGGTGGCTACGTGGATACAGCATAAAATCATGAATTTTTTAAAAAAATTCTCTGCTCTCATTCTTCATCCCTTGTACAAAAATCAAAATGGTAGATATGCCGTCTCCTAGTGTGCTGTTTATGCAAAATAGTGATTGGTTTAGAGAAAGATTTCTTGGAATTGTCCAGTGGGGCTTGGCCTGGTTGATTACAGTCAATCTCTGTTTGCTCTGATTCGTTCTCCTCTGTGCGTTTCTTAGAATGTGTGAATTGTGTAACAATGGCCTCATCCCTTCTTTGCACATCAGAAGATTTTCCTTGTCTCATGTGTGTGTGCACACACATATAGGCAAAGAGTAATGCTGGTATTGGCATAGTATACTATAGCCTGATGGAATTAATGAAATTATATACAGTATGAGCTATGATCCAACGTCTGTTTTTTCTTTGCACCAGTTCCATGTGTCATTCAGTCCTTCCCCGGGGTTGTGTAGACTGGCGAGGGAAAGGGAGTGAGATTGAGGGAGCAGGCGATAGAGGCAACTCAAACTAGAAAGAGATTGCGTCGTGTTCTGGGCGGCCGACTGGTTACCAAACGCAGTATGTGCTGGCACCGCTATGATCTTCAAAGCCAGACAGCCCTGTTCCCCCTCTCCTTTGCTCCCATGTTCCCTTTCTCCAGAGAGCCGTAGCAGGCAGGCCGCCTTCAGGCGCGAAGACATTTCTGTTTCAAAGTTTCTCATGGTCTCTTCCCATCACATACTTGCAGGCTCTCTATCTCTATAGCCCTGCATCCCCCTCCCTCACACGCTTCTTCTCCCCCTGTAACGATATTGAAATTAACTTTGGTTTGTCAATCACATGTAGTTAAGGAAACGAATATTCAGACATTCAGGCATTCATTTCTTCAAAGGTGGAATAGGCAACACATCCAGAAAGAGGCAAGGACTTGTTAATTAAAAAAATCAACAGCTGCAGTCACGATACTAGTTCACTTGCCTCACCAGCCTGCTCCTTTCTCCTCCGAAAGAATGAGAAAAAAAAAACATTACTGTCTGCTGCCCCTCAATCTCTCCCCTCCTGCCTGCATGCATGCTGACACAAAAGCAGAATGTGCCATTGTTCTGTTTTGTCCAAACTGGCAAACCCTCTCTTGAGTAAGGTCCTCTGCTTTCGATTTTCTTTGTCAGAGTAGTAATGAACAAAGTGGTTCTTGGAGGTCGTTTGTGTATTTTGGTTCCTCACAAAATTCCTCCCCACAGTGTCTTCATCTGCTGTTCTTAACTATCACCTCGAGCCAAAACAGTTTTCTTTTTCTTTGCAAGAATGACGTAGCTTTTCTCCGCAGGGCGTCGATTCCATTTTACATTTAATCAAGATGAACTATTGTTCTCAGCCTGAATACAAATGTTAATTACATGCATGTGGCGATATCTTAATTCAGTGCCATGACAGAGTGATGGTATTGTTTACCCAGCAAAAAGAGCCCCACGGAGGTCTTTCACAATGCTTTATGAGTCTGCTTAACAGACGTGATTAAAGACCTGCTCTCTGGGTGGGTGTTCAGTTTCAACTGAGAAATTCAACTCACCTCCATTAGATCTATGGCGATGTTTGTGAGAAGTGCTCGTCTCTTTAAACATGCACACTCAGATAAAGGTGGAAAGGTGCATCAGGAATATTTGTTACATATGTTGTTCCCATAAAAGGACAAGAATGAAATGTGTCACAATCGGCAGTCCTCTTCTATAGGAGTTGGAAAGACTTAAAGCTACAGAGAAAAACAGGGATCTGGTGGCTAGTAGCCTGTTTTCTAAATGAAAGATGTGCACAGGAGGGCAGCGCCTGGTGACTTTGACTCATTCATCAAAGTCACCAACGTCTTTATCTTGTGTTTGTGTTTCTTTTTCTCTCATACAAACGGACACACTGACTGTTATTCGCTCAGTCTCTCTCATTCTCTCGCTCTCTCTCTGACAATCTCTCATCAACAGTGACATCCAGCTTCGATGCAGCAGCTTTCCCCTTTCCTTAACATATGGTCTGACCATACAGTATATGGATGGAGTGTGTGTTGAATACAATGGTTTGATGAGGGCCACTGATTTTCAGGCCTGTTGAGAACTCTATTTTTTGCCGGCTGCACCAATAAGTCTAGAGTTTGAATGGACAGGTATAAGTCAAAAGGGAGACATCGAAGAGGAAGATGGGCGGAGAAGGATCTACAGGTCCATATAAGGGTTAGAGGTAAGATGTAGATTTGCCTGTCGGCTCCATGTATGCAGATCTAGTTTATGTCCCAGTCTAGTTTATGTCCCAGCCAGATTTCACGAGAAGGTGATTCTAGGGCCTACAGTCACAATTATTATACAAAGTAAAGCACTTGGTAACTATGTTTCGAAAAGTGCTTTATAAATAAGTTTACTATCATTATTATTTATTTATTGGTTTGCTTGTTTGTTTAGATTAGGAGAAGGGAATCCCGACCGTCACCAGGATTTTCCAATCTGCGGTGAAATGTTGACTCTGTCCAGTCTGTGATTTATCCATGTTGTGTAGCATAACGTTGTGTATCATAAAATAAAATCATAAAATCATAAAATTGAATCAGCGTAACGGAATCAGTGTTAGGGACTTTACAGACGAGTAGTATTGTTTATTGCGCACCTGCTCGTTTTGTGCACACCCGCGATTTATTTTAGAGCTTTTGCTGTCCGTGGGTCCGTTACAGACTGAAAGTGGTTAAAAGGAGTATTTGCACTGTTGTACATGACATACAGTACTGCAAAATGCCCAAATGAATTATATGGTAGACGGTAGTACTTAGGTGAATTTTGTCTCACTCAGGCCCAGGGTTCTACCTTTAGGTTCGGGTGTGAATCAGGTCTATATATATTCCATGAGATCTTGTCAGTTCCAGGCCCAGTGCTCTGTATGTGTGTTCCGACTTTGCAATGAGTTAGCATCATGAGGGCAAAATAAGGCTACGCAGAGGAGGAAAGGAAATGCATACAGACATTCTGACAGGCAACTAGATCTTCGTTGCAGATAGCAGATCAAAGGTCTCCCGGTGCTGTAGACTTGTGGGAGGTATATGAGCACGTACAAAATACATGTGTGGGTATAGAACAGTGGTGGTATACGGCACTATCTAGCAACATTTTCCCTATTAAAAAGTTATCCATTCTTGATATTTGTCTACCATGGAGGACTCATATTAGACAAGGTTCACCTGTCAACAGTATACAAAAAAAGTCTGGGGTAAAGAATAGAAGAAAGCAGATGTTTGTGTGGTACTCAGCTCTGGGCAAAATATACGTGGTTTGAACAGAAATGAGAAATCTGTGTGCAGGTTGCCACTTTGTGCATCTATGTGTAATGCTTTGGCAAGCAGTGATGCAGAAATCTTTCATGAAGGTATAATAATGGATTCATGCAATTATTATTATCATTGTCGAAACTAATTGTAAGCCTATGTGAATCATAATTGTCTTCACCAGGCCGAGGGCTGGTGTGTGCATCCGTCTGTCTGTGTGTCTGTCTGTCTGTTACCAGCTACAGTACGTAATCTCCGGCATCATTAATCCATTCCAGATGAATGATGAACCTCTGCCCCTGTTATAGCAGGGGACAAAGGCAGCTTTTCACATTCTTACCTATAAATGCACTGATCTGCATGAAACGTTGCATGCACCTTCTCTAGAGGACAAGGATGAACCTTTAACCTGTATTGTTGTGCTTGTTATAGCGCTACCAAGAGTCACATCTTTGTAAATACACACTCCTCCAGATTCAGTCCCAAAATCCATGGCAATCCATCCACCAGCTAGATACAGTAGTGGTTCGACGTGATGTTTTCTGTTTGGGAAGGAGTGAAGAGACTATTTTATGCCCCCCCCAAAAAAAAAAAAAAAAAAAAAAAAAACCTGAATCTAGGCAAAAACACATTGGTACTCTGCTACAAAGTTAACCATTATGTACAGCATATGAACAGTATTCCTATTAACTAATTTACCGCGATCGGATCTTCTTTGTTTTCTCCCCATTGCCACGGCTCAAACCAGTTCGATCGGTAAAAACCCTTATTTTGAAGCTCAGATCTCCTAAACAGGATGTGCTGTTTCTGTCATGCTGTTTCTGGCCCTCCAGACTACAGGATTGCACATTCCAACTTTCGGCCGGAAGTGTGACGTCACGTCCTCCTTTTTTGAATGGGTATCTAACGGGAAATCCACGAGCAGCTCGAGCACGGCGTACAAAGAATATTAATATTGTTTGATTCATGGGGAAAAATAGCATTGCTAAAATTTCCAACACCTTTGCTTTGTGTTCTGGTTTAGCCTCTGAATCTAGTCATTTTTATTAACCTGCCATCAATGCAATATTCAACAGCACCAGTGAGGTTTACTCAGTATTACCCACTTCAGCTAAATAGCTGAAGCGAAGATGAATAAAAACAAGGTACAGTATGACTGTACCATGCTCATATAGTGCCTTTAATTGAATGCCACCAAGGTGGTGTTTTGAGTGCATTCACTCTTACCCAGATTTATCGACAAGCATTAACCAGTTTGTTGCAGCTTGGACTGGTTTTCTGTGTGGGTAAAGTCCTGCCTTAACATTGTCTTGCAAACTTTCTGAAATCAAATGCCATTATCAAAGCTCACCTCTGATTCTACGTTGGATAGCCTTTCTTAAATGTCAGAATTGTTTTTTCCAACCATTCCGCTGCCTACTCCTCTTCTTCCAAAGGCCAGGCTTTTCAGGGAATGTCTTCACTGGGCCTACTCAGTCTCCTCCATCCAGTCCATCGCAGTCCAATCCCACGTTATAGTGATATATGAAGCCGCTACCGATGCCGTGAAGAAGGCTTGTAGTTGAGGATCCACTGTGCTTTAATCTGAAACAGAAATAAATCACAAGAAGTCCCATCTGCACAGACCTTGAATTAGGGGTATCAAGAAGGTAACCAGCAGTGAGCTTATGCTAATGCAGGTCTCAGTTTTACAAAGGATAAGTGTTACCTGAATATTTTAAGCTGTCTTCCATCATTAGTGCTTCATTAAGGCAATGAAACCCTGCCTCGATTCATGTCATAGCATCAAATTAATCTCCTCTTTTCTCTTGCTGTACCTTTCTTCTTCCAATCTACTGTAACAGACAGTAAGTGCAATTAATCGACGGCATGCCGGGCTTGCTGTACATTGATTCTACCCATGGCTAATTTGTTATTTAGGTTAAGGTTTGAGGTAGTAAGAACCTTCATGTTCTCATGTAAGAGAATATAGTGCTTGTCTATGGCAGCCAAGCCTCAGTTTGTGTCCCAATTTTCAATCCCACAGTTTTGCCATTTAAAGGAGAATTCCACACCAAAACACTTTGGCCATCAATACACGTTGATTTCTGTGACATGATACATAATATCCTTGATTTTTGTCACAGATGCCCCATTTTCTACATTTCACCATGAGGTCAGTTGCAGTTGCAGCCTCTGTTGCTGTTGCGCCAGTGCAGTTTGCATGGCCGCACGTTGTCTTTATTCTAATGCGGGTATTTCTGTAACTCCAAACTTATTTTTTAATACATCACATAAGCCACATACTACAAGATAATTGGACCACTACATGATTTTTAAAAAGTCAGCCGGCACCCGTGCGACAAGAGTTTAGACCAGAATGATTAGAGAGGAGAGTGCCAAAAGGGACAAACTGCCATATTGAGCCAGTTATACACCTTCACATTCAGTACATCCTGTAATATTTTGTGGCCAGATGTCATTTCCTGGGGTTTATTATGACAGTAGATGAGTAGATCATAGTGAAAAAAATAAATACATGTAAAATGTGTAAACAAATACCGTTTTATCCCCATGTTCGAATGCCCCCCCAACTAAAATCTGTGAAACTAAAGAAAGCAGCAAATTAGAAAAAAACAACATCCATCTTTTAATTTCTCTGATAACAACCTAAAACATGAACCTTGGTTGAAAAACAAAAACAAAGTTGCCCTTTAAACTCTGTCTCACTTGCTTGATCAAACTCACTAACTCATTCATGTGTCAATCTTGTGTCTGTGGACTTTCAGAGATTCTTTATTATTCATTGCCATTGTTTTCACTGGACAACAAGCTGTCAGCCGGGCCTTCCATCACATGGAATCATAGTGGCTCTGTCAGCAAATAGGAAGTGACAAGGCTGACAGCCCTGCCAGTGTGAATGGTGAAGCAGAGAGCCAAATGTCACAGACGACCCTGTCAAAAGCCCAATCTCGTTCTTATAATGAGATCCTTGGCTTTCAAATGCACACATTTAAAGTGTTGGACACGCCAGAGCTCTCTGCCAACAGATTAGTGTTTTTGTTTTGTGGCTGGGACATTTATTACAGTACACTGCAGATATTCATTCATTGAAGTACTCAGAAGTAAAATTCAAACTTTCAAACGTATTATTTCTAACTTAGAAAAGTATTGGCATGAAGGTGCCAAAGTAAGTCCAGACATTTTCTGAAAAAATATCTTTACGAAAAAATACCAGATCTACTGTATCTTCACGCTGGGTGTGACTCCAGCACCTCCATAAGTAGGTCTTGTGTGATTATTAAATACAACACAACACGGAAGCAAATTACTCTTAATACAGTATAATCCTACCTTTTCATCAAATAATTCCATGATAGGAAAGATTTTAAAAATAGAGATTAAACCATTAAGAGACTGACAAGCTTTATATTGTACGGAGCCCCCTAGGGGACATAATTATTTTTGTGTTTTTTGCACCTGCACTTTTGCTTTTTCACTCTGCCTTTTACTTTTTATACTGCGCCTTTTACTTTTTCACTCACTTTTTTTTTTTTTTTTTGTCTAAGCGTTTTACTTTCTTCTATACTTTTTGCAAAAATCGCTGAATGAGATTTTTTTCAAACTCGCACTGCCAGTTTGAACTGGCACTGCCAGTTTGAACTGGCACTGCTAGTTTGAACTGGCACTGCTAGTTTGAACTCGCACTGCTAGTTCAAACTCGCACTGCGAGTTTGAAACTCACCCTGCGAGTTTCAAACTCGCACTGCCAGTTTGAACTGGCACTGCTAGTTCAAACTCGCACTGCGAGTTTGAAACTCACCCTGCGAGTTTCAAACTCGCACTGCCAGTTTGAACTGGCACTGCTAGTTTGAACTGGCACTGCTAGTTTGAACTGGCACTGCTAGTTCAAACTCGCACTGCGAGTTTGAAACTCACCCTGCGAGTTTCAAACTCGCACTGCCAGTTTGAACTGGCACTGCTAGTTTGAACTGGCACTGCTAGTTTGAACTGGCACTGCTAGTTTGAACTGGCACTGCTAGTTTGAACTCGCAGTGCCTTTTAATCAGACATTAGTTCAGATTGCCGAACTAGCAGGCCAATCTGGGTCAATCTGCTCCCTCCCTCCCTCCTTCCCTCCCTCTCTCCTTCCCTCCCTCCCTCCCTCCCTCCTTCCCTCCCTCCATCCCTCCTTTCCTCCCTCCCTCCATCCCTCCTTTCCTCCATCCCTCCATCCCTCCCTCCCTCCATCCTTTCCTCCATCCCTCCCTCCCTCCATCCTTTCCTCCATCCCTCCCTCCCTCCATCCTTTCCTCCATCCCTCCCTCCCTCCATCCCTCCTTTCCTCCCTCCATCCCTCCCTCCCTCCTTCCCTCCTCCTCCATCCCTCCATCCCTCCTTCCCTCCATCCCTCCCTCCCTCCATCCCTCCCTCCCTCCTTTCCTCCTTCCCTCCCTCCCTCCATCCCTCCGTCCCTCCCTCCTTTCGGGCGACCCTTATCAAAGGCTTTTGTTGTGCTTGGAGTCCTTGGAGAACATTTAGGTATGGTATTGATATGACAATAGCCTAGTGGGACAATTTGCATTTGATTAGGCTCCCCCCGACTTTTGATACATCCCCTGGAGCCCCCCTTAAACTGCAATAGAGTTGACACCAGGGCCCACAATTTATTCCGCATTTCAGAGAAAAGAAATATACAATAGCTCCTGTAGCCAGCATGCATTGTTTTATCATCTCAGCATCTGTGAATGTTGTTTGCAAGTTCGGGGGAACCCCCAGAGACCACCACATGCAGTTGCACTACTTCTCTTCACACGGGTGTGATCCCCCCTTCTTCTTGCTAATGATCAATGATCAAGCTTGTTATATGTGTTTTCTTGTTATATTGTAGCTATTTCTTGTTGTTCTGTTCTTGCTTCGACAATGTAAATGTATGTTTTCTCATGCCAATGAAGCCATTTGAATTGAATTGAACTGAATAATGATCAGTGATCAAGCAACACGGAGAGACTGCAGTTGCAGTCTCCTTCATATGTAAGTCAGTCGCATGTTTTGCCATGCATCATGGCATTTTTAGTGAGCTTTTAATTTTTTCCTCGTACAATCTGAACCCACAGGTTACCGGCATTTTGCGACAGTGTTGATTTGGCACAATAGCGGGAGCGATCCGAGCGATATTTGTCTATTATATTTGTCATTTGATTTCAAGTTCCTGCGCGTGAAACCAGAATCAATGCAAAATATGCCGCCCTTCGCTTCCCTCGTTCGTTCACATTCATACATAGAAACGTCATGTTGCAGAATGAACGCAGCATCACACAAAAAATAAATAAAGGAGAGAAGAGCCGAGGAGTCAGTCGGTGGACACACCGACGCAGACATGCATAAATGCAACCTTAGGTGGTCCTCCTCACAATGCTCGTCGGGGCCGGCCAGGCAGTTATTTTTACCTTAACAAGACGTATGTCTTGCTAGATCCAGCAAAACTGCTGGAAATAAACTCCCTTGGAAAGCCTCAACATGCAGGAGAGCTCCGATTCTCCGAAGTTACTTTTTTTAAGAGTTGGGACAGCTCGCGCTTCTGTTCATGCAGCCTAGAACTGTGACAAACGAGTCAATAGTTAGCCTACCTATGCGGTGATGTGATATGACGACCCAGTTCAAAAGACTTTAATTAGCATTTCTATGATGAGGGTCGTAGCGTAGGCCTATTGTTCTTTTCGCACCTCGGAACAATGTAAGGATTTTTTGCCCAATTCTCACGGCACACTTCTGCTTATCCCAAGTCACACTAAAGTGACGTGGCACGGTCGTTGGGAATGACTGCTCTATGACATAGCATTGAGGAGTTATGGCAGAAAATAGTATCGACCAATCAGGTGAGGGGGCGGGGCTAAGTTACACCAATCAACGTCAGGGACTCCATACCGAGTCCAAATGTACCTCCATTATGTCTCTATGACATAGCATTGAGGAGTTATGGCAGAAAATAGTATCGACCAATCAGAAGAGGGGGCGGGGCTAAGTTACACCAATCAGAAATCAGTAATATTGTAATATAATATAATTGAAATGAAGGTAATAATTAATAACTAACATATTAACAAGGGGGGAGGGAGGGAAGGAGGGAAGGAGGGAAGGATGGAGGGAGGAAAGGAGGGAGGGAGGGAAGGAGGAAAGGAGGGAGGGAGGGATGGAGGGAGGGAGGGATGGAGGGATGGAGGGAAGGAGGGATGGAGGAGGAGGGAAGGAGGGAGGGAGGGATGGAGGGAGGAAAGGAGGGATGGAGGGAGGGAGGGATGGAGGAAAGGATGGAGGGAGGGAGGGATGGAGGAAAGGATGGAGGGAGGGAGGGATGGAGGGATGGAGGGATGGAGGGATGGAGGAAAGGAGGGATGGAGGGAGGGAGGAAAGGAGGGATGGAGGGAGGGAGGAAAGGAGGGAGGGAGGGAGGGAGGGAAGGAGAGAGGGAGGGAAGGAGGGAGGGAGCAGATTGACCCAGATTGGCCTGCTAGTTCGGCAATCTGAACTAATGTCTGATTAAAAGGCACTGCGAGTTCAAACTAGCAGTGCCAGTTCAAACTAGCAGTGCCAGTTCAAACTGGCAGTGCGAGTTTGAAACTCGCAGGGTGAGTTTCAAACTCGCAGTGCGAGTTTGAACTAGCAGTGCGAGTTTGAAACTCGCAGGGTGAGTTTCAAACTCGCACTGCGAGTTTGAACTAGCAGTGCGAGTTCAAACTAGCAGTGCCAGTTCAAACTAACAGTGCCAGTTCAAACTGGCAGTGCGAGTTTGAAACTCGCAGGGTGAGTTTCAAACTCGCAGTGCGAGTTTGAACTAGCAGTGCGAGTTCAAACTAGCAGTGCCAGTTCAAACTAGCAGTGCCAGTTCAAACTGGCAGTGCGAGTTTGAAACTCGCAGGGTGAGTTTCAAACTGGCAGTGCGAGTTTGAAAAAAATCTCATTCAGCGATTTTTGCAAAAAGTATAGAAGAAAGTATAACGCTTAGACAAAAAAAAAAAAAAAGTGAGTGAAAAAGTAAAAGGCGCAGTAGAAAATGTAAAAGGCAGAGTGAAAAAGCAAAAGTGCAGGTGCAAAAAGTAAAAGGCGCAGTAGAAAAAGTAAAAGGCAGAGTGAAAAAGCAAAAGTGCAGGTGCAAAAAACACAAAAATAACTATGTCCCCTAGGGGGCTCCGTAATATTGTCTTGTTCATTGTAGTGTGGCTTCATGGCATTGCTTGCGGTGTTAATTAGGCTACTTACAGTATATTACAATGCAAGATACAAATACAGAAGACATATGGGGATTTGTAGGATAATTACTTATCACAGGGAACAACAGGAAAGTATCTGGGCAGTGGAAATGAAACCGACAACAAGTATAGTTCTTGAGTTTTCTAGATTCTAAGCAACAGCTAGCCTCTTGTCCCAGTCTTATTCATCTGCGAAGAGAAAAGCCTGTTCATAGTATACGGCAAGACGCTACTGGCGCTATTGTCGGTCGGAAAATCCGTCAGATGTATTCACCTGGGATATGATATTTTGCTGACCAATCAACTTCCAAGGCTGGACCTTGTTTGTTTGTTTGTTTGGGAGTTTAAAGGTAAAAAAAAACACCAGCCCCCCACATACTGGCTATGCATTCTCCCCAGATAAAACAATTCACATCACAGGGTTTACAGAGGAAGAAACTCATCTTAATTAGCCAGGGTCTCTATTAGGAATTGCTAAATTACCGCCTCCATGAGACAGGCGTTCCTTCTCACATCACTGCACTTTAGAAAACAGTTGCCTGTCTGGCTTTTATTCAGCATTTGCAAACTCTGAATCATTGCTTTGAACTAAATGTATTGCCTTAATTAATTATTTAATGCCTTTTAATTATGTTTAAACATAGTGGATGAGGCATTTGTCACAAAGATATTTTTTTCAAATGAGAGCAAATGTGTTTGTTGATTTCCGTTTTTTTTTTCTCTTTTGTTTAATCGTTCATTAGAGATGTCTGCTGTGTGATACAAAGTCCCTTTTCTCATGTCATGAGGAAAGGGACTTCGAAGGGACTTTGATATTCAAATATGTACATTCCATGATGCAACTACAAAAGCCACATTAATGACTATTGGGGTGGATAGTGTAATTTCATAATCCTTAAAACACTTGGGTTTGAGTTAAAAGGCAGAATAATAACCCGAATAATTGGCTGAGAGATTGTTTTAAATCCTCTTCTGGGGTCTACTGCATTTCTGTAGATTTTGCCACATAATCCTTGTGATAGAGACACTGGGACAACAACGCTATATTCACCAATATTCCTGTGAATGTTTTCTCCAACAAATTGAATTGGATGTGTTGGGAGATTAAAAACAACAAGGGTGGGCATACTGTCACTGCACTACAGTGTCTCCTACTCTATGTCATGGTGTCAGGTCTGGCCTGTTCAGGAGGGAGTGGAACTGTATGGCATGTTCCTCTGCATGTGTTATACTGTCCCAGTAAAATATCCTGAGGTGAGGTCAATAGAAGCCATTGGCAACTTCATGGTTGTCCACACAGTCCCCAAACCAAATTGTAGGGGCTTTGGACTGGTGGGGTGTTGCTTAATGACTAAATTGGGCTCACATGCATGCAATCCCAAACTGTGGGATAAGTAGCGTATAGTAACTGAAGTTTAGGGTTACTCTAGTCGGGCATTCGGGCAACCACACTAATAAAGTATAGGATTACTAGAGTCTGCTTAATACAATACAATACGATCTTGAAGATCATGTAATTGTGACAGGGTCGGTTTTAATTGTGTCAGTGTTCTTGAAGATTTATACATTATCTGTACCCATATTTCAACCCAATATACACTATCAGTTGTTCCATTGTTTAAATCATAATAACTTAATTGTCTCTCTCTCACTCACACACACACACACACACACACACACACACACACACACACACACACACACACACACACACACACACACACACACACACACACACACACACACACACACACACACACACACACACACACACACACACACACACAGTAATACTGCTTTCAGTGCTGTGGCATGACCCATAACATATAAAGTATGTTTTTATTGATTATTTTTCACAAACCAAGTCCCTGCTTATTACTAAAAATAGACTTAAAAGACATTTCAATATGAAAGATCTGTCAGTGTAAGGCGCATCATTGGCAGACTGGGTGTTTTGGGTCATCATACTTAAAACCTTTGCTGTGGAATTGGATTGCCTTTGTGCATTTGACTGTTCAGGGTTGAATATATCCCCGCGTGCAATTTACCCCATTTAATTTTCAATCTTTTCACTTGAGTTTGTGGGGCGGAGCACCCCAAGCTCATTCGCCCTGGAAGCAATCTGGCTTTTGATTAAGAAATGCATTTCAATCCGGCAAAGTTAATCACCATTTTGCTTTTTGCCTAAGTAATGAGCTTCTTCGCCCAGAAAATCAACACAATTTGTCTCCCCACTTCCTTCCTTCTCATAACTTCAAGCCCTAAAGGTATGCCGTGTTTTCCATTTGTCACTTTGATTCATATCCACTTAATTTTCAAGAGCATTTTACATGAAGGTTACATGCTTTTCCCACCCTTGGTACAGGACAAAAACATCTCACAAGTACTATTTAATCAATCTGTCAGAATTACATACATGTATTTATATTATGTACATTATGTAAACTCCATTAACTTAGATGTCATGCAATTGTCATTGCTAAGCAGGTAG
>CM076984.1:24132952-24617952 GCA_039105355.1 Benthosema pterotum | reverse complement strand
GTTTTTTTTCCTCCTGTGGCCATGGGAAAACAGTGTGCACACAGTGTGTGTACACTTGGCTGAGCAGTGCCACATCTCATCAGCATATCGTTAAAAATGCAGGTCTGAAGCTTGCCTCAGACCCGCTGCAAGAGAAAGATCTATACTGTAAGTAGAGTACCTGGTATGTTAATGCTGTATAGCGTGGGAGACCATGTGGGATTTAATGTCTACACGAGAGGGAGATGCAGACAGACAGACATTCGTCTCACGCAGAAGGTGAGACCGTCCTTATTGTGTCTTGTTTGCCCTTGTGGTATGAGTCTGACAAAATGCAAAAACAACAAAAACAAAAGTCATTGTGTATTAACAAAACATACAGTATATTATACAATGTGTGTATAATGCTGCATGTCAACAGCTGCCAGCGTGTGCTTGGATTCTCGCATTTTGTTGTGTATCCTGTGACTGTCCAACATGCAGGATAATAGTAGTTTAAGAAAAGACTGATATGAGCCATGACTTATAGGAAGGTCTACCGTGAGTATGCAGATCTCAGGCTGTTGTTAATGTTAATGTCCTTATCATGGTGTTGAATCTATGTGCTGAAGAGACGGCTTTATTGAGTTCACTTTGCTGGGTATTTGTATGCCTGCACAGCGCTGTCTATGTGTCTTTCCATCTGTGTGACGCGCTATGTGTGTGTGCGTGTGTGTGTGTGTGTGCGTGCGTGCGTGCGTGCGTGCGTGCGTGCGTGTGTGTGTGCGTGCGTGCGTGCGTGTGTGTGTGTGTGTGCTGGTATAGAGGGGCAGATGTGGTGTGTGTGTGTGTGTGTGTGTGTATACCTATGTATGTCAGGAGCCATGGGTGGATTTTAACCCACAGCAGAGGTTACTTTTAACCTGCAGCGCATGTCGGGAGCAATGGTGTAGAGTAGAGTAATGGCTATAGGACTGTTGGTATGTCTGACCAATGTATGCACCCCACGGGCAAGTGTCTGACACCAGACTGATTACACCTCAAAATACATTCATCAATAATGGGATACATTACATTGCTGTACCCAAGCTGTACTTTTAGTGTTCACATTTGTTTGAGCAGGTAAGGTAAAGGACTAGTATAATAAAATAAATGGACAATCTGCAATGAGAAGTTAAGCAATTACACTATAGTATGTGCACCATGGAGAGAGGAGAATGAAAGAGATACAGTAGGAGTGATTGCTACAGTAAGAGTGATTGCTAGAGGAGTCACCCTACACGTCTAACTACAATAGATAACTGAAGCAGGCACATGAAGGGAGCCTGTGTGCGTGCGTGTGTGCGTGCTTGCTTGCTTGTGTGTGTGCGTGTGTGAGAGGGAGAGAGAGAAAGATGATGATGAGGATCCATGTGAGGAGGGAACTAAAAAATTCCGACTGAGCTATGTGAGGTGTAGTGGCCTCACAAGGGCCATCGAGGAAGCAAGAGAACAAGGGATCATTACAGGGAGAGGAGAACAGCTGAAAGATGAGAGGAAAGTAGAGGGATCTATGATGATGGGAGCGATTGAAGAGGAGTGATGATGCGCCTGCTGCCAACCTAATGCGCTCTCTCTGACCCCCCCCCCTCTCTCTCTCTCTCTCTTTCTTTCTTTCTCTCTGTCCCCCTCACTCCTCTTGGGAGACATTCACTCAAATGTTGACACCGCAACAAAAGTTCCATCATCCCGGCCAGCACACAATTTGTTTTGTTTTTTTGTTGGCAAACCATCCAAGCTCTAAGTAAGTGTGTGTGTTTGTGTGAGGGGTTCATACATACAGTATACCTGCATATGTGTGTGCATTTGTGTGGGTTGGGGGGTATAGTCTGAGTGCGGAGTGTTGCAGTAAGGTCATGTCCCGCTGCAGGGTGCTTCCCTCCCTCTGACATCATGTCAACCACACATACACCAGAGGTCGCAACCTAGAAAACAGTCTTTTGCCACTAATTGAGTGCGAGTGTGTGTGTGTGTGTGTGTGTGTGTGTGTGTGTGTGTGTGTGTGTGTGTGTGTGTGTGTGTGTGTGTGTGTGTGTGTGTGTGTGTGTGTGTGTGTGTGTGTGTGTGTGTGTGTGTGTGTGTGTGTAAATGTGTGCTTGTATCTAAAAGATATGCAGATGGCCTCTTTTAGAAGCTACTGACCGAAAATGTGTACAGTATGTCCCCACAGGATCCGAACTGATAAAGTTAGCCGATATGCTTGTTTCCTTACTAAATAAAAGGTTGGCATCGGTTATGCAGTGCTTGAATGGAAAAAAATGTTTATATTGTCAAATAAACATAAAAAAGGGAAACAGATTAATTAGTAATTACCAAGCCCCAATGCCTTCACTGTCTTCCGGGCCCCAATTTGACAGACCCACATTGGAGTAGAACAGGAGATAATGGAGCCCGACCTCCGAATAGAGCTGCTGCTATTATTATAATTCTGGCTCTGGGCTGGAAAGCAAGGGTGCTGGAACCGCAACCCACAGGGAACCACCTCTCATAATGAGTATGAGAACCGTTACCAAAACGTCACTCCTGAATACACTAGTGATGTAGACCTACCTCATCTTACTCAGCTATGGAAGTTAACACAGGAGGTAAATGTATTCCTTGAATTCATGGAAGACAATAAATATTTTGGTGGCAAATTATAGAAAATTTGTAATCATTTAGAAGTACTGCATTTTGGCAATACAGTATGTATGTAATGTATTAAGTTACATAGTGCGATATTACCCAACACTGTCTTTTACTATAGTATTCCTCAAGATACATTTTGTCAATCTTAAATTAGTACCGGTACTCAACACAAGCAGAACCAAGTTCATGCTTGTTTTGCTAGTGCAGGAGATATTGATTTCAACGGTCCCGATTGAATTACTAGCACCAGTAGTACATATTGAAAATGCCAAACTGTGGCAAAAATTTTCATTACTGTACAGAAAGAGATCCACTCTCCCTTTGAATTATAGGAAAAGTATAGTTAATGCCTACACTATACTGATATAGTCAGATATGCTGCTGCGTCTACTGTCAAATCCCTAGACTCAGTTTATCACCCACAGATTCATTACTTGAGTTCCCTACGACACTCTCCATTGCATTCTGCATGTTCTCTGTGGCACAGAGGCATGATAAACGCTACCAGTATCTCTAGCAGCACGTAAATCCCTTATTGGACATTCACAACCCTATAACATCTATGCTGAAGGTCTGTGTTCTATTCTCTGCATATTTTGTTCTCCTAACTTCTTACCGTTGATTTTAAGCTTGCATATTTTGTTGATTTGCAAGGTTTAATAAAGCTTTGACCAGCAATTTATGAGTTTATAACAACTTTATAAGAACTCTTCTCTTGTGAGAAGAGTTCAGGGACTGTCCCAATCCCTGGCACAATTTTTTTAGACAGGGTGTGTGTGCAGCCAAATACATATCATTTCTGGTGTCCTTGGCACTAAAACATATGAGATCAAATCGATAATCAATTACCCTTCTCAAGTGCGGTAGTCTCAGAGATTACTACACGCTCAAGTATACTTCTCGATAGTTTCACTCCAATCGAGCTCTCCAATCTCATTTCAACGGTATCCTCCTCTAAATCAACAACTTGCCTCCTGGATCCAGTTCCAACTAGGCTACTAAAAGAAGTCCTACCTTCGGTTGGCACTTCCATGCTTAATATTATCAATTTGTCTTGTAACAGGCTACGTGCCACAAACCTTTAAGGTAGCCGTAATTTAACCACTACTTAAAAAACATAACCTTGACCCAGCTGCTGGACGTTAGTGCTGTGTTTGACACTATCGACCATGGCATCCTGTTACAGAGACTGGAGCACTTGTTCGGCATAAAAGGTGTCACGCTGAAATGGTTTGAGTTCTATCTGCCAGACCGAGTTCAGTTTGTAAATGTCAATGACAACTCCTCAATGCGTAAAAAAAGGTCAAATATGGCGTTACCCAAGGCTCCGTGCTAGGACCAATACTGTTTTCCCTATATATGCTCCCTCTAGTTAACATCATCAGGGAACACGCTATAAATTTCCATTGCTACGTAGATGATACTCAACTATATCTCTCCATGAAACCAAATGAAACAGACCAATTGATCAAATTACAATCATGTCTGAAAGACATAAAGAGTTGGATGACCCCTAATTACCTGCTTCTCAACTCTGATAAAACTGAAGTAATTGTAACTTGGCCTAAGCCCCTCAGAGACCAACTGGCCAATGATAAGTTCAACCTAGATGGCTTTTTGGCCCCCAAGGCCACTGTGAGGAATCTGGGAGTCGTCTTCGACCAAGATTTGACATTTAATTCCCACATCAAACAAATATCAAAAAACGCTTTTTTCCACTTCCGTAACATTGCAAAAGACAGGCATATCCTGTCCCGAAATGATGCAGAGAAACTTGTCCATGCATTTGTTACCTGGACTATTGCAACTCGCTACTGTTGGGTTGCTCAAACAAATCTTTAAAAAGCCTACAGCTAGTCCTAAATGCAGCGGCACGTGTGCTGACAGGAACCAGGAAAAGAGAACATATCACTCCTTCGCTGGCCTCTCTGCACAGGCTCCCGGTTAAATTAGAGTTAGAATTATTAGAGTAGAGTTCAAAATCCTTCTTCTTACCTATAAATGCTTTGCTTGCCTGTGCCTGCACATGTTTGCTTTCATTAACCACCAATACTGCTTACTGGTATACTTGATCTGCTTTGAGAAATGACCAAACAAGTTATATCAAATAAAAACTAAAAGCACAGATAATGAACGTTTGCTTTATTAATCAAAACACATTTTGCAGATCTAGATGTAATTTTGCAACATTTTCGGCCCATAACTTATTTTGACAATAAAGGTTGCCAACCCCCGGATCAAGTGGTTAACAGGCATTCTGCTGCATCTCTCTCTCTCTCTCTCTCTCTCTCTCTCTCTCTCTCTCTCTCTCTCTCTCTCTCTCTCTCTCTCTCTCTCTCTCTCTCTCTCTCTCTCTGTGTAGCTGCGGGACGGCCCTCGTGGCCAGGATGCCACTGCGTGCCATGCCAGTCCACGGTGGATGGTGAGGGACTGGAGGAGGGGACTGACTGCAGGAGGCTGAAAGGTGGAGGCCAGAATCACCAAGCAGGAGACATGAACCTCTGTTGGAGCGAGATTAAACGCAAGTCCCACAACATCCGGTAAGCTGCCATCAAACACTGCTGTTCAATGGTGGGCAGAGAGAGGGGCTTTGTCAATTGTATATTTGAGCTCTGCTGATTGGATTTTTGGTTCCAGGGGACCAGAATGCTATTCTATTTGCTGTGAGACAATGCTATGTTCTTTTCCATGCTAATGGGTGAAAGGATTTGGCTTGATGCAAAATGCTTTTCATTTTGTTCATTTCTGTTCGAAATTATACGGTAAGGGCTAGAATGTTAAGCATTTTTGAAGAATCGTGAAATCATGGATAGCTACAATATGATGTGTTAATGTATAGACTATGGAGTAGTCTATGAAGTACTAAAGTATCTTGTTTTATTGTTGGTATCAGCTGACAGCTATGACATTTTGTGCAAAACCCCTGAGGGATGCATTGCTGAGGTGGGTGCAACACCTACTTTTGGCTCCCAGTAGTTCAAGTACCCACACATTACCCAAGCTGTGCTACTCACAGTTGGTGGTGCCCAGCATCGAACCCCAGAATATAGACAAGCACACTACCAGCTGAACTACCCATATTCTGTAAATTCTATTGTTTTTAGCTAAAAGGTTTTGCTAACAAGCTGATTGCTAACAGCACTCAGTTATTACATGCTTTCCTGCGTATCACATTTGCTGTAGTTCATGTCAACAGTTTATTTGGAAAGCAATGACCCCTGTTTGGAGAACCAAAGACAAATTATTGCTGTGCAGAACTTTTTATCTTAACGGCTATTGATGCATGCAAAAATCAATGTCCTTTTTTAAAATGATTTCACAGGGTTGTCAATAATTATCAATAAACTAGGATGGTACTCGTTGAGCACCATTCTACTATGGAGCGATGCAATTAGCAAACAAAGCATTTATTGAACAATGCAATTAGAAATGCATGCCCCACATTTTTATATAATACCCCTTGAACCTTTGTGCCCATTATATACCCCATGTTCAAGGGTTATATAATACCCCTTGAACCTTTGTACCCATGGAATTTGTCTCTATGTCTTTTTATGCCCTTACATGGGTCAATCAGGCCCCAATCCGGGAACCCATTATGTGGGCACAACCCCCTTTTTCATGTTGGAAGCCTGCATGAAAAAGGGGGTTGGTAGCCTCTCCCCTGTTTTTGGACTTCGTTTAGGGTGCTTCTGTGTTTTTATTCCTACTAACAAACAACACAACACGTTTAGTGGTAGTGGTGGCATTGGTGCTGACAGATTCTCCTGTTTGCAGAGTTTTGACAGATTAGTCATGCCTTAATATGGGCAGATCTGATGGTCCAATCAACTTCATCACTCCCTCGGCTCCTCAGCAAAACGCATAATGAGTTTGCAGCCGAAGGACGCACGTAATTATCATCATCATCATTATTATTATCACCTTTATTTAGACTCGGGAGTGCAGTTGAGGGGCAGGCCACATTTTCAATTTAGCCAAGGTTACAATAATAGACAAAATCAGGAAGCCTTGTATCTCCCTATTTCATCTAGATTGGCTACTGGCGTGCCCAAAATAGGGACCCAGGTCAGTTCAGTCGACGAGGGCTGCCGGTTTAGCGGTCCGGCGTCTAAAGGCTGCAGAAGCCTACGTGACATACCTAGCAGCGTGCTGCAGGTTCGAATCCTGTTCCCCAATGACCTTTGCTGCATGTCCCCCTATTTCGCTCCACTGTTCAGTCAATCTACTGTCCTATAAATATGGACATAAAAGCCCCAAAAAACTCATCTAAAAAAAGAAAAGGAAAAAAGAAAGTAAGAAAATAAAGTAGTTCAGTCTGGATATTTTATTAATATTTAATGAATGAAATGTATTACCAAGAGCTTGTGACTAATGACTACACTGGACGCATTGGATGGAGACTGTACTGTACATATTTTTCCATTTGCTGAAAAGTAGTGGTTTCTGGACAGTGTTGATATGCTTTTATCTAACAATGAGACTCGATGTTGCTGTTTGTGCTCTGCGTTCAGACGATTAGCACAAGCATTGTCTGCACATAAGGCTGTCATATAATGTATTTTTCAATAGTTACTCCAGTCAGCATATTCATTATTGATATTACATGGGCTAATGCTGCTGCTTCAGGAGCCACACATGAGAGGCTTGCGAGTGTAAAACAATTAGCGGGCGTTTGTGTTGCACTTTGATGCTTAATAATTGGAAGGCACCCAGGCTTGCCACATCATTTGTTCTTCTCCACTTTCCGCCAGCATTCTATTTACACAATAGGAGCTTTAATGGATTTACTTGACCTTACTGTGTGTGCTACTTGGGAGGTGGGGCAGGGAAGGGGGGTGTAGTTGAAATTAGTGAAGACATCTTCCCCTGCAGTCCTGTGTAATGAAATCAGTACGGATGGCTTGCAGTAGTTTTGTGGACAGTGGACACACATTGCACTCTGACCTGAAATGACTGAGGGAATTGGGGGGAGCTAGTGGAGCGAGACATGAAGGGAGAGGAGAAGTGGACAGCTTAAGGACAGGTATTGAATTGCAGTCGTAGAAGAGGTACTCACATGTGTTACTACTTACAGTAAGTAAAACTATAAATACTGCAAAGTAGATTTAAGGCCTTTTCAGTCACAGAGGCACAACCAAAACGAGCACACACCCATGCAACAACTTAACAGGACCATGTCCGTGAAGTGCAGGCCTCTCAGTGAAAATGAATTATTAGGCTCGTCTGAGGCACCTGCTGGCCTAGTGGTCCAGCTGCATGCCGCATACCGGCTTTGACCTGACAGTGTGACGCGTGTTCGAGTCCTGTTCATGACGACCGTTGCTGCATGTCTTTCTCCTGTCCGTCTTGACTCTAAGTGTCAATAAAGCCATGAATAAATCTTTTTTTTTTTTTAATAAAAAAGATCCTTAATAGGCCTTTACTCTGCAAAAGTCCTGTATTAAGTACTTCAATCAAAGTACAAAATTGTATATTGGCATTGAAATTAAAGTATGAAAGTAAAAGTGCTCATTATGCAGAAATCTACTATTTCAAGTTTTTAAAATGTATAGAAATCTTTTGAAAATAGCTTCAAATTCCCAACTAGCTTATAGATCAAGAATATAACAGTGAAGTTTAAAGGACCTACAACATAAACTTCATCTTTTTAATTTCTTTTGTGTTTTTTTAATCTCCTGTGTATTTCTCTCCCCACAAATATGCAATTTTGACCAATCAGTTTTCAGGTCCAAATTTGCATTTCCACTATTATTATAATTTAAATATTAAATAACTTCTATACCAGCACCTGTACCAACTCAGGAGCTCGTGGTGCTGTAGCTAAAACAGCCATTTCTGTAACAATACCTAAAAAATATATTTACCAGTAAATACAGTACTTAGTAGTTACTTTACACAATTAATACATTGTCACATGTAAGAATTGTTGAGTCTAGACACAACAAGAGAGAGGAAAAATCAGTTTGGGATGGGATTGAGTCCATAAATGGTGTGGGCGTTTTTATGCAACTTGAAAAGCTGTCAATATTTTTGGGTGACTGCTGTCCAGGGGAAATGTGTTTGACTGGATTACGCAGCAGCAGACGGACAAGTGGCTGGCTTTATAATAGTCTGTCTGACGTTGATTGACGGGTGGCTGAGCAGCCGCGTTGCTGCAGTCGTGATGGGGGACGGAAGACAAGCTTTGCGGCTGCTTTCTCCTCTCTTTGTACTGTCACACCTTATATTCTACACAGACTGTACCTTGGCTGGCATTCATCCAGTATTCCTTTGTTATATTTCTTTATTGACACAACGTTCCTGAAGATATTATATATGAAAATACCTGCCAAAGATAATAATAAAGAGCAAACATTCGGAACGAATTTAATTTGCCTCTGTTATCAGGCTGCCATGGTGCCCTGGAATTGTCAACTGAACATTTAATTGGAGAGAAAGTTGAACATTTGTTCACTGTTGGGGCAGTTCATATTGAACCTAGACAGAATCATTCCACTGTTCTCTCCTCTCTGCAACGCACCAAACACATATTAGTTGCTAATATTGACTGAAACTAGATGTGGCATTCTGATATCAGTGGTTGCAGGAGTGAATTGATTTCATGCAGGGTAGATATGGGCTGGATGCCTGGACCTGACCACATTATACCTTATATATTATGCTACATTATCAATGTAGAATGGATTTGGCGATGAATGAGACAACCACTTGTTACCACAGTGTGTTTCTAAAGTGTGTTGACCATATGGTTTCTGAAATTGTATTTTACTAGCTTGGATAAGATTTTTCAGTATAGTAGAATGCAATAATTGGTTTGTGTTTACTACAGTATGTTAGTTTGGCCATTTCAATATATAACATGAATTTGAACAAGTTCAAGGTTCAAGGTCTTTATTAGTGTCCCCGGGGGGAAATTTGATTTACAGCACTGCAGAATTGGCCTAAACACAGAACAGTATGTACAAGACAGACATGTAACATCATGACAGTTACATGAGACCTGGGCACAAAGTGCAAGTTCATAAGGTAGAACAGGATATAAAAAGCAAGTTCATAGGGTACATAACAAGACATAGGCATAGGACATAAGAGGCAAGTTCATAAAGTACATACAAATATAAGAACGAGGTAGCAACGTAATATGAAAAGTGCAGAGATGTAAAGTGCAATGAATAAAGTGATAATGTAAAGTCCAAGGTACCAAGTAGAAGCAAGAGTAGCGATGTGCTCAAAATCTTTGCCATGAATAGAACTTGCAGAGGTAGACCAGCCATACCCGATTAGTCCAAGTGTTCTTGAGAAAGATGCTGAAGCCATAAAAATAACTGCTCCAGATGAGCAGGCTGGTACCATGCAGGATTGGTGATTACCACTGCTGTCATTTTGTGGGTGTGGGTGTGATTGGGTGAATGTGACACAGTGCTGTACACTGTAAAGACAAGTGCGCTTTACAAAGTGGCTATAGAAATACAGACATTTTTTCCTTTCCACACTTTGCCTACTTAGAGCATCTTGGATTTAGGTACTTACATTTTATGAATGCAATAAGCGCGGTTGCACACATGCACAATTCTTGAGGTCTTGGCTGCAGTACTACTATGTCACTGTGCCCACTGTTTTTGTGCAGAATGCCCTCTGGGGTTGGTGTGGGTGGCACAGTGGCATGGCGGGAATGTGTTGGCACACACTTCTTGGATGACTGCAGAGGGCCACCCGCCCACGCTTAGAGTCTGTCGGAGGGCAAGGGAACACCCATCTGATTCCTTTTTCCCCTCAGTGCTCACATTGTCATCTCCACACTGCCTCTTTTTGGCGCATGTCTCTCTGACAGCCTATCTGTCTCACTCTTCCCTATTCTCTCTCTATTTCCCTCTTAGACAGTGCATGCTCTAGTGCCTTCAATGTCTGCCTCGCTCTCCTCCGTTTCTTTACGTTTTCCCCCCCCTTCGTCTCTCTGCCCTCCTTCCCCTCCTCTGTATGTTGGAGTCCTTGCTAGCGCCTCCTAGAGTCACTTAGAACTTATTGCGGCACCCTGAGGTGATGCTGCGTCCCACTTTCCCTGTGCTGGCTCCCCATGCAGCCTGCAGGCCTAATTTTGAATTGAGCTCCAATTACATGTTAATAATTAGTTTACCTACCTTTCAGGGTCAGGGCAGCTGGGGGGGGGGCTAGCATTGGATGGCAGGGGTTTGCGATAGCACTGGATGATTTGATCAGCACAACATTGTTGTGGTGTATTAGTTTATTCCATCAGCAAGAACAAAGGGGGGGGGGGGGGGGGGGGCATTCGTTGTTGCAGTTGTTATATTAAGATTTTGCTTTTCCTTGCAGTTTTGCTGCACAGTGCTGATGGGTGCTGTTTGAACGTTTGACCCAGATTATTACCTCTTATTTGACCTGTTCGCATTTTCAAACAATGCTCTACTGGCCGGCCAAGGAACCCATTCTGAAGTCTCCCTCAATAGAACCAGGAGAGGCTCCCTGCTGAGCCTTGCGTGTGAAAGCGGAAAGCGGTCCGTTGACATCCCTGAATGACGGCATGCCGGCCCTTGGTGGGTGGGAAATTGGAAATCGTATGATGGCAGGGAGATTTCCTGTTTCCTGGGTGGGCAAGCAATTAATGATGGAACAACAAACCAACAACAACATTAGAACCCCATGAATTATTTTAGGTTACCACTCTACGTATCTGTGTGTCGTGTGTGTGTGTGTGTGTGTGTGTGTGTGTGTGTGTGTGTGTGTGTGTGTGTGTGTGTGTGTGTGTGTGTGTGTGTGTGTGTGTGTGTGTGTGTGTGTGTGTGTGTGCGTGCGTGTGTGGCGGGGTACGCATGTGTGTACGTGTGTGGGTCGGTGTGCCTGTGTGCGTCTGTGTCTCTGTTTGCATGTATGGTCCTGTGTACAGTTCCTGGGAATTAAACTATGGATGAGAGAGGAGCACTGAACTGTGCCTATACCGGTGATCTGGTGCAGAACAAATCAGATCACTGCACAAAAGTCTTGTGCAGCATAAGCTCAAGTTATACTTGTGCATATACAGTAGGTGTAGGTCCAGTGCCTCCAACAATACCGGGTCAACAAGCATACAAGACATTGCAGCATGGCACGCCGTGAGCGTTTTTTGGGATGCCTAACCAAGTATAAATCATGCTTCAAAGAAAGTGTTGATGTTTTTGGACCCGTCTATCTTTAAATAGCGGAAGAAGATAATCAGGTTCTGTGCACATATGAATGCAGGCAGGCAGTAAAAAGCATCAGTGTTTATAGAACTTTGACGGATGATTTCACAAAGAATGGATTACGGCCACTGATAGCGCCATGAATTACGAATAACCCACTATTGTATCTGCCCTGTGTCAAGGTCTGATTCATCTATGGCACTGTGCTAAGCATTTCACAGTGCAAACACAGCCCTGACATTTTGCCACTGAGTGCACTTCACACTTGTTTTGCATAAGTTGTATGAATCACCTAGGAGTTTCTGAATTTTGTCGACTATAACTATGCCATAAAATGGTCGATTACCAACAAAGCTATGATGACTAAAAGACTAAATGTATATATGTATACATACTGTATATTTTGTCTGCAAATTATGGGATGGAGATTCGGTAGAACCAATACAATCGAAACTAGAGCGGCACAGGTCTCCACCGTCTTGGGTCAGGGTGAGGACTGTTACATCACCCTGCGGGTGACGTAACAGTCACTGGTGGTGACTATGTTGCACCCCTGCAAGCAACTATTACGTCACCCTGCGGGTGACTTAACAGGCGTGTGGACGGACAAACGTGTGCACGGACGGACGTGTGCACGGACGGACGGACAGGGGGCGAAACATAGTCACCACTTTACGGTGGAGACAAGTGTTTCACGCTGAAAATAACAGATCTACAAGCTTAGCAGTAGATTTTCTGTATTATGAATGGGCAATGCCACAGAGTATTGGAAACACCCAATGACAACTTGATACACTTTCCCCCCAAAAAATGACATTGACCATGACATTGACCATGCACCATGCAAGACACTTAACGCCAAATTGCTCCTGATGTACTGGTTGTGCCTTGCATGGTTTCCTCTGCCATCAGTGTGATGAACAATCTATGCAAAGCGCCTTGGATAAAGGTGCTACATAAATGCTCCATTACCATTTACCTTGCTAGCACAGTTCAGTCAGGAACACTCAATAGTTCCTACAATACTGCATACAATAGTTTTAAATATTCATGATATCAAATGGAATTAAGTTGAGTCATGCTAATGTTGATGCATTTCATCATTAAAGTGTTCACATAGTGTAAGAGTCTGTGCTACAGTATAAGGTGGAAGGCTTGAAATCAATGAAGGCAAAGAAAAGCATGCAGTAATCAGTGTAAGAGCGATAAGTATTTAAACTGACCGCCTTGTTGTGATTGGTGTGCAGGAAAGCGCAGCTGATGGAAAGCAATCAGCAGACTAACAAGTAACAACCAATTACTGTGTGGCTTGCAAGACTCCTGTGTCCTGCATGAACTAATGCTATGCTACAGTTAGTGGTAGAGCCTACATATTGTGCAGAGCCGTTGGTTCTACTACTAGTGCCATTCTTCCATTCTTGTAGATGCCTGTGGGCGTGTGGGTAACCTATCACCTCCTGATGCCTTTCCAGAAGTGTTCTGTTGGAGTGCTTTCACTGTCCAACTATGTCTGTCACCAGAAATGACAAAAATGTCTAAGACAAATCATGCAAAAGCTCATTGCCGAGCCGTTGAGATAGAAGGTGTGTCAAAAAAAAGTGCCAAAAATCCATAATCCTTTTGTGAATCAGAAATGGCTGGCTGGCTGTAGGGTTTCTATTAAGGGTCTTGTACCTTCTTGGAAAAAGGTCATCATGCTATTGCAGTCATAAGAACAAAAGGGGATTTAGGATTGGATACAGGCTCAACAGATCGCCCCTCCAAAGGGTGCTTATTCTGCACAGGCCTGCAGATAAGCACAAAGGTGTGCATGTGTGCACTGCAGGATCATTTTGGTTCATTGTGTCTAACAACACACACTCTCAGGCATACAGTAGATTGATCTGCCTGGATGTGCAAGCACAGCAAGGGTGTGATCATCCATACAGTAACCTCTCACACTTTTCCCTGACATCCATTTGTTGCCTTTGAGTGTCACAGATTTCCCCTGGAACTGCTGTTTTTATTGTCTACTGTTCCTGATCAATAACAGCCTATCCTGTGTGACACTTGACTGTGTGTGTGTGTGTGTGTGTGTGTGTGTGTGTGTGTGTGTGTGTGTGTGTGTGTGTGTGTGTGTGTGTGTGTGTGTGTGTGTGTGTGTGTGTGTGTGTGTGTGTGTGTGTTTGCGCGCGCGCGTCTGTGTGTGTGTGTGTGTGTGTGTGTGTGTGTGTGTGTGTGTGTGTGTGTCCGTGCATGCATGCATGTGTGCGTGGGTGAGTGTGTGAATGAAAGAGAGAGAGAGAGAGAGAGAGAGAGAGAGAGAGAGAGAGAGAGAGAGAGAGGGCAGACGGAATTAGAGAGAGATAGAGGGAGAGGGATAGAGAAAGACAGATGTGTGTCTGCAAAAACATGCACTCGCTGCTTTATCGGCGTGAGTCCGTTTTTGTGTATGTGCATGTATAGGAAAACAGTAGTCGCATATAGAGAGTATTGATGTCTGAGTGCATCAATAAAGAATAAAGTCCTTCATGTTGGCACACAATGAGTGTTTTCCTAACCTCAACAAGTGCCTTGTGCCTTGTATTATGATGTTTAATGTATATATACACTTGCAAAGTGTGTGCATTTGTGTACATAAAAGAGTGTGATTTGTGCACAATTGGAACTGTGTGCATGTGTGTATGCAGGATCCCCAGAAATGCCACCCCATGCTGCTGCTATTTTGGAATAGCCAAAGTATACAATGTATATAAAGTGTTTACAATGATTGTGATGTTATATTAAGTCATATACTGTACAGTATAAGCTTGGGACCCCCTTTGGTACACCAAATAGTACTGCACCTGGTGTTACTGTAATAATGCTGACAGTATTCACAGCTTTTACGTTCCCTTTTACGTTGCCATGCTCCTTATATAATGTTTGACCCCCTTCTTTTTCTCCCTTTCTATAAATTCCATCCACTTATTTTACACTTGAAAACTGGTGATGTGAAAAAAAACATTGGGTCTGAGCATTTGCTGAAATAACTGCTATATACAGAAATTGGCCTCTGCAAGCATACTTACGAATATGCAGTTGAAGGAGAGACAGCAGATCATCTGCAATCTAACCCTAACCTTAGCCTCAGTAAAACCTATGCCTAAACCTAACCTAAACTTTGGAATGTTTTAAAACGGTTGTGAGTGACCCATTTTAATACAGTTGTGACCATTTTAGGAATGTTGCGACCCCTTTAGAAAAAGATCGGGGGAGTCCCCCCCCCCCAACAAAAAAACGTTTTTTGTTTTGTCGCGACTGTTTTACAAAACTGTGATTTCGTCCCTACTGAGTTGAAGATGGCTAGATAGACGGATGGATACCTGCACTATAGCAGTGACCAGCAAAGTTGTTCTTTCTCCAGTAACATATGTCCCGCTGTTATTGCTGAAAGTTCACCATTATTTAATATGACAACTTCTCAAAAGCGAGAAAACTATGAGTATTGCTGACTTCATCACAATAACGCAGTTTGACAAAACCTTCAAGGCGTTACACCAAAAGCGTCTAAGGAATATATATATAGGCCTACTTTACATTATGAAATGTAAATTATATGCAAGATTAAAGTAACCTACAGTACCAGCGCACACCAGGAGTGTTCAATTACACTTTAAAAAAAAAAATAAATGAATAAAGTTGTATAACATATTGTAGCGAACAATGCGTTTTGCAACGTGGCTTCTGAACACTCCTGGTGTGTGCCGGGTTACTTTGATCTTGGATATTGTATTTGTTCCTGCCCAAGCTACGCCCTGGATATGTAGCGCCATGCGGCTGTGGGGACACATGCTGTATATTCTCATATAATATACATATACAGCGCTTTCATCTCAATGCAGAGATGTGCATAGAACATGAGGGTAGACTGGGGCTATGTTGCTGGCATCCTTCTGGCCCTATCACACAGCCTCACACCTCCTACAGTAGCTGGCCACACGTCATTCCTGCAAGAGAGAGAGAGATAGGAGAGAGAGAGCTGTGGACCCTGAGGCACTGTGGAACAGCAGCGTACTTCTCTGTCGTATAAGTACACCGTGGTGGCTTCCAGGTCCCCATACAGTACATGAATTAATCAATGATACAGCTCCTCAAAGAACTCTCTTGACTGATTAGGGAGTTGCACGGTATACAGGCCTGCTTGCACATTATTTATTATTTTTGTTGAAGCGCACAGTGAACACTGAAGAACAGAGCCCAAAACATTCTTGTGGCAAACAAATAAAAAACACGTAACCATCCCCTCTTACAAAAGGCTTGCATTCGGACTGAATAACATTACAGATCTATGGATCAAGTGTTGGTGATGGTCTTGAAGGCCGAAACAACTCTCTTTTGTTGTCGGTGTTGTTTTAATCACTGTTGTTTTAGTCACTTTAGTGATTAAAGATTCTATTTTTGCATCCAAAGAGCGGAGCTTCAATATTTGTCTTTGTGTTTCTTTTCTGTTGTTGGACCTTAGTAATTAGATAGAAAGGTTAGGTTAGTAAACAACCTTTCTATCTAATTATGCCGTGTATGTCAGTGTGAAAGCATGGCCCTATGCTGTATGTTCAGGCCAGATGAGGTGTATTTTCCATCTCGCTGTTTGTTTTTGTGATTCAGATAGATGTCAGAGCGTGTGTTGAGATCATCCCCCTATCTATAAAGCAGGAAGTGGTCTGTCCTGCACTCAGCATCCCATTAGGCCATTCCTATTGATTATCACTAGCTTTGTCATCAAGCTAGACAGCTTTTATTGAGCTGCTACTGTAGGTTATGTTGCACATGCGCACGCACACACACATGCACATGCACACTAAGGTTTCAACACACCAAAACAAATCCATGAGCCAAACCCACCCAAAAGTGGTCTTTACAGATACAGCTTCATGAAATGTATATTCCAGGCGTGCAGCTCTGCACCACCACGTGTGTGTGTGTGTGTGTGTGTGTGTGTGTGTGTGTGTGTGTGTGTGTGTGTGTGTGTGTGTGTGTGTGTGTGTGTGTGTGTGTGTGTGTGTGTGTGTGTGTGTGTGTGTGTGTGTGTGTGTGTGTGTGTGTGCGCGGCATATGATTTGCAGCATTTGGAAGCTTTCCCCTCCCCGTGAAGCTGCCTGTGTGATCTGATGATGGATGACCTGAGATGTACCCCCTCCATCTCCACCCTGACTGTGTACGTACGTGTATAGTACGGTACAGCATGTGTGCTGTGCAGGTGTATGAGAGTGATGTGTGTGTGGGGAGGTTGACTTACAGTTTATCTACTGTATTCATTCAAGTAACACGCAGTAATCTCAGAAAGCATTCTCAAAAATAAGGCTTCATGCAAACACACTTGTAGATAAAGTATGCACACACACACACACGCACACGCACACGCACACACATACGCACACACACACACACGCACGCACGCACGCACGCACGCACGCACGCACACACACACACACACACACACACACACACACACACACACACACACACACACACACACACACACACACGGCCACAGGTGTCTATAGGCTGGCGGGTCAGTTGTAATTTCTCAGCTTCCCCTAAGGTTTCAAAAATGTGGGCATGTGTATGTACAGTATAGATGTGTACCCAGCCCACATCTGTGTGTGTGCACGTGTGTGTACCATTGCACACACAACTCTCAAAGGAGTACGGTGATGCTGTGCTGGGCCCAAAGCAAGCGGCTTCCTCTGTGTTTCAATTACCTGCAGCTCAGGCTGAGCTGCAGGGCCTGACAACAAGGCTAAGGGACTGCACGCTCTGTTTCACAATGGTTCCCACGCTGACGGACCAACAGCCCTATCTATCCTGAATGGTAACTCACACCTTTCCCCTTCCCTTGTGCGATTGCACAGCTAAAACCCGGACCATTTATGTTCTCTCTGAGTCAAATGAACACTTTTTGTGTTCTTTGACCCGTCGTCTGGGTGACCCATGTCACCCAGAAGTGATACGCAATCCCTCTTCCCCCCGTCTGAACTCATCTGCGGCCCCTCTATTCTGTACGCAGGAAATTGCCCTCCAATTGTTTTTCAATTGCCAGCATGCGGTCTCTCTCTCTCCCTGGTCCTGACATGTTAATTGTGCCGGTGGGCTTGGAGCCAAGTGACGTCTTCTTCTGGTCTTTGCAGTGCATTGTTGATTCTCAGTGGTTTGGAGTCAGGGTTCTCATTGTCCCCTTGTCTAGATTTAGATTCAGTCATTGTGTCAGCAGCGCTTGCCACTACTCCTCTGAGAGCTATTTAGTGTTGCTGTCATCACACTCATGGCCCTGTCATATCTGTCGGTACACTCATGCCGTTGATACCTGTTTATACCGGCTATACTGTTACAGAATAGATGAGTTGCATCTATTTCCGTGTTCTCGTTGTTATGCGCTGCTTGTGAATTAACACTTATTCCGTTGTTGGCCTCGTTGTATCACGTCTCTCCGAATTAGAACGCCAGCGAGACGCTCGCAACTTTCCGTTTCTATCTCTTTAAGGTTGTGCTCTCATCATCTCGCCATGTTTGCTGTCTGCTAGATGCCTCTCCTGTTCTGTGTTGTGACAGTGCCGGCAAACCATGGTACACAGAAATAATGACATTTCCAGCTTCAGGCTGGTGTGTAATTGTAGGGAGAGGGAATTTTCACACCATGCGTCCAGCCTATATCCCCAGCTGTGCCACTGATAGAAATGTGTTGATTCTGTAGAGTCTTCCACATTCTAAACGTATAGTGTCTCGCCGTTGTCTGGTGTGTACTATACAGTAGTGCTATTCCCTGCGATTGATTTCTTATTTGCCGAGGATGTGTGGCCATATACTGTACACAGTATGCTTTATTAAGAGGGACTGTGGACCATGCTGTTCACTGAAGGAATGCTAAAACAGCCAGTATTGATTCACATCACAGAAAGAATATATTCCACGTCTGTGTGTTGCATTTTAATTTCAACAAATAAACAACACCTTTTGACATTTGTGTATTATATTCTTCTTTTGTAGCAACTTTGTAGTTGGAGTGCTGTACAGCTGCTGCATTTCCTGACACTGTGAGCTGTGGGAGGCAGTGGTCAAATGTTATCCTCATTGTTGCTTTGTTGGGAAATCAAGGGTTTTTCTTCTGTACTTGGCTGCGATAACCATTGTGTGTGTGTGTGTGTGTGTGTGTGTGTGTGTGTGTGTGTGTGTGTGTGTGTGTGTGTGTGTGTGTGTGTGTGTGTGTGTGTGTGTGTGTGTGTGTGTGTGTGTGTTTCTAGGGTGCGACTGGAGGCCTTCTCTGACAACAGTGGGAAGCTACAGCTTTCTCTGCAGGAGATCATAGAATGGCTGACTGCCAAGGACGAGGAGATGTCGGAACAGCTGCCCATAGGGGGCGACGTTGGAGCCGTCCAGCACCAGAGGGAGTTTCACCAGGTACCATATCACTGTCCGAAACGTTGGCTTTTGGTGCATTCATAACTTCCCTGGAGTCTTTTGTTGTTGTTTTGTAAGTAGCAACATGCAGTACTTCCTAACTAAAGTCACATGACCAAGGCACACACCATGTAGATTCCCTCTGGCCTGTGGAGGATAAAAGGGGGGTGAATGACAATTCATTGAGACAAATGGCCACTTACCATACTTTCTTGTAAAATGAACCGGGCCTTTGCGGGTCGGGTTAACCGGTATACCTGGTACATTGGTGAATATGATTACAATTTTGTTGCAATGTATTTGTGTTTTGCTGTGAAATGGAGAGATAGCAACATGATTTTCAGTTGAAAAATGATGTGAATTAGTCGCGACCGGTGAGATAGCCGTCGCGACCGCTTGGCCCGATGGTGGTCACGGTTGCAAAATGATTTCGCCCCTCCTGGAGAAATGTGTAGCCATCTAGTTTACCTTTGTTCCCTGTTATTAAACGATTCAGTTGGTTGCATTCTTAGTCCATACCTTGGAGACATAGTGGCAGTGTAACTGTTCTGTTCTGTTCTGTCAAATCTTGGTTTCAAAAGATTAGAGTCATCTGGGCAAATAGGTTTTTGATTAACTTACAGTTTTACAGTGAGGTGATTGATTGCAGTTTTACCCTGGTCTGTAGTATATTTATTTAATGCTAAGGTTTAAATTACATGTGCTACACAACAGATGCACTTGCACATGCACATGCACATGCACACGCGCACGCGCACGCGCACGCGCACGCACACGCACACGCACACGCACACGCACACGCACGCACGCACGCACGCACACACACACACACACACACACACACACACACACACACACACACACACACACACACACAGCACAGTACAGTACCCTATTGAAAACTATAATAGTAAATAATGTTGTCACTGAGCAATGGTAAATAAGCAGCAACCTTATTTGTCAAAACAGTCAACTCATTTTCTCACCATTAATCAGTTACAGAGGTCTGTGCCTTCAAAGGTAATTCATATGAACCCATGTTTCTTAGTCAGAGGTTGCAACTAAATTGAAAAAAGCAAAAAGAAATGAAAGAGAAACTCAGGCTGAAAGCAAATCAGTGTTTTTCATTTGCGTCTCGGACACAATCTGATATCACAATCTGATATGCTGACGTTGCCCGCTGGCATTATACTCTGAGCTGAGCCAATATCTCAGTTTAGGATCATGACCCTCTAATCAGAGACACTGATCCACAGCCTCCAGGTTGTAACACAGAGGTCTGGCCATTAGAGCCCCTACATTCCTATACAAGAAATTAACTATATTCGTTTAGCACGTGGTTCGATCACAGGCTGCTGCAGTTCAGCTATCCATCAAAATAATAGCTTTATTGCGCTGTTTAATACGCTGGCTCTTATCTATGGGACAGATATATGGGGAAGAAAATGGCTCTCCTTTGCATTAAAACCACCCTGGATAGAGTGATACCGAAAGACCCAGGGTGTCTTCAAGTCAGGGAGGTGGCTGCACTGAAATCATTTTTCTTTTGAAACATTTGGTGGTGGTGGTGGTGGAGGGAATGTCTTTGTGCTTTTGTATTTTTTTTTTCTTATTTTTGTACGTTGTAATATCAAGGGTAGATATAAAGGAGGTCAGAAAGATGGGGACATGAAAGGAGTATACTCTATGGTCAGTTCACCAATGGGCCACGCCACGCTGAAATACATTTAACAGACATCCAAAGGATGCTTTGTACTTAGTTGTGTGTTGATGTCACACCGGAAATAGTCAATCTACAAACTCACATATCAGCTATTTTCAGTGCATGCAACCAAGAGTGAAAAAGGCATTAAGTGGCACCACCTTCTCTTTTGTGTGTGTGTGTGTGTGTGTGTGTGTGTGTGTGTGTGTGTGTGTGTGTGTGTGTGTGTGTGTGTGTGTGTGTGTGTGTGTGTGTGTGTGTGTGTGTGTGTGTGTGTGTGTGTGTGCGCGCGTGCGTGTGCGTGCGTGCGTGTGTGTGTGTGCGCGTCCGTGCACGGGCACCATCTTCCACATGATGCAGACACCACTAAATCCACCATAGCCTGGACCCTCATTGTTCCAGTAGGCCAGTAGTTTTTGTAATATAAGGAAGGGACCTTACTGTATATTACAGTATATATTATTACCACTATTTTCTCTAACTGTTTTTATGAGCACAACAACACATTTAAAGCCCATAAAGTTTACAGTTTCAGACGCTTCTCTCCGAGTGTATTCTTTTTATTAGGTTGAGTACCCCATTGGCAGTGATCCTCACTTCACTATTGTTTGAGCACTTTTGAACACTTTTATTACAATAACCTGTCATAATGCTGTACATAATTGACACAAATAATGTCAGTGTGGTGTTGCTTTTCTTAATTTGCTTGTTAAAGTAGTCCTCAACATCCCAAGAGAACAGAGGGTTCAGATGGAGAGACAGAAGATTCTTTTGCGACCTCGACCTACGTTTTAAAAACGTAGGGATCATGGCGGATGCTAATCCAGCCGCCACCTTTTTATAGGTCAGTAATTCAACCTTTTTCACAAACCATTGTGACGGTTTTACAAACGCGTTAGCACCAATCACGACCTACAGGCGCGGTCTTATAATATAGGCGACCGAGGCGGCCGCCTGGGGCCCCCCAACTTTCCTATACAGCAGGGGCCCCGGGAGCCGTTGGCAACTCCCCATACAGTTGGCCGTCTAATTGGGCCCCCCTGAACAGTGAGCATCAGTCAGTGAGTTAATAAATAATGATTTTGTATGTTTCAAATCAAAAGTAAAAACAACACAATAAAATAGGCCCTACAGAATCCGTGTACATCCCCTCCCATTTGCGTTAAAGTGGAATATTCCATGATCCATGCCATGTGCGCGAGACGGTGAGACCACTATTCCAAAACATTACCCATCACATCAAGACGTAAGTGAAGTAGAGGTCTTCACAGGTCTCAAGAAATCCATCCGAAAACCGAAATAAATCCATGCAATATCGCCGTCGCCGAACTGTTCGGCAAATTATTTACAAATAAATAAACCAGAACCGAGTCGATCCGTGTCATTTTTCCCGATTCCGAACTGTTCCGAGATTTCTTTTAAATGGCGGTGCCGAACCCATCCGAAATGCGACACGCACGGGCATTCCAAGAGACGTTATGAACTATATGTTAAAAATGGGTGGAGTTCCCCTTTAACGTTAACATTTGCAACAACAAAAAACAAACGTGTATTTTGTGTAGTAGGCTACAACATACAGTAGAACACACCACCTTATGCACATACATTCTCTATCTTTCACCCACACACACTCATACACAGGCACACATACAGTATCTACCCTCAGAGCTCTCTCACATAGTCATTTCAGTCATTGTTTCTTAACTATTCTTAAAAAAATAAATATTTTGCTTTTTGGAATACAATGGTGTGTTACAACTAAAACTTTTAGGGCCCCCATAGCTAAATCCGCCTGGGGCCCCCAAATTGCTAAGACCGCCACTGACGACCTAGGTCGCAAAAGGATTTCGCCCCTCCTGTTCAGATGACCGTGTTTTCTCTTCTTTCTTGTAGTCTGGTGTGGTTTTGATACATCCTTGTCCTCCCTGTGGTCCTGCTGCCTGCTAGGTCAAGCATTGAATCCTCACTTCCCTGGGGGTTTAAGCACAAACACAGGGAATCACATCTCTCTCTGAGTCCTTTGTTGCCTCCTCCACCAAGTCGTAAAGCTGTGTTTCCCCTTGATACAATATCATTAATTTTGTCAGCGGTGCCATGAGTACAATGGTTCTCTTTCTTTTTAGTCTTTTTAGCCTCAGTGTATACCTCCTTGGCACATCAGGCTTGTTTCAAGACACCTTCTTTAATGTCGAGGTTTTTATAACTTTGAAGCTACGCTTGCGAGTAGTTGCAGCCAAATGTCCCAAGCCAACGCAATTGAAAAACATCGAGACACTCATTGAACTAGATTTTACAATGAAACTCAATGCTCAATCAGAAGGTGCCTGCATTATGACGCTGTGTGAAATGTGAATAGGTTTTGATAAAAAAAAATGATAATTGTTTCAGAGCTGTTGTCCACTCCCTCTTTTTCCTGTATATTTGAATATTCTATTGTCTCAAACAGCCCTTTTGATCAGTCATCCTTGTCACGAGTCACGTTTGCAGTTTCAGCAATTCTGTCATATTCTGCTCCATCATTTTAAGCCTGGACTCTACCCCATCAATCCATTGCGAAGAAACTCATACCAAACTCAACCATAATTCTCTCTCCGTGTTGTCACTGCCACTCCAGCCTTTAGCAGTCACTAATCACTGTATTGTCTTATTGTGCATTACATGAAAACTCCTGTGGGGCGGTTGTTAAAGTTAATTGAGTTGGATACTATTTGTCCCACTGTCATTCACATGTATTTCTATAGTTTATTAAAATATTGCAAACGCAGTGAGCAACATTACTATGTAAGCCAGGCAGAAATGTCTGGCTGTGCATCCATGAGTGCGAGCGGGTGTCCACAGGCTTATTTCCCCTGGTTACTCTTTTTTTTTGACCAATCACAACACAAAGATGTAAAGAGATTTGTAAAGCATCAACTTATTTTCTTTGATCAGTACTTCCACCCAAATCAGGCAACTTCGACCAAAAACATTTGATATTGTCTACAGCGTAGGTCTTTCCCAGCATGCAGCAAGCCTAATGCACCGTGGTGGATTTGAACCCCTATAGACTCTGCATGCTAGATATAGATTAAAAGTGGTATTTCCACGTTCAATCTCCCAGGCCTAAAGTTAAAAGATATAAAATATCGAGTTGGGATTTAGCAGTATGTGGCAGAATCATGAAAAGGCTGATTTGTGATAAATGCTCTTCCCATCCCTAGTGTGTGTATGCATTCTAAAATACGAGTGTGAGCAACAAACAATCACACGGTTTGTATTATTCTTCCTCTGCACCCCCCCTTCCCCCTCCCCCGACAAGCACTTTGGAGATTCCCTGTCAGGGATTCTAGCAGATGTTGGGTTTTTCCTCATTTCCTGCTAATCTTCTCCAATATTTCTCACCATCTGGAACGGTAATGTAGGTACTGTACAGTGCACAAACCCCCACACACAAACAAGCATGCCGTCACGCATGCATGCACACATGTGTGTGCGTGCACACGTACACACACACACACACACACACACACACACACACACACACACACACACACACACACACACACACACACACACACACACACACACACACACACAAGGCGCACTTGGTAATTGGTCCTGTCACTATGGCCGAGTGCTCTTTCCATCCTTCGCTGCAAAAAAACAGGGTGTTTCTTTCTAGTGCTGAGTTAAATGAGCACAGATATTGTTGCAGTGTTCGTTGTAATTTTCCGTGCTGTCACATTGTGCTGCGTCTCTGAGCGGATATTGGTATTGACACTAAGAGGCCTTCCCATGCTCTCCTGCGCCCTCGCTGCCTCCGATAAAATCAGCAACCCAATTAACTCACAGCGTGCCACACTAAATATAGTTTTATGCCAAGGTTTCCCAGTTGAAACCTTTTGTCATTTGAACCACCAGATCTCTGAAATCGGATGTTATGATGACGTACGTACTGTAATCACGTGTCTGGTGTCTCGGCCAGTGAAAAGGCCTGGTCTGCCAGAAAAGCGGACATTGAGGGGTATAAGAATCTGAGATAATGGCATAGAATGGATGTGGGTGCAAAACATTTTCAAGATGGCTGCGCCAATTTTCGTGTAGCGCGAACTACTACACCCGGAGCTCGTGTTCCTCGAGTTGGGCACGCAGTTTATTAAAAAGATGTACAATACCAAATGCTGCAGTGCTACAGCCTCTCCATGTCAGTACTTCATGCTTTTTTCCCCTTCTCTTCACCACCCACGTGTCCCCTTTCTCTCAGTCTCCTTCTTTCCCTCCCCATTTTGTCACCAATTTAGCTGTCTTTCCATTTGATTCCTGTGCGTTGCCTCTGCTGTTGTAACCTCATACTAACTCACTCCACTGGGAGGACGTAGAGCACCTTCGTCATACTCCTACCCGCTGTCAGGTGCGCCAGCTCCAGCCCTGTAGGATTACACGCAGTGATCTGCCACCAAACACAGACCCATTGTGTTGGTATAGACACCTGACAAAACACCAAGGTGCATTCGGACCCATGCCCTGCTCCCTCCACGGTGCTGAGCAGGAACTTTAGCACTGCGCCACTGGAGTGCTTCCTTTTTCCAGCATACATACACTCCCCTATCTCTTGTCCACACACACTCCTTCTGTCTTTTTAAAGCTCTCCCCAGGCGTTTCTCCCATGCTTTAAAGCCATTGTTACTGTTGTGCAGTATACTTCCCACAGTCCCTCCCCCAACACTTTTACTTCTTGCTGAGACATGAACCTGCTAAAGAAAGTAGTGACAGATGGATAAAACCTCTCCTCTCCTCTCCTCTCCTCTCCTCTCCTCTCCTCTCCTCTCCTCTCCTCTCCTCTCCTCTCCTCTCCTCTCCTCTCATTTTCAGTCACCAAGGCACTCTTTATAATCTAAGATTCTTCTCTCCCCCTGTGTCTTGATGCGCTAAAACTTTTCAGAAGGCAGAGGGAAATTGCTATCCCCGTTTTCTATGGAGAATTAGAGTGTTTCAAGAAACGTGAATTATTGATCTTAAGTGGATTTATTCTGAAGTCTTTTGGTGTGTGTGTGTGTGTGTGTGTGTGCGCGCGCGTGCACATGTGCGTGTGCGCGCGCGTGTGTGTGTGTGTGTTTGTGCGCGCTCAAGCGTGCAAGTTTGTGTGCACGCTCACTCGTGTGTGTGTGCCATGCATGTACCAACCGTGTATGCAAGTAAGTTTTCTGGGATATGAATGTAGTGGGATGTGAGAATCTGCAGCGGGGTGGGGGGTTGGTCGGGGGGGGATTAGCATCTCTTCTCCTCTGTGAGCGCTTTGCATGCTGGGGTGTGTGGGGGGGGGGAGGGGGGGTTGGGGTAAATGGGATTCCATCATGTTCAGATGGAGTCAATGAAGTAATTTCCTCTGTTTCCCCCCTCCTCCTCCCCCCGTGCATAATGTATCTTAATCTGATCTGAAGACTTTGCTGTTAATGTTCGTTCACCAAAGGCCAAAGCCTCTCAGTGTGAAATTTAGCCGGAATTAAAGTTTTAAGTCGATGAGGCCCGGTCCGGCTCTGGGAGTCCGGTCATCATCTTCCCACTCTGGGTGGCAAAGCTTCTAAAGAAATCAAAGAATAAAGACAATAATAGGAGGATATAACTAGGCAGGCGGAAAGCTATTGGGTGGGTGCGGGGGCTTGCATGGCAGCCAAGAGAGGAAGAGTCTGCATGTGAGTGACTTGCGGAATGAGAATGAGGAGGGAGCGTTACACAGAGATATGGCCAGAAGCAGGGTCCGACCTAGACATGGGCATGGAGGGGGGGGGGGGGGTGCCCCCCTAATTGCCCTGATTGCCCCACCAAACATGATGGCATGCAAACAACCCATATTTCAAAGATATTCCAAAAGTGATTATACTGTAGTTAAAAGTGATACTGTAAACTGATTAGAAAGTGATTATACTGTAGTTAAAATTATTTGAAACACTACTACTGCTACTAACTGCAATTGTGGCACCACTAAACCAACACCATTTCATCATTCAAAACAGAAAACTCTCTGAGTTTAGCTTCATGCATGCTGCGTGCCTGTTGCAACTTCAACAACAACTGTTATTATTGATGCTTACTTGCCTGATATGAGTCCTGTACAAGATACTGAAAAAGAGGGGTTCTCTTGGTAAGGTGAAGGTTCAGGTGAAGTGACTGACAGGTTGGGGACAGGCAAGGCCACCGGCCAGGCTGACCATGGAGAGGCAGAGGCAGAGGGTGCTTTTATAGATTTATTTAGTATGATGCGTGACGGCGTGTGGTCTGTACATAAAGGAAAGCATAAACATAACATTCTGTATTAATAATCAATGAAATAAGGCATACAATAAGTCCATATTATTAATCATGGTCATCACATCCCTACTAATCATGTGCAGCTCCATAATAACTCATAATCATATAATCTGTATAATGAAATAATTAGCTAAATCATTCAATCAATAATAAGGATAAGGATATGTATTAAGGATATGTATACCTATATAGATAATTAGAGACATATTTAAATATATATATATAAACAGAGATATCAAACATATACGATATGCAAATGTATATATTATAAGATATCAAATACGGATCATATACATTACAAACATGGTCTCATCATATCGTAGGCAAATTAGGCATACATATGGATATAACATAAATTAGAGGTATACACAATAACATATCCTCTAAACAATGGACAAACAGTCCTGGTAACAGAACGGGCCACAGTTTACAACCTCAGCAAACAATGGTGGCTTACTTTAGTCATGGACGCACACGAGTGGCGGAATGGAGGAGAGTGGAGAGCAGGAGCTCGGTTGTCTGTGTGTTGGTATGAGGAGGTACAGAGGAGGACTGAAGTCTGCCAGGTCTACATATAGGCTCTCAGGCCACAGAGTGAGTGTGCAAGCTGGTGGCCACTCAGCTCTGATTGCCTGATTGGCAGGTGATGTCGTAGTCAGACTCCTCCTCCTCCTCCTGGAGTCTGGAGTCTTTTTCACAGATACAGTATAAATGTGGGTCACAGAACAAAATAATTAAAATGAAAATGGTAGGAGGGGCTTCATGCCATTTTTGCCTGCCCCCCTAAGTGGGAAATGTTACATCCGGGCCTGGGCAGAAGGTGAGAGAGACGCCCTCACTTTCTACCCATCTCTCTGCGTACAGAGTCATCAACTCACAGACTCAATACAGTACATTCAGTAGAGCACTTCCAGCACTTGCATTGCCAGAAAGTTCTCCTTCACCATGCAGGAACTTATCTCCAGCCACAGCCTCCCGGTGTGCGTTGTTGTGCTCTCTCTCTCTCTTTTTTTTGCATGGTTGCTTGCAGAGTGTTTGCCAGATCAGTGGTGCTCCCCTTTTACCTTGGCTGAGTCGGCTTGGCTCGTGTTTTATCAGAACCGGAGAGCTGCGGTGCTGCAGCTTTAGCATGCATGGCACCCAAACACTGTCTCTGCCGTGCTGAACCACACCGCTAATTCCAATTAGTAATGTAGGAGATTTTCCCAAACTCCCAAATAGTAATCTCTTCATGCTGTAAGAGGATTGACTCCACTGGCTTCTGCTAAATAAATGACTTTGAGTTATTATTAATGTGCACACCTGCAATGTGTTTTAATGGAGTACAAAGATTAGCCGTAAGGTACAAGGTGTGTGTGTGTGTGTGTGTGTGTGTGTGTGTGTGTGTGTGTGTGTGTGTGTGTGTGTGTGTGTGTGTGTGTGTGTGTGTGCGTGCGTGCGTGCGTGCGTGCGTGCGTGCGTGCGTGCGTGCGTGCGTGCGTGCGTGCGTGCGTGCGTGCGTGCGTGCATTTGCGCGCGCGTGTGTGTGTGTGTGCACGTGTGTGTGTGCGTGCGCAATTGCGTACGCGTACAAGTGTGGGTGCAAGCGATAATGTGAGAGCATGTGCCTTTTTTAATGCAGTCAGTGGCCTGTGTATTTGCTCTTGTGCTGAACTCAAGGTTGTGGTTATTTGCATATAGAGAATGCATGCTTCTTGTGGTGCTGGCTGGAGCTGAACTCTCAGGCTAATTGTCTTCTCTTTGCGCTCTGACCAGCGCAGGCCCGGGCCTCGGATTCTGCAATTTGCAGCTCAAATGGACCACTGCAGAGGCTTGCGCGTGCCCCTATCAGTAGTTCAGTTTTTGTCTCCCTGTATAGTATAGGCGCTTGTGTGCGTACATGCATGCGTATGAGTGAGAGAGAGAGAGAAGGGTGTATATTATATATATATATATATATATATATGTGTGTGTGTGTGTGTGTGTGTGTGTGTGTGTGTGTGTGTGTGTGTGTGTGTGTGTGTGTGTGTGTGTGTGTGTGCGCCAGTGTGAGTAATGAACACCTTTGGTAACCCATGTATGCAAATGAGTGATTTTGTTCTCTCATACGTGCGTTGGAGTTTTCTCTGTGTGCAGTATACAGTATGTTACGGTATGTGTATCTCCTTAGCCCTTTGTGTAGCATGACTTCTTCTCTCTTCTCTTGAGCCTCCCTTCTCTCTTTTTCTATCCCTCCTGTCCATCACTCTCAATTAACTCTCACTCTCTCTGTCTTTCTCTCTCCCTCTCTCGCTGTGTCTCCCTATTTCTCTCTCCAGGCGTTTATGGAGGACGTGAAGTCCAAGGGGCCGTTCATCTACTCTGTTCTGGAGTCAGCCCAAGCCTTCCTGGCACAACACCCCTTCCAGGAGCATGAGGAGACGCTGCCCGATGGAAAAGGTCTGCACCTTGCACCCCACCCCACCCCCCCTCCCACTTACCCCGTGCCAAGTGCAGCCTGTGGCCAAACTATCAGGCTCATTTACTGTGACCGTGGCCTGCTCGCATGGCCCAGGAGTTCATTAGTGGGACCCATGCAGGTGAAATCCTCCATTAGTTGCTATTAGCGGCATTCTGTCCAGTGGTGTCACACTGTGTCTGTGGGGTGGTGGGTGTGTGTGTGTGTTTCTATGTTTGGGGGGGTCTGGAGCAATTAGCTCAAGTTCCGCAGCTCTGCAGCACCATCTGCTCCGATCAATAATCCACAACGCTGGGCTGTTTCTCCGCCCACTCAAACGCATGCGTTGTTTGGCTCTCCACTCCAGCCTCCACCACTGGTTCCTCTCGCCTGGATAATCTTCTGGCGCCTCCATGAACTTATTATCATCCTCATGAATGCCCGCTCTATCTATAAACCTTTTTTTGTTGCATCTCTGAGATGCACCCACTCAATTTCTCACAAACTTCTGGCTGAAATTGTTCGGTTCTTGATATGTTTCTTCTTCATTTCTTGCTTGCTCCTTCGGCCCTCCTGTGTCCTCTCTCCGTCTGAATGGCCCCATCCATCCATCCATCCATCCATCCATCCATCCATCCATCCATCCATCCATCCATCCATCCATCCATCCATCCATCCATCCATCCATCCATCCATCCATCCATCCATCCATCCATCCATCCATCCATCCATCCATCCCCACGTTGCAGAAGTGTCGCCTCGCCATCGCATCCTCAACGTCAGCCGGTCGGTGTGGAAGCAGGCCAACGTGGCCAGTGACCTGTGGGAGAAGCTGACGGCTCGCTGTGTGGATCGCCACAGGTCAGCCCGTGTTCACATTCACTGCACACACACACACACACACACACACACACACACACACACACACACACACACACACACACACACACACGTGCACGCACGCACACACACACACACAAGCACACACACACAAAGCACACACGAAGCACACACAAAGCACACCCACCCACAAACAAGGGAGTATAGGTTAACTTATAATGAATAAATAATAGCTAAGGTCATGAGGGAGAGAGAGGTCAGGGGAGAGAGACACATAGACTACAGACTGTGTGTGTGTGTGTGTGTGTGTGTGTGTGTGTGTGTGTGTGTGTGTGTGTGTGTGTGTGTGTGTGTGTGTGTGTGTGTGTGTGTGCGTGTGTGCGTGTGTGCGTGCGTGTGCGCGTGTGCGTGTGCAGAGCAGGGTCATTGCATTATGTGGTTACAATTACTTAATCATTACAGTTACGAAGCTAAGCAGCTACTAAAAGTAATACTTTAGATATTTTTTAAAGTTGGCTTTAAAGCCATTGACCAAGTATTTTTGAGGGCCGCTAGGCCATCCAACCCTTGGCTTTTCATTGTGATGTCATGTGGCAGTCATTTTTATGTTTGGCTCATTCATGCCCCATGTGACAGCCAAATCTAATTCAAAGTAATTTAAGGTTTGTGAAGGGTCTTGATATTTGCCTTAGAATTGACTTACTTCTGTTAATTAATTAACACAGCAATATATTTGGCAAGGATACAATTAATTCCGCCAATGAATCATAAATAGAACCCACAACATTTCTTGAATGTGCAGGATTTGGGTTCTACTGCAACCGTATGGTGAAGTGTAATGGATTCCATTGTATTAGTGACCTCCTGGTCCCCCTGCAGGCACATGGAGAGGACCCTGGAGCGCCTGCTGCAGACCCAGGCAGCCATGGAGGAACTGGCTGTGGCCTTGGAGCAGGCCGAGGGGGTCCGGGACGCCTGGGAGCCTGTGGGAGACCTCTTCATTGACTCTCTGCAGGACCACATTGACGCCACCAAGGTACCTGGGAGACAACAGTCCCACTGCAATGTCCTGAGTGATGATTTACGTCTTGAGAGCGTAAAAGTTGACCCGTAAATGGCCCGTTAGGTCTGGCACGTGTGCACAAATCCCACATATGAATTGCTAATGTCCGACAAGTTGTTTTAATTGTCTCTCTTGAGATTGAAGCTTTCGACTACCCCTCCCTCCTCCCTGTGACAAACAGGAACGCTGTATACAAACATCAAAACAAAATGGAAAATCAGCTTTCATCACAATAAATAAGAAGCAACAAGTGATAGTTTGATCTCTGAGTATAAGCCTGCCTCAAAGAGAACCGGAGATGTGTTTTTGAACTGCATGCTGCACTGCGTTTGGATGATACGTGCTCGCAGACGCACGGAGGAGCACGGATGTGGCAGCTGGTGACGACGGAATGTTCTGACATTCCCTCGGCGTGGAGATGTGGCAGGGCTTCCGAGTCATCGGTTGGTTTGATGTCATGGAACAAACAGTGGGTGATTTGTGTAGTCGTCACTGTGAGTGCCACGCTGTGTCACGCGTATGTTTGGATGACTCTGGTGGCGATAATTGAGCAGCGCCGCTCATTAGAAGTGAGGGCACTTCACGCAAAATCATCATCAGTGTTTGGACAGATGTCAGGAGTCACGATGAGCACATGCTGTGCTGGCTGTCCAGGACTGCTGCATGTACGCACTTGCAAGGGCACACACACACGCGAACGCACAGGCACACACACATACATGCACTCACACACTAGGAATGTGAACCTCAGTACTGAGGGCATCTCGATTCTTTAGCGATATGGAATTTCCTGGCTGTACAATGCTACCATGACAAGCTGACAACAAACTGACCGACACAACTCAAGCCTGGACACATCAACGGTTTTATGAAGCTAATTATGATGCTTCACTAATATGACAATTTAAGGGATTTTTAAAGACATGGTTTTCCCTTACAAATTACTTCTTTTCCAATCAACACAACCCATAAAGCCTTGAATTAATCATTTTGATTTTGTCTCATTCCTAAGCCAATAATTTGATGAGGGGCAAATCAATTAGTGTCCATTGAGTCTCCGGTGGACACTATTTGAGTCTCCTACAGGACTCTGCCAGTCATCAATGGATGACCGGCTGTGTAGATTTGCAAGAAATCAATGCATGTGGACTTATCTGCCTCGTTGACTAGTTTTTCTGTCAGCCCTAATCGTTGTCTCTTTCCTATTCTAATACTCCCTCTTTCCCCCTCCATTCTCCTTCTTGCTCTTTGCACTATATATGCTCAAACTTTCCAAACAAATTGTGTTGTATGAAATCGCACATTTCTAAACTTTTTATTGATATGGAACATGAGCTTTACCTAACTTTGCTACTACAGGGAAAACAAGCTCATTTAGCTCTTTTGTTAAACTCGCTGTTAGCTAATTCTCTAGTTTGCGGTGCTTGCTGTGATTGATTGATGTTATCTATGCTGCTGCATTGTATGAAGGAAGCCAAACACAAATAAGTTTTGTGTACAGTTTTGTACCTGTACACAAGAAGTAACACTTAAATACAACCTTGAACCTCTCCCTCTTTGTCCAAATGCCCCCCCCCTTTTGTCTCTCTCTCTCTCTCTCTCTCTCTCTCTCTCTCTCTCTCTCTCTCTTCTCTCTCTCTCTCTCTCTCTCTCTCTCTCTCTCTCTCTCTCTCTCCTCCAGTTGTTTAAGGAGGAGCTGACCCAGGTGAAAGAAGGCATGAGGCACATCAACGACCTGGCCCACCAGCTGGCCATCTCGGACGTACACTTGTCCATGGAGAACGCCCGCTCCCTGGAGCATCTCAACAGCAGATGGAAGCTACTTCAGGTATGCTTTATCACCGTTCCTTCTGACAAGTTGCATGTTCACGTTGGCCTGCCCCGGCACCGAGGGCGGGCGTACAATAAGCTGATCCGGCACTGTTTGTGTTCTTCTGAGGGCTTACTTTCATCTTCCATGGCACTTACATGCTGGGCTTTTGGCAACGTTTCATTGTACCTCCCACACTTTCTCTGCCAAATATAGGTTTTTGAAATGGGTTGCTTGTCACCTGTTAAATTACGCATGATGCAATTTCCAGAGCCAACAGCTGGAGCCCAAATGTTCTATTATTGCTTTGCCAATGATGTATTTTGCAGCTTAAACTACTATATCAGGGGTGGCCAACCGGTCGCAGACTAAGAGCCACGTTTTTCACTGTGTTACGGCAAAGAGCCACATCAAATGGTCACAACGGTTAGAAAACCGCTGCGACGGCCGTCACGGCCGTCACGGTCGCAAATAGAAACATACAGACATGTATTTTGAAACGGGGTTTACAATCCAAAAAAGTATATGACATTCTCAAGAGTTAAAATATTCATCATGTGAATTAGCCCAAGTCTACACTGCTAGAGAATGTGGAAGATTAATGGTCATTTTGATCTGTATGTTTCACTGTTTTGTTTTCTCTGAAATTCAGCCTGGAATTGTTGACACAAGTAAAGGAAATCTTTAGCTTTGGTTCTATGGAGCTAAAATGGTGGTCTGTGGCTCAAATTCTGAATAAATGGTGGGCCCTGGTAGAAAAAAAGGTTGAAAACCACTGGTATAGGGAATGAATGACTGCGCCATGAGGCCAAGCGTTTTTGACAGCTTCATGTGGAAGCCTCTTAAAGGGCCTCTGACATCCTCACGATTTTAGAGCACATCACGTGGTCAAATCGAAAACGTTTTGTAGCGCGAGCGACTGCCCCGACGGTCCAATCAGCTGGCAACTGAGTGAGGCGTCCTACCTGCCTACCAGACTACCACTACTACTGCATGTCTGTTGCTATAGTGGTTTCAACGTTTTTATGGCTTCATATTCCTAGCAAACCTCATTGAACAAAAAGATGTTTTGGTCGAATATTTCAGTTAGAATGCAAATGATGTTGGCGTGAGGTTTCTATTGCTGTATCAAATATATCACACTCGAGTCCAACGCTCGCATTCAACTCTAACACAACGCCTGTTGCAGCGCCGATACACACACAGAGACAGACCCAGAGACAGACCCAGAGAGAGAGCGAGTGTGTGTGTGTGTGTGTGTGTGTGTGTGTGTGTGTGTGTGTGTGTGTGTGTGTGTGTGTGTGTGTGTGTGTGTGTGTGTGTGTGTGTGTGTGTGTGTGTGTCGCAAAGTCCCTCCCCTCAGCTGAAAAAAAAGTCAGGCCCGGGTGTAACATAATTGTGGGGGGGCAGCCGAAAATGGCAGTTAGTTTAGTGGTGTCTGTTGGGGCAGTCATGGCATTTGGTGTGGTTTGCCCCTCCCCATGCCCGTGCCTATATCCAGCTCTGATGTGATCTCTCCGAGTCTCCGTCCTTCTCTCTGTCTGATAGCGCAGAAATAGTTTTCCTCCCGGCGCTTCGGCGCCGTCTCTCCTCTCCTCTTCCATCACCAGATGGAGGAGAACACTACGACATTATTGTTGTTGCGATCGCGTTGTTAGTAACTTCATTGGCGGGGAACGACAACTGTCATTCGCCAAAGAAGTGTGGAGGAGGAGAGGAGAGGAAGATCTGTAGCTGCTCTAGCAGCGGGCAAGCGGCGGCTTGATTCTTCACTCCACCACCGCTCAACTGACAGATACAGCTCAGCTGTAGCCTATCTGTCCGATAGCTGATAGTAGTATTGGTCGTCGAAACGGAATATTAGGGGAAAGAACTCTTCCACCTTGCATGTTGAGATATGTTGGGGAGATATCCACGAGGATGTACATTTTAGCCTGTTACTGAAGCTGTGCTCTGCCTTGGCTCCTGGCTCTCTGAGCCGAGCACCATCTCAGTGAAACACACATACGTGGCCCGGTATAATGGGACCAACGTTCGAAATTGCGATTATGCAACAGTTCGTGTAAACAACAACACCTCAAGCCAATGCCATTGTAACTAAGATGTTCGAGTGAAAATAATAATTTTCAAGTGGACATTTGACCCAGTATGAAGCCATATGTAACGTCAAAACGACTAGCCTGTTGCTATGCTAGCGCTGACTATGGGGGAAGTTACACCTCCTGCGTGACGTCACGGCCTCGTTAGCCTCTGAATTAGCATTTGTTACCTCCCAGGGGGCGTGTCAGAGGCCCTTTAAGAGCCGCATGTAACCAGCTGAAGAGCCGCATGAGGCTCGCGAGCCTCAGGTTGGCCACCCCTGTACTATATACACATACTCAAATAGCACCTGTCTGTAGACTAGATAAATTATCTATTCATTATCTATTGACTATTGAAAAGCAAGGAAAAATAGTCTGGATTTTCAATGATTGTTTGATATCAATGGAATTACCCATTGGATGTATTTCATAAGACTGGAGTTGTTTCACGTTACAAAATGGTTAATGGGCTATTTAATATAACTGCAAGGATGCTCATTTAATCCTACAGCATACGCCTGGTGTGAAGTTGACCATAAACTCCAAGCTTCAGTAGTCTCTGGGACATAGTATTAACATCATATCAATGTTGTATCCTTGAGGACAGCCCTGCTGTCTGGTCACTGTGTGCACACGTGTTCTCCGCCTGCTGGTGAAGAAGGCATTGTGCGGCGCCGCTGACACACAAAGGAAGAAAACATAGTGAGGGAACAGAAGCATGCATTGATGTGTAAACTGCCTCTATTTTAATGCACGATTGGGATCACGGCAGCAACAAAGTAGAGCTTGTCTCTTGAAGCTGGAACTTATTGGATTGTTCAGCATGGCTGCTTAGAGCAGGATGGAGTTCATCAGCTAATGAACCAAAAACAAACAGTAGGGGACCAACCATACCACCGCCATCGCTGCCTCCAACTCAACTCTCTGTCTGCTCTGCTCCATTCAGACGTCTTTTGTTCTTGTTCCCTATCACTCGCTCTTAGTTTGCTTTAAATTCAGCAAGCTGTGCTAACCTGGCATCACTAAATCATTCAGTGCCAAAGAACAAGAACAATGAAGCATCTCTCTCTCTCTCTCTCTCTCTCTCTCTCTCTCTCTCTCTCTCTCTCTCTCTCTCTCTCTCTCTCTCTCTCTCTCTCTCTCCCACTCTCTCTGTTCAGGACAAATCTCTAGAGAATATGGAGCTTTGATATTTATTTTGGTTAAATGGTTTTAAGGTTGTAATTGTGTTTTAGAAAATAAAGGTTTTATAAAAGTCAAAAGTCTCTCTCTCTCTCTCTCTCTCTCTCTCTCTCTTCTCTCTCTCTCTCTCTCTCTCTCTCTCTCTCTCTCTCTCTCTCTCTCTCTCTCTTTCTCTGTCACCCTCTCCCTCTATCCCTGTCCTAATTTTCCCTTAATTAACATGATAAATGCTAAATCCCCATATTTTCCGGTGCTGTCCCGCACCCGGTTGATTTTGCCCGCTCCAATGTCAATAACATGCATTTGCCAAGGTTGATCTCCCAATAGTGAGTGTGCGATTGTGGGTAATTTAGGTCATTTGTCTTCCTTATAGCAGCCCAAATTGTATAGCCAAATAGATTGTACAACTCTGCAGAGTTAGCAGTAACATTTTCCTAGAACATGTTGAAAATGTTCCATAACTTGATACATAGCTCAAGTCATCATGGTTGTTTTTAGAATTGATTTGTACTTTGTACTCTGTATCTTGTATTTGTTTATATGATTTATGGTGTCCAACGGTCGCGGTCGGGAAATGATATTGTTGTCTCTCGTAGTTGAGGCTAGTGCCGTGAACTTCATATCTGGGTATGGTTATAATGGTACCATGTGACTATACATGCCATGTCATGTTGTGTGACCATAATGGTGGCATCATGTCACAAGGCGTCTTCATGATGGTGTGATGTCATGCAGCGTGTCCAAATGAAGTCGTGACTATAAAACACACGGATATGCAGGTTTTCATTGTAAATGCAACCTATATTGACGCAATTAATTATACCGTATATAGTATGGGTCCCAGATGCCATTGTTTGATGACTATTCTTTGGGCTGGAGAGCGATGTTCTCGTGAATGGTGAGGTTTATATTTTACGGAATACAGCAGTTTTCATTGAACTCACTCTAAATGACTACACGTCCCTTTTCTTATGTACACCAACCCCCTCCACCACCACTACCACCGTCCCCACCCCCACCCCACATCTCTCTCTTTCTCTGGCTCAGCCCAAGCAAATTACCTCCCATTGTTTGTGGCAGTGTTTCGACACCCAATTGACAGGGATTCGTGTAGCAAATCCAATACCTTGCAAATGGAGCAGGATTAGGGGGCTAAAATCCCATTTGGGGAGCACCAGAACTGATGAGGAGCGTTGTTCTGAAGGCCGCAGCAAACTTCACTTTGCCGACGCAATTTTACTCCTTATCGACGTGTGTAGCGGGGCTGGCATCCACTTCCCCACCACACACACACACCCCTGCCTGCATGTTCCAATCCTCAACTCCCGTCAGCTGTTTTCTTCTGCTCTGACACTCGCGGTGCGACAAGAGACCGCTGTCCTCATTTCGGCAGACAGACAGATGTGTTTGCGCTATCTTTGCCTCTCTACCCTCGGCTGATCAAAGGCCTCTGGAAGAAGAGCCTCCATTTATTATTCTGCGGTTAACAAATGGAGGAAGAAGCGCACAGTGCGTGAGTGTTTGAGTGTGTGCGTGCGTGCCTGTGTGTGTGTGTGTGTGTGTGTGTGTGTGTGTGTGTGTGTGTGTGTGTGTGTGTGTGTGTGTGTGTGTGTGTGTGTGTGTGTGCGCGCGCGTGTGTGTGCAGGTGTTTGTGACAGGACAGAAGTGAACTAGAAAAAATGCCCTTCTGGGCACTCCACCGGGTTAGACTGTGGCCTCCTAGTGGCGCTATAGGCCAATGTGAAACGGGTGCATTTTTTCTACTATGCCTTTTTCCAAAAAATTGTTGGTGGTGCTATAACATGCTCATGTGAAAGGGGTGTGGTTAAATTTGTCCACCTAGTAGGAAAGTACGTTAAAAATCACATAAATTACATGCTGTATTCATAATTTGTATATGTGAATATAATGTGAATATGGGATAATAATATGATAATATGATAATATGGGACAAAATGTGAATATAGGTCTGTCTTGATCACAGGGTGGATTTTGCGATAGAATCTGGATAAGTAATGGAATAATGTTTTACAAACATCGGCCCCTTGGTGGTGCTATAAAAGTACAAAGGTTCATCCTCTGGGGATTGTACATGCAAAGTTTCTTGCAGATGGGTGCATTTAGGTAAAAGTGCAATTAAGAGCTGCCTCCCGGTGGCGCTATAATAGCCCACCCTAGAAAATGTGGGGCAGAGAGTTTTTGCATCCATGGAATGTGTGTGCAAAGTTGGGCATCGATCACATTAAGGGTGCCGGAGATTAGCTGGTAACGGCCGACACATACAACACACACACACACACGGACGGACGGACGGACGGACGGACGGACGGACAGACACACACACACACAGACACACACACACACAGACACACACACACACACACACACACACACACACACGGACGGACGGACGGACGGACACACACACAACACACACACACACACGGACGGACGGACACACACACACACACACACACGGACGGACGGACGGACACACACACACACGGACGGACGGACGGACGGACGGACGGACGGACGGACGGACGGACGGACGGACGGAGTGCAAAACATACTCCACAGCATGCCTTCAACAGGGTGAAGCCCAGGGGCGGATCTAGGCATGGGCATGGGGGGCCCCCTAGATGCCCAGACTGCCCCAACAAACATGATGGCATGCAAAACAACCCAAGATATTTAAGTGCTTATATGTTAAAAGTATTTGAAACACTACTGAAAATGGTATGGGGGCGGCTTCATATGGGCGATGAAGCTGCCCCCTTACCATTTTCCTCTGCCCCCCCCCCCAATTGGGAAATGTTACATCCGCCCCTGGTGAAGCCTTGTGATTTTAAAAGCGTGTGTGCTTGTGCATGTGTGGGTTGTCTGCGTGTGTACGTGCATGCGTGCGTGTCCATGTGTGTCTCTCTCTGCAGGGTTCCATTGATGAGAGGCTCAAGCAGCTCCAAGACGCTCACAGAGACTTTGGCCCTGGATCGCAGCACTTCCTTTCCAGTAAGACAGTCAATCCTCCTCTTCTTCTGTTTGAAGTCGCCAACCATCATGCCACTGCAATCTGTGCTGCATTGTGTGACACGGCAGCAACCTTCACGGTGGGACTGGGAACCAAATAAAGGGCTGTCTCAAAGACTTTTAGGGGGTTAAGGGGAGGCGGGGTGTCTCTGTGGGTGTCTGCGGTGGTAACGGCAGAATCACCGCTCTCATCTGAGCAGGACTGAACTTTAAATTGAGGATTGTGTCTCTTTTTTGGCAGTGATTCATGATATTTAACTAGGAGCTATGTAGGTGTGCGTGCGTGCGTGCGTGCGTGCGTGCGTGCGTGCGTGCGTGCGTGTGTGTGTGTGTGTGTGTGTGCGTGCGTGTGTGCGTGTGCGTGCGTGCGTGCGTGCGTGCGTGCGTGCGTGTGTGTGTGCGTGCGTGCGTGCGTGCCCATGCGTGCGTGCGTGCCCATGCGTGCGTGTGTGTGTCACTGTGTGAGAGGTAGGGGAATTGAGGAAAGTCTTGTGCTGTCCTCCTCCAACCCCTTCCTGGGCTGCTGCTGTCATGCTGGCTCAGCGATGTCACACAGCTCTACACTGGCATTTCAGCATTAGAGAGCCTTTACCGTCTATGTGTGTCTGTGCGTGGGTGTCTGTGTGTGTACACTGTGTGCAGTTTGTCTTTTTAGCTCAAACTAAAATAATGTATTGTGGTTCCAACATGAATGAAAAAATAACACCATCCAATAGTATTACTAATTATTAGTTGTAATTTATCCAATACATAGGCTTATATGTACAGTGTATATAAATTATATGTACATTCTACTCTGGGGCTGCCAACAACATTATGGTGTCAGTGGGCACTTGAAAAGTAGTTAGATAGACAGACAGACAGCTATAGATAATAAGCTGTTGAGGAGATCTTGTGCAGTTCAGTTCAAGGGGTAATGTTACGTTTTACGAATTGGGAGTACATGATTCTCCTCCGGGTCTCACCTAGACAACTATTGTCTGACGTTCCTTCTGCAAACGCGTGTGCATTATTGATTTGTGGTAGGAGTAGAACAACAAGGTGTTGTTTTTTGTGACTGTTCTGCTCACAGAAAATCCCATAGTTATGGAACACAAGAGAGACAGAGAGATTCTACGTTTTGTACAACGTAGAATGGCTATAATGAATAACAAGAAATGAAATGAAAAGTAATTTGCTAGTGGCTGCTTGTTTCAGCCGCGCAAAAGCTTTTTTGGTCTGAACGGGGAATATAGGGCTTACTTTAGTCATTAGCCGCATAGGGCTCTGTCTCCAGTTGGCCACATAGGGCTCTGTCTCCCATTGGGCCAATTATCCTTTGCATAGCAACAGTGATTGTACTGTACATCTTTCAACAGGTCAAGGTTGGGGGGGGAAAAACACAAGCATCAATGTCAGGTCTCTATAGTGTCCCCAAATATATTTTCTTTTCGCTCAGAATAAAAGGGGCACTATGCAAGAATGTGTGTGGGTCCAAAATGTAGCAATGCAACATTGAGCACAGTATATGCTTTCTTTGAATTTGTCACTGTGTGTGTGTGTGTGTGTGTGTGTGTGTGTGTGTGTGTGTGTGTGTGTGTGTGTGTGTGTGTGTGTACGCGCTCGCACACGCATGCAAGCGTGGTACATCCAGCCTCTTTATATTCTGTCCCCTTTCATGCCCAACCCCCCGTGGTTCAGATTAGATGCTCCAGCCGCCATGCTCGTTCCACTAGGTCCACCTCCCTACCAACTCTATTAACTCCTGCCAGATAGCCCGAAACTCTCGGGGAACACAACACAATGGGCTGCCTCCTCGGCTATTGTGTATTGTTGTGAACCGGCTCGCCTCTTGTGATGATGCTCTGGAACATTCACAACCCCATCAGTGCTATATGGCATAGTGACATTTTGTGGCTGTTCATTCATGCCTCTATTCACTCATCGATTTCTCCCGTCTTCTGTGCCTGTGCAGGTTCCGTGCAGATACCATGGGAGCGTGCCATCTCCCCAAACAAAGTGCCCTACTACATCAAGTAAGATAATCTGGATAGCTGTTGGGGTCGAATGAGAATAGTGTGTGTGGTGTGGTGTGGTGTGCTGTGGTGTGTCATGGTTTGTGAGTGTTATCCCCTGATTCAGTTTCTTGGCAGGCTTTTGACTGTGTGCAGTGTAACTCACTGGAACCAACAGCAATGAAAGTACAGTATCTCACACGGCTGGTAAAATGAACTAGTTGTAGTCTGAAGCACATGTTTTATTCAGTTAAGACATATGTTTTTAGCAGAGAAAGTCCAGTTTGTAGTAGTATTGTTTAATAGCTTTCCTCCTTTGATTTGAAACCTTAATATTGAATTAACTTGAATTGCATCTGTGATAACACTAGATGAGGGGTATTGACTGACAGTACACCCACTTATCTATTTACCACCACTTCATCAATACCATTTACTGCTTTGAATTGTTCTGCTGTTTTTATCCTCAAGCTATAGTACTCCACATGAATGACTGCCATGTGAGAGTGTGCAACTGTGCATGTACTGATACAGTATGTGTGTGTGTGTGTGTGTGTGTGTGTGTGTGTGTGTGTGTGTGTGTGTGTGTGTGTGTGTGTGTGTGTGTGTGTGTGTGTGTGTGTGTGTGTGTGTGTGTGTGTGTGTGTGTGTGTGTGTGTGTGTGTGTGTGTGCGCAATTTATCCCTCTGCAAACTATTATGCTGCATTTATATAGCAGGATGATACATGGGTGCACAGAATGTGATGTATAGTGATGTATGCTAATAAGAATAGCATAATAGCATGCAGTCACTTCACAAAAGTGTGATTTTAAAATGTTACTGAGACTACTGTGTAGCCCCACTTGAGCTTCATACATACTTCGCCAACATAATACCTAAAAAAGTCACACTTGCGTGAAGTGAGTGGCGCTCTTAAATCATACACACAGCAGGGCACATTCTGTGCTTAGACAGACATACAGACACAGTTGCACAAAGGTAAGGCAGGTAGGATTGCTCCAAAAAGGTGTGCGACACTTTGTGCACAACAAGTATAAATAAGGTGAAGAGGATGAATATCACATTACCGTATCCAGAAAACAAGACAGATCCATTTCCATTGTCTACACCATCTCCCTCAGAGGGATATGTCATATACATTGAAATGTCAGTCACCTTCGCTGGCACCTTAAAATGAATAAAGGCTCAAATGTCCAAGCTGCAACAGTGTACTTTCCTTCTCTGCTGAAATATAAACAAGGTGTCAGGCTGGCAGTAGGATCTGACAGTGTATGTACACTTAAACTTGTGCATACGCTCCATGAGCTACTATGCCATTATCACTGTGTTGTGGCCATGATACAAGACAATTTTGAGCATCACTTGCCCTTCGGGGTGATTGATTGAACGGTTTATTGGTGGAAAGGTAATCGGTAGGGTACAGTCAGACATAAATTAAATCAGGCTACAGACAAAGACAACCAATGGGATCACCAAAAAAATCTGTCCTGGTCTTTTTTCCATTCAGGTCCTTAGTGTTCAGTTCATAATCACGACATGAGAATAACAACAAGTAGTTCAAACCATTAGGTGAAAATAACAGAAATGCGTACAGATGTGGGGAACAGAAAGGTATAGGGGGATGGGAAGTCACTATGGTAAGGTAAGGGAGAGGTGATCATTTCATTTACATTCCTTTTGGCATGCTGAAAGGTGGATTTTCAGGCCTGTTGGACACTGATTTACTGTTTTTAATGGAGGGCAGTGCTGTAGAAGGAGAATCTCTGTATATTTGAAAGTGGGTGGTACCAGATCATTGTTCTCGCTTCAGTGTGTGTTGTGGCTAATCTTTTTGAAGTAGTTTGAATAGTGCGTCAGATACAGATGGTATAGAGCAGAGGTTTTCAATCTTTTTCATACCAGGACCCACTATTTAGTCACAATTTGAGCCACGGACCACCATTTGAAGACATTTTAGCCCCACAGACCCCACAATTCCAGGCTGGATTTTTAAAATGGTCAAACATACAGATCAAGATGACCATTAATCTTCTACATTCTCTAATTCTGTAGACTTGGGCTAATTCAGATGGTGAATTTAACTTGTGAGAGTGTAAACCAAATGGACCTGCAACTTTCCATCATTTAACCTGGGGACCACCTGGAATCCTCTCAGGGACCACTGGTGATCCCTGGACAACTGGTTGAAACCCCCTGGTATAGAGGGTATAGCTGCATTTACAATTGTTTTAACAGAGGAGCTGTCGATTTAGTTTGACAGATGAATGTATTCCATTGATTTATGCCAGGAGCAGTCGTTCAAAAACACTATTTTTAAAATATTGTTTTATATTTCTTAGTCCCCACCAGTGTGGCGCTGTGGCCACATTTTCCAAAACAATATTTTAAAAACAAATGAAAACAGTAAATGAAATTCCATTGCCCCTCCTGTATTAGTCACCAGAATATCAGTCACCAGAAAAAATATTGGTTGTTTTTGATGAATACATCATGGTTTAAATGTAGATTTAAGTTACAATGTTTGTATAGGGAGGGGGCGGGCAGCATCAAATATCAAAATATTGAATCAAGAACCTAATAAAGTGTCTGGGGTGTTCACATGAGCCTTACCTCCCCCTTCCCACTCCTCAACTTAACCCAACTCTTCTCTCCTCAACTCACCTCTCCTCTTACAATCTCAGTTTTCTCTACCCCCCTTTGATCTCCCTCGTTATGTTCTCTGCAATGTGACCGCGTTTTCCTGCCCTGCGAAGGGAGGGGCTGGTAAGAGCGCCTTGTGATTGGGTGGGGTGAGCCGTCAGTGGGGTATAGGGAGCGCTCCGTTGTCTTCATTGTAGGGGGTGGCAAGGATTTACTATTGTGTGCCTAATGGGTTGCAACGTCTGACACGGCAACTCGATTGCTTTAGCTCGCTTGGTAGGATCTCTCATGGCTCAAGTCCGCTTGATACAGTGCCCCTCTGTCTCTGTCTAAAAACAGTGTTGCAAACCTGGCGCATTTGTCGCTATAATTTTGCTTTTTTCAGACCCCCCTAGCGCCAAAATTAGTGAAAAACTCCTGGTGGAAAATCAAGTGCTTTTTTGCTGGTGAGTAGGGGTGAAATTGGTTGACAGGCCCCGTTTTTCATCATTTTTCCTCCTATGATAGAGTCTTCCTTCCTTCCTAGAGGGACCATTGGTAACCAAATGGACCCTTTTAGATCTGTAACTCTAGAGATGGACCCTTATGGGCCATTTTACGCTCTCAAGATATTTGATTAATTCTGAATTAAAGGTACCTAATTTTCAGGACTCTACAAATTTAGAAAATGTAGAAGAATTGCTAGTTTGACCAACATTTTCCCAGTTATCTATCTTGAATTAGTCTCAGAGACTAAACTTAACATCAAATGGTGGTCCGTGGCTAAAATGCAGAATACATAGTGTGGGCCTGGACTGAAAATGGTAGAAAACCATTGCTCTAGCGCATTCTGGTGTTGAAAGTGCCACTAGTGCATTTTGGATTTTGGCAGTTGGCAACACTGTCTAAAACTATCGGGCTGAAGTCGATGTTGCCTCTGCAACGCCTACCCTTTCACTGCTGACTCTTCACCTCATTTGCACTCTGTTTCTGCCTGGTGTAATTGTCCCCTATTCTGTGGCACATTGCCATTATATATGTTTCTGTCTCTCTGTCCCCATCCACCTCCCCCTTTCTCCCCCCACACAGCCATCAGGCCCAGACGACGTGCTGGGACCATCCAAAGATGACAGAGTTGTACCAGGCGCTGGGTGAGTAAAGGAGACAATTAAAGCCTCTCTCTGCAACATCCTCGTTTGCTGGAGATCCCCAACCCCCCCACTGGGGACTGTCCTCACCAGAGGCCACCGTCCCCCCTCACATACGTGCTACCCATTAAAGGCCCTGTACTTCACTCAATCTCGGGACTACAACAACCAATGTCATTAACCTGGGGGTCCTGATTTGTCATGCGCCACAATTGCTTTTCGACCTAGCCTTTAATTAATTGTGATTAAACGCTTGTCTCTCTGTTAATTGGCTCTGACACGGCGAGCTGGCCGAGGGGATTGTGCGTAGACATGCATCCACATGCACCCGCACACACACATGGACACATGCACATGCTCAAATACCCACGCACGCGGTCTAAGAGACACTGTCTGAAAATGCACATCTGCTTTGTGTGCACACAGGCACACAGGTGTGCAAGTATACTGTACAAACACTATCTGCGTAAATGCAGATAATGTCAGCAGTGTACTGTGCCCTCTGCACACTGCATGACCCTGCTAATGACTCCTGAGATGACGCAAACATGGTGGTAGTGTGTTTGTTTCTTGTCTCCTCATTTCCTCTAATCTGTTTCCATTCTCCCTGTCCCTCTCTCTCTCTCTCTCTCTCTCTCTCTCTCTCTCTCTCTCTCTCTCTCTCTCTCTCTCTCTCTCTCTCCCACACATTAGCGATCTGAACAACATCAAGTTCTCCGCGTACGGACAGCCATGAAGCTCCGGCGTGTGCAGAAGGCACTGAGATGTAAGCGTCCAGCCCCACAGTGTTCGCAGGCTTGTGCCACTCAAAATGCTGCGTTGCAACCCCGGGGCTTGTTAACTGACGTGATTATGCCATCTCCACTGCTGCATTCTGTGGGTGCCTGTGTGAAATGCTGGCTGTGTGTTATGTGTGTGCTGCAGGAGCCAGATATGGAATCTTGTTATTTCTACAAACCCCCGAGCCTTTGTTTTTCTCTCTCTTTTCTTGTTGTTGCATGGTAAAACTTTATCCTGTCTCCGTCTTGTTGTACGTTGTAGAAGTATAAAACAGACAGCCTCCCGTTCTCTACTCCTTACAACGGATATCGGGCATGCCGTTTCCAAGATCATGTGATCGATGCTATCGATCGGCTCAAGGGGTGCTACAGCACCAGTGTTGGGGAATATTACTTAGGAAAGTAATATATTACTTATTACTTATTACCCCTTCAGAAAAGTAATAATATTACACTACTTATTACTTGGATGCAAAAGTAATATGTAGTATATTACATATTACTTTTTTATATTACTTTTGCACCCAGATCCCTGAAAAAAGGAAATTAGCTACAACTACACAATCTGTCAGCTTCTTTTAGAGCTGAATCTAATGAAGAAGAATAACAAGAGTCACAAATCAGCCAAACATCAATTGGGTGACTGTTGCCCCCACGACCGACTACCGATAAGCAGGTGAAGATGGATGGATGTATTTAGATAAATGTATTTAGATGAATGAATACAGACATCCCACCCTGGAAAAAAATACTAAAATATCTTAATATTTATATGCCGCACATGATTAACATATAGCCTACCATAGATTACATAGTTGCAGTAGGCTGTTATTTCAGTCAGTGGATTGTTATTTAGTTACAGTTCTGTCTGTCAAATATGTTTTAATGCAAAATTAAAATGTATGATAAACATACATAAGCATAAGATCTTTTTGATTTAATATTGAGTATATGAGGGCTTATAGCTCCAGTGTCTTAATTGATGATTAAGCCACTGGCATCGCGTAATCAGAACAGCTGTGTAGCCTATGGGAATCCCCTGACAGCGCATACATACAGGCTTCAAGTGTGGACATTTCCCCCAGCTATTGTGTGATAAACTCATATTATAAACGCATGACTTATATGGCAAATGAAAATATCCTTGGATATACTTGGACCACAGTTGGAATTATTGCAATCGGGTGAGAATGGACTGAGATTTTTTCGATTCAAATCTCAACAAAGAATCACGGAGTTTCACCGGAGAGGTAAGAGCGCAGAGCATTAGCGCCAACTCCGTTCTCTTTAAGTGGCCAGTCCAAGCGCGGCTCTTCTACATATACTTCTATTGAGGATCGGGACAATAAATAGGGACAACAAGCTGCACAAACAGCTTTCGAGCGCTACGTTTCTGACGCCTCAATGCCGCAGCTTTGACACCAGATGTCTTTGTACGTCTGCCTAATAAAAATCCGCTGCTCATCTTTTTTCCGATCAAGCTAAACTGACATTAGCTCATCTCCCTTCACCAACGCAATACTGTTGAACGCAGCAGCATGACAAAAGTAACAAAGTAATATTAGTAGAAGTAACTGTAATATCATTACTATTTTCTAGGAGGTAACGTCGTTACACTACTCGTTACCTGAAAAAGTAGTAATATTACTCGTTACTCGTTACCCCCAACTCTGTACAGCACAAAGATCATTCTGAAGCAAAGGATTTCTCTCTTACATTTACATTTCTGACCGGAACGTCATCATGCTAATCAGAGCTATTAATTGGCCCAGTTGACTTACTAGTGGCGTGGAGGTAATTATTCTGTGCCACATGGATGAGGCATAAACATGTAGTGTCATCAGAGAAACAGTTGTTGTTGTTCCCTTGTCCAGACGCGCCTTGCCCTTTCCTGAGTTTCCTCTTACCTTTTCTTCTCCCGTTATTTTATCTACCAGACTTCCTCCTTCCGCAATTATTTTCTCTTATCTTGCTCTTACCTTTTCCATCTCCCCACCTCTCCTACACTGCCACCCTCACTCCTCCTCATGTCCTGCTGTATCCCACTCTGACCCCATATCAGCCCCTGCGGCCTAATCCGGCCTTGTTCTCTGAATCTCTGTCACACATCAAGTCACCCCCACCCATCACATCCCTCGTCTCTGCTTCTCCTTCTACCACCACCCCCTCCCAACCACACACACACACACCCCCTGCTTCGCCTCTTCTTGCTGCAGTAGTCTGTGAAGGGTGAATTATGCTTGGTTGCGCTTGTACATCTGCTCTTTCCGGTGTGCAACATGGTAACCAAGTAGAACTCCGGGCTTATAGTTAAGGGAAGCTTGCATCGCTGACAAAGACTTTCCTCTCTCCCATTCTCTTTATCTCACTCTCGACTTTTATCTCATTCTTTCATGGCCTACTACTCCATGTCGTTAGAGGAATTAATTACCCGGGTGCCATAACAACTACAGCTATAGCTACTGTACCAGCTCCCTCAAACGTGTTTCTCCTGGCTCAATTTGTGAGTGACACAGCGGGAGGCGTTTGAGGGAGCACCTGCCTTTTGGTGTTGTCTCTGTTTCTCCTGACGTGGAGAACACTTGAGTGCTTCCCTTTCCCTCTCACTGAATCATTAACAGACGGTCCAATTACACCTGACATCAGAGGACATCAGAGGTCCAGCGGAAACGGGGCCCTGAATTAGTTTAGAAGACAAAAATCAAATCTCCGTCGGCTCTCCCAGCAGAGCTTTAGTGGATGAAGAGGTTAGAAGTTCTGTCACTTGACAGCCTCATCTGTTATCTGCAGATAGATGGTGTGTGCATGCGCATCTGAGTGTGTGTGGGTGTGTGTGCATGTGCACGTACATGCGTGCATGCACGTTGCATGTGTTAAAGGGGAATTCCACACCAAAACACATAGGGCATCAATCTACCTTGATTCCTGTGAGATAATACATAATGTCCTTGATTTTTGTCACAGATGCTCCATTTTCTACATTTCACATGGCCGCAGGTTGTCTTTATTCTACAGCGGGTGTTTCTGTTACGCCAAACTTATTTTTTTTTCACACATCACATCAAACCACACATTACAAGATAATTGGACCACTATATGATTTTTAAAAACTGAGATGCCACACAGGAGACAGGAGTTTTTACCAGAGTGATTGGAGAGGAGAGGGGAGGAGGAGGAATAGATTACATCTGGCATTACATGTAAAAACTGCCCCAGAGTGACATAAAACTCAAGCATGTTTATCAGTATACTATTAAAATATGATGTGTGGAAAAAATAAGTTTGGCGTTTCAGAAATACCCACAGTAGAATAAAGACTACCTGCGGCCATGTTAACTGTAACATCGTCGCTGGGACAGGGACCTCAAGGGTGAAATGTAGAAAATGGGGCATCTGTGACAAAAATCAAGGACATTATGTATCATGTCACAGGAATCAAGGTAGATTGATGCCCAATGTGTTTTGGTGTGGAATTCTCCTTTAACTTGAACAGGAGGTGCCTGTAGGTAAGGTGCAAAAGTCAAATTAACCGAACTGGGAGATCACTGGGGAGGTATAGGCTTTTATAGGGCGTGGTGGGCATGCGGTCTCAGGTGCAACGCCAGTCACTTATGGCCATCCATCATGTCACCTGCTCCCCATGTCCTGTAGACAAATGGATGGAGCAGTGCCCTGTAGGCCAGGTTTAGCTACTCAGTGCTCAGGTCTAAAGCTACGATTTATGGTACAGATATAGAATCCAAATATTAACTCATTCGCCTCGGAATCTTGTCAGAGTCATAACAGCCATTAGCAGCCTTAAGCGACTTTGGCAGCCTATGGTAGATGCCAAGAACAACTAGATCAGCACGCGGTAGAGTGCATTTTGTGGAAATTTTGGACAAAAACAACAGAAGTCTTTAGCTTTGGGTCTGTGGGATGGAAATGTCATCAAAAGGTGGTTTGTAGCTCAAATACTGAACAAATAGTGGGCCCTGGTATCAAAATGGTTGAAAAACACTGGTCTATAGGAACCAATGAGAACAGATGAGTCAAATACAATGATGCACTGTCACACATATTATATATAAAACCATGATTGTGATTCTGTCACTATACTGTATGCGTCTCTGTCTCTGTGTGATAGTGGAGCTGTTGGCGCTGAGCAGCCTGGTGGAGGTGTTCAGGGAGCAGGAGCTACACGAGGCGGAGCATGTGATGGACGTGGTGGAGATGATCCATGCCCTGACCGCCCTCTATGAAAGACTGGAGGAGGACAGGACGGTGCCGGTCAACGTCCCGCTCTGCGTCGACATGTGCCTCAACTGGCTGCTCAACGTCTACGACAGGTGAATTGTGACCTACAGTATCTCTTACCTATATCAGTGGTTTTCAACCTTTTTCACCTCAAAGCCCCCCCCCCCCTTTTTTGTCCAGAATTCCGCTCTCTGATTGTGTCGATTTCTTGTAGATGATGTAGTGGCAGATGTTTAACGATGACTGAACTCTTGAGGGCCTACAATGAAACCAAAAGGACCCGTACAGGCCTGCTCTCAAGAGTTAAAGATCTATAATGGTCCATTTGGTTACACTCTCTAGCATTTTTTTCTGGGGACCACCTGGAACTAGCCTGGGGCCAGCCTCATTTGCTGTTGCAACATTCAACTTAATGAATGTTACCGGCAACTGAGTCTGCATGGTGAGTGTCTGCTTGACTTGACTGCTTGAATTTCCCTGACGTCAGCTGTTGCTTAGCGCCGTTCTTTATGATTCGATGTTGTTCCAGAGAAGGTAAACTGTTGTTTTTTTTACCAAACAAATCAGAAGCCTTGACAGTATTTCAACCTTCATAAGCCACGCCCACTCATGGAGATAGGCTCCTTGCCAGACAGAGTTGCGACGTTGAAGTTGAACTTCAACGTATAAATATAATGAGTCTGGTACCAGGCTAAACTAGAACGCCCTCAAGGACCATTGGTTGAAAACCACTGATCTACAACATTATATCTGGGGGTTGGTGTGCATTCAGCAGGTGCAGAATATGCTGATCTGTTTCTGTGTTTATTATACATAACAGTATGTACATAACACGACATAACAGTGACATTACTCTTCTGACATTAATTCCAAGGCCCGTCTCCCTTACACTAACCCCACACATAACGGACACAGATCACAGTGTTGATGGAGTGCCGTGATTTTATGCCCTGCTAAAACATCATGATCTGACATTATTATTATACTTAGAGGAAGACTTAAGGCTCATTCAGAGTTTAGAATTTCGGTGACCTATTCTTAGTCCATCATGTAATTGTCTCCATCATTGAATTCTTTCTTTCCTTCCTTCGTTCTCCTCCAGCCTGTTATGCTGTGGTGTGTTGTGTGTTTTCTTTTTCTTTTTTTTTTTACGAGTCCAGCCGTTAAAAAACAAGCAGCCGGTGCTCCAAACTTCTGGACCAATCAACAATGGCCGGCAGCTCCATACCAATGTGATTGGTTTAGCTCTGTGTTTGGTGCGCGTTCCCAGTGAGCACCGCTGCGGTGCGGTGGTTAGTAAAGGCTAGACAGAGCGGTACTAGTGGTGGTATGACGTCATATTGTAGGCAATGGTGTTCGCGGTGGTCAATCAAACTATGAATAGGCCTTTAGTGGAACATGTTTACTCCATTACACATATATAGCAGAAAGTAAAATCACCTCACTCCATCTTCATTTATTTATTACAGTATGTCAAATGTTCAGCCGTATGTTCCCAATCTACTGGTTTCATGTCCAATGTCTGTCCCAAGCATGGGAGACATCCTATATCTGTTGTAACAACCATAACCCCCCTCCCCGGGACTATTGCAAGTGATTCAATGCTGTCTGAGGACAATACTAAAGACCCTCCAATTACACAGGCCGGGCAGGATTCCAATCAAGCCTCACAATGACACAGTACAGACTCCTCCTCATCTCCACTCCCTGGATTCATGTTCACCTCCCCCTCTCCTCCAGATTGACCGTCTCTCCCAGCCAAAGAGCCAACAGAGAATACAGTGAGTGCCGATAAATGGAAGTAAGGGAGCAACCCCCCAGTATTTTCCACCCTCCCGGAGCTGTAAATTTATTCGTTGGCCCTTAACTACCTGCTGCTAATGAGGGGAAATCAGCAATTTTACCCTGCACATAAATTTCAGTAATTACTTTTTGTTTGGCTTTCTCGATAAATGTTGCCAAGCGAGTCTGAACGAGTGTGCGCCTTATAAGTGCATCTGTCTACGTCTGCCTGTGTGTGTGTGTGTGTGTGTGTGTGTGTGTGTGTGTGTGTGTGTGTGTGTGTGTGTGTGTGGTGTGGTGTGGTGTGGTGTGGTGTGGTGTGGTGTGGGTGTGGTGTGGTGTGGTGTGGTGGTGTGTGTGTGTGTGTGTGTGTGTGTGTGTGTGTGTGTGTGTGTGTGTGTGTGTGTGTGTGTGTGTGTTTGCGCATACAGTACCACTGGTGAGTAGTATACTGTATGTACACAACTGACGTACATTAAGTGTATAACATGTTCCCCAAGAGGACATGTCACGCAGTCAGGGCATGCAGTGGAGAGACGTATCCCCGCAGGGGGAGCAACACTGGGGTACGCAGGACATATTGAAGATGGCACGCAACACACAGTGAAAAGTGTGTGTGAGAGAGCTGCTGACAGTTAGTGGTCCCTGGGTCTGTGTGTTCGCCTGGTCTCCGAGGTCTCCACTATACTGAATCTCACCAGCAGAGCGAAAATGCAGCAAGGTTTTTTTTTCTCCCTGTGACTCTCTCCCGCATTTGTCTCTGTACAGCTCTAATGGTCCCAGGCTGACTCTAATGGTTTGGCGTGACGAATGCTCCACTTTCCATCCTCTCATAATGTTCCTTGTTCCAAATTACAACTGCTTGAAGCATGCTGTCTTTTAGCGACTGCACCATCCGCCTCTGAAATTTGAACCGGCTCCACGAGTTTCGGTGTTCATCCTCCATGGATTTCCCAGGCTGTTCCCTGAGGAGTTTGTCGTTCTTCCGTCCGTGACCCCTTTATCTTCTGCCAAATGTAATGCGGTTTAACAGGCTGGAAAGACTTTCTACAGTCTAGGAGACTTTAGTCTCACGTTGCCAGACATATCGGAAATCTCCGCCAGCAAATACGCCTGCTGAAATCCAAATTCATTGTAGGGGTTAGAACAACAGCAGATAAAACTTTGCATTGATTTTGCAAAGCCGTTATATATATTTTTTTAAATAACTTCCCTTACTTTAAATGTAGATGTCTCCAGGTGTGTCAGTAGGCAGAACTCTCTGATACAATACAAACTACCTTTTTTATACTTTGTCATAGGAAAGTAGTCTACAAGGTCACAGCGCACGGTGGGTGCAAGGCTTGTAGGTCTGCTATTTTCTGCATGCACCACCATCAGTGCACACCCCCTTACACCAGCAGTGTATATAAAGAAATCAACATGACCTCTTCAGCAAGGGTCAGCTCACTGGCCTTGCCACTGGCTATTGAACAGGCTGTTTATGCAACCTTAGATGCAACAAACACACACGCATGCGTGTGTGTGCGTGTGTATGTGTGTGTGTGTGTGTGTGTGTGGGTGTGTGTGGTTGTGTGCGCACTGTGTGGGGTATGTCATTGTGATATATGTGAGATTGCTCTTCTGGTTTTGTGCCTGTGGACATGACACGCTATCATGTGCCTTTAGTGACTCTTGGATTTTCTCTAATGCGATTTCACACTATGACTGTGACCTGCACTGTGCTGCCTTGAGCCACATAATTCCTGTCCACATTGTCATTCTCTACACAGCAGAACCAACTTTAGAACTAGGACGGAACTAGGAATTACATTTTCTCCATAATTCAGCATCCCAAAAGCCCTGTTAACTTGAGTGTTTTCTTTTCTTTTTTTTGCCAGCGGTCGCAACGGGAAGATGCGAGTTCTCAGCTTCAAGGTGGGGCTGGTGAGCTTGTGCAGCGCAGACGTCCAGGAGAAGTATAAATGTGAGTGCACTGCTACTCATGTGCCTAATGCGTCTCTTCGACTGCAAACAATGGAGCGAAACAAAACAACTCTGATTGCCAGCATTACATAAAGACATCCACTTAGTCTAATGGAGGAGGTTACTCTATTGCCATAATGGAGAAAGCCCCTGCACGTCTAGAAGGTACACCCAGGGCCAAGTGCTTGATGCCAAAGAAACTACACAGACCCAGATCTCTCTCTCTCTCTCTCTCTCTCTCTCTCTCTCTCTCTCTCTCTCTCTCTCTCTCTCTCTCTCTCTCTCTCTCTCTCTCTTTCTCTCTCTCTCTCTCACATCTCTTTGTCTCAGGCACTCCCTGCTTCCCTTTTCGATTTTCAATTAGGCTGCAATATTTTATTGGAGACCGGCCCTGGGGTAAGGAGGCTCCTTTAGTGTCTCTCTGCAATCTTAGTTTATGAGCCAGCCTGTAAATATGGGTCAAATAGAGATAGAGGGAGAAATTAGAGATGTGTTTAGTTAGACCCAGAACAGCTTGCAGCTGGATACCACTTCCCAGACAGCACACTGTCGAACCCATGCCAGGTTTATTCATGATGGTGCACTGCCTCTGCCAACTCATAAAGACTGATCAACTATAGCAACAATACTGCTTTGGGTCCAATCAGTGAGATTAAAATGAATATGTGCTCAGACTGTGCATTCTGTCATTTTTCATGGTGGGCATGAGACACCACTTTCTGCCAGGCTGACCGGTTTCTTGCCACACTGGCTTTAGAGCTCAGCGAAATACCATTAGGCAGTCATCTTTTACAGAAACGTTTATAGTGCACTAGATCTAAAGGTTTACTTGGTTTGCTGTTCCTGTACCAGACAGATGGATTTTACTCCATTCCAATAACCCCATCTCACGCCACCGAAGCCAGCACATTCAGGAAAGAAAAAAAAAGATAGAAAAGTAACTTCTCATGGAGAGACAAGCTGGTATGTGAAGATAAATCTTCCTGACCCTGCTAACTACAGACATGCTTGCACAGCTGGATTGTGTACTGAAGGCCAGGTCTTCTGGATTTACAATCAGACAATTCGGTAAGAAAACATGACTCACACTAGTCTATACCCTGCCAAACAGATGACACATTTGTCTGTTTGGACATCCCAATTTGGAACTGTCATTATAGATTGTGATGCAACGCAATGTAAGCTTGCAGATCGGCTAGTTCCGCTATTCATCATACAGGGTATATAGTGCTTATACGGTATGTGGTTAATGTGCAGGTGGTAATGGCAGGTGTCCCTGTGTGGGTGAAGGATTGTGCAGTTGGAGCGGTGGCAGAACCCCATGCTATTTATACTGACAGCAATTTCCAATGCCTGGCTGTCACCATCTAGGATTGCATGCCACACCTAGATGCCTGCCATCTCCTAGGATTGTCAACTACCCTGGAATTCAAATAAGGAGAACCTGGAGGGGCATCCATTATTTTGCTCATAAAAAAAAGATAAAATCTCACCATATACTGTACACGGTGCAGTTTTTGCATATCATTATACCAACAACCTGTATTACAGTATTTACATATGATCTGTTTGAACTTGTAAGATCTGTGTTATTGATTGATCCCCAAAAATACGTAAGAGTGTGTGCTTTTCAAGAAGGGAAATTAGTTAATTGTTAGTTTCAAATAAGGCACCATTCCTTTGTCAAGGCAGACAGTGAACCCATGTGCAGAACTTGGACACTTAACCAGTAGTATACAGGGAATCAACAGGTCCAAATGTCTCTTGTTTCATGGAACAAACAACTTATAGTCTTCCTAATGGATCCCTAGGCCAAGTCTTCCCTGTATGGGGGACTTGAGTGTTACTAGACGTATATCAGGTTCTTAAAGGATCAACTGTATTATTAGCCAGCTATCCTCTGTATCCAGGCTTTTATTTTTGTTTGCTACGGTTAAACAATTGACTGACCGAATAGTAGAAGCACCAGCCAGTTCACTACACTAGTCAGGTCACAGGGTCAGATCACTGGCAGGTATTAGTAGCCAGCTAGCCTCTGTATCCAGGCTTTTATTTTTCTTTGCCAGATCAAGAAACACGCTGGCTGGGCGTGGGCCAGGCTAGTAGCCAGCCAGGGGATTGGAGGATGGAAGACAGCCAGGAAATAGACACCTGTAGAATGCAAACCACAACCTAATAGACAATCAAGGAGAGAATGTCAGAATACCGATTGCACTGGCAAGCTGCCATGACATCTGTATTTTAAGGGACGGTTGACAACCATTTGGCAACCAGAGTCACAACTCCCACATTTGAGGGCTCTTCTGACTAGAATGAACAAACCAGACAGCCTCGGAAGGCATCTATATCTGTTTCTACCGTCAACCAGTAATGGAATAACTGCTCACATTTTTTAACTAAGTAAAATTATCAATATCGCAATGTAAAAATAGAAAATGTTAAAAAGTATTGGCATCAAAATGCATCTTAGCTTTAGTAAACTTAGAAGTGATTAATACATGTTTTATTATAACAATGGGAATTTGCAAAATAACTAGTAACTAATGTTTCCAAATGATTGCAGTGGAGTACAGTATTGATGCAAGTGCAGTACGGCACTACTACTAGTAAACTTAACAGTTTCTCTCTCTATCTAACTGAAGGCTGACTAGATTCACATGCCAAAGAGAGGATTTTACCTTCAAAAAATGTTGACAGAATGCTGTCTTGAGGAAATGTCAAGGTTATTCTGAAACAACTTCATCATTATCAGAAAAGCTTTTTTTATGGGTAGGCGGGCGGCTCATTTCACAAATGACAGATGTCCTGATTTGCAGTGCAATGACTCATTGTCATTCAGACATGCACAAGAACAGGCAAATGAGTAACTCGGGTTTGCCAAGCATATGTCGCGAGGCGTATACTTACTTATATACCTGTCCTGTATACAGTATATACAGCACAGACAGCTGCGACCATGAGCAGATGATGAAGTAAAGGACTTTTCTGTGCATGCTGTCAACAGTGCCGATGAATGATCTGATGGTGCCGCCCGTGTTCGTGCTGATTTTGACGGCCCGCTGTGTCTCTTCCTCCGGGTACTTTGCAGACTTGTTCCGGCAGGCGTCTGGAGCCGGGGGGCTGACGGATCAGAGGCACCTCAGCCTGCTGCTCCACGAGGCCATCCAGATCCCCCGCCAGCTGGGAGAGGTGGCTGCCTTCGGGGGCAGCAACGTGGAGCCCAGCGTCCGCAGCTGCTTCCGCATGGTGAGGACAACTCTGCACACACCACTACTAGTACTACTACTGCATGTCCATGTGTACCGTATATACACACATTACACACACACAGTGCATGCACGTGTGCTACTGAATATGGAATGATTAATTGCAGGGCTTTTCAACTAGTGGTCCAGGGACCACTATTAGGCCCTGAGAGGATTCCAGGCGGTCCCCAGCTAAATGATGGACAGTTGGTACCCAAATGGAAACTTATTAAAGTTAAATTATATTTAAACATCTGAATTATTTAATTTTCAAGAATCTACATTCAGGAAATGTAGAAGAATTGTCATTTTGACCAACGTTTTGCCAGTTATCTCTCCTAAATTGTGGACAAAAGCTTGAAAACTCAAAAAGTTTTGATTATGAGAGACTACACTCAACATCAAATGGTGGTCCGTGGCTAAAATGCAGAACAAGGTTGAAAACCCCTGGATTAATTTATTAAATAAATAAAATGGCCAAATAATCAATTAACCAAAAGTTACATAAATTACATTTTACAAATCAGTGCTGTCGGTTTTTATTTTGAAATACACATTTTGAATATACTGTATGCTGCATATTGGGGGTTGGTTTTGATGTCAGTTGATGATCTATTTGAATATTTGAATGATTCCAATCTTGATTTTAGGTTTTTTAACTGAAATCAAAATCTTTTTTTCTCCTAAAAAACTGAAATCTTCCCACGCAGTTTTGAATCCCAAAGCCAAAGCATTAATGTCACGTCTCTGTAGGTTGGGCACGCACCAATGTCAAACTGCTCTCATCATGTTCGTTGTTCATCCTTTAATAACGTGTAAGGTCTAATTAAGCATATTGTCATTCACCCATATGCTAATCATCACTCGATGAGTCGATGCTATACCACAAATGACAGGTTGTCTGAGAATAAATCACTTCAATCAATTAGGGTTGAGTGTTGGTTCGGATGACACGGCCAATGTAGCCATTTGGACACTTGAGCTAAGAGCTGGGTTTGAAGAAATTAATGATCTTAAACCAGGAACCATTCAAATATGTTAAGTCTATTATGTTCTATTGACTGTGTCTCCAACTCAATAAGACTTTAATACCCCTGTGAGCCCAATTTATAAATGGATTAGCTCAGGAAATGAGATAATGTTTGTCTTGTGCTATTATATGTACTGCGCAGTACCCTAATGCATCAAGACGTCTTCTGTGCTTATTAGAAATGTTGCTAGGTTTGCTAGATGCTAAACATTACATCACATTAATAATGTAATACATCATGGGTTATGTAATATGCAACATTGATGCATTATTAATCGTACTTTGTACAGGTTTCCGTTAATGCACAAAGCAGTAGTAGATAATGCATGGTCCAGTATACACAACCTATCACTCACTACGTCACATTAATGTACATGAAAATTGTGCTTGTAGAACATGGTTAGATTTTTGATATGATGAAGCTCGGTGACAGTGCAGCTTTGTTACAGATGTAAGTACGGATAATGGGTGCAATTCCCAATCGCTGTGGTGTAGCAGGTATGGTATAAGTCTTCTCATTGGCTGGTCTGGGGCCTTGGGGTAGGGCGAAAGCCTATACCACCAGCCCTGGGCCTGAGCTTACCAAATAATTAGCCAGAATAATTAAAACCTGCAAGTCAAAAGGTCCAGAAATCACCTACCCCCCCCCCCCCAATCAAAATGTTACTGTACTCCCCGGCTTTGTTCATCATGAGTTGAAGCTCTTGATGACTGGTTTTTGTTATTATGGATAATTATTTGGTAGGCCCAGGCCCAGGCCTGGTGGTATAGCTTTCGGGCCTACCTCAAGGCCCCAGACCTGATTCGCTGCCATGCAGCCAATAAGCACAGCCAATAAGCAAAGCCCCAAACCAATGAGAGGACTTACAGTACACCATACCTGGCTACACCACAGCGATTGGGAATTGCACCCAATGTCTCGATAGGTGGTCACCCTGAAGGCTATCCCAGCAATGACCACCTAGCGGCTAGGTGGTCATTGTTGGGATTCAAGGTGATGGCTTTGTTGTCTGGCTAGGTCCTAGCCAGACAACAAAGCCATTAACAAATTGATCCAAACGTGACAACAAAACAAAGTATTTCCTTGCTTACGGTAATGAAAGTATTCCAAGTTGGCACCACAGAGGCAAGGAGTCGATTCGGAAACACAGTGAGTATTGATTGGAATACTTTTTTGCCTTGCCTATTTCTCGCCTCAAATGTTTTCAAAAACATTCTTGAGAGCATGTTGTTTTAATTAAATGACAGTGTGTGTTGTTTATGTGTTAATATAAAATAAGCTGAACAGCGGATGCAGCCAGGTGCTCCGAGCCATTGATTCAGTACTCAGAAATAACACGGCACTAAATTTGGCGATTGACCAAACAGAATCAAGCATTCAAATTACAGTTGTGCAATTACCGTATACAGTAGATAATTCATATCATTATTCCACACTAGTCCCAGAAGATATCTGTGTATTTTTTTATATTAGCAGGCTCGCATTGCAATATGCTTTTATTGCTGCTCTCAACAACTTAGCTTAAAGGGGAATTCCACCCATTTTCAACATTTTATTATGTCATTAATCATTTACCGCAAAAAAGCATACATTGCGCCAAACTACTTGGCGGCACTGCCACGAAACAGTGCAACTTACGCCATTTGTATTGTATGAATATGTTTTTTTTTTGTGGATGCTTTTTTGCCTTTGACTTTTTTTGAAATATGAAGCAGGGAGAGAGATGGGCCGTAAGATACACAGTAAAGTTTGTCAGGATCAGGACTTGAACCCGGACCACACATTGTCATGTTGGATTACCAGCCTAGGTGCCTGGACCACTAAGCTGGCCTAGGCCTAACTTTATTTGATGAAGTATAAAATAGTAAAGTTTAGGCTTACTTTAAGTTAATTGCATTTGCACATATTTTTGGCTCTATAATTGTGTGTCGAGACTAGTCATCATGGCACATTTCAGCATGTAGCTACTGAAGACAACATTTGTTTTTTGATGGTGGCAAAGTCACAAAGCTTCCAAATATGGTTAAAAGACTCCATCTGCTCAGCATGCTGACTAGCAACATGGTGGCGTGCCCAGAATAGCCAAAGCTGTCTCCCTGTGCCAGGCATGCCAAGGCTAAGCTGGCTCCTCAACCAGAGAGTACACACAGGGGTTTCTTCATCCCCTGTGAACCTACTATACACTGCTACGCACCACAAAGACCCTGTGAGCCGCACACTTGCACCTAATACAGCACACACGGCTCCTGACTCGGCCTCGCACTCGTAAGCACACACGCATTAATTATTCTGCTGCGCTTGAGTGCTGGAGAAAGCCCTGGGGAAATCAACCTTTTAATGCATCTCTGATGCGCACTTAATGAGAATTTAGCACATTACGGATTTTCTGCGCTTGGCGAGTCGTTCCTTTATCAGGCCGAATACCTTCTTATCCCTGGCATTGCCAACAGGTTGTCTTAGGAAGCACTGCAGCGCACACCGTGCACACATGCACGCACACACGCACGAACAAACACAAGAACAAGCATGTAAAACATACAGGCAGGCATCACAGGAACTCTTTTTTTACAGACGCCTTTTTACAGTTGCTCTCAATTTACTCTTTTTTAACAACAGCAAAGACCACTGCTCTTTCCTCTACTACTTTGAAAACCTTAAAAATGAGGAATAAAGCAAATACATGGATTTAAAGACTGTTCTTACTTAATACGCTCCTAGGATACAGAGAAGTCATTTTCTTCTTTGTTTTTTTTTTTTTTCAGAGACGGCTCTTTGTAAGTCTACACTACCAGATCCGAGAGCCATAATTTAACTCTGAAAGTGCACTCTCAGTATTAAAATAACACTCAGCATTTCGCAGTGCAGAGTGCAGTTGGCAGCCAAGAGCGGGAAGCGCACCTTCTCTTCTCATTACTCTATGCAATTGCCCAGATCTGCGCTCTATATTTGGGTTGTTTACAGTCTCTGTCTCCGTCATCCCCTTCCCTTCCCTTCCCTGCTGCCCCACCGTCTCTACGCAGGCCCCTGGGAAGCCTGCCATCGAGGTGTCCCACTTCCTGGAGTGGATGAGCCTGGAGCCGCAGTCCATGGTGTGGCTGCCTGTCCTTCAGAGGGTGGCCGCAGCGGAGTCAGCCAAGCACCAGGCCAAGTGTTATGTATGCAAGCAGTGTCCAATCAAGGGCTTCAGGTAGCTGTGCGTGACTGTGTGTGTGTGTGTGTGTGTGTGTGTGTGTGTGTGTGTGTGTGTGTGTGTGTGTGTGTGTGTGTGTGTGTGTGTGTGTGTGTGTGTGTGTGTGTGTGTGTGTGTGTGTGTGTGTGTGTGTGCGTGTGTGTGCGTGCGTGCGTGGGCCTGCCCGTGTGTGTGTGTGTTTGCGTGTGTGTGTGTGTGTGTGTGTGTGTGTGTGTGTGTGTGTGTGTGTGTGTGTGTGTGTGTGTGTGTGTGTGTGTGTGTGTGTGTGTGTGTGTGTGTGTGTGTGCGCGCATGCGGTCAGAAAAGTAGATCATTATATACTCTTCAAATACATATTTTACATGCTGTAAACAACCTGGACATCATTTGGCTGGTCTGAATGGATATGCCAGCTGCTTCTGTGGCCAAACCAGAGTATGGGTCGGAGAGCAGTACTGCCGGACTCGTTGCAGGATCATTTGCAGCTTGTTTGTAAACAATCTGTTAATTGTTGCCGACAAATAGGTCATCTAGTCAATCGTTATTGATTGCCTTCTCTCCTAGGACTACAGTATGTGCAACACTATCTTAGCGTGTGACTGGTCAGGTAGTTTGCAATTGACACGCAAATGAATGGTGCCATCAGTGAGTATAATCCATTCTATGTGAATTTGCTTGTCAGGGATATTGATTCTGGAGGCATTTAATACACTACACACGCTAGTGCTCACACTTGCACACACAAAACACAGAAGCACACACTCAACAAGGCCATCATATTGCTATATTTTATGTGATGTTGACAGGTATCGCAGTCTGAAGCAGTTCAACGTGGACATCTGTCAGACGTGTTTCCTCACTGGCCGTACCACCAAGGGAAAGAAGCTGCATTATCCCATTATGGAGTACTATACCCCAGTAAGAGCATCTGCTGCAAGTGTTACCACTGAACACCTGTTCTGTCTGTCTGTCTGTCTGTCTGTCTGTCTGTCTGTCTGTCTGTCTGTCTGTCTGTCTGTCTGTCTGTCTGTCTGTCTGTCTGTCTGTCTGTCTGTCTGTCTGTCTGTCTGTCTGTCTAAAGCAATCATGCTCAAAAAGTTAATTGAGATCTTCTAATAGATCACAAAGACTTGGGGGTAGATCACATGACATGCCCCTAAATACATACGGCTCCATTTTTGTTACATGGTAAACCCCTTATCCTAAACCCCTTATCAATTTTTTACTATTTTTAAAAACTTTTGGGAATAGTTTAATGTGCCAATCTATTGACATGTTGTGACTGTAGACTGGTCATTTGAACTACTGGAAAAAGTTTAGTTAAATAGTTAAAAAGGCAAAGAAGTTAAGGGATAAGGGGTTTAGTGGTGACAAAAATCTAGGCCATTACTGGAATTAATGTGAATTGATTGTTGATTGACATAAAAAGGTCTGTCAGCTCAATCCCACAATGCAGTACTTTGTTGAGGGAAAAAAATCCTCTGACACCCTTCTATTATAAATTAATGGCACATCCTGTGCCTCTATTCCATTTCCATTCTATTATAATGTTAGTGTTACTAAAGCCAGATGCAAATCAGCACCACTATTCAATTTTCACCTTTCAATTATGTATAACCTCAGCGCCACTATTCCACTTTTCAGCAATGGGATAACCATTTTTGGGGATGGGTAGATCTCGTTTAGCTGGGCATTTTGAAAATAGCTCTCAAGTCCAAAAAGTGTGGGTCTAAAGGTTAGATATCTAATCTTATCTAATGCTACGTTTCTATCCCTCTCTCCCTCTCTCTCACTCACTCAATCACTCACGCGTGCGTGCGTGCGTGCGTGCGTGCATGCGTACACACACGCACACACACACACACACACACACACACACACACACACACACACACACACACACACACACACACACACACACACACACACACGCACACACACACGCACTACAGACATGCTTTCACTTCCAAATGTGTGAGAGGGGTGAACTGGTTATACACACAGTATTGCAGGGATGTAGAGATCGCTACTGAGGTTAAGTTCTGTGTAGTAATGAAAACAAGGTCAATAACAATGCACATGCATTTGAAGATGAAGCATTCAACACAGATGCCTAAAGGGAATAAGCACCAGCTGTCCATTATTGTCACTGAGATATCGCATTGCGTAAAGGTGAAACCGGGACATTTATTATGCACAAAAAATGATGTGTATTTTTTTTCTTTTCTTTAAAAAAAAATCAGATGTCCGGTAAACCGTAAAAGTTCTAGACGTTTTGGCTGGCAATGTAAATCCCACCCCCCCTGAGATATATATAACTGTTGGCAAGCAAACTGACACTGTGGGAGCCAAACAAAGACACAGCCAGAAAGGGAAAAAAGCACAGTACCTTATGTAGACACAGCGGTGGTAACAACACTGCAGAGCTCAACACCCTGGTGCTAGACTGGAAGGTGTGGAGGGCAACCATTCAGGAGTCCTGACCAAGTTGGTATTGTCCGCTAGCCCACACATTCCCGCATCGCATAATAAATATTGGTAGGGGTATATAGGGCATATAGCAGTGGGTGTGTTTTTTTGAAACCCACTGACAGATCTGCCATTCATTTTTCCCATAGAGTGACACAAATATTTATATGACTTATTTTGACAAATCCGTGAATCATGACCATTAAACCCTTGATTCTGAAGGGTTTGAATAATGAATTCTATGACGTACTACAATTCATATCATATATGATTTTCTTTTGTATAAAAGAGACACACGCATGACAATGAGGAGGCTGTACGCTGTATTCTCTCCAAGAGCTCTCCTTCAGGAGCTCATTGCCAAACCTCTTGTGCATACAGAGTATCCGTCTCGGATTGCTCTGAAAATTTGCTCAAATGTAGAGCCATTTGACATCATCATATGCTCACCACATGAAGCCTGAGTCCCTCATTGGAGCCACACCTTTCCCATGCAGATCTTGAGAATCATGTGGATTCAACGTTCATTATTACTCGGTATACTGTATATAGTGTGTGTGTGTGTGTGTGTGCGCGCGCGCGCGCGTGTGTGTGTGTGCGTGTGTTTGTGTAAATATTCAAGTGAAACTGTGACATGTCTGTCTACACTGTACCTTATGCCAGGCATGAATTAAGCACCCCTACCCCTCTCAACAGTGAGATCACTATCGGGTGTATTGTGTCCTGTTAAGTATGCTTACACAGCCCTGGTTCAGCTCAATGGTACACAGAGATCGAGCACCACTCAGCACTTTTGCAGTGTTTCGCCTCGCTTAGTGCTCACATAAAGCACTATCTGTAGCTCATGCTGAGCGTAAACCTCAATAAGGCCTGAGTCTTAAAACACGACGCACACAGGGTCACCGAAACAGAGTTGCATACTCTGACAAAGTATCTCTCTCTGTCGCTCTCTTTCTCTTTCTCTTTCTCTTTCTCTTTCTCTTTCTCTTTCTCTCTCTTGCTCTTGTTTGTGTAGCAGTGCCACAATTTTAATTAATCACAGCAAAGGACCTTCCATCTGGGCAATGGTTTTCTTTTTTCAAGTTATTGGTTTATGTTGTCTGTGTGTGCACGGCACACACACGTGTGTGTTTGTGCGCGTGTGTGTTTGTGCACATGTGTGCGTGCGTGTTTGCATGCATGTAGAAGAGTATGAGCTGATGGGACGGGGATGCAGGAGTGAGAGTGAGAGATACAGAAAGTGTAGAATGTAAAACTGAAATGGAGCATAATTAGACAGAGTATAGGTGTTTGGAGAGAGAGAGAGAGAGAGAGAGAGAGAGAGAGAGAGAGAGAGAGAGAGAGAGAGAGAGAGAGAGAGAGAGAGAGAGAGAGAGAGAGAGAGAGAGAGACAAAGACAGAGACAGAGAGAGATAGAGAGAGGGAGAGATGTGACACCAAGATGAACAGCATAGACTTTAGAAGCATGCGGTGAAGGAGAAAAAGCTGTTGGGTGATGTCAAGTGGAAACAAAGGCAGTGGTCTGGTGGATTAGGCTCCGGGGCAGGCAATTGCCCAGGGTTGGGGGGGGGGGATTGGAAGTAGCAGACACTGTAGTTTGACTGCAACACTTGAAAGAGTCCTTAAGTGGTGCACTTTATTTCCCTGCTCCTCCAATCCCCCCTCCCTCTCCCACACACAACCCTATGGTAGACCACCTCAGGAGAGAAGATGAGGGACTTCGCCAAAACCCTGAAGAACAAGTTCAGGTCGAAGCAGTACTTCAGTAAGCATCCTCAGCGAGGATACCTGCCAGTTCAGTCTGTTCTAGAGGCTGACAGCTCCGAGACGTGAGTCAAATGCCATAATATGCATGTGCACGCACACATACACATTTACATAGTCAATCTGACACCAACATGTGCACACGGGCTCATAATCACATTTGTCTTTCTGTCTCTATGTCTATGTCTATTTTTTTTTTCGTCTTTTGCGCTCTCAAAGGCAGAATATTCAAAGAATTACAACTAGTGATGTGTTACGTTTGGATGTAGACAGTGAGCTAAATGTGTTAACGTGCGATTTCAATTCATGCTTTTATCTTTTGGTTGTTTTTTTATTGAAAAACAGCTGTGCTTAGTGGATCTGGAAGTGATCATAAATAGCTTTTTTAGAAGTCCATTACCATACACTGCTTTAATTTACACTCACATCCTGCATCCTAAAAACTAATTTGCTAGCGCATTTATTTCCAAATGCCAAATCTTCTCTTGAAACTCTTGAAACTCGAAGAAAAGATTTGTGATAATAATTACCAAGTCTGTTTTTTGGAACATCTACATGAAGGGAATTTGTGATTGTACAATACATGCAAGGAATGTAATTTTAGGCCTGTTTTAAGACAATAGTATGTACGGCTCAGGTGTAAGTGCAGGTGTAAAGTTCCTGCCAACGACAAAGACTTTGCTTTTGAATCCTTCCCTGGTGTGTCCAGCTTGGATGGGTGTTACTTAGCTAACAGAATTAGTCCTACTCGTGAGAGGGAAGGCCAGGAGGTTATCTTTGTCAGGGGCGGATTGGCACATATTTTCCCACCGGGGCAATTTTGCCTTTGCCAGGCCACCCTGGGGGGGTCCATTTGGTTTCATTTTTACACCCTCAAGAGTTATATTCATCATGTGAATTAGCCCAACTTAGTCTACACAAGTAGAGAATGTAGAAGATTAATGGTCATTTTGACCTGTATGTTCCAGGCGAGCACATTCTAGTGCATTTTGGAAGTGCCACTAGTGCATTTTGGATCTTGTCCAGGCCACTAGGTGGCCAACTCCCTGTACTCCAGATGGCCAATCCGCCCGTGATCTTTGTCACTGCCCCAGTGACTTTACATATTGGCTAGGGTGCCTGTTCAGTGGGGAGCTGAAATGGGCATGATTGTGAATTCAAATTACTCCTTTACTGTCAAGTCAAGTGAAAAGAAGCAGCTAGCAACTCGATTATTGGAGGAAACACATGCTCATCTGCAGCAGCAACAAGGGACTGCAGTACAAGCCATGTAAAGGTGAAGTGAAAAATATTTTTGAGAAAAGCAAGGCGTAGTTTAGAGACAGATGATCCCTTCTACCCAATACCTATCACCTTCATAGCTGTATGCACCAGCTGCTGTAGTTGAGACCTCAGGGCAGTTGGGTTGGAAAAGGAGTTGTGTTCCTCAGCAGTGGGGTTTTCAGCGAAGTGCTAAAAGCTAAAACCAGTGAGAACAGCTTTGTTTTTTTTAACACTTTGAAGTAGGCTCCGTGCTGAAATGTTTAAGCATCTTTCAATGTTGTGTCAAATAACAAACAGAAATGGGAGTATTTCTTTCCCCTTGACATTTGTTTTTTTTTTACATTAATGCATTTCTTTGATACTTCAGCCCGGGAATGTGTTAGATTTACAAACCAGGCTGAAATCCCACAGCAGACTGCTCGGCTCAGAGACGGGTGTGTAGGCAGAGATCAAATGTAGAGATAGGATAAAATGAACTGCATACTGTGTGCACTGTGCGGGTCGTTATATTTTATTCCCAATGATTTTTTGGTAGAATAACCCTAAAACACTCCAAGTCTGCCAAGAAAGTACACTCATTTTACTCCGGAATAGACACCATCAACTTGAACACTGACATGAGGACAAGTTGTTGCTGTGTGCATCATAGTGTGGGAATTCACTGTTAACGGGCCAATTGTCTGCATGAACGTGTGTACAATTATTACTGCACAGTGCACATGTAGATAAACTATTGTCAGTGTATTGATGTTGATTTGCTGTGTGTGCGTGTGCGTGCGTGTGTGCGTGTGCGTGTGCGTGTGTGTGTGTGCGTGTGTGTGTGTGTGTGTGTGTGTGTGTGTGTGTGTGTGTGTGTGTGTGTGCGTGTGCGTGTGCGTGCGTGCGTGCGTGCGTGCGTGCGTGTGTGTGTCTTTCCCTTGGCAGGCCGTGCTCCTCCCCCAAGTTGCCCCATGCAGACACACACAGCAGGATTGAGCACTACGCCAGCAGGTATGAGCATCACTGCTTAATATATTATACACGCACACACAAGACAGCACACTCCTCCCTGTCACCTGCCTTGCGCATTCCAAACCAGACCTCCACCCCTCCAAATCCCACTCCACTCTCACATGTCTCACCTCTGCCCGACTCCTTTTATTGGTCTTTGCCACACAGCGGTTGAAGTATTGATCCACCCACGTCCTGTACTGACTCAGGCCGGAGTAAAGGCTTTGTTCAGAGTGCTGCGGGCAAATCCGATTTGTGTCTCAAATGTGATCTTTAGGACTGTATGTGTCCACACCGTTGTGTGATCTTTATGACCAACTGTGTCCGCGCTGCTATGTGCCAGTGATCAGATTGACGGTGCCCACGCTATATTCATATATTCAGGCTCAGGAATCGTATGACTGCCTGTGCTGGTTGGTTTCCGTGGTAACACTTTAGTCACCTCAGATAATTCTCTTCTTATTACATCTTATTTTGTAAGCTCTTTGCACTTGTCAACAATGTACAATCTATTATAATTATCTCCTCATCCATCAGGTACAATAACCAGGCTTACACAGACCGTGCCATTTTATTTGACCAGCGTATGGCACAGATGAACACATGTATAGATTGACTGATGATTAGGATAATCGTAATAATTGGGATTCCACTGGGATCTCTATTTCTAGCATGACGTGTTATGCTCAACATATGCATCCACAAAAATCAGTGTAAATGAACCATAGATTTTGTTGTGAGAGAATGTGTGTGTGTGTGTGTGTGTGTGTGTGTGTGTGTGTGCGTGTGTGTGTGTGTGTGTGTGTGTGTGTGTGTGTGTGTGTGTGTGTGTGTGTGTGTGTGTGTGTGTGTGTGTGTGTGTGTGTGTGTGTGTGTGTGTGTGTGTGTGTGTGTGTGTGTGTGTGTGTGTGTGTGTGTTCTTTTCCTTAGACACTTGCTCACTACTGTTCTCCACGCTGCCAGAGCACTGCAAGCACACATATCAAGAGAGCAGACATGCTTGTCCTCTTTACCTTTTATCTTGTCTCCCCTCCTTCACCCTCCTCTGTTGTTGTTCCTCTTATGTCTGCCCTGCGGACCCGCCCATCCTTCTCCCTGGCTCGCACTCCATTACCCTGTTTCTCCCCTCTCTACTTTTTGTCGGCCATTTTCCAAGGCCCTCCTTTGATATTGATATGTACTGTACGTCCTTCTTTCACGTTGACTCATTTGTTGGCAATTAGAATTGTTTGCTTGGAATGGTGTTTTAGCTCAAGCTGATGCCCCAGGAAACCTTAGCTGGCACAACATGCCCGTTATGGTCTGCCACCGGAGCTCACTGAAATTAAACGAATAAACAGAAGTAGAAAAAACAGTGCCGCAAATAAATGCCTAATTGCAAGCCCATGCGGAACCTGCATGTGGGGTCCATATACTCATGATCGCTCTACAGTATATGCACTGTAGGTTTTTGTCACAGTTTGTGTATGAATAACATGTAATGTATATGAAATCATTTGCGACCACGGCATATGTCACGAGAGCTGCCCCCATCGGTCGCGACTGTTAGGTTAGGTTTAGGCATAGGTTTTACTGAGGTTTAGGGTAAGGTGTGAGGGTTAGGTTTAGTAACAAGTGGTGAAGAACGGTCATGGGTAGTTGGCTCAACGGTTGCAATTGTTGGGCCAATGGTCATGACAGTTGAGCCAATTAGCCACCGGTAGTAAAAACGTGAACCATTTTCACCAGTCGCAACTAACATATAACGGTGGAAACGGCTTTGTAACGGTCACGCCACCCATCGCAACTGTTGACCACCTGTCGTGACAGTTTGGCAACCCGTCGCAACGTGTACTGTGGTCGCACATTGATTCCACTGTCTCTCCTAAAGCCTGGTGCAAAGAAAGCAACCATAAAACAGTGACCCCACTGTGCTGAAATATTCCTTAAAAAAAAGCATTATTTCTACCATAATAAATACCCCCACTATTTGGAGCATGTTGAATGGAATGGCATGATGTTTTAAAGTTTGGCACATCATGCCATGCATTATACTGGCAAATATGTGTTCTCATTATGCCTCATTATATTTGAGTTTTTGTGCTTTGTACCACACATTAAAACTGAAATATATGACAGTTCGAGTACAATATAATTACTATTCTCTGCATTAAGCGGTGACCTTATCAGCTGTCTAAAGCGTATAGCATCTGCTGTCTGTTCTGTGAATGTATGTTTCTTTAATGTGAGTTCTGTATGCTCCTGTAGTTCTTGCAGCAATCTTACATCAGTTGTTGTGGTCTTTGTGTTGCGTTGTCCCAGCATCATGTGCTAAAGCAGTTCTGTGTGAATCTCAAAGACATGTATGATGATCCTATGGCGAGCTATGATTACAGTATGTTAAGCATTTTCTGGCATTTACCCCCCTTATTCCTGAGTTTGTATTCAAACCATTACATGAGTCTTGGAAAGGATTTTCAATCTCCTCGTTTGCTTTCCTCGATGAAGTTGTTTTAAATTCAGTATGCCTCAAACAGCTTGCTTGATCAGCAGTCACTACACACAGTGCAGACAGTGAAAGTGCCCTGCACTGTCAAAGGACATATAAGGGACAGCTGGGCTCAGAGGCGCTGTCCTAGCTGGACCCCGCATTTCATCTGTGAACAAAAAACAACTCTGTCCATGGTGCTGAAAGGCAGCACTGCTCAAGGATACCTGAAAGCTTTTTACTGAATGCTTCATGCTAGTCAATATGCCTTTCCCTACTCTCCTCCACAACAGAGGTACAACGTACCGCATTGTGATGCGATCCACAAACACAATTTCACCAGATACGTTTAGACTATAGTGATCTTTAATGTGTGAAAATGGTTGATGACAAGCAAAGTGGCACTTGCTTGTCATTGCTGCTACCCATATTTGTTGAACAGCTTCATCATATCCTGCAACATTCTCCCACACAGCATTTGTGGTTTTTATGATAGCATCGGCTTCAACTGAACATGCTCCAACAGTGAATCTGACTCATCTACTGTGTGTGTGTGTGTGTGTGTGTGTGTGTGTGTGTGTGTGTGTGTGTGTGTGTTTTGTGTCTGTCTCTGTGCAAGTAGACTGGCAGAAATGGAGAGCCAAAATTGTTCCTTCTTCACTGACAGCCTGTCTCCTGATGAAAGCCTGTGAGTATACAGCCCACCTCCCCAACACACCAAACCATCTCATTACACCCATAGGCTTCATAATTTACCCTTGGGATTGGTTTGTTTTGTGTGTGTGTGTGTGTGTGTGTGTGTGTGTGTGTGTGTGTGTGTGTGTGTGTGTGTGTGTGTGTGTGTGTGTGTGTGTGTGTGTGTGTGTGTGTGTGTGTGCGTGCGTGCGTGCGTGTGTGTGTGTGAGCACGCTCGCTTGCGCGTGTATGTGCTATTCATTTCTTTGTGCTTTTATCGGCAACACTTAATTATTGTATGTTATTGACTGAGTGTCACAGGGGCAAAAGTTGCCTTTCTCCACATAATGAAAATGGCCCATACATGGTACACAGTCTGCACACGCTCACACACACCTCCATTATAAGTGCAGTACGGCTAACGCGATAAATCACCAGCTCTGACTTTTTATTTGTTTGTTTTTTGTTTGATCATGGATTCTGAGGGATTCTGATATTCCACGCAGCACAAGGTTCACTTCAGTACGTAAATCATTCTGCTGTTGCACATGCCATGAACCCAGATACCAATGGTCCACCGCCAACCTTGTGTGTGGGGTGTGTGTCAGTCTTAAAATAAGGTGTGGTGTGGCCCTGCACCATCCCGACACATGCTATTTTCCTTACAGGCTTTGTGCTTCAACTTAAGACCAATTAGAAGTGGTCTTATTGGCAGGTGCAGCAAGTTCGAAATTCAATCTGATTAATGTAATATTAAGTTCTCTGTAATCGGTAAATTGTGGTTGTTAATTGTGTGTATCAGATATGATATATTACCTGTTATTCAAAGGCTATGGCTTGCAGAGAGGGAGAGAGCAAGAGAAAAAGGGGGAGAGAAGGGGACGGCGGGAGGAGAATTTATTTCCGTATGTAGCTGCATTTTATTTATTCATGTGCTCAAATAGCCTACCTCTTATCATATCAGAATGTTGTGAATCCATCCTCCTGCCAACTTTATCTGTCCCTGTAGCTACAATAAGGGTATTATCAGTGTCTAAATGGGCTTCCAAATGTTCACAGCTCAGAGCGCGATCCCACCGTCTCCTGCTTTCACATTATTTTGTTCAAAACGTGCATGTGAATATTAAAATGATATGTCAAGATATCACAGATGTCTGTTACTACAGTGACAGTGGTGATAACAGCACTGCACTTTAGGTTTGGATTTTTGTTGATGTTCATTAAGGCTGCCCGTACAATAGATTTATACATGTGTGCTTTCACTTGGACAAGGACATCACTATTGCACAAAAGCATTCTGTGAGACTCCTGATGATATGCCGGGCGCAGCGTGTTATTAGAGGTGATGCCACCAGACACGCTGGTTTTATTCATGTGATGCTCCAAACACACCCTTGACTAATTCATGGCTGTTAGTGCTGGGCAATACCACATTGCGATCTGGTAAAGCAGCCTGTAGATAGCACCAATGAACTGGACACAGCACTGCACAAATCTTGCCCCACCATGCCCCATGAAACATGAATGTCAAACACTCAGAGGGACCTGTTTTGGGTGGATTTTTTTTTACTGGGGACAAAAGAACTAAAATGTGTGTGCGTGCGTGCGTGCGTGCGTGCGTGCGTGCGTGCGTGCGTGCGAGAGAAGGGGAGAAGGGTGAGGTAACAGAGGTGAGAGGAGTAAAGTTTGGGGGAGCTTTGGAATGAATTAGGGAGTCAATATTGTCTGCTCTCTGTAAAAAGAGTAAGGGCAAGCCAGGATTTTCTTTTCAAAGAATGTTGCTTCCTTTTGGAATCCAAAATATGCAGAGGGATGATGTGGTCGATGTTTTTAGCCTTTGTATTTTTGTGTGGATAAGCGTGACGTGTGTGTGCCTCCCTTTGCATGGGTCAAATAAGGTCTGTGATTTGCATCTGTACATTTACAATGAAATGTACTTGTCTGTCAGTATTAATTAATCTGTGCTGCTGCAGCTTGTCTCTGCTATGTGGCTTATGCAATGTGCATGTACTGGTATAGTATGTTCTGTTTGGATGGAAATCGGCAGAAAAACATGTGTGGGAGGCTCTTCAAAGAACACATCAATCTTGTGAAGTTTCAAAGATCTAAGTCAGTAATGACTTAATCTTCACAACATGAGGTAATATACAGTATAATTTACCAGGCTGTGAATAGTGTGTTATTCACACAAGTTGTAATTCTTAGAGATAAGTCACTTTTGTATGTCTTTTGGTATCGGTTCAGGTTATTGTTATTGTCCTTGTTCAAACATAGACAAGTATAGCCTACAGTGGAACAAATTAGATTTTCTCCTACAGCACGGTTCAACATGAAAGGCAAGACATGGTTATACAAGCGTATAATGATACACGGGCCAGCCTAAAATAAACGCACAGCGTGCAACAGAGTGAATGTGCGGACGCGGACGGCATTGTAATCCCAAGCAGCAGCAGTAGATATATAAGTGTAGGCTGATACACGTGGGTATGAACAACAGCAGTGTCTTAAAAAGAGACTGCTGTGCTGGGCAGATTGGCTAAATCTAAGTGTCACAGATTGCAGCAAATTATAGTGGTATAAAACGTGTACAGTTTAGTGGTGGTATATCCATTTAATTTAATCATTTTTTAAGAATTTGCCCAGGCATTTAGAACAACATAAGTCAATACTAATTATCTGATCTCAGGGTCAGAGCCTTCATGAAGTCTGTTCTTGGTATTGAGAATCAGCCTTATTGAATATTCATCTACACTTTGTGTACTGTTGTCGGTCATGTGGATCCATCATATGTGTTCTTGGAGACTCTCCCATGTGTATGTCTCTCTCTCTATATATATATATTGATTTTTTTTCCACCCCCCGAATAACTCTGTATGACGTCTAGCCATGTTGTTCTGTGCTGTTATATTTGTGTATTCGTATCGTGTGTCTTGCTAGCCTGCATGAGCCTGTCGATGAGCGCTTCTTTGCATTTCTTTCTCTTTGTCCGCTCTTGATGCTTATACGGTATTATGGCTGCTGCTGCTTGGCCGGCCTCATGCTATGGTCCGCCCTATTCAATGTTCCTTTCTCTTCTCTTCTGTCCTCCTGCACTGTGGTGCTTGTAATTGCTAGTCTGGCAATGTCTCGAGCCTAGATAGTAAGTAAATAAATTCTACAGTGTAGGATTCCAGAGAGACAGTGTGACAGACAATTATAGCCTATATCATTCTTGCTGGGGTGCTAGTGGAACCATATGGAGCAAAGATGTGAATCTGGTCATCTGTAAGCACAGTCAGCATGCCTTAGTACCCATGGACTAGAGTTGCATAAGGCTATAAATCTCTGCTGTAAGGCTACAAGATACATAGACCCAAGTTATTCAATCATGACATTAACATCATTAATCTCACCCAAATGATTCAGTCTGTCATCTGTGAAAGTCACAGACCCATTGCGTGCCACTAACTCTTGGCTATTTGCGTGAGCATGTTTGCGTCCAAATTGCTATTTGTTAGTTCAGTACCCCATAATGAAATTATTTTACACACATTCAGCGGGGCTGTGAGCCCACCCATGTCACTTGTCGGTAGACACTGTGTGCTTGTAGAATTTATTTAACAGCTTAGCTGTTGAAAGGGCATTCCAACTGGAAAATGGAAAATCGCATGTTAACTTTGGCTATGTGGTCTATGACAGCCTGCAATGCTTCGTTGCACTGTTTCATCTCAGTGCTCACTTTCTATCCCCTGTGTGTAAAAGTGTGGTCCCTTTCTGCCCCTGTGTGTAAAAGTGTGGTCCCTTTCTGTCCCTGTGTGTAAAAGTGTGGTGTCTTTCTGTCCCTGTGTGTAAAAGTGTGGTGTCTTTCTGCCCCTGTGTGTAAAAGTGTCTCCGAAAATAGCATTTGTGTCTTTCTGTCCCTATACTGCATGTGCAGTGCATGCGGTCCATGGCTCTGCTGTAGTGTTGATTTTGATACCAAAATTTGTTTTTTAGTTATAGTATATATTTTTTTTAATTGTCATTTAGTTTTAGTCACATTATTGTAAAGTGGATAAAAAAAAAAACATTGTGTTGGTCTAGTTTTAGTCGACTACATATCATATCATAAGATTTTATTTATGGTTCACTATAATGTATTTTGGCTGGCCTTGATGGCATAATATATGGCAATATATTTCATCTTATTCCTTATTATGTTTTTATTTAGTTTTCCTCAGTAAAAAGACAAACATTTAAACATTTTTCTTCATCTAGATCAGTGGTTTTCAACCAGTGGTCCAGGGACCACCAGTGGTCCAATGGACCCTTGCGGGTCCATTTGGTTTCATTTTACATTCTCAAGAGTTAAAATATTCATCTGAATTAGCACAAGTGTACACAACTAAAGAATATAGAGAATGATTAATGGTCACTTTGATCTGTAGGTTTGACTGTTTTGTTTGTGGACAAAAGCAAAAATAAAACTTTAGTTTTGGGGTCTGCTGGGCTGAAATAGTTGTCTGTGGCTCCAATTTTGAATAAATAGTGGGCCCTGATATCAAAAACGTTGAAAACACTGATCTAGATCTATAAATGCACCACGCTTCTGTATCTCTGCCATTTGCCCCATCATTCGACACGTGCGTTCCACAGGTGTCGAGTGTCGAAATGTCGAATTGTCGAAATCAACACTGCTTGTTTGGCTGTGCTGCTCTGTGCTGCTGCTGGCAGGCTGTGTGGCTCATGGCTCAATGTGCCGTTGTCTCTCCTGTGTGAGGGACTCAGGGATGAAGATCAGTACGTCCTACGTCACTCCAGCCCTGCCCTGGACCAGGACTCACCCTGTGGACAGCACATGCTGCTGGCCCACCTGGAGCACCAGGACAAGGACCAGCTCCAGCGCACCCTGGCCCGCCTGGAGAACGAGAACCGGTCAGTGTGCTTACAGGTGTGGTTGTACAGTACAGTGCTTCTCAACCTGTGGGTCGCTATTATTTTAGGGATGAAAGCAAAAAGACGATTTGATTTCTGCGACTATACTATAACAACTGGTCAAACATTGGCCAAATTGGCAAAATATTATAAGAAATGGGTGCAAATTGTGAAAAGATACAATCTACAAGATCACAACACATCACCTTATGAGGCATTGTGGTCTTGTAAATCTGCTATTTTCATAATATGTATCTGTGGAACAGAGTCAAGCAACTCATGGTGGGGGTCAGGGGCGAGAGTCTGCAGGCAAAATATGATTATTTTGAGGTGTCGCCTGAAAAGGTTGAGAACCGGTGGTGTACAGGATGAAATGTGTGTGACTGGATTCTGTGTTGGGAATCATGTTGTGCTCTGACACCTGAACGATGCCCTCTTCCCAATATTCCTTCTCCATTGGCCAAGATTGCCGTCCAAATTTTGCAGGACTGTTCTGTTTTGAACAAAATGGCCCAAATGTTCACATGGTGTGCGATTTCCGTACAAAAATCGATGCACATTCCGACTAGGCAGTGGAAGAAAATCTCATTTTAACATCTTCAAATGATCCTCATGGTGGCGCTATTACAGGCCAATTCCTGTTTATACCTATAAGTGCACAGCACCAATCCCTGTACAACTTTGATGTGCATTCCCTAGAGAACAAGGAAAGACCTGTCCTTATCTTTTGCATCTGTTTGTTATAGTGCCACCATGAGACAGATGTTTGCAAAACACTTTTCTTTATATTACTTGGTCTCTATAGTTACGTGTTCACCATCACACAATCACACATTTGCTGTATCATCCTGGTGGAGACCTGTGCCGGGAAGGTTTTTCTTTCTAGTTATTGTTGTTGTAGAATCAATGCTGTGGGATGTGGAGGAGATAACCGTGTGTGTGTGTGTGTGTGTGTGTGTGTGTGTGTGTGTGTGTGTGTGTGTGTGTGTGTGTGTGTGTGTGCACGCGTGTGTGTGGGGGTGCGCATGTGTGCGTGTGTGCGTGCGCGCGCATGTGTGCGCATGTGTGTGCGCGCGCGCGTGTGTGTGTGTGTGTGTGTGTGTGTGTGTGTGTGTGTGTGTGTGTGTGTGTGTGTGTGTGTGTGTGTGTGTGCATGTTTGCAATCCCTCACCTGGAGCTTCCCTACTACTACCCTACCTCCCTGTGCGCTTCTTTATGGCAATTCGCAATGCCAATTCACGACCACCTGCTACAGGCGTAAACATTCAGTGCTGATTGAGGCCTTGATGAAAGAAAACAATCATTTCTTTCATGTGCACACACACACGAACGATGTGCTCATTGATGGACTCGCATCACCAGCCCACAGGAATGCCATTTATTTAGACTTCACATGTGTATTATTATTTATGTCGCTGCTTCAAGATGTATTAGTGTGATACAAGGATGGAAGGATTTTAGACAACATCATTTTAGATTTTGTGCTGAAATGTGGATTTATTTTCCTGGTACACTGGCCCTACACCCTTAGATAGGTGTCCTCACTTGAGGTCAATTATTTTTCCGATTCTCTTAATTTGATACCAGAGGCAACCTTCATCATGCGCATACATTTATCTTGTCTTTGGAGGGCCTTTGTCCTTTCAGATACACAAAATACGCACGCACACGCGTGTGTGGAAACATGTACCTTGAACCTTATGCCTCTCTGAAACCTTGACACATTTTTCCCCTCGAGTATGCCACAATGTGCTCTAAGGCTCTTATTCTTCACTAGTTGTTGGTTGCACTAGTTTATTTACTGTGACTCTGATGTGCATGGTGTTTGAACGCTACCCCACTGTTGTATTGTTATGGAGAGAAACCAAACAGCTTTGATCCTTCAGACTGGGTGTATGGATTTGCTGCTGACGCAGTACTGCTCTACAGCTCCTATTCACTCCAAAGCCCTTCAAATTCGGCATCTGACAAAAGGCATTGATTTTAAGATTTTAGCGACAAAAGCAAACAAAGAAACACAACGATCTCGGTAATGCCAGACACCTCAGGCTAACAGGCTCTGTATCTTTAATATAATGGCAGTTTATATTCGAGACATTTATAGAATTGTGTATGGGGATTCAAGGCTGCCTGGCAGCCTGAGAGAGAGAAGGAATAATAACCCAACTCCACGTATTCTGTTCTGAACAAAGATAACTGTGTGTGCATTAATGTGATGCCAGCTGTGCTATAATGTAATAATGATGAACACAATCGCATATAGAGATGCTACATCTCTGTGCGAGCTAAATGACTGCTGCGTTAATATTAACACACATCTCCCTCCAGTCATGTTTGTGTGTGTGTGTGTGTGTGTGTGTGTGTGTGTGTGTGTGTGTGTGTGTGTGTGTGTGTGTGTGTGTGTGTGTGTGTGTGTGTGTGTGTGTGTGTGTGTGTGTGTGTGTGTCTGTGTGTGTTTGTGTGCATTGTATACGTACTGTGTATGTATAGAGCACATCGATGCATATTTATGCGTGATGTGAGCATGTGATTTACATATACATTTCCATGAACACTTTGTGTGTGTGTGTGTGTGTGTGTGTGTGTGTGTGTGTGTGTGTGTGTGTGTGTGTGTGTGTGTGCGCGTGTGCACGCGTGTGTGGGGGTGTGCGCGTGTGTGTATACATGTGCATGTGTATGCGTGCGTGTCTGTGCCTTTTCCAACCAGCACTCTGCCACTGACTCTGTCTGACCTGTCTCCTCCTGCACTCCATAAACACACACACATACATACATACATGCACACACACACACACACACGCACGCATCCACACACACGCACGCACGCATGCACACACACACACACACACACACACACACACACACACACACACACACACACACACACACACACACACACACACACACAGGGTGCTGCAGGGGGAGTACCGGCGTCTCAAGTGGAAGCACGAGGAGGCGGCGTCGGTTCCCATGCTGACGGAGGCTGGAGAGGGGGGACCCGGCTCGCCTACGGCGGATGGACAGCAGGACGAGGAGCTCCTGGCTGAGGCACGCGTCCTCCGTCAGCACAAGACACGCCTGGAGACCCGCATGCAGATTCTGGAGGACCACAACAAGCAGCTGGAGTCACAGCTGCGCAGGCTCAGGGAGCTACTGCTACAGGTAGTTTAAATCAAGACCTGCAAGCCAATACTTGTTTCTCACCAAAAGATCATGGACCAAATATTTGAATAGTTCCGGTGTGATTTTTGGTTCGTTTTGTGTTCACACTGGTCTTTATAAAGCGAACCAAATGTGTGAACAAATGACACATGGACATGTTAAGCGAACATAATGGTATTGCTGTTGCATTAATTGCATTCATTCTCAGTAATTGTTTTTACAAGCCAAATAAGAGAAGATACTGTAGGAACAGAGAAGATAGGTGTTCGGACAATATGTTATTGCAATTCATCTGAGATTTATAGGTGTTCCTGAATCTGATATGTTCTGTACATCATGCTGAAGTTATTACTGCACTTTATTGCCTAAAAGAATCCCATGTAAAGTGCTGCAGACAGACTGAAACTATGATGTGAGACACTAGTTATACCTTTGTAAGTTTATATGCCCGCCACTACCTCTGTCTGTGGTCGCAGATCATTCTGAAGAAAGTTTTGAACATGGAGAATTGGCCTTAATCACTGCATTAAATTCATTTGACCAGTGTCACGTATTTCACTATAGTGAGTTGATGTAATCAATTCATCATTTCAGACCACCTGTGTAGCTCATTATGTTACATTATAAATGGTTTGCATTCTCTCTCTCTCTCTCTCTCTCTCTCTCTCTCTCTCTCTTGCTCTCTCAAATATACAACGCATATATAGGCTATATCGCATGTGGCAGTGGTGAGCTGCAGCTGCACTATAGAACGAGATAACTTTCATTAAATAATTCTATCTTTCTCAAGTCAGGGGACTTGGGATGAAAGAAACCTCTCGTGTGCATTGTGGCTTCGTTATATCTGTGTGATGGTGGATCATGGCCCGTTTCTTGAGATCAGCTCAGATCATTGATCATGAGGATGTGTTTGGTGGAGAGTGTTGTTCCAAGTATAATGAAAATAGAGCCAAAGCAGTAACAGTGAATGTTACTGGACAATGTGTGCTAAAGGTAGCTCATTGGATGTAGTTGGCAGAAACTACAGCCATACAGGTATCTGTGAGTGGGTGGAGATGTATGGTATCTACTGCTTGACAGGGCAGGACAGGAGATCCAGTATTAGAATGTATTCAGGGCTGCAAACCTTCCCTAAAACTATTGATCGAGATTCTGTGAAATAAGCACAGCAACATTTTCTGTGGCCTGTTCAGGGTCGCCATCAGCCTTTAATTTGTATTCATTTTTGGGCGCAAAGAAGAGATGCATGAGCATTTACAGCATTTTTCCTGTTCAACTTCACTGAAAAATAAACTAGAAGGTACTCCCAAGGCCAAGAGTGCAACTCACTGTTCCCAATTTAGCGAAAAGAGATACTGATCAAAATTCTATTCAGAAGGTCTCTGGTTCTTGCGGTTAAGTTTAGGGTTTGAGGTAGAGCAACAGAGTGATGCCACTGAATAACACTACAGCCTGCGGCAGGTGTTCTGCAGCTGATGCCATTGCCGGACAATGCACTCAGTCTCTCTCCTAAACGCACACACAGACAGGGGAGACAACACACCATCTTTGGCCTTTCGAGCTGGTGGAGATGACAAAGAAAACCTAGTGAGTCTGGAGAGAAGGCAAGGCTTGCAGAGTTTACATGGCCTGTACAATAGCTGAATGAAATGGGCCTGTAGCGGTACTGTAGATGCACTTCTGCTTTTGGCTTAGAGAAAAGGTGTGAATAAAATACAATTGGTAGAAGAGAGAAAGAAACCATTGTGTTGCTTGATTACTGTAATTTGAAAATGTTAAGTGGTGACAGTGAACTAAAGAAGGGTTAATGCTAATTGCAGACACAGGCCACTAAGTAGAGGGAAGAATCCGTTTGAGCAAGTATAATAGCGGAGTAAAATAGACTTGATGAAAGCAGCTTGAGAATAAGGTGGTAACTAATGCATAGACTGAGAGCCCAGTAGAGGAAGAATAATTAAAATGGAAAAAGTCATTCAAGCAAAACGCTTTGGTTTCGAGTTGATAGGATTCAAGGTGTCGCAGATTAAACTTTCCCTCCATTACCGTGTCCTGTCTGTCTCCAGTTCTTTGTTTCACCCTATTCACTCTAACAAACACCCATACATGTTTTTCTCACCCTCTGTATGACTGGAGCATGCAGGCACTGAGAAAGGAAAGACGAAAGTGAGTTCCTTTCCTCTCTGGATCAAAATTGCTGTGCCTTGTCCCTGGAAAGTAAATCTTCCTTTGTTGACTCCGGCGATGCATCAGAGTCCCTATCCTGTCCTCAAGAGTCCCCGCAGAGACCTCAGTTTCACCAAAACAGGACTTATTTACATCGTGAATATTCACAGTATTTTCTTTTGGAAACTGCCAGCTGGTGAATCACATTATCTGCCTTCCATTGTGGCTTGTGAACCGCCCCGAGCCATATCAACGTCTCTTCCCGTGCAATCCTGCTGCGTGCACTGCAACACTTGCCAGTCTCCCACTCCCTCTCTCCTCTCCTCCATTTAATACAAGAGTAAAAAACTGTATTTTGACAGCTGATTTCTAAAAGCTGGAACAAAATGGCTTTTTATTTCCTTGGAAAAAAATCCAGTCCTTCTTGCTGAAGGTGTGTCTGTGTAGGACTGCTTGGCTTTGTGCCCTCAACTATCACATTGATTAAACTCTGAAAGGCGAAAATGGCTGCTATCTATTCTGTGTGGTGATGAATATGAGCAGCGATTCTGTTTTTTATGATGAATAATGTTTTACCCTGACAGCCCAAAGATGATTCAGAGGCCAACGGTTCGGAGCCGTCCACCCTGTCCTCTCCCGTATCAGGGGGAGGACACCACGGAGAGGCTGCCAGCAGAGAGACTACAGACACTGAAGCAGCAGGTCAGTGACAAATGAAGTGGTGGCCGCAAGGCTATCGCAATTAAAAAGTGATACCAATAACTAAGAACTTGAAAGTACTACTGTATCCAAGGTGGAGTGCAAATGTGTGATTGATGGATTAATTTTAGTTTCCACCTGGTGGACAAAAGTGGTAAAGAGGCAATTTTACAAAAACAGTGAGACAGAACAATTATACTTGTCCTGAGCACCAAGCATATTTATTTCAATATTTGTTAGAAGCTTCTATGTCTGTAACGGATTTAGCTGCATAAACACAAACATTGAACACCAAGCTGAGGGCGCAAATTGTGATTGGCCAGAATGAGATGGTGTATAAAAGCATTCTGGGAGGGATTTTTATCCACACTAACTAGATGAAGAGCCTCTAAGTGCTAAGTACATAGCAACAACCACAAAATGGGTTCATATCTTAAAAACTAAAAAAGGGGCTGTTGTCCTAAATAGATTTAGTGTCATACACTTGCACCACTTGAATATTGATAAATATTTAAGAAATAAACAGGTCTTTCCCCCCCAGATTCTTTTTCTTTTTTAAATGTTCAAATCCTGTAAAGGAAAACAGGCATATTTTGGACATAGTTTGAATGGTGATTAATCATGATTAAATTAATTTTGAAGCTGTGATTAATTTCATGAAATGTTTTAATCATTCAACAGCCCTAAAATAAATATAAATAAATTAATAAATACCGGCAGACACAAGGGAAGCATATTTTGTTTTCTCAGCGCACACCATTCAGATGTAAACTGCTTCTGCTTCTATCTCACTGTGTGTGTGCGTGTGTGTGTGTGTGTGTGTGTGTGTGTGTGTGTGTGTGTGTGTGTGTGTGTGCGCGTGTGCATGTGCGTGTCACAGGAGATGACATGGAGCATGATACAGTGCTGCAGCTTCAGGAGGTGATCGAACAACTGAGGAACGTCTTCCCTTCAGAGCCAGGTAAGCCTCTATGGATCTCTGCAGTGTTTGGCAGATGCTTTTTCCAAAGCCTTCTCCATAATAGGCCAGTCATTCTACGTAAAAATATCATTTACACCCCATAAGATTCTATAAATATGGCCATTTAATTAATCTCCATCTGGGATGCAGCATCGAAAATGACAGCTAGATTTTGGTAGACTTTTAATATGTTATTTAGCATGCTGAGTTCTACCAGAATCCATTTAAAACATTTGGATCGATTTTTTTTTTTTGGGGGGGGGGGTTAAACCGTATATTGATTCTCCTATAGCCCTGCAGAAGTCTCTAGATGGGTGCTACAACAGAAGCTTGCATGCAGTACTTAACATCAGCAAAACTGCATACTACAAACATGAATCTATTTGAGGGAACATTAGCAGTCTGGAGAATGAAACTAGCAGTACACTGCCAAAGACATCTAGCAAATTGGTGCTCACACATTAACATACGGTGGATGTACTCCAGGAAGATGCAGGGGTGCAAAGCACCAAGATGTATGGAAACCCAGGGTGACTGGAAGCTATGATGGACTGGGCTTGTCTGAGGACGACCTATAGACAAATCTATGCAGGCTGCCCTGGGCACAATCATAGTTGCAGTGTCACATTAAGTGCAGCTTGACAGCACAGCATCGATTGCATACAGCTGGCCTACAGGGCACCTCTCTGTGGATTAGTCTATAGAGACAGTAACTTAATATTGGAGAGAAAATATGATGTAGCCTGAAAGAGAAATTATTGGTCGAAACCGAACAATGAGTATAGGAAACAGCCAAAAAATGAATATGATTAATATTATATATCTTTTTTTCCTATCATTTCTGTCATGGCTGTACCTTAAGATTCCTAATGAAGACATGATTATGGCAAAACTTACCTTAAATAATAATCACTATTATGGGTCTATAAAACATTTAATCAAGCACTTTTGAATGCAGATTGTGCGTATTTTCTGCCAAATATTTTCTGTAGCTGAATATTTGGTGCATCAGTAGTTAGCAGTGTTTTTTGGAAAAACGTGCAAACCAATCCCATAAGGTTTACTCAGCACACTTAGATGTGATGCAACTTTTGAAAGTCAGTATCCAACAGAAACGTTGCTCTTCTCCAGCATTTAACCTTTTCCCAAATTAAATGTAAGGTGTAGTCAGCTTGCCCAAGAAAGCTGAAAACGGTAATCGGTTTGGCTACAGTAAATACTCACAGGGCTCCATTTTCGTTGCTGCTAAACCCCTTATCCCTAAACTTCTTTGCTCTTTTTTACTATTTTGAAAAACATTTTGGAATAGTTCAACGTGGCAGTCTATTGACACCTGCAGTCTGTTGAGCTTGTAGACTGGCCATTTTAACTATTGAAAAATATATTTTTAAATAGTTCAAAAAGGAAAAGAAGTTAAAGGTAGGGGAAGTGATTTCACTTTTGTCAGGTATCACCCAAAAAATATTTTTTTTCTGTTAAAATGCTCTATTATAAGGTGTGGAAACCATATATGGAGTTTCGCCCTCCCCCACGTTAGCAGAGGAGCTAATAAAAGTTCCCCAGGTGGTGGCGAATTCTCCTCCAATCAGGATCGAGCAGCAGGCTCACATAGTGTAGCTACTGTTTGGCGCCCCTAGTGCACCAGGCTGGAACTACAGGATGAATTTCAAATCACTTACCCTACCTTTAATGGTTTAAAATGGTTTTAAAAAGCAAAGACGTTAAGGGATAAGGGGTTTAGCGGTGACGAAAATGGAGCCCATACTGTACAGAAGGGGGTGGTTAGTGCTGTCGCCTCACAGCTAGAAGGTCCTGGGTTCGATTCCCGCTAGGGGCGCTGCTGTGGGTGCTGGCGGCGTGTCTCCTCCTCCGCGTCATCAGTGCCCATACCCGAGGCGGGGTTGGCGAAAGGGCCTTTCTGTGTGGAGTTTGCATGTTCTCCCCGTGTCCCCTAGGGTAGATACCCTCACAAAAACATGCAGTAATCCTGGACTCTAAACTGCCTCCCCCTGGCCAGCCGGGGCGCCTGATGGAGGGGACAGGAACTGGTTGGAATAACGTGTTCCTTCCACGCGCTACGTCCAACCAGGGAAACTCCCCCCTGTCAGGTGAAAAGAAGGCGGCGCGACTCCTCATGCCTTGAAGGAAGCATGAGCCCAGTCTGCTGCCTCCCCAGGTTGGCGGAGGGTGTGTAGAGCCCAGGATCACATTAGGAATTGGCACTGGGTGAAAAAATTCGTTGCAAAAATCGTGGGATAAAAATTATAAAAAAAAAAAAAAAGGATCGAGCAGCAGGTTCACATACTGTAGCTACTGTTGGGTGCCCCTAGTGCACCAGGCTGGTACTACACCATGAATTTCAAATCACTTACCCTACCTTTAAGGGATAAGGGGTTTAGCGGTGACGAAAATCTAGGCAACACTTTACAGATGAAAGATTGGAATTAGATTGGAAGTAGTCTGAGGAAGTAGTCTGAGTCAACCAGCTCAGTGGCTTGTGGTTAGAGTGTCCGCCCTGAGACTGGGAGGTCAGGGTTCAATTCCTGGCTGGGTCGTACCAAAGACTCTAAAAATGGGACCCAATGCCTCCCTGCTTGGCACTCGGCATCAAGGGCTGGATGGGGGGTAAGTCGTGTCCAGGGGGTGTACTTGTACATCAAGCTGCCTCACGCTACAGATACAGGAGATAGGCTCCTGACCTATATGGGCCTCAATGGCTCGGCCTCCTGACATCATGGCCTGGCAAGGCTACTTACTCACTACTGAAGGTTTTGCATCCATGTCCGTGTGATGTAGGAAAATTTTAAACTATTTCCTGCTCCCTTTCCATTTAGGTACCACATCGCTCATCTAACTCCAGGCGTGCCCTGAAGAGCAGAGAGATGCCTGACGGGGGACCTGATGGCAGGGGCTCCATATGGCTGAGGTCAATGCCCCGTACACCGGGCACTATAACCACTACAGTAGCTGACTTACCCAGACCCAGCTCTGATCTGGAACTCTGTGCACCAATGGCCTTTTTAATGCAAACAGCTGAAGGTTAACACTAATGGCCGTTTGGCTAGGTGGTGCTAGATAGCTTAACTTGGTTAACCTTAGCAGCACAGCCTGACAATGTCTTAACCAGCCAAATATGACTAACATTAGCAGCCCCGTGAGGGAGAGACTAAAGTTAAATGACAAATGTAGTGCCCAGCCAAGACACTGTGCTAACCAGCGTCTGTAGTTGTCTCGAGGTGAGAAGCTTTATGTCCGTACACAGCACAAAACTGGACCTTCCATGAAAAGGACTTTTAACAATGCAAAACGGAATGAGAAGCATATCCCCTTGTTCTGTCAGAATGCCAGTAACTGGAGTGTGGCTGTGAATTGTTTTTGTTTTGAATGTTTTATCATTCTTGCATTCCCGTTGTCTCTTTTTGTTTTTACATGAGTATGAGTGCTGTTCTAGCTCACCGGCATTAAACTGCATTTATTCCACTTGTGCTTGGGGATGCAGAACAATGCAGATTGTCAGGGATTCGATGGGACCCACAGCCAAGTTCATTTCCTCTGTGGGACTGACACATCATCAGTTAAAACTGTTATTTATTTAAGTCAGCCAAAGTGCCCGCTAGCACAGCGCTACTACACACGCACGCACACACACATCCATGCACACACACACACACACACACACACACACACACACACACACACACACACACACACACACACACACACACACGCACCCTCTTTCTCTCTAATGACTCTATGGAAACTGCCTGCATTCACCTCATTGTCTCAAGTGAGCACTCGCATAGAAACACACGCACAGATACAGGCACTCTGTAAGCACCCACACACACACACGCACACCACACGCACAGCCTAATACACTATTATGTTCTCTGCACGATCAATACCTCATAACCCAGTGTAGTGCACAGTGTCAATATGAACTCTCATGCACATCTGTAGAGATGAAGAAGCAGCAGTGATTTTGCGGCTCCTTGGCTCACAGGCCTCAGAGGCACAGGCTCGATGTAGGGGCCAATTTGTACTGTAGCTCAGTGGGTTCTCGTATGCCGATAAAATGTCAGCATACAGGCGGCCACTGCGGGCTCTTAGTGTTCCCCCGCTGTGCTCTGTGATGGGGGCGCTGCCCTGGAGCATCAAGAGCTGCCAGGCTGGGACTCTCTGTGTCTCTCTCTCGCGCGCTCTCTCTCCAAATTCCAAGCACTACCGCGGTATAAAAGAGAGGAACAGTGTGTCAGCGGCATAATGTGGTGCTATATATTGATCCTATAATCTCCTCCTCCTACATGAACAGGATTTATTTCGCATATTTCGAACAATACCACTGATTCTGAAGGCCTTGTCAACTTATATTCTTTCCTCACTTAATTGCTTTCGCGTTCCCAAGGAGACCTGTAGAAGCACGGCCTTCTTCACTCTCCGTCCATTACAAAATTATTCTTCTGTTAAAAGCCAAGGAGACTTAAGAATCTGTGAATTACATTTGTTTGTGTGGCAGCCAGGGGAAGGCTGAGCATGTAAGAATTGACAAGAATTAGTTGTGTTAAATTAACACAGATTATGGTAACATTAAGCAGTCAGTCAAGAGTGCATTATAATGCCCTATGAGTGCCATCATAATGCATTATAGATATGGTCTTCATAGGTATTCAAGAGCATCCATAGAATATTTGGACTCAAGTCATTATAATGCATTATAAGTGACATGTTTTATGACTGTTGATATAGTGCATAAGAAAGCATCATGTGTGCTTATGAGTATAGTTATAAAGCATTATGGATGCATTATAATGCACTATGAATGCATTATAGATGTGGGTATCATAGAAAGTGTTACCCAGATTATTTTACTCAGCCGTCCATAACAGCCTTTGACTGTATGGATGTCCAGGTACTTAACTGTATGGATGTATACGAGGACATACAAAGTATGATCAAATATGGAGTATATGATCAAATACAGAGCGCACACGTTTTTACAGATTACTTCTGAAGATGTCAGCCTTTTTGAATAAAGGATTTCACTCAACTCCTCCAAGTACCGACTGCACAGTAATATAAAAGCATGCATGTGTGTTTTGCTTTTTTCCACTCACTGCAGTCTGAGGTCGAAAGATGACGGGGTAAAATTTAAACAACCAGAGGGTTTTCCAGCTGATGGCCATACCTCGACACCTGTCAGAAAGGGTTAGAAAGGGTCAGGGCAAATAAGGCTTTGGTGAGTGAAAGCACAGAGCTAAAGCTGCTTGGGGGGAATAAAAGATCTGAAAGGCAACAGAAGAAAAGACTCCATTTACCCCTCCAGGCATTTTTTTTTTTATAAAAGCAGGGGGGTCCACTTTGATGTGCTTGCCACAGCAGATTTTCTGAAACAAAGACCTCTAAAAAGAAAAGTGAGCTGATCCATGCTTTAATCGTATGCCGTTCATGTCCCACAGAAAACGCAGGTCTGCACTATGCAGCCATGAACTCTACACAATTAATTTATAGCCACCTAATAATATATCTTGACATGAGGCACACTTGTTCCCGCTCCTATTTTGGACGCTAGATTAAATCTCTTCACCAAAAATTGGCAATTTTCAAGCAGACATTATTTCTACTGAATATCAGCCTGTTGTGACATGCCCAAAAATAGGTTGTTTGGATAGTTAAGACATGCTAACCTTTCAGCCAGCCTTCATTATTATAAGTACCCCAACTCCACGTGTGCACTCGCACGCACACACGCACACGCACACGCGCACACGCACACACACACACACACACACACACACACACACACACACACACACACACACACACACACACACACACACACACACACACACACACAGTTGGTATCATCCTCCACAGTGCTCACTGCCTGTTAGTTGTGATACAGTTGCTAGGGAACCGTCCCCAAGGACATGGCAGAACAGGTTCTTCGAGACGTGAAGGTGGCACTCTGTTCGTAATGGGAATGCTAATAACCATATGGGAAGCAAGAGAGCACAACGATTGCACTCAGACACTCCCCACTGTCCTTACGCCCGCTGACGCCCCCCCCGCAACTCCCACACACTGCTGCTGCTTACTTTAAGGCTCCAGCTATTTTCGGCACATTTTTCGACACCCTCGTACGACTGCGCAATGCAATATAAATTTAAGCTTGCAGCTGCTTAGCAGGCAAAGACAGTCATTATCTGCGAATGCGAACATCTGTTGACGCCTACTCTGTGCGGTGCCAGCGGTGCTGGAAGTACACTTTGAGATCTCAAAACTTAGAACAAAGAAAAGCAGTTTTGAGAACTTTGCGGATCACAAACAAAGAAGCATGATTTAATTAGAAACGTGTCTTTATTGTCATTTATACATGCCCACAATTAGTTATGATCCCCTCCTTTATTTGCACCTGTGGCTCCTCCACACACACTCCCTGCTTTCTCAGCCCGCCGTGGGTGTGCAGTGTGATGTAAGACCGACAGATGGTGGAAAAGATGAGAAAACGCTCCCTACAGGGGGTTCGCGCGTTGACACTTGTCTTACTTATTTTTAGGCCATTTTGAGACTGGTCCACACAGGAGAGGCGGATAGAGAAAATAGCAGAGAGTGCAGAGAACGTGATCGTACCAGGTGGCCCCTCGGCGGATATGCAAACCAAAGGTCTTCTGTGCCCACACCTCTCACTGCTTATGGGATTACCATAGACTAGAGCCACCGGCATGATGTACTGTACCTGTATAAAGTGTGCAGGGTAGGGTAGGTCACTATCAGCTCTAGCTCTGGCTCCCAGTTCCCCTTTACATACACACACACACACGCACGCACGCACGCACGCACGCACGCACACACACACACACACACACACAGGTACCCTGCTCTCTCTAGCGTGACTAGAGCTGTGATTGTAGAGAATCTGTCTGAAGAGTCAGCAGTCAGTGCAGAGGAGATATCTCTATGGGGATCTCTATTTTATATAACCCCTTGAAACATAGCCTTTCTTTACAGTGTGTGTGTGTGTGTGTGTGTGTGTGTGTGTGTGTGTGTGTGTGTGTGTGTGTGTGTGTGTGTGTGTGGGTGTGTGTGTGTGTGTGTGTGTGTGTGCGTGTGTGCGCACGCGCGCACCACAGGCCTCTCTGTACAGTATCATGTGCCAGGACACAGAAACGAGAACGTGTGTGTGTTTGTTTGTCATCATGGCAGGGCAATGAGTCACTTATCCTCTGACTTGGTTTAGAGTCTGTTCCAACGCTAACCTACATTCACGCATGTATGAATGCACATGTACGGTCGGTACTACATTCACAACACATACACACAAGCACGTACGTACACACACATGCACACATAAACTTCACTGCAATGCTCATTTGCTGTGGCAATGAGGTGTCACTTTTTAATCACTATTTAATATACCTCATTAATCATCTCTGCATTTGTTGCTCATCTCTAATAGTTTCGGTTTGCTAAAAAAAAAATCACATGCAGAACACCTTTCTGTCTTTATCTATCTGGAGTTTTTAATCTGTATGAAAAATATTTTTTTCTGATGAAAGGCTTTTTTCAGAAATAAGTGGGTTACTGGCTGCTTTCTACTCTACTTTGTGTACAGAAATAAAAAACTTTGTATTTGGCATATCCAATGTCTGCCTGTTCTTTTTATGTTTGACCCAGAGATCCCTCTGTGGATTTATTAATAAAACATTAAAAACAACAAGGTGTCATTATTTTTTCTTCTTGGTTTTACGTTTGGTCTTGCTTGCAGCAGAATTGATATTTTCTGTTGTGAGCAGAGGCTTGGCCGCCCAGCCTGCGTCTTTATCGCTGCCCTTTACTTGTGCGTCACTACCTCCGTGCACGTGGCCCAGCTCTCCCTGCGCAGTGTTAGGACTGTCTGCCTGCTTCGCTAATCTCTCCCCATCCTCTGCCTCCCCTGCGGCCTTCGGGTCAGCAGCAAATAATTGGCACCTATTGGCCAATTCTGAATCGGTGCCACCGTTTCCTGACCCATCACTGGTGGATTTGTTTCTCCCTGTTCTTTCCTGGTTCCGGCCCTGTGTAGGAGTTGATTGGCATTTGATCTTCTTTCTGCCCTTACAGGACCCTGACTTGGTGTTCTCTGCTTTATCTTTGCCTGTGCTGGCCGGTGCTGGACCGTTATCTTCATCTCTGCCTTGATTATCTGGCATGGCCTGCCTGTCCCCCAGGAGCACAACACTCTCTGCTTTCTCTCCACTCTCTACTTTCTCTCCTCTCACTCCCCTACACTCGCTCTTGTTCTTACTCTCCTCCCCGCTGCCTGCATCAAAGGTTCCTTTTCTCTCAGCAGTGGCTGGCAGCTTTGTCGCAGTGTCCCCGTCTCTCTGGGCGAATTGAACAGTTTTCTTTGCCTTTACAGCGGATGCCTTGGTCTTGAGACCGCCGGGTCCCCACCTCTCCTGGATTACATCGGAGTAAGTCTTCTTCTCTCGGCCGTGCTTGGCGCGGATGTTCTCCCCCAGCCTCTTTAGCTCCTGGCGGCAGATGGCTTTGAATTTGGGGTCCAAATGCTCTGCCTTTTGGAAGTCCCGCCGAGCTTCGTCTTCATTGCACAAGGCTGAATGCGCTCGTGCCCGCTGATACACTGCCTTAAAATTGCCTGGGAAGTTCAATTGGAAGAGGCAGGGAAGATGCAGATATTAAAGACTTACATATAAGTAAAAGTAAGTAGCCTTGCCCGGCCATGATGTCACGAGGCCCGGCTGAGCCATTGAGGTCCATATAGGTCAGGAGCCTATCTCCTGTTTACATACTGTATATGGGAAGCCAAAGCAATGTATTGATGAGAATGGAGAAACAAAAGTATAAAGGCCCCATGAGTCTGCACTAGAGGCAGCTAGTGATCCCAACAGATCAAAATGGTTTGAAGTGATCTATGGCACATCCTCAGAGCCCAGCACTCTCAGTAAACAAGTAAGCTGTGAATATAAGGGAATCATAGTCTTAAGGGAATCATACAACAAAGACAACTGGAAACAAATACCAGGCGTAGGAGCGAGAGAAAGGTCAATTGGGGGTGAATGGCTGCCAAAATATGTCCAATTCACTTCAGCCTCGACAATACATAATTCAGCTGTGAAAATAAAAAAACACCTCCACCAAAAAGAAATGTCCATGGATACTGGGGAAGGTCAGAGGCAGTCTGACAATACAGCTGTCAATATTTCTTTGTTTTCTTAGTTGCAGCATGAACACATACATGAAGGACAGACAGGTTCAACACATTTTTCCAGTGCTAAGTGACATATCAGACAAAATGGAAAAGAAAGTGGTTCACAAGCATGCATACAATTTCAACCAAGACAAATACCTCCTTAACCTACCTTTATGGGTCTTGAGTAGCTTGTTGTTGAGATCCACCACTTGCTGGTACTCACGCAGCTCCAACATGCACTGGCTGAGGTTCAGAGTCACAGGAAGACGCACCTTCTCCAAGGACACCCAGTCCTCCCCCTTGTGTTCCACCTCCTGAATGCACCCATTGGAAGGGGATGAAAATGGAACGATTGATTGGTTTATTGTAGAATACAAATGAATCAAGTCTTGAGTCTAAAACTGAGCCCACCATATGTTTCTGGAGGGAGGGGGGAGTAGCAGAGACATAGAGAACAATAAAAAAAAAACAATATAAAACAAATAAATACATTATATATTTGTAGAATTCCCAGTGTAAGACAACTAAAATAGCTAAAGCAAAACATTGCACTATAAATCAAATCATCTACAACTCAACTACACGTAATTAGTCCAGTAATCAGTTCTGTAGCATATATGGATGACTTTGGGAGTCAGATCTTTATGGGCAGTAAGTGGATGGGCAAGATGAGCCAGAAAGGTGAGATATTGGGTGCGGGAAGCCCATAGAGGTGGATGAAAGACGTACTGTAGAAGGCGACCATTACACAGAGACGTTATGATGGAGAAGGTTGATGGACAGAGTGGGGGAGTGTGAATGGGTTTGTGCATGTTTAAGGTGTGATGGAGGCAGCCGAGGGGAGAGGCGAGGAGGGGAGTGGAGTGTAAAGACACAGCTAGAGATAGAGAGATGCCTGGGCGAGCACTGTCACCGTGAAATCTCCCAGGGTGTCTTATTTTTAGCCCTCTTTCTCTCTTTCTCCTCACCAGTTTTGACGGCATACCTATAATGCCAAAGCTGCACTCTTCACTTTAAAAAAGAAAACCAACAATGGCTTTCCCAAAGAAGGCTGCAACATGACGGTTATGTAAGACGAGGCTACTATAATGACTAATCCTGTGGAATGGATTGAGAGTGTGAAGACGAATATTCTTTGGGACAATAAAGTTTATTATTATTATGAATGGTTGTCATTTCATACATTTGTTTCTGGATCAGTCGTTAACAACCGCAATATAAAGGCCCATACAGTATACCGGTATGCCACCAAAAGAGGGTTATCACGGTGAGAGTTTCTACTTTTAAGCCTAGTTTATACCAAAGATTTGCTATGGGATTTTAGCCGACCCGATACCCGTTGTTTGGGTCTGATACTGATCCTGATTAATTTGTTGGTTTTGCCTATAATGCACGAAATAATGGCAGGATGAAAGAAAATCGGTTCAGCATAATTTCTAATATACCATGTTTTCAAAAAGTTATGAAATCTTATTTATACTTCATATGCTGATAAATAAATATTTCACTGCATTGTAGAAGAAAGCATAGATTAATTAGTAGGGCTGAAGCACCCCTTTAGAGCTCAAACAGAACGATACTGTAGTGTAGAGTAGATGCTTCAAGGGGCCATGACACTGACCTTGTACTGAAGGAAGTCCACATACTCGATGGCCTCCTTGAACTTGGTGGATGCCTCCTCAAAGCGCTTCTCCTTCATGAGGAACGTACCCTCGTCTTGCAGGAACATGACCAGTCGCAACATCTGCTGCCAGTCCTTCCCCTCCATCTTATCTGGAGCAGTCTTCTCAGTCTTGTTCTGGGTCTCAGCCTGCTCTGCCTCCACGTTATTAGCCTCTTTCTCACTGGTTTTCATCTCGGCTACCTCTTCCTGATCAATTCTCCCTTTGTCAGCTGATAACTCGTCTTCGCCTTTGATGTTGCTTTGTGTCTTCTCATTCTTCTCTTTGTCCTCAACTTTCTCCTCCACCTCCTCCTCAATCTTTTTCCCTTCCAGTTTGTTCCAGTAGGCTTCTTTCTCCTCCCAGTACTTCTCTTTCATGCGTTCACTAAGAGCCTGTAGCTCCCTGCAGACGAGGCCTGACAGAGTGGCGTCCAGGTTGGCCACCATGTTGAAGTCCCTCCTGGCCTCCTTTTCACTCCACACGGCTGCGTGGGCCTTTGCTCTCTTGTAGTACGCCTTCACACAGCCTGAGAATGAGTTTAGGCGAGAGTGGAGGAACAGCATGGAGAGAGAGATTGTTAATGTCTAAGATCAACACATTGAATAATGAAGCTGGTTATCTGAAGCTTCAGATTGTCCCTTCTGGCAAATCAATCTAGAATCTAGATAGAAACCACACATCTAGATTCTAGACGTACCATTAGCCAGAAGGCCATTTTGTGTACAGTGTACAGTACGTACATTATTCTGAGCCATTGTGTGCACCATACATCACCAATTACTGTGCTTTCTTATCAGTGCTGAACATGTCAGCGAGAGAAAGGAAAACCTCTGAGGGCTTTTGACACTAATATTATATTGTGTGTGTGAGAGAGAAAGGGATATAGAGTGAGTGTGAGTGACTTATCTCTCATGGATATTGTAAACACACACACACACACACACACACACACCACACACACACACACACACACACACACACACACACACACACACACACACACACACACACACACACACACTACAATGTAATCCCTAAAATCCCAGGGGGAATGGGCTCAATTGGCTGGTTAGATGATCTCAATTGATGTCTCTCTCTGTTTTCTCTCGGTCTCCATTTCTCTCCCTTTCCTTCTTTCTTTCGCTCTCTCTTCCCCTGTTTAACTTTGCTACATTCTTAAGTCTTCAGTCTGCCAACTTAACTTTCAAAGGGATTTCTTCATATAGCCCCTGGTGTCAACAGGGACGATGCAGCAAGGCACCATCAGGCGATGTTTCTAAGGGAAGGATGATTTACACTGATAAGAGACAAGGAGGTTAGGTCAGGATGACAACAGGGGATGAACAGAACAAAGGGGGAGGAGGTGAGGGTCAAAGGGAGTAAAGGAGGCGGACTGAACTCAAATTGGGAGCAAGTGGAAGGATGAACGGTACAAAGAAGGAAGAGTGGTAATGAGTGATGTGTCAGATCGGCGTTGAGGGATAGTATCATTTCCATAAGCATCATTAAGGGGGCTGGGGGTTCACGCGGGTGCCACTGCACACACTGGACCACTGATGCTTGGAGTGTGCTTCACACACACACGCACACACACACACACACACACACACACACACACACACACACACACACACACACACACACACACACACACACACACACACACACACACACACACACACACACACACACACACAGGGTTATGTACTCTTTTCTCACACAAAGAAAGACACTAACCAACCAACCAACCATCACCCACGCAAACCGACATGTATAAAACTGAAAAGCAAGACGGAGCCACGGAGAATCAAATAAAGACAGCCCTCGGTGGAGGCATAATTCACCGGGCACTGAGCAAGACTGTGTCAGTGTGGGAGGTCTTCTCTAAGGATTAGGGCAGCCATGGGCGGTCAGTCCCAGCAGCAGAACTCTCAGGCCTGTCCTAGTCGTAAACATTACAATGTGAGGCGTATCGTCGCTAAAGACACAGCTAGACCTCCTGCAACAAACCTTAAACTAAAGGTAAAGTTCACATTTTTTATGAAATACAATATAGTAGTGGATGCAACTGTACTAGTTCTGCTCTGGTTTTGATGAAATATTATGCAAGTAGTGACGGTCATTTTGTGGGGGCACTGCGGGTCATGCATTAAAATTAAACAAATTCACAAAACTTGTATTTCTATTTGTATTGTTTAGCTATTTCTAACAAAGTGCACAAGGTCTGTGAATTTATTTTCTACTCTATCACACAGAACTATATTTCCATTTCACTATGCCCAAAAAGATGTGGGTAAAAGTTGAATGGATGCTAAAAGCTAAGGGCCACTTGCCTTTGTTTTTCTCCAGTAGTTCGGTGGTGTGTTCTATGACTTCATAATACTCCTCCAGCTCCAACATGCACTGGCAGTAATTTAACTCCAGGGGAACGATCATACGCCCTAAGTTGATGTAGTCTATGTCACCTGGCATCTCCTACACACACACACACACACACACACACACACACACACACACACACACACACACACACACACACACACACACGCACGCAAGCACACACAGACAGACAGACAGACAGACAGACAGACAGTCAGACAGAGACACAGGCAGACAGATGAGAGATCAGAGGCTACTTCTGCACATCGCTTGGCAACGGCCCACATAAAAGTTTTATAACTTCTAATTTGAGTCTAATACATAAGAATGGAAGGACATGACCGAAACAGCCTGAGGGCAGTGAAGAACAGAAACTTAAGAATGGAGTCTTAACCTTTGGTTGCTGTGCCAGGCGATCTGAAGAGTTGTTCCGATGGTTAAAATGCTGGTATCAGTATTAGTGACATACTTCAGTTAATGTTACAACAACCATTTTATACTCTGACTGTACCATTTACATGATTATTACCTTAGTTATCATTTCGTAGCCAGTAGCCACACTTTAACAATTATTAATTCATCAGTGCTTCTCAAACTATTTAATTTCAAGCACCACCATCCATTCCACAGTAAGAGTGATAGACCTGTAAGGTTCCATTTGGAATCCACTCAAGGAACCCTGAGAGTACCTGGACCACAGTTTGAGAACCACCATCCTAAAAAATAATAATACACACTGTGTTGAACTGATAAGTAAGTTATGGGTATTGTTACATGTACTGCCACACACGGTAGGCATACACTTTGCTGTTTTCTGGTCTAACATCCATTCTCATGCAAGTCTGTTCAAGCCATTCAACTCCGCCTCTCACCACTGGTTGGGCTTCCAATATTCAATTCCACCAATCACCCTTCAGCAATCATCTATATAAGACACCTGTGTTGCTGTGTTCATATTCGCCCATGCCATCGCTGAAACCCACCTGCTGCTCCTTCCGATTCTGTTACGTTTTTCAGTAGTTTCTGTTAAGTTGTTTGTTAATTTGCCTTCTGTTTAGTAGTACAGGAAAAGGTAGTATAGTAGGCCAACTGGGGTACCCTCTAGATTCCTGCACGTAGGTAACTTGTTTATTCATACTATTTTAGCGGTGAGTGCCACCCTTGTATTTTTGTTTGTGGTTAAGAGTAGAAAGGTTTTTGTTTTGATTCCAGTAGGTTAGTTTTCAGTGTTTATTTAGGTAGCTTTGTGTTCTTTCCTTTTGTACCATCAAACCATTTACCTGTTTTTGTTGGCTTTATCATTTAAAAATAAACCTTTATTCACACATCAATCTGTTTCTTTTTACATCATTTGGGTATTTGTCCCTTGTCTAACCCCCATCACATAGGTACATTAGAGCCAGATATCGTAATCAGGGCGGCACCAGGTACAATAATCTGGAACCGCTAAAACTGTATTTATATGAAGGCTGTCAAATATCTGCACCATCTCAACACCTTGCTCCATCCTTTGTGGCGTTCACTTGGTAGCAGAGGACCTCTTCAGTGTTGTCTTTCCTAGCCATAATATATACCCAATAATGTACTGTATGTCTACTCTCTAAGGTCAAACTAAACTACTTTTTACATGCTGTGGAAAGTACTCGGTTGAAATAGTTATAGTTAAACTTTTTGTACGTTTTGTACATTATCACAATGTCTTTCACCCAAACATACAGTATATAGTATTGCCTCATGCTATTCCGATATCTTGTCCCAGTAAAATTTAAATCAATAACCTGAAGCATGAAATTGTGGTGTGAATTTTTTTTTGCCCCTGTCACCCACCCGAGAGCGCAGCCCATCCTTACTGATGTAAGGATCATGGGCTGCGGGTCCTGAGCCATCCCTGCAGGAAAATATATATTTGTTCAGAATTTAAAGTGCTGCAGGGATTTTTCTGATGTTTTCAGTTGCATTTACGAAGGCTTGCAAGGCTTTTCAGCAGGTAACTGGTTCAGGCTTTATCTATAGATTTTTTTTTTTGGCTGTTAATGTCTCCTTCACTCAGAGATGCATTTGCCTCATCAGACCTTATGAGGACAATGTATACTGTGTGAAATGTTGTCATTTGTCGTCAAAGTATTCTCCTTTGACAGTGTGCACTATGCATATTTTGTCTCCTGCATTGTACATATTTTTGTCCAGCACCTGTCAACTCAAATGTGTGTGTGCATGCTCCACCTTGGAACTTATTTCCATTTCTTTTTCACTTAGGATATGCTTTTGCTATTCAGTCAGAGAGCAGACATAGCCTTGGAAACCCAGACGTTTTCATTTCAAAGTGGTTAAAGGTAGAGTGATGTACCGGTATATTTTGGTTAAAAATACACATATTGCTTAGGTTAAAGCACCATCTTCAGTGTGTCTCCAGGTCTAACGGTAAATATATTTTCAGGTCGGTTGCCAATTTTTCAATTCAATTTAAGAGCTTCAGTTCTAATTGTCAGGGAGAGTTCCCTCTCCTGATCCCATGAGATTGGTATCCTGGCCTGAAATCATTTGAGATTTGTCTGATTTGTTCTGGGTGAGTTAGGGGTTGGGGTCAGGTATGGAGGGGGGGGGGGGGGGGGGGGGGGGGGTAAATCAACCCCAGTTTTATGGGGGATGAATAATACCCTACAATTGAGCGGAAGGAACAAGAAAGACACTATTTTAAAATGAGGTGGCCACTCAGGACACAGTATATGCAAACAGTTCTCAGGAGTGGGAAATGGGCGTACACAGGCAATTATTTTGCCAACAGCTGATTGTGTCTGGCTCTCTGCGCCCCTGCTGATGTATAATGAATGATTTTCTTAGTAAGGACCTCTTTCCCATATGGAAAATATGAGAATCCTGAAAGTGGCACCTTTCATATAAAATAATCCAGTTAATCTAAGATCCATAGTATTTCTTTGTAAAATGAAATATATATAAATAAAAGGTGCCACTTTGAACATATTTTTTTTTTCCATATGGGTTTCTAGGTGTGAAATTCAGGTTAGGGATAAGGCTAGTGTGAAGAGGCATATCCACCTGGGCAAAACACCAAGGAAAGAGGTTCGTCCCGTTGCCTTCATCCACCCCATGCTGTCCCAAACTGTCGTCTCACCTTGGATTGAACGGTCTTCAGTAGCAGGACTGCTTCCTTGTACCTGCTGGCCGCCTCTTCAAATTGACCTTGCTTGACCAAAGCGTTGCCCTGCATGTGCAGTTTGGGCACCTCCTCCAGTTTCTCGTCCTTTTCCATCATCCATGACTCGCGCTTATAGGACAAGGGGTCTCCCACCTGAGAGTGACAGGGGCAAGAACGCTTATAGGACAAGGGGTCAAGAACACAAATTCTAAACTCCACTCACGTTAAGGATGGCCCGTGGGTCATGAGCTTTGCATGCAAATGAACTAGAGCAATGGTTTTCAACCTTTTTCATACCAGGGCCCACTATTTATTCAGCATTTTAGCCACAGACCATCATTTGATGAGTTTAAACTCTCAGACCCAACAGAGGATTTTCAAGGTTTTGTCCAACTTAGAGATAACTGGCAAAATGTTGGCCAAAATAACATTTTTTCATTTTTTTAATTGCGGAGATTCTTGAAAATTAAGTAATTCAGACATTTAAATATAATTTAACTCTTGAGAGAGTAAAATGAAATCAAATGAGGGTGCATTTGGTTTCATTGTAACACTCTCTTTCACTTAAGATATGCATTTGCTATTCAGTCTGCGAGCAGACATAGCCTGGGAAACCCAGATGTTTTCATTTCAAAGTGGTTAAAGGTAGAGTGAGTGATATATATTTTGGTTAAAACTACACATATTGCTTAGGTTAAAGCACCATCTTCTGATAGTTAATCTTCAGTGTGCCTCCAGGTCTTTAACAGTAAATACATTTTCAGGCCTGTTGCCAATTTTTCAATTCAATTTAAGAGCTGCAGTTCTAATTTTGTCAGTGAGAGTTCCCTTTCCTGATACGATAAGTTTAATATCCCAGCCTGAAAATGCTTTTTCTTTAAGCAAGGGACTGGGGTGAGAGGGAGACTGTACCCACACTACTGTATATGGCAATGATGACTGTATTCAACACTTAACCGAATAAATTACTTACACCGTCTTTAGATGAAAACACCCAAGATTAATGGCATAAGCTGGAGGCATTGCTCTCTCACCTTCCTTTAGTAAGCAGCATCGGCTTGGGGAACTTACCTGCAGCAGTTCCATAATAAAGATGAGTGGCTGGGGAGTCCTCATGATCTCGTCCAGCTCGGGGTAGCCAGTGGAGTGATAGCTGAACATGTTGCCCATGCCACACATGTGCCTCTGGCCCTCCAGAGGGTCCTTCCCCTGGGCAATGAGACGCATCCCCTTTGACACGATGGGGTACAACCCGGTGTGCTGGAAATATAACATAAAAGATATATATTTATTTTTTCAGGATAGCCCTTTGAGTCTTAGTTAGGTTGTCTCCCTTACCCATGCTTAGCTTTTCATTGTTTTTATTCCAGCACTTGTTTTTCTCATTAAAGTTGCTTCCATCCCTTTACTTACAGTATGCAAAGCAACTTAGAAAAGCACTATATACATCTAAGCTATTAATATTATGATCAAAATTCTAACATTGATGACTCATCTAGGCACTTAAGCGGCTGGTTTGCTGCAGCCAACGGCAGCCTATAAAGGTTGCTGTGATTTTACTTGCAGATATTATTCATCTTTTTCCAGAAGGACAAATAACTGCACTTCTCAATAACATTATCCCATTTGTGTTTATTAATAGCTGAAGTGTGGAAGGCCACCAGAGGCTGTTTGATATATCGCTGCTGTTGGCCAGAAACCTTGTATGTCCAAAACCATTGCTCTTTAGGAAATGGAAAAAATATCCTGTGTTTCAATGTATGCAGTGGTTATTTAGTCATAGGCTTTTGTTAATCATTTTATTTGGTACAAAAGTAATGTATAGAAACCCACAAACTGACTCGACCACAAGCTATCCCAACAAAAATAGCAGATTTATAACCTCATATACCATAATGCCTATGTATTATGTGCTTACAGATTGAGTATTTATTTCTTTTTTTTCTATAAAAAAAGAAGTACCATGACCTACAACAGATGTTGTAGGTCATTTTAGATTTTAGCATTGGCTATTAAAAAATGGCATATACCGGTATAGCCTACTGTACATATAAGCTCACAATAAGCTCACAGTATGAAAAAGTGTGAGAATTTAAAAGGTATTTGCAGAATAGGTCTTTATGAGTTAAGGGGGACATCTATCAAGAGTTGAAATATGAAGATACAAGGTTTCTGCTCCGACGGTGAAATATGAAGTTATAGGCCTACTGGGTTTGTGCCTGACAGCGACAGTATGAAGTGCAACTACCAGCCTGCCCACCCATGCACTCACAGGGATTCATCTAAGGCCCCAGAGAGTGTGAATGACAATAATATCTAAATGTATCCATGTGAACTGCAGCTGAACTCACAATAGCATCACACCAGAATTCAGCTACTTCACCGACTCTCATGGAGGTGAGAAGGGTCTCCCAAACCTCCATCTTAAACATCTTTCCCATAAAGATCTCAGCTGGCCTCTTGGCCAAGCGACTGTCGTCAATTACTGTCCGCTCAAAGTTGTCCAACAGAGTCTGGAAATGGAACACAATCTGGGATGGAACATTGTGAGGAAGGAACGAGAAGACAAATCAAAGATTAGATTAAATTAAACAAAAATCGATGGTGGAATAATTTGCTGTAACTTTTTTTTTCACACGGATGTACTGTAATTATTGACTGGCAAAAGTTTCACAACATCCAAGACCCCAAAACCTTTCTAGGCTGTTAAATATGTTTTCAGTTGAACTATACATGGGTCACTTTTCCTGGCAAACTCATGTCATCTGTGAAATTGCTTATATTGCATTATATTTTTAAAAACGTGACTTGCCTAGTGTGAATTTGTGTGCAAAATGTCATGGAAATTGCACAGTGTGTTCATGGTTTGAGGATTTTTTTTTTTTTTTTCATTATGGAGCACTCCTGCAAAATTTGGAAGCCAATTACCAGGGAGGGAGTATGAAAACCTTTTGGATGCAAGTATGAATGATATACCCGTTTTGTTTAATGACTATAAAGATACAGTGTACATCTGCTTGATGTTTGGACAAAATCTGTAGTTATACTGTCTCGTGTGATCAAGTCAATTGTGCAGGAGATAGCCGAGACGCACACAGACAGGCAGACAGACGCAATGCCAAATCAACCACTGACCTCTCCAAGAGCTCTGCTTGTACACCAAATCAAATGTTCCCAAGTGATTGGTACAATCAAGGACACTTGTTGTGTTTGCACACGCAGTGAATGAGTGCATGTGCTTTCAGTGCACCACCAGCATTACCGGCACTGCTCCCATAGAACTCACCGATGCTGGATCTGTTATTTTTTGAGTCACCTCCCACTGAGTGGTGGGAGGTGGGGAAACTGGATGACCAAAAACATTAGCTGGGGTTGCAGTGTGTTGTTTTGCAACAGCTCTAATTATTTGAAACACTCTTGCACAGAGCCCTACAAGATTCATGTCCTGGAGCTTACGCTCCAGTAAAATCCACTGTTAATCCGGGCCTGAACAGGTGCAAAACATACTCTCTCCCCATGACTTCGACTTGGAGGAGACAATTATAATCAAAACGGTCCTACCTATACTGTATTAAATAATGATAAATGTGTGGCTCATGGGTTGCCAGTTCAAACCTGTGCTCCCTAGAGGTAGTGTCAAAGTGTCATTGAGCAAGACACTGAACCCCTAATTGCTCCTGGTTGGTGCCCTGTATGGTTTCTTCTGCAATAGGTGTATGATTGTGTGTAAATGGGTACTGCACAATCTATGTAAAGAACCTTTGATAAAGGGGCTATATAACCATACCATTTACATTTATCAATGGGCATGACAATAAATGGAGCCAGAGAATTATTTTCTTATGAAGAAAATAAAATATCCTAATAATGAGCCTAGACTGCATAACTAATGTGTTCAGACAAGAATTTGTGACAAGCTTAAGTGTGATGCTATTTATGCAATTCAGATATTGCATAAATAGATACCTTTTCTTTCACCTAATTTGTTGGGCGATGTGTGGGAGTATTAAAAGTTTTTATAGACAATTATCTGGAAATATAATAATGGAAATGACTACACTAAAAACAAATCTTAATATAATCACTGCTATAATGCTTTATACAGTAGTATGTCACTAAATTGACATTCTTCGCTTTAAATACATTTTATTTAAAGCAAAGATCAATAATAAATGCAATTTATTATTTAATTTATGCCAGAACAACAAAGTTTCTTCCTGCTGTACACATGATCTACATTCCAGGCCAAAAACAAAAGTCACTGAGTGACTGACAGTGTAAGGAGGCCTAACTGATACAGCATATCTAAATCACCAAAGTGTCAAATAAAGCAATTAAAACTAAGAAATGTACACTTATAATTAGCTTAGAATTAAGTCAAATAGATAAGTAAACAGGCTGTCACATAAGCAACTTGGAAAACAAGCTTACTTACAAAATCACACAAATGTTCATTTGCTGTTACAAATAGTAAAAGAACTGTGTGCACACACACACTGCACACATAGGCGAAGATAGCTATAAAGCTACATCATTTTCTCTCAGACAAACGTTATGTGCGATTACACGTTGGCATTGTCATATAAAGTATTTAAGCCATATGGCAGGATATTAAACCTGAGGAAAGGGAGACATGTCACGCATGGTTACACATCAGAGATCAACACATTAGGAGAATCGCACACTGCCAAATCTTGCAGTTTGGTTGACCAAATTATAATTCAGTTTTTAGGTGGTACCATTCCCCTCTAAAAGTAGTTCTCTCATACCTTGGCTCCAGGTGGAAAATGCGGCATTGGCCCCGTTCCTCCAGAAAGAATCTTCTTTTTGACTCCTGGGTAATTGAGGAGATAGGTCTCCTCCATTTCTCCACTTTCCTGACGTGGAAGTAGATGAATCAATTTACCTGGATCCTTTGGGATTACACTGCAGGCTGCCTCTTGATGTGGACTGTTAGACAATGTGGTGTTTTGGATATTTTGTGGTGTGTCTCTGGTTTACTAATTAACCTAGTATAGCTCTGGCTGGCTGCTCTCTGACAGATGGCAGGATTAGCTAGGGTTTGGAGATGGCCACTTTAATCTGTGGCGCTAATCCCTCGCCTCCCTTTTCAGATTGAAAGGGCTAATCTCTGCAGAAAGGCTGGGATGACCAGTTGCACACTGTAGGATATGAGAAAGCCCCAGATCTCTCCAGAACAAGATGCTTCTGGAAGGAATGAGAGTAATCTGTTGGCATGACATCCATGACAATATTGTCCTGTTGTGTTGAGGTCCATATGTTAACTGATAATTGTTATCGTACAGTCTAAATAAGCATCAAAATACACTAGAGGAGTTATACAACCATAGGCATAGGCTATATCAGAGTTGTGGTGTACTCGTAGCAGTGGCACTGCACATACTGTACTGTATGCCTAGGATGCTGCGCCAATGGTGGCAAGGCACTTACCTATATTAATGGGAAAGCAATCAAAGCATCAACCATTCCACTCACTTCCAGGGTGTCAATACAATTGGTTTGGTGTGTTTGCTTATTACTTTTCTGCCAATAAACTAATCAATCAATCAATAGACCAGTGTTTATAACCAACCACTTTCTGTATTGCCAGGGCAGCATCTAAACTCTAAACTCAAACTGTTGAGAAACAGGGGTCCACACACTTCTATGAGTTATCTATGCCTTTATTCATTTTTCAGACCGGGCGAATTAATACAGGGAGGTAGTATAAGCTCTTAGTCTTGTGACAGGTGTTCTACTAAAGTAAGCAAAGCACAAGAGTCTAACAGCTTAATCATACAATAATTGACAACCTAAAACCCATTCTGTCAACTCTCTGCAACAAAAACATTAACAACACAAAGCAGCGCACTACACGCCTGTGGTGTCAGGAGAAAAAAAGAAAGACACATTAAATGGAATGACACAGCATCACAGCGTGTAAATGGATGTGGACTCCTGCCTCTGCATGTGGAAGTGTTGTCCTTGTGGCGCTTCTCAGGGTGGCCATGACATCTGACTGCCCCCTAGTGGTCACTTCTCAATGAGCGAGTCCAGCTGCTCCTGAAGGGAGGCCAGCTGTTGGAGCAGAAGAGAACAGGTTTGATTGATGCCCGACAGCCCTGGGGTGTAACTGGAGGCTAAGTGGTAGTACCAGTAGGCTTATACTGTATATGCACATCTGTACCCACACACACATACAAAAATCATGAGAGCTGATTGACACAGCAGTTTGATTGTGCCCAAGGCAAGCACCCAGTGTATTCATCAATATACACAGTATTTTCCTTTGTCAATAGAAACAGCAAAACATGCGGGTAGTACTAGAATAGATGATAATGGTCACATCATGCTTCAGCTGGCATCGGTTGAGAACTGATATCTAATCTGGGTAGATTTCAGAAACAAGTCTCGTCGTTGCCATGAGAGAAAACTGCTTTGGCAAGGTTAATACTTAGCACTAAAGAGAGGACATCACATTTTAACAAGGTACAACCTCACATTCATGCAAAGCACACAGAGCAGAGACTTCCATTAAAATACCTGTTCCATCTCTCGCTCCTCCTGTTGTATAATCTCGTTCAGTAAAGCCTGGAAGCGATTCTGCAAAATGGGAATCAAGAGAGGTTTGTTCAGGTCAGCATAATGACACTCATTAAACTGAGATGGATTTAAATGTGTTTGTCCGTGTTCCAATCTGGCACCTGACAGAAAGGCCACTTGGAATGCCAGTCAGGGCCTGACTGACCTTTCCCCTGGTTTGTGATAATAATGAGTGGAGATAGGGCTGTGACGGCTCGAAATGACACCATCAAAAAAGACTGCCATGTCTGTTCATGTTTCACACATTGTACAATACCCCCCAAAACAGTACTGGGCGGAATGAATCACAAGGTTTTTATTAAAAGAAAAAAGTAAAATAAATAAACAAAGAAAGATAGAAAGAATTTCTCCAAAATGCTGACAGTCAAGGTTAAGTGGTATTTGTGTATTTATGTAGAATGTTAACAGTTTAATTTATTTCCATGTGTGTGGGGGGGTTGTCACCTTCAGGGCTTGGTTTTCCACTTTCATGATGAGTTCCTCCTGCTGCTTCTTGCGGGCACGGGTTTCTTGGAGCTTAGCCTTGACGTTGTTCATCTGTACCTGGTACTCCATCACTGTGGGTCACAGAATTACAATTAGCTGATACATCCTGAGTTCCTCTTGTTATAAAAGTTATTGAACTCAATATGGTCATGTCCAGGGGACACACTATGGTTTTAGCCCAAAACAAACTAGAAAATCATGGGTAGATTTGTCCCTGCATCTACAAGGAGTATGAATTGATTAATAAGTTATACTTCACTATGGCAGTGAACCTCCACTTCAAAACAATGTCTGTGGCTCAGTCCTCCACAGACATGCAAATGTGTGTGCATGTGTGTGTGTGTGTGTGTGTGTGTGTGTGTGTGTGTGTGAGTGTTTGCGCCCCGTGCTGAGCTAAGAGGTTGAATAGAGACAGTAGAGTTGATTTATGCCATCGTACCATAAGAGTATAAATTAAGCATATGAACTGCACTGATTGCAAGGACAGAATACAGCATCATTAAACTAACTGCTTCACAAAACACTTGTGGTAGCAACTTGACAATCTGTGCAATCATGTAGTAAGTGATAAGATTGAGAAATACAGCGTGTTCTGAATTATTTTGTTTCAGAAAGAGGCAGAGAGTGCATGGGGAACACACAGAGGCAGATAGTAAGTCTTAAATTTAGTACCACTAGGCAGGTCCCTTGCTGAGCCACCAGAATACATCTTTGACTCCAATTTTACAAACTGTCTGTAATGGCTGGAGCAGGCCAATTTGAGGCAGGAAAGTAGTTGTCCATGGGGGAGGCTACATACCCACACAACCTGTGGATATTTTAGCAACAACACTATTCAAAGTCTATCTATGTCATCTGCATCCTATCTACAGTAACGTGGCGATTTGTTGTAGAGGCCTAGAGGGTGAAATAGTGCTTGGACAAGTACATTTATGGAATCACAACTAGCAGATAGAACCACTTATTAGAGGCTGGGGAGCTGATAGAAACAGGCAAATGGTGAGGCTCATTAAAGCTGCTATAGGGAGGGCAGGTGGGGGATCAGACAGAAAGCAATGGGTAAAATGCTCACAAAAAGAAATGTAGTCTCTGACAAATCTTTTTTTTTTTTTTTACCAATGGCAAAGCTTCTAGGAAAATCTTTAAATACAACTAAAGGTTTCTAGGTGAGCGTTTTAGTCATCGACCGGTGACTGAAAAATTTACATATGGGGGAGAAAATCAATCCCCTCACCTATCTGGTTGTTTCTGTCGGTTTCGTGTTCTGCCGGGTCCGACTCATCTAGTTTGTCCTGTAGCTGTCTGACCAGGTCGTCCTCCGTGTCCATGATGTTCAGGTCCTCATCGTCCTGCCGCTCTCCTTCGTCCTCCTCCTCGTCACTGCTGCTGCTGATGTCGTTAAAGATCTCCCTCAGCTCGTCACGTTGGGCTGAAAACAAGACGTTACGGATCCAAGAATTATGAATTTAAAGCTACTTAAATACAGTCTCTGTTCTACATACTGCAAACCAGGTGAAGAACGCACAAATTGAGGCTATAAAGATTGATTTTACATTAAATATCCAAGTCTATTAGGTTTTCATAGGAGATGCTTCTGGACATAATTGCTACCGGTAGTTTAAAGACTTAAATCATGTAGATTGGCTATTTTTGCTGTGAATACATGCAATCCAAATCAGTTGTGGTGACTGAGAACGTTAATCCATGACACATTTTACTATTGGTTTACAAGAGAGTGCATGTCACAGTATTTTGGGTAAAGAGTGCTCACCTGAAGATCCATGGCCCATCTTGTGCCCTGAGGTGCCTGGTGAAGAGTCCAAATTGGCTAGAGAACCGTGCTGGTCTGCCTCCTTGGATTCATCTTCATTTATCACCTCCCACCCTGAACAACATACGGTTAAGGCGTACAAAACCAACAGAAAGAGCCTGGCCTTACCACTAAGGCACAGACCCCTGACAATTTATTTATGAAAATAGTTGCTCTACCATAATGCAACACGTTGTTCATCTGGTAGATCAGCTAAATGCACAGAACATTGTATATAATGGGTTGATGATAATAATGTAATATTCAAGAATGTGATCAAAAAGAATATTTATCAGTAACTCTCAATGGTGATTTGTACTTTTGCTATGAGCCACTGGTGCATGAACAATGACCATGTAGTCCATCAACATCAACACGAAATATCCTAAAACAACCCGGCTGTGCTCTGATTATGTCAGGCAAGTATGTAGATTCACCACAGCTCTAATGGGCTCTTTGCCGATTAGTGGGATGTACTGTATCTCTTAACATAAAAGGCATTAGACAGAGAGAAATCACGTGAGCCTTAAGAGGAGAAGACGTCCACTTCTGGGTCTTTCATGCACATATTGTCTCTGAGATACATTTGCAACGTGTGTGTGAAAGCCTTAGACTTGCTGCCAGGTAAGACAGAGTTTAGTTGTGTGTCCGTGTGTGTAGCTGAAAGGATACGGGTACTGACAGCATCAGCATCAGTGCTCAGCAGTCTCTTCACCTCTTTTTCCACATCAGGAGACTCAATGTACTGTGAGATAGAGAGAAGGGGTTAGATACGCTGCTGCACACGCACACACACACGCACACGCGCACACACACACACACACAAATCTGGCTACATGCCAGCCAGTACATTAGCGATTAAAAACAGAGGAGGCCAAATCAATATGGCTTGGCTCTGCTGTAGCCTCCAGAAGATTTATTCAAAAGACAAAGTAGAAGCCCAATGCTCACTCACTCTCTTTCACTTTGATCATAGCAGTGGCGAAATTGCTTTCTTGCATACCTTTGGGGCAAACTAAGATGGAGAGGCTTTATTTATATGTAAATCTTAGTTTTCACTTTCAACGCAGTTCCTGTTTTTTATTAAATGTAAATGGTGTAGAAACATGATGGATGATCAGAGGATATGCTAAAAGGGATGGATCACAAAGGGGTGAGCGGCGAAATGAAAATGTCAGAACCTTCTTCTTTGCGGTCTTCCGGAATCTTCTCTTGCGTGTGTTCTTCAGGGGGCAGGTGACTAAAGACAAAAGGAAAAATAGTACATAAAGTGAAACCACTCAAGTGAATACAGGGCAAGCTAAACTCCTCGAATTACTGAAGCACAGTAGCTGATTCAAGTACCATACACTTCTGCAGATTGCGTACGTGTGTGCGTGCATATGTGTGTATGTGCAGACTATGCATACATACTGCCGTGATTCCAGACAAACTTCTTGTCCTTGTCTTTGTCCTTCTTTTTGCTCTTGGGGTCTGTGCTTCCAGTAGGCTCTTCCAAAGGTGGGTAGAGGTCTCCATCTAGTGTACACACCAGCATCTAAGCCATAGATTGTAAATAAGGATTAAAGTTGCATTAAGAACACAAAAAGGCAAAGGCCCAATTTTCAATTTGTGAGACACAGTAAAAGGAGTCCCTCACTCTAGCACATTTGCAACAGAGTATTTTTTTCAGTGTGTCATCAAGTGTCAAACTTTAGACTTAGAGAAAGACATGTTGGAATCTCATCATACTGGTTATGAAAAAGTGAATCGTGGACACATTTTTATCGTTCATGGCTCACAACACAAGCAAATATACCATCTTGATTTTTTTGGCATTTCTGAAATACATATTTGTCATGCATTCAAAGGATTTTCAAGAATCTAACAAATCTACAAGCTTGTAGATGTATTTTCATTGTTAAATAGTAAATTCATAAACAATTTCTCGTAAGTTTGAGCCACAGGAAGAGAACAAAGTTATCTTTTAGGTATCAGCTGAAACGGTTTCAGAACCAATGCTCTGTGGAATTCAAACGCCTGAAACCAGTGGACTGAGAAATGTATTATGTGTAAGTTTTGCTCTTAGCTCTTTTTTATTACCATTTCTTTGCATTTACTTTGTTCTTTATGTTAATCTATTGTGTTGTTTTATTGAACCTGTACAGTACCTTGGCATACAATTGGTCATTGTGATATATGCTATATAAATGACGTTTGAGTTGAATTGAGATGAGATAACAAATAACAATTTAGCAAATAGTGAAATAGTTTTGGTTGTTCTTATTTCCTCCTTTCTGCCAAGGGAACTACATCAATATAAGATATAAATGTTCATCTACTTAACAACTTGATATACTACAGATAACCAACACATATGCTTATCAAGAGGAATAATGTCTACTGCCATCAGTTAATGTCAGTTCTATTTGCTGACACCGATAACAGCAAATATTGGTCGATACCGATATGTGGGCTGATACATTTGTGCCTCACTAATGAAAACTATGTTTCTGTATATGATGTATGGACATTTTTTTGTTCTTCCGTAACGTAAGTCACTCTGGATTAAGATCTGTCTCCTAAGTGCCTAAATCGTAGAACGTGTAGATTTGTTATCGGTAATGAACAAATTAAGGAGCACCACTGGGGGAGGAGCGTGAAGGAGAGTAAACAGGCTAACATCCAGTTTCTATCTGATAAGGTGCATGAGCAAATAATGTATAATTCACATTATTTCCGACACCTTTCTTAAGCATACATTTATTCTTTAATGCTGAGGTGCCCACTGACTTACAATATATGATCCCACGGAAAACAAACAATATAATATGTCAGTTTTTGGCACAACATATACTGAAGAATAAAGCATTATGATGCAATTGTTAAGTGATTGCAGACAGTTATAAATAAAAGACCATTTAGAAAGTCCATCAACCATGATCATGGATGGATTTTCTACATACATGTTTTGAATAATTTGCACAAAATATCCAACAGATGAAATTAGTAAATCAGTCAGAATGCCAGACTGTCAGTGTATTGCAGTTGGAAAAAATAGTACCTTGGTACTAAGATTTTACATATATTTATATACATTTCATTATTGCTGTTGTTATTACCTGACAAACATCAGCAGTCTTATAAAATGTCTTCTTATCTACTGTTTTCAGTGACTCCAGGATGCAGGGCAGATCTACTAGTTTGCAAGCCAACGGGACGCGGTCCACTCTCACTATGCCATGACGACCATCCGCTAGGGCAAACAGACAGTGTTATGTCAGGGTTAGTACATTTTACCAAATGCATAGCGGCATTTGCATGAAACACTAACATATCTACAATTGATATTGACAAACATTTAGTTATGCCATACCATGCATCACTAAAGCGTGAATCGTGTAATCAATGTTACCATATGTTGATGTTGATGTATTGTTGCACTACCCTAATGACTTAAGGCAGAAACTGACTTGATAGTTATTTGTTGATGTAGAGATAACATAAACCCATCAAGAAGTAAATAATGTTGTGACACTTAGATAATGTTTTATTTAATCATCTGTTTGTGGAATTACTGCAGTACTTAAAAAGTTCATCAGTGTCTCACTGATGGGGGCTGGATATCTGATATCATCTATCTTATGAATTTGAGGTACCGTATATGGAGCAATAACTATGATCATTTATGTTTGATATGTTAATCTGAAGCTGTGTAATGGATACTGGTAAACTGACTTACGGTGCAACTCAATGGTGAGTCTGTCTTTAATGTTCACACTGCTGGACTGAGCAATCCTTCTTACTGTTGATGCATATTCCTTTTAAAAAGACAATGATAGAATTTCAACAGCATCAGCGTATTTAATTTCATTTTTAAACTAATAATGCATATTTTCAGCATATATACTTGTCTTACCTGGGGCAGCCGGAGGACAAACTGACTCTCCAACTCATAGGGAGCATCGTCCTTATTCTTTCCGACCTTTCCAACTGAAATGAAACATTAAGTATAAGGAATAAGGATCACTATGGAATACCTACAGTATTTAACCAGTTTAGACCTATGGCTGATTCTACAAAACTATCTTTGTTCTATGAAAAACTTCAGAAACATTTAGGAAGCTGCTATATAACACTCTAGACCACTGAGGGCCACATTTCATGTTCATCTGGAAAAATAAAAGTAATAACACAATGCAACGTGACAGTGTTGCAGAGGTGCAGATAATCGAATGCAGTGGCTTTCAACCTTTTACCAGGGCCCACTATTTATTCAGAAGCCAGGGACCACCATTTGAGGACATTTTGGCCCCACGGAGCCCAAAACTAAAGATTTATTTTGCTTTTGTCCACAATACCAGGCTGGATTTGGGAAACAAAACAGTCAAACATATAGATCAAAATGACCATTAACATTCTCTAGTTGTGTAGACGGCTTGTGGCCAATTTAGATGGTGAATATTTTTACGCTCTCAAAGAGTCACATTTGGTTAACCAACTTTCCACCATTAGTTTGTTGAAAACCACTCTCTAATGGATTTGGGGGTTTAACTTTAAACAGTAACAAAGATGAGTGGTTTCAAACGCGAGCAACCTTAATACAGGACGTGTATGTGACCTGTTTATGACTGCAGTTGCATTTCTGTCAATTTCAATTCAATTCTGTCAATAAAGTATCCAAATGAATCGACTGTAAAAGCTAACATTATAGTTTGGTACAACCATAGATTCACACCTCTATGGGTACAACGTTAGCTAAATGTGATGGATGCTAACGTGCAGCTTGTAAAAACAACGCGAGCCTTTCTCAAATAATAAACACGTTATTATACGTTAGTACACCGATGCCACCTCCGAGTTACACTTATAATAAAGTAACCTAGCACGGTATATAATCTAGAGTAGTTTCGGGCATCAGGTTTAGCCTATAGCATAGCTGAGGTTAGCTAATCAAGATAAATGCAAAGCAAAACATTTACCTTTCAGTTTGGAAGTAATCTTTGTTTTCTTGCCTTCCATGCTACAGCTAGCGCTGGCAATAACGTGTTTACAAAAGTAGAATATCAGTAACGTGAACTGTAGACTGTAGGTGATTTCTCTTGATTAAAGGGCTACTTAATCTAAATATCTAGCTCATTGGTGCAACTATCTATTTGCAGTTACTGTTACTATCCGTGCTGCATTCATGAGTCACCCCCACCCTCGGAAAATGGAACCCCATATCGTAAAATACAGTACAAAAAGCTAAAACGTCTCCCTTCCGGTTCAACACAATGCTGAGGATTCACAATAAGAGTCAAATGCGCTGGCTATAACAATATAGTATAGACAAAGTTGCGCAAACTCCGTTCTCTTCATGAGACCAGTTCAATGGCGGCTCCTCTGACTGATATCGAGAATAGGGACACGATAGGGGCAACCGGAAGTTACGAGATGCATTAGAGTCTATGGGTTCGCGAGGATAAGTGATCAGGCAGTTTTCTGCCCCCTCAATATCGCAACTCTTCTACTAGATGGTTTTTTGGTGAAAATGATAGCGCTGCTGCTACAATGATTTATAGAAGAAAACACTACAACCATAATTTTCTCGTATAAAATGAGCCTCAGCAAAACATCTCGTACCATTTCGCTGTACAGGTCGTCCTGTGTAATCACACATAGCAGGCGTTTTCAACAGGTGGTCCGGGGGCCACCAGTGGTCCCTGAGATCATTGAATTCCAGGTGGCCCCCAGCTAAATGGACAGTTGGTAACTAGCTCTGGTCCAGAGCTCCACTGCTTCTGAGTCTGACCTGCAAGTCAGGCTCAGAAGCAGTGGAGCTCTGGACCAGAGCTAGTTGGTAACCAAATCGATAGCGTAAAATGATTCACACATTAATTTTACGTTGAAATCAAGACTCTACAAAATCTGAAAATGTAGAATGATCGTTATCTCAACAACAAATTTTGGGCTAAAATGCAGAATAAACAGTGAGCCCTGGTATGAAAAAGGTTGAAAACCCCTGACATAACATTTCGCAACAAAAAAAACTTTTATTTCGAAAGGAGGAAAAAGAAAAACATTGAACACCTTCTGGAAAAACGAGTTTCACATCCGGGCCGGGGGAGGATTTATGTTAGCTGTCGTCTCACTGCTGTCTGCTCTGCTGTGGCTGTGTTATCTCTCAGCTCAGCTCAGCTCAGCTCAGTGTGCATAAAGAACAACAACAACCTCAATTGAAACTTTGATTTGTAATATTGACGACAGCGGTTTGACAAGAATGGGTTTCAGAGTGACTGTGATCGCTGCCAGGAGGGCAACGAGGAGGACGCCGTGGCTGCTGATGCTGGTGCTGCTGTCTGTGTGCGTGTGTGTTTGCAGAGCATCGTCTCCAGAGGAGGACAGTGCCATGGAGAACATCGTTACCGAGAAGAAGGCAGAGGAGAGCCACCGGCAAGACAGCGCGGACCTGCTCATCTTCATCATGCTGCTTACCCTCACCATCCTGACCATTTGGCTGTTCAAGCACCGGCGATTTAGGTTTCTACACGAAACTGGCCTGGCGATGATTTATGGTGAGATCAACCACCCCCGCCCCCCGCCACCACCACAACTACCAACACCACCTGACTGACTGTGCGTGACTGTGATCTCATCTGTCTGTGCAATCAACAGATCGATTGCCTCATGTTATACTGATAGATTTGCCCTGAGATATGATATGGTGGTGGTGTTACAAATTCTATGTTGAATTAGATTGGGAATGTTTGGATACAAACTGTGCTAAAGCATGAATGGACCTGTGTAGCCTTTGTGCTACTAGCCCCCCCCCCCCCTTTGCCCACAGTAGTACTGTGACTTAATAGATAGCTTGCCTTGAGCATAAAACCTGTATACCTTTTTTTCCCTTTTTTAGTGATATAGAAAAATCACACCCATGTGAAATGAGCAGTGGCTTTTATCATGATGATAATGTCACATGACAGTAACCTCAATAAATCACTAACTACATCAAAGGGTCGAGACAGTTTTTAGGGTTGTTCCAGTGGTGTGATATGTCTTGTTGCACGTTGATGCACTTTGAAACGCATTAACTCCTAAGCAATTCAATACATGTAATTCAATGGCCCTAACCACACCAAAGGGTTGCCATGCAACTCCTTGCAACCGACCAAATGAATTGCATGGCAACCCTTTGAGATGGTGAGGGCTTAAGAAGACTTGTTGTATTTGGCTGAAAATGCGTGCACCACAGTTTGGGAACTCCTACAATAGAGATTACCTTGTAAACTATATTGTATCAACTAGTTAACATTCCAAGAATGCCATCCAAAAACATCTCATATTGATTTCACAGTCTTTGTATATCCTCTCAGAAACATGCATAGAACATCAAAGCTCTACTTTCTCTCCCACCACATTTTCTCTCTCTGTCTAGGCGTCCTAGTTGGTGTTGTCCTGCGCTACGGCATCCATGTCCCACGAGACATCAGCAACGTCACCCTGAGCTGCCCTGTAAACTCCAGCCCTGCCACCCTGCTGGTCAACGTTAGCGGCAAGTTCTATGAATACACCCTGAAGGGAGAGATCAATGCCAACGAGGTCGACGAGGTGCAGGACAACGAGATGCTGCGCAAGGTAGGGACATCAGATGAATTCTAAAGCCACTTTCTCACATGGAATCCTTAGCATTGCTGGATAGAAAATGGCTGTGACTATCTGTAATGACAGCTGCTCTCACAATAGATTAATGTAATGGTGACTACAGCACAGCTCCAGCAATGCTTGCATAAGAGGTGTCTACAGTTCACGAGACTGGGTATTTGGGGAAGATAACAATGTAAATTTGGGTGAAAAGAAATCGTCCACAACTGAGTTAGATGTCATTCTGTCAATGACAAAGCTGCACGACTGTTTATTGACATTTATAAAGATTTCGGTCCATTTACACTGTAAAACAGACATAATGTTATGAATGTCAATTTGCGGTTAGCTATCAAACAAGTAGGGTTGCCCTTGAATTCATAGAAGAAGAAATAGCAAATATCTCCCAAGTAGAGTTGAACACAACTCAAGATGCTTTCTTTTCTTGGACAGCATTTAAACAGCAGCAGTGTCTTTTTTGTTTCTTCTAAGAATCATGTTGGGAGTGCTGCAGGGATGTCAAACGTGTTTGACACCATTCATATAGTGACCAACATACGTACTAGTTTAATACATAATGGTTCAAAGTTGGAAGCTTTTAGAACAAGCCAAGGGCACCCACTGCACTCAAGATATTGCTGTATGAACTAGATTAGATTAGATTTCATTGTCCCCGAAGGAGATTGTGTTCACAGCCTGTTCAACACAGAAACACAGTAGCATAAAAACACAGCAATGTAAAGGTAAAGACAATACACAGACTTTCCACAAATAAATCCATTCCTCAAGCAATATGTTTGATGCGGTAATAGAGTTGACAACACAAATGTCCTGCAAAATAAATGCAACCTTTTAACATTTAAAAGTCAGATCTGTCCAGATCGTAATAATGTGAAGCATGTGATGTTTTATAGAAGGGATGATCAGTGTAATTTGCTATTGTAAGTGCTAGGAATGGGTTGGCTCTGTCATTCATGTCTGAGATTTTTTGAAGACTAGGCTGAAGTATGCTTTTTACCGTTGGGGTTGCTGGTGAGCAAAAGCCTGTGTTTTGAGCTTATAATAATAATAATAATAATAATAATATAATAATCTTTATTTGTATAGCACCTTTCATGACATAAAATGCAGCTCAAAGTGCTTTACATTGCAATAGAGAAGAAGACAAAAAATAGTGGGAATGAATTAAAGAGATCATTAAAATACATCAAAGAAGCAGTACAGTGAGGACCTGAAATAATGCATAAAATATAAAATCACGGAGAATCAGTTAAAAGCAAGTGCATAGAAGTAGGTCTTGAGCTGTGCTTTAAAAATCTCTACAGAGGCTGCCTGTCGAATGTATAATGGGAGTTTGTTCCACGCCGTCGGCCCATAGAAGCAAAAGGCTGCTTCACCGTGTTTTTTAGTTGCCATATTGGGCACCGCAAGCAGGCCAGCAGTGGAAGACCTGAGGGGACGGCCTGGGACATACTTAGGCAGGCAGTCATGTAGGTAGGAAGGTGCAAGACCATTAAGCGCTTTATAGACAAGTAAAAGAATTTTATAATCAATTCTAAACACAACCGGTAGCCATTGTAATGAGGCTAGGACAGGAGTAATATGTCCTTATGGATAACAGTTATTAATCTTTGCTGGGATCATAATGGCTAGTAGTGATATGTTAATCAAAACAGAATTTATTGTCAATTTTCAATGAAAAGTGACTAAATGCCTAAATAGTTACAAGCTGGTAATTTTAATTAGACATAGTTCTTCCTGTGGAAAAAATAGTCACATTGCCGAGACAGATAATCAAATGTGGGATCTTGTGTTTGTCATGCAGGTAGACCTCATATATTCAAATATTTGGGTGGTCATTCAACAGGTTGCTATTGAAATATAATTTGAAAGTGGTGTCCATTTTGAATATGATCATATGGCTGTTTTAGCTAGTGAAGTTAAAAGTCACTGTTCAGGATTGTTGTTCCCTGTTGATAAACATTAAACAACCTTTATAAGGTCTTTACAAATGTCTCGCCCTTTTGAACAAAGCTGCTTCGTAAGAACTATGTTGGTGTAACTGAGAGATTTGCTGTATGAGTTCCTTTATTACTTACTTAACTTTATTATTTACTTCCTTTATGTAGACAAACGACAAAGACAACGATTTCACTGCAAAGAGCCTTGATTTGATTATTTGGCTGATACTGATGTCTAAAATAACAATTTAAACGATAGCCAATATGGATGTAATTGTTTCGTTTTTGTTTTTTCCCCGCCTTTGTGTCAGGAAAACTATACATCGATACATCAGTGCATCACTAATTATTGGTGAATTAATGAATTAATATATGCTTGCAAAACCTGCAGAATATCCAGACCTAGTTGTGTTGTCATTGAAAAGCCAGGATATGAATCATGGTGATGCGATTCAAAAGTGATTGAATGTGAAAAGAAGAGGATTTAAATGGAACAAGTTGACATAATTTGCCTGTGTTGTGAAACTGTCCCCATCAGAAACGATCTTTTATCTGGCAGCTGCATCATTTTATCCTTGTGTCAGTTGCTGATAATGCAAAGATCAAAGCCAAAAAGGGAGGTGGATTCTAAATGTTTTGTCTGCTCCAGAATAGGTATTAGCACAGTGCCAATGACCTTTCTCCCCTTCTTTTTGTTACTATAAATGATTATAAAATCAAATTATTTTGCATGTTAATGTGCTGCTGTTTACATTCTGTTGTTTGTGTGATCAGGTGACCTTTGACCCAGAAGTATTTTTCAACATCCTCCTCCCCCCTATCATCTTCCATGCTGGCTACAGCCTGAAAAGGGTATGTATACACTACAAGCATCTGTATCTATTTCTGCTCATAACCTAAATGCTTAAACATATTAAAGGAGAATTGTAGCTTGAGTGTCCATAGATGTTCTAAATTGCCTATTATGTGAAGAAAAAAATTATGAATAGATAAACCTCACAGTGTTTAACTTTTGTCCCAAATGGGCTGCTATAAAAAGGGCAAACTAGAGTAAGACTCTCTGTGCGTTCAAAGCTGCGGTGCCCTCTACCACTCCTTCTTGGCTATAATAAAATGAAGTACAAACATGGTTAGTCCGGAATTCCCCTTTAATCCTGATTTTGGATATGTTGAAACCTTCTAAAAATATTGTAATTCTTTTAAACATTTTGAAAAATAATAGCAAAAATTGCACATCTACATCCTTACAGCACATTGCATTGCATGACATTTTGAAGCTTGTTGATTGGCTATTTGCACTTAGTTGTTTGACGGTTCAAGTGGGTAATGATAATCATCTAATATTCATAACCGTCAGCATGATAACAGTCAACCTCTATTTTTCTTATTGTCAGTCTAACTGAAGCATTTCATAAAGTTACGTAGGTACTTATTGAAGAAATAGCAGTATTGTGTGATTGTAGTACAGATAATGAACTATTCTGTCTTTCAGAGACATTTCTTCAGAAACATGGGTTCCATACTTGCTTATGCCTTTCTGGGCACAGTCATTTCCTGTTTCATCATTGGGTAAGAGTCTTCACAGCCACACAGAAACAATCCTTAACCTCTCTATTCTTTAGTTTAGTTATTTAGTTATTTTCCTTGGGTGCAAGGTGTTGTCAAAATGCAATTTCTTATTATTTAGCCAACTTTTATTTTAAATGTTCTTTTGATGCAGCTTTTCACATTTTCTTTTTAGTTAAAAATGATCATGCGGGGACAACCCATGGAGGTCTGACAATCAGGTTGAGAACCGTTGTGTTAAGGTACCTAACCTACTGTTTTTCTGTATTTTCAGGTTGATGATGTATGGCTGTGTGACGCTAATGAAAAAGGTGGGCCAGCTGGGTGGGGACTTTTTCTTCACTGACTGTCTGTTCTTTGGGGCCATTGTGTCTGCGACAGACCCTGGTGTGTATTCTAGACCCCAAACACTTTACCACATTGACCAGGCATCCCATTTGTCGCCATGTTGTTCCAGGTGAAAATTCTCAAGAATGGCCTAGGTATCATTTTGCTTAATTCTTAACTTCTGGTTAACTGTACACAAGGTGGCTTAGTTGACAGCTACAGGGACATCATGTAGGTATTTATGTTATAGACCCAAATTACATTATCTGTGCTCAAAAGGTGTTTTGTTAAGTGCTTAAAATAAAATAAAATAAAATAAAATAAAATAAAATAAATCCTTCTCAGAAAATAAAATAAAATAAAATAAAATAAAATAAAATAAAATAAAATAAAATAAAATAAAATAAAATAAAATAAAATAAAATAAAATAAATCCTTCTCAGAAACCAAAACTTAAAAAGCCATACATGAAAAGATAAAAAATCAATGAAAGCAAAAAGCTATTTTAACTCCAGTGTTGTGCACAGAATAAAGCTTCTGTCATTTTCGCTGTTGCATGAGATGAGTATAAATCAGGCATTACAGTTTGGATCCAATCCAATAATGAAGTAGAATGCAGAATTATGTTACAAAGCATGTTCTTGTTTGTGTTACAGTGACGGTCCTGGCCATATTTAATGAACTGCAGGTGGACGTGGACCTGTATGCCTTGCTGTTTGGAGAGAGTGTCCTCAACGACGCTGTGGCCGTAGTGCTGTCCTCGTAAGTCCCTTGGTTTACCTTGTATTACGCCACTGATTCTGCTTATCCCAACTACTGTATGTCGACTCGAAACCCATGTCACTATTGGAATCTTAATACCAGTAAGCTACAACTGTTGGTTTAGATAAGGTCATCTCAGCCGTCACCATACTCGTCTTGTGTGGGAGATGTTGCGATGGTGTGAGTCATGCATTTTGTATCGATTTGACCAGTGACCTTTTGGGTAACGTGATATCAGTTGCTCATTATCAGTGTGGGACGGGTGTCTGTCTGCCCTCCAGGCTAACGCTCATCGCTCTGTCTCCCCTTCTGTGTACAACTCTGCTGTTATTTCCCGCAGAATTGTTATTTATTATGGCAGGCACAGCGGGGCGCGACCCGCCCCCGGAGCGATCAGTCACTGGGGAGAGGGTGCGGAGGAGACTTTGACCACGCCCCGGAACGGCTGCACCAAGTAGAGCATGGCAGTGTGTGGCTCTGCAGTGCCTTCAGATAAACAGAACAAATCTCCAGCTATATAGTCCAGGCGTTTTCAACCTTTTTGATTCCGGGGCCCACCATTCATTCAGCATTTGAGCCATGGACCACCATTTGATGACATTTTAGCCGCCACAGACGCCAAAACTAAAGGTTTCTTTTGTTTTTGTCCACAATTCCAGGCTCGATTTTGAAAACAAAACAGGCAAACATACAGATCAAAATGACATACAGATCATACAGATCAAAATGATCATTAATCTTCTACATTCTCAAGTTGTGCAGACTTGGGCTAATTCAGATGATAAATATTTTAACTCTTGAGAGTGTGAAAATGAAACCAAATGGACCCGCAAGGCTCCATTTGGTTTCATGTTTACGCTCTAAAAGAGTTACATCTAGATGATCTAGTTAACCAACTTTTCATCTGGTTAATCAACTTAGCTGGGGACCACCTAGAACCCTCTCAAGGACCACTGGTGGTCCCCGGACCACCGGTTGAAAATCCCTGCTCTAGTTAAACTGAACTAAACTTGTTAAAAGAAATAAGAGCACCGACAAAGGACTGGACTGGATAAATATTGATGTTTGGCCACAGTCCCCTGAAAACTATCTGGTGATTTGTTACTGAATGTGTCTGGGAACTGAGACTACAGAAGCAAACCTGTTTCAAATATTTTTGCTTTAGTTGACATAGGAGCCAGATGGAAGCGGTTTGTCAAATAGTAAAATTACTTCACTTGCAGAGTCTGAACATGCAATATTTGGTAAATTGGCAGCTGTTCACAATGAGTGGCAGCCTGATTACAAAAAACGCCTCCATCTGGCATTTAAAACAAGATTCAATCACAAATATTCATTTTCCTGATTCAGAGCATGGCGCAGCAATGTATTCCTAATGCTGCACACCCCTCTCTGTCACCCTGTTTACTCCCTTTACTGAAGCTTGTGCTGAGTTTTCGAGTGATACCCAAGGTCTCCCTTTGCCGTCTCCAGAAGCCATAGGTTCTTTTGCTTCAATCTCAAGAGAATGTGATAGTCTTACCTAGAGTTGTGTGCACTCAGAGGTGTTTTTGGAGGGTGTAGGGGGACATACTGTACACTGCCCACTGCCATGGAGACTAGGGTCGCTCCAATTATCACAGTTGACTGTGTCTACATGTGGGAAGACGGGTAGACGATCTCTGTTGACGTGTAGTTGCTGCATAGTGACTCCTACAGGTTGGTCAGAGAGTACCTTGGCATGGGGAAGTTCTAAGTAGGACAGTGTGTTCCTCTGCATGCGTTACACTCTCCTGTTGAATCTCCTTACTGTCATGTGAAAAGTGTCTGGAAACCATGTGTGTCGGAGGAGACGCGTGTGTCTATGACTGTCCACAGTACACCATCCTAATTGACCCAACTGTGTGTTTAAAAATTGGGATTTGGCATAACTATTACCGGTACTATATTTGGGTATAACTACTATATTGAGCAGGAGCACGGGCAGTGCTGCGTAATTGTTGTCTGCGTGGAACAGAGAGACGGTTTTGAAATTCAGATCATGAGCCCAAAAGTACAAAGAAGCCGACATTGATGAATTATGCAGTCAAATGCAAAGTTGTTTACCTAGTAAGGATGCTGCCGGCAAATATCATGCAAATACTTTCTAAAGTACACGATGCGGTATTTGTTGACCTCATTTTTATGTTTTACATGCTATCACATGAAAAAACATTGTAGACGAGCATCTCTAGAGCCATTCAGTCATGTATTATTTGATTATATATGCTTCCAAATACTTTGCATTCGTAAACAGGATTGCTTTTTACTTTAGTTTGTCCGCTGGTAAAATGCTGTTGTGTCCTTCCAGGTCTATAGTGGCATACCAACCAGCGGGGGACAACAGTCACACCTTTGAGGTGATGGCTATGCTTAAGTCGTTTGGCGTCTTCCTGGGGGTCTTCAGTGGTTCGTTTGCTCTGGGAGTAGCCACCGGGGTTTCCACAGCTCTCATATCCTTTTACCTGCTGAAAAGTTCATTAATAATAATAATCCTCGACCAGTTCTTATGTCCAACTCATGATTATGATTAAATGTCTCTGGCCAAGCATTCATTATTCATTATTTAAGTCACTAAGATGTCATCTGAGGCCAATTCTGAGTTCTGTCTCCTAAATCCTAACTAATTTTTTTGAAAAAATGTTGGTCAATCAGTGGTGCTTCAAACCTTTTATGTCTAGGACCTCCAGAATTGCATGTTTTGAACATATCTTGCAGATCTGCAAGATACAGTATGTTCATGCTGTGCTATGCACATCTAGCGTGTTGTGGCATTAATATTAAGTAAAATATTGCAGTAAAAATAAAAAATAACGTATTTCACACTTTTTGACATGTTTTCAGAATATCCTGTATATCTGAAAAAAGGTAGTCGTATAGCAGTAAACTTGCAGAGCCCACTGATAGTTGTGAACAAACAACTCCATGCGTGCCACAATGGTCCTGTGTGTAGCAGAGCTACACGTCCCATCGTCTGAACTCTGAAGGGATGCATGCTCTGATTGGTTCAGAAACTTCACAAGCCACCGTTTCAGGTTCTGGTTCATTGTACCTTCTGAAGTGCATAAAATCTAAAGTGACATGAACCATAGCAGGTGCAGCTTGTTTGTGTGTATTGTTGAGGTCCTTGACCAGTGTGTTTTACGTGACCAAGTTCACCAAATTGAGGGATTTTCAGCTGTTGGAGACAGCCTTGTTTTTCCTGTTGTCCTGGAGCACATTCCTGCTGGCTGAGGCCTGTGGCTTTACAGGTAATGTATACACACGCACAGACACGTGTATGCATGAAAGTATGCCCCAAAGCTTGCCCAAACATAAGCATAACCTAAAATGCACATACAAAACAGAAACATGAAAAACAAGGAAACATCCACAAATAAAGGTAATTTAAAAACTTCACGTCTACTCTTGTGTCTGTAATGTTTGCAGCAGTAAAGAATGAAGGATGAAGGACACTAAATGGCCTAGGTTTAATCTTCAGATCCCATGCATTTTAAAAATGTATACATTTGTATTTGATTTACTCTGCATCTATGCTCTTCATTTCCATCTTTGCCTCTAACTTGATGTGCTTTAGGTGTGGTGGCAGTTCTGTTCTGTGGTATCACCCAGGCCCACTACACCTTCAACAACCTGTCACCGGAGTCCCAGGACAGAACTAAACAGGTCTGGCCTGTCACATTTACATAATCGTATAATCGCAGTTATTTTAGACAATGGCAATTATTTGAGATGTTCACAATAATTTTGTTGTAATCATCATAATTCCTTGTTTAAAGATCTTTTACTTTTATATAGAAAAATAAATGTCGTCATCAACTTAATTTTGTTATCATGACAGCCCTATCAGTCGCTGCCAAACCACCAATGATACAGTCCTCATTGGTGTTGGGGTTGTCGTCAATCAATGGCAAAGTTCTTGACTCTTTTTGTATGTATTGTGTTGCAGTTGTTTGAACTCCTGAACTTCTTGGCTGAGAACTTTATCTTCTCCTACATGGGCCTGGCCCTGTTCACCTTCCAGAACCATGTCTTCAATCCCATGTTCATCATTGGGGCCTTTGTATCCTTACATAGAAGACTACACGGCTTATAAGCGGTGCACTTTAATTGTTTAAATGAATGGGTGGTCGACGGTGATACTGATTTCAAGCTACAATCCAGGATCCACTGCTTGGCACTTGGGTGGAGCAAGGGTAGTAGTAGGGTAGAAGTAGTTGTAGTCTAGAGTTTGATTATTTCCTCTATTTCCTACAAAGTAACATTTTTAGACATACAGTACATGTTTTTCTCCTGACAGTAACAATACTGTATTCTCCTGACAGTAACAATACTGTATGTGGAAGACTATGCTCCATTTCTGTTTAGTTTTTTGAACGAGTGCTCCTTAACCACAGCCCTCCTTAGTTGGCTGTTTTTGTGGGTAGAGCGGCCAACATCTACCCTCTGTCCTTCCTTCTCAACCTCGGACGACGCAACAAGATCCGATCCAACTTTCAGCACATGATGATGTTTGCTGGTTAGTAACTCGAGTACGATTACAATGTGGAGTTTGGAACAATTATAGTTTATAAATGTATTTACTTAACATGTGATTTTTGGGCAGATTTTCAAACCAATCAATTTTTCAAAGTATTCAAATGCAGTGCTAATAAAAAATAAAGTTGCGTAGTTCATTGCAATTCATGTTAGTTCATTGCAGTTCATGCAATTCTAGATATATTTTCAAAAAATAAGGGCAGTGGGGGGAAGCAGCAGTCAGGCAGAGTATGACACTCCCACAGGACTCCTTCCGTGGAGCTCGCTGAGGGAGTATGTTGTTTGATAAGATGGTAGGTAGTAAGATGACCTCACTAAGTCCAATTATAATTTGAGGACAGCCATGTCTTTAGGTACATTTTAAAATGGATGTGCAATTAAGTCTTTTAATGGCTGTTGTAAGTGCATTCCGCATTTTTTTTTGGCAGAGTGTTAGAACTCGTATGTCCTCATGTTTCAACTTTCAACTAAGAGTAGGGGGAAGGAACTAGGTCAGAGGAGCTAGCATTGTGAATATCCACAGGAGCCCTGTCATTCCTATTCTGGGCTGAACAATAATAGGCAAACATGTTCTATACAGGATTTTTTAAAAGGAGTGGTTCAATTACAAAGCGCTGTGGAACAATCATAAAGTTCAGGATTATATCTTGTCATTTATAATGCTCAATATAGGCGCAGTGTTGTCTAACGAAAGACAACAGACACACTTATAAAACACACACTTACAGACTCACTGTTTGTATCCAGGACTGCGTGGGGCAATGACCTTTGCTCTGTCCATAAGAGACACTGCTACCTACGCCCGTCAGATGATGTTCACCACCACCTTGCTGGTAGTCTTCTTCACTGTCTGGGTTTGTGGAGGAGGCACCACCCAGATGCTTTCCTGCCAACGCATAAGGTATGATCATGTGGCCTTCAGCCATTTTAAATTAATTACTGGGTATTTAGAATGATCCTAGTTTGGTCCATATGGTAATTTGCAGACAATGTTTCTACTACTAGAATGTCACTGAACATATCTGGCCTTAATCATTAACATTTGAGACAGGAAAACAGAGTCCCCTATAATGCATTTTCGAATATGAAAACTGGTTGTCCTGACATCAAATAATATATATTTTTTGTTTTTTTTACAGAGTGGGAGTAGATGCAGACCAAGATAACCCTGTGAGTAGAGCACCTATTTAAATATTTACTTCACTTGTATTGGATTTGTTGTACCATTGTTGGCATATTCAAACTACTACTGCATTTTGTTAAAGGTGAGCCTCACCGAGGGTTCAGAGAGACGGAGCACGAAACAGGAGAGTGCTTGGCTGTTCAGGATCTGGTACAACTTTGACCACAAGTATCCTTTGGTGTACAGCCTGGTTTACACCACATGTCAACAACACAGGGTCCTTTTGATTGAGAGAGATTAACAACTTTTTCCACTTTTACCATCTGTGAGTTATTTCAAATTTATATCATATTATGAAGGCAAATAAAGGACTCTGCTGATGTACTGTAGTTCACTGTTGCAGACAACAGAGGGCACACAAACTACAGTACATCCAAATACACAGATCGCTTTATGGGCAGTGTAGACTAGTGTAGTGTTGCTTTTATTTCCCTTCATTTTCTTTTTTTTATGGATTTGATCTGAAAATTATAAGAATTACAAGAGAAATGGATATTGATACATTTTTACTAACAGTTTATTTTTATTCATGTTACTGATAACTCCAGTGTCTACTCCCTCACAATACTCTTTTCACTGTAGACATTCCTTGACTCTAGCCCCCTCCAGTTACCTGAAGCCCATCCTGACACACAGTGGACCCCCTCTCACAGCCACCCTCCCTGCCTGCTGTGGACCACTAGCCCGCTGCCTCACCAGTCCTCAGGCCTACGAGGTAAGACACTGAATCAAAATGATCATTGGAATTTATACTAAGTAATTGACCATCCAGCCCTGCCCGGGTCATACTGATAAGTGAACTTAACCCATTATAGGTAGGAACAAAGCAAAACATTTGCCAGGCAGAATTAAGATTTACTGCACCCAGTAAGAAGTTAATCAATAGTTGCAGCACTAGCTAGGGATATAGAATGAAATAAAGGATCATACTTTTTTTTTTTTTTTGTTAAAACAATCATTCAAAAACACTTGGGACAATACATCACTATAAAGCTGAGCAGTCCTGCCCCTTTCATGACGTCGCCCATGTTCCAGAAATGGAATCCTCATTCATTTTCCTCATAGACTATGAGAAAATGGTTAATATAAACACGATTAAGCCGCGGACAAAGCCAACTCGGATCATGACAAATCATGACAACCACCACAATATTATCATGCAATATCTAATTAGCAAGAAGAAAAAAATGCAGGATATAACTTTTTTTGTTTCGTTTTTCTTTTTAGAAATTATTTGATTGTCCCACAACATTGTGTGTGTTGTCATGATTTGTCATCACCTGAGTTGGCTTTGTCTGCTGAGTTATCGTCTTAATATGAATCATTTTCAAAAAGTGTGACGTCATCAGGGGGATGGGACTGCTCAGCTCTATACCGATTAGCAATTACTGTCACTGATAATTTTGTCTATTGTTTTGTTATTAGTGTTGAAATACCCAGGGTAAATAATGTTAATCCAGTGTTATATGCAGACATTATTTATGTCTAAATAAAAAAAACAACACACGCCTTTACAGGCCATACCAGCAGAACAAAACTAGCAGAACGTACAATACATACAGTAGGTTTCTCTCCTCTCTGTCTCCATTTCCAACCCTGTCTGCCTGTCAGAATGAAGGCCAGCTGAAAGATGACGACTCAGACCTCATCCTGACGGACGGCGACATCAACCTGACCTACGGCGACATCACGGTCAGCACGGACGCCACGGGCGCCCACACCACCAGCAACGCCGCTGGCGGTAGACTAGCGGGCTCCACCACAGCGGAAGACCTGGACCGGGAGCTGACGTACGGTGACAGTGAGCTGGTGATGCGCGGCACACGCCTGGTGCTGCCCATGGACGACTCTGAGCTGCCCTTCTCAGACCCCCACCAACGCCTGCGGAAGTGAGGAGGAATTTAAAGGCATGTCCTCGGTGGCCCAGACCACCACCTCTCCTCCTCTCCCCCAACAGGACCACTCGCCCAGCCAGCACGCGGAGAAGAAAAGACTAGTCTGACACTTGTTTCTCTTTGACTTGTTTCCCTTTCCCCTTTCATTCATACCTTGCCTCATCCCTACTTTCTCTCCGTCTTTATTTCTGTCTTTATTCATCACTTATTCACAATTTTCTCGGTTTTCATTCCCTGTAGTGGATAATAATCATTGCTCTCTACCTCATACGTTTCTACATATGGTACACTTTGCCACCTGGCATCACTGTAATGAAGTCTATTGTTACTAGGTTAATTTTTATTTTTAATTTGATTCTTATTTAACGCCAGACAGTGTGGCAATCACATTAACAGTAGCATTACATAAAGGTTTAGAAGCATGCATTAGTCTATACAATTGCAATCGAAGTACCTACTACCAAACTGTAGTTAAATCAGTCTGTTTATTATCATGAGTACTATACTTTGATGTGCATGCAAAAGGACACTTCCGTTGTTTTTGTATGTGTGGGAGGTTGAGGGGTTTTAGGGATCGGGTCTGAAACCTGAATGTCGCTGCCTGTGCTTGTCAGACAGCGTGACCAGAGTCTCGCAGACCCGGTGGCTGAGCATAACTGTACATTAGGTTACAATCAAGTGCCTGCCGGCTGTAGTGTAAAGCCTGGCAACTCATCCTGGACCAGCTCTGTTGAGCAGAGGTGCAGTTCAGGATGGGCCGTCACGCGGTGGTAGATTCTCTCCTCCGTCCATATGGTAGCAACCTATTCCTTCAGCATAGGGCAGTGCTGTTCGTCTGTAGATATAGCTTGTAACCCCGGCAGTGTGAGCTTTGGATCTCTCCCAATGACCTTTGACTGTGACCTAGAGAGGGAATTTACACCTTATTTTAGAACCTGATGTCGCTCACAGCAGAATGAAGGGCTGTCATTTTGATTATGAGATCCAGTCAGTTAAATGATGAAAGCTGGTGCCACTTTTGTCCTACATTTGACATTTTGTGAAGAAAAAAAGAAAATGCAGATAATGACACATTTTCTATACTGCTTTAGTACCATAGGCTCAATCCCCATTTGTCACAGAGATTTAGCATTGTGTGTACATTTTGATACATGTTATAGCACTATATTTGTGAATGTTCAGAGTTGCGATCAGATTTTCCTCATGAATTGATATGTGAAAGTCACATTTTGGATATATGGGTTTGATAGTGCTGAATACTGTACTTGCAGTAGTACCGTGTTTGCAGACAGTTTATTTGTGGACATGATTTCAAAAAGTTTGAACAATGTCCATCTGTATTATTTGATTGTTAAGGAAAGTTAAATGGTCAAGCAATTCTCATGTGCAACAGGCAAGCCTGTTAGTTGTTTTTTTTCCCTTGGCTATGAATTGATGTGCAATTTACCTTTATTGCAACTACTGCCACAGGTACTGTAGGGTACATAAGAATCTGTGGTTGCCATATTAGCCCTCCATGCACACTGCACAGCTAAGGCCTGCTTTTGATTCCTATGAGGTTCAGGTAGTCAATGGCTAGACTGTATAGATCAAGATAATTTGGTCTAAGAACGGAGTTTTAATTAATATGCGAGCCAGATCAATTGTTGATGCACACCATGTGTTTGTAGATATATTATGCTTTGTTGATAATGTTACATATCTAGATTAAATAGAGATGAGAGTCTTTACTCTGCCATATTTGACACTCCATGGGGCCACTACATGGTGGTTGGTGGGGTCCCAAGGAGAACAGAAGGTTGGGTGTTTCTCTGCCTGTGTAAGGGTGCGGAAGCAGGAGACAGCTGTTAATGTAGCTTAACAGGAAGCGCTGGCGGCTCTGTCACCCCAGCAACGCAGTGTTGGTGCAGACGGAAGCAGAGAGATTGTCAGTACAACAGCAGCACACCATGATGATGGGTGGGGGAGCATGGTGTTGGAATTATAGCGTATGGAGCGGAGATAAACAAGCTTCCCTGAATGTGGAAAGGGTTGATGTGGGGGCTTTTTATGGAAGAGTGAACAAAATTAGAAAATGTTGGGGAGGAAGAGATGGTTTAGAAAGCTTTTGTGTACGGGTGGGGGTGGAAGGAGGAGTGGCATAGTTAATAGCTTTGCCTTCCACAGTGACATCTTCTGCTGTGCAGGAATTTCTTATAGAGTACTCACTATTTGTCTTTGTTTTGTTTCTCATGAGGCATGCCTCATGACATCATCTTCTACAGGGACCTTTTTCCCCTGACTTTTATACTTTATTTTTTATTTTTATTTTTGCTTTGTTATATTTTATGTAGAAAAGGGAACTGATGAAGAAGCATTTGCACTTGTCTTTTGACAATTGTTTGGATTATTTTTTTATTTTATGTTTGATTGTATCACGGTACTTATTTAACAGCTGCTTTGGGATTTTCCCTTTGTTTTGAAAGGCGGGAGGGGGGGGGGGGGCTGTGAATTCAGGTAATGGAACGGTGTATTCATCATAAACTCAACATTTTTTAACAGTTGATTAATTTTGTCCTCTTACTTTATCTGCAAACAAGTGTTTCCATTTTGCAATGGAAGTTGGAATACTAGAAAAATCCCTGTCATATCACTGTCATTCAGGTCATCGCTGTGTATGTTAGCAACAGACTATTTAGAATGCTATTGCCGTGACCTACAGTATACAGAGCATGAACCATTCATCTTCATTGGTCTTGGGGAGATAAAAAAGAAAGAAACCTCAAGCCAGAATCGTGTGCCGCTATTCCTTGACTGACACATTAACCAATGTGAACTCTGCAAAGGCCCATATAGGTCTACGTATTTTGCCTGTACTGCTCTGCCAGTATGTGTTCTTTCTCTGTACGTTGAATGGTACCTTGTGACTGGCTTTTGATCATTGGATATCATGTCTGAATTAGCTGACCAAAGGGGCTTGCTGTGCTCTGTGTTTCAAGACAGTCCGCTGTCTTTATACTGCAAATTATGTGTGTCTGCGTTTGCGCACGAATGTGCGGGTGTATGTTTCCGTATGTGTACACATGGGTCTGTACCCATGTAGGTGTGTGTGTGTGCTTCAGAGAGGGGAGATGCAGTATTGTCTCTTATCCCCAGTGTTGCCGGTACTGACTGTTTACATCTGTGTAAATATACCTTTACCTGTTCATGTCCGTGCAACAGTCAATAAATGAAAGCCTGTGCTTTTGATTAAAATTTCCTCCTGAAATGCCTTCATCATTTACCCCCGCAGGCAGCTGAGCTGCCAGGTGTAGTGACTGATTTAGGCATCAGATGTGTGTCACAAGTTTTCAATTGGAAATGAATATAAAGATAACTTTCAAAATACGTTCTGGTGAATGTCCTGTTTGATGCTCATTGCATTGCCCCAAGTAATAAACCCCATGCATCTTGTGCTTCACAAAGGTTTAAATGAACCCTTTAACTTATCCTTGATCAGGGTCTGTTCTTGTTGCATTAGATGTCTGGGTGTGATGTGGGAAAGTAACTTGCTGTACTGTACATACTGTAATTACAATTGCACTTTGTTGAATGATTTGTTGCTGAAGAAGAGTCCAACAAACCCGAGTTTGAAAAAGTAACTCCATTTGAATTCCATTCATATGATGTGATAAATTGTCACACATCTCTCCAGTGAATGGGAATGGAGCAGCTCTATCCAGAATGTTGTTTTTTTTTCTTTTAGATATCAGGTAACATTATTCCTAATATGGGCACAACTCTCTCCACTCTGCTCGACAACGCCTCTGTGCTGGAGTTACAGTCCAGGAAGGAAATATTAGCTGTAGGCTGCGTAACTTGGCACTGTTCTGTTCTCTTTTTATTTCTCCCATCCATTTGCTTGTATTCTCTCCTTTCTCTATCTCTCTTTGTCGTCATAGCTGCTCTGATTTTGCTGGGGCCGTGTGTATTGTGTACATTGGGTGTCTGCATTCACAATGTGCCCTCAAACTCAGATACTCAGATTTGTCTTAAAAAAAATGCCATGGCCTTTTTCAAAAAGGGGGTCCGGGGCCACGTACGTATCAATTTGGGGGCTCTTGTCATTAAAATGTTTGAGAACCACTTCTGTAGAGAGCATAGCAGTCAGCATTCATTTTTCACTGTGAAAGAGAATAATATCAGCAACCTCCAAACACAACGTAATACGTAAAATAAAAATGTCATTGCTTCAACAAGTGTGTGCCACGATAAAACGTCTCCAGGCCATAGTGCAGTAAGGCCCTGACCAGAAGCTAGTCACATCTCATCAATGTCTTGTTATGTAATGCATTGCTCCTTGTTGTTTGTAAATTATTCTACTAGAGTGGTATGTGTTTACATTAATGTAATGGGTTACTAAGTGCTTGTTTATCAGAAGTATGTTTATTGCTGTGTCCTATAATAGATGACCGGGGCATTCCTATTGGGATATACACATGGTTTTGTTTTCTGCTCTGTGTGTGTGTCTCTTTCTGTATTTGTAGGTGACAGTAGGCCTGTGTCTCCATTGCTTTCTCATTCTGTGCATTACAGTGTGTCAGTATGTCTGACACACTGATAAGCATCAGCCGATCGCTCACACTCATCTGACTGCAGTAAAACAACATATTGAGCTACTGTTCAGCTTGAGGTCATTATGGCTGATGTTTGGGTAACCCAGACACTCAAATATCTCTTAGGGCCATGACCTGTGTGTGTGTGTGTGTGTGTGTGTGTGTGTGTGTGTGTGTGTGTGTGTGTGTGTGTGTGTGTGTGTGTGTGTGTGTGTGTGTGTGTGTGTGTGTGTGTGTGTGTGTGTGTGTGTGTGTGTGTGTGTGTGTGTGTGTGTGTGTGTGTGTGTGTGTGTGTGTGTTCTGACATCATTCCTTAACTGATTTCCTGTAGTTTAATGGACCGAAACTGTGTATGCTGTTTAAATGAAAGCATTAAAAGCTCCATAGAAATCAAACAGGGTTATCTACAGTGGTAGCAGAGGTACTTTAGTTTGTACTTGGGTAATTCATCAATACCGCAGTGTATAAATACCCTAGTACAAGTAACAGTCCTGCATTCAAAAAGTTACTTGCGGTTAGCTCTACTGTCTGGGCACCTAGGCTGCCAACCGGCTTGGCGGCCTGCGCGCGTTTGACTCCCAAGCCTGATGGCATTTGCTGCATGTCACTCCCTATCTCTCTCTCCCTTTTCTGTCTGACAACTGTTCTTCATCAATAAGCCTGGAGTATATATAAGGAGCATAAGGGGAAGGTTAGGGCAAACCTTAAAGGAGGATTTCACCCCAAAAGGCTTTCTTAACTTCATTTGCAGTTCTCCCAAAAATGATCTAGTTGTTATTTAGTGAAAACACTCGTAATGACTGTTTCCCCTACCCCAATATAAGCTTAGAATGCGGCCAATGGGTGTTGTTCAAATTATTTACATTGTTATATAAATACTGGTAGGTGATTATTATTTTTTTGCTATATATTGTCTCCCCACCATGTCAATAGTGTGATGAATAGTGTGAATAGTGTCTAATTTGAGATTTAAGATTCATAGCCACAGGTAGGCCATCATCTGAGTCCCTAGATGTTTTATTTTTCACCACTAGGGGGACGAAAAGGTAGGCCATAAAAAATCCAGGGAATTATTTAGGCCAACCCTGATTCCAAACTTTAGGGTTCCAGCCTGATAGTACAAGAAGAGAAGACCAATATGAAATGGAATCTTTAGCCTTGCCCAGGCTAATAAAATCAACTCTAAGGGCAGACTCCTATAGCCTGATTATCAGATTCGACTTCAGCTTTTGGTCTAAACCACGTCGATGGGTCTGAAACAGACTAATAAAGGAGAGCTTGCTGCAGCTGGCAAACCTTGAAACTACATGACTGGTCATTCTTGACTCTTGTCTTGTTTCTTAACTTCTCGTGTTTGTTGCTATAACAATTGAATCGTCGCGGATCATCATTGTTTAAGTGAATTCCTTTGCAATGTAGGTGTTTAAAAATGATGTATGGTGAGTTTGCAGGCTATGGTTTTTGCTGTGAGTCATCTTGATTCGGTTTTCTTTGTTGACTATATTCATTACCAAACAAGGAGGCAAGTGAGCGCAAAAACGCAACACTTGGATGAGATAGGTGTTTTAAGTAGGTCGCTGGTCCATCCTTTGTGCACAGCATGATGTTGAAACTGTGCCAGAATCCTCCATACTTGAAATGCCAAGTGCTGAGTGGCACACCGAGGGCTAAAAGTCACAGATTTACTTCAGTGGTTGCTCATGCTCACTTATGTTCAAAGTTGTAGGCCCCTATAGGCTACACTACAATATTTACTAAATAATTTTACAAGCCTTCTTTGTAACGGCTTTGTATAAGAGCTTGTAAATTCCTGGCTGAGGTCATTGTTTAGGCGTGCGTAAAGAGGTTTGGATCATATCCTGCTGAGTTTGTCTCCCTCCCCTCTCTCTGCATGTCTTTTAAGGGACGTTAACGACACAGCAACAGGAGCAGAGGAGGATAGACACAGCCTCTTTGACAAATCCATCGCGGAGGCGCAGCTGGTGCAGAGATCAGGCGCACAGCTTTACGCACAGAGGTGAGTCTAAGGGGTATTTCTTGTGGTTATTTGACTTCACATACTAATTTGAATTCTGCCAAATTATTGACGGTATTAATGAGGGGGGTGTTTTAATGCCTAGTAATCAGCGTTGTGTGAAACGGTGCCTCAAAGTAACCAATTAAGCAGCCAATTAACTTCTCCAATAACGCGCAGGACTGGAGTAGCCTCAATACAGATTGCAGTCACTATATTGAAGGAGAGACAAGTTTGAGTGACGCGCCTTGAGTCGCGCAGTTTAACGTAGCCTACTGTATATAATAACATAATATAATAACTGTTGGGTTGATCACTTATTTCTTTACTTGTGGCAAGTACTTTACTTTCACTCTGTGTATATGCCTGCCTATACACACTATGCTAATTAGCCTATACGTAGGCTAATTATGGCAAAATGAGCCCGATAGAGATTTGTTTGAGTCTGTCTGTCACTCCATAAACATATTGTAGGCTACTTTCTAGCCTAAGGCTAGATAGTAAGGCAGATATTTCTCTGAGTTGTTTATAGGCTACCTACTATTGCGCCTGATATATAATATAATCAATGGTGTCCTCTATACGGTAAGTATATACTGTAAACAATAGCTTACCTAATCATTTTCTCATGTTAAGGGGGTAATAATAATTTCTTAGGCGGCTGGCAAGCCGAATGTATGATGTCAGTAAAGAAACCTGGATGAAGTCCTTATTCTTCTGGCACCTTCCAGTCTGACATCACTTCTTGGCTGAGCAAAAAGCCATTAAAACCTGTGCTCAATTGTAAGTTTGAGAACACACCCCTCCTCCCATAGAAGCTTCAATGATGTCATGATTGTTTCTTTATTGCTGTTTATATTTATGCACATTTATGGCACAATATATTATCAAGCCATGTATTAAAATGAACAGTATAGCATGCAGTCATCTGGGCCATATACAAAACATACAACATACACTAAGGAAGCTGTTAAATCACATGGCCTGTGAGGTGTACTCTCCATCACAACTCCTGAGATATCAGAATGGCTGTCCATGAAGGAACGTTTTGTCCACTCCCAACTGTTTATTCTCCTTGCTGCGCAGTCAGAGAGCTGAAGAGGGAGAGGAATGATGCAGCAGATTGATAGAAGTGTGTGTGTGTGTGTGTGTGTGCGTGTGCGTGTGCGTGTGCGTGTGCGTGCGTGCGTGCGTGCGTGCGTGCGTTTTTGTGTGTGTGTGTGTATGCACGTTGAATGAAATGCATGAAAATGGCAAATGTCCTCTTGCGATTCCTAATTAGGAAATTCTGGCTGGCTGACTGGCCGAAGCAGCATTCTCTCCTCTGTGGAGGGAGAGCTTTACATCCTCACCTACAACCTCTTTGGAAATTGGAACAACATTTTATCCAGAGAAATTGGAACATAACCACTTGATATGACACAGCAAAGAGGAAATAACAAAATATAGAAAGAAGGAAAGGGAGAGGGAAAGAGCAGAGGAAAGAACAGCAGTTCATGCAACGCTGTGCGTGCATGTTGTGTGTGCATCCGCATGTCAGTGTCTTATGTAAGCTGCGTCTCTTGGTTAGCAGTGTCAAGTGACCGATATGTGCCCTTGTGGCCTTTCGACCAGTCAGAAGTCATGCAATTCTGACCTCTGTCTGTCTGTGTCTAGTGACCGCAGCCTGACTTCTAGGAACACTTAACAGCTATAGGGCCCGATTTTGGTTACATTAGCCCTTATGCGCAATTAACGCACATAGCATTGGGGAAGAGGCGTTCCCCCACTAAAGTCGCTAATTTCGTACCATGCCATCTCCCTTAAATACCTCCTTTACCCGTTAAATTATGCATAGGTGTGGTTTGGGCGTTTTTAGCTTTCATCCAATCCAAGTTGGTCTTGCCATTCCCTTTAATTCATCCCTTATCTATTTCCCAGTGATGGGCAGTAGCTTGTTACAAGTAGCTAAGCTACATAGCTTAACTACATTTTCCATAACTTGTAGTGTAGCTTACTACATTTGTTCTGGGAATAGCTTGTAGTGAAGCTACACTACATTTTCGAGTAGCTTGTAGTAAAGCTACACTACTTATTTTGAGTAACAAGGATTGTAGCTTACTACATTTTCCCGCACACATTTTCAAATTCTGCTCATTTTTAATGGGTGGAAAACCTAAAATATACATCCCTCTAATATACATAATACACATTTATTGATATTATTTTATTATTATGATTATTATTCAGAAAGTTGTACATTAAGTTGAGATATATATTTTTATATATCTAGTGTTGATGTAGCAAGCTACATCAAGCTACTTTTGTCATGTAGCTTGTAGTGTATCTTGCTACAATTTACTAGGGATAGCTTGTTGTGTAGCTTTGCTACATTTTTTCGAGAGTAACAAGTAGTGTAGGTCACTACATTTTCCCAGTAACTTGCCCATCACTGCTATTTCCCTTATCCCTACTGCTATGTCTGACCCTCCGAAGCACGCAGCCTGGCTGCGGGCTTAGGACAGACGCCTATTCTCAAAGATCATGCTCTCATTTTCAAACAATTGCTCGGTCAATTCTCAATCATTTCTTACCATTCAACATGTTATGTTGAAAAAACATGTTCCATGTTTTTTTTGCTGTATGTGGCGTGCATTTATCCCAAGTCTGCGAAATGTTGTAAAGTAAATTGCAAAAAAAGTCGACAATTCGCGGCAGAAATCGTTTTTTTTTTTATCATTGATTTCTCGGTCAATTCTGGACCATTTTTTACATTTCAAAGTGCAGCGTGACGGCAAAGACCTCCTCTCTCAGATGCTGTATAGTATATGTGGGTAGGTCTTCTCTACGATGCGGGATCTAGCAAAATGTAAGTGTCGGGATTTTGGTGGAAACGGTCCACCAAATCCCCGACACTTACATTTTGCTCGATGCGGGATCGTAGAGAAGACCTACCCACATATGCTATACAGCATCTGAGAGAGGAGGTCTTTGCCGTCACGCTGTATTTTGAAATGTAAAAAATGGTCCAGAATTGACCGAGAAATCAATGATCAAAAAAACGACTTTTTGCCGCGAATTCCAGAGTTTCCACGTGGAGTCGTGGACATCTCCAAAGGCGCACAGACGCCGCACCGTGCGCACGTGGCTCTGCCTTCTCTTATCGGTTAAGGGGTGGTCTCTGATGGCGTTATCTAGTTCCCTAATCTATCTGACGAAATTAGCAACTTAAGGGACTGCGCAACAAACACGCCCATGACCACACCTCCAGCCACAAATAACGGTGTCGGCATAAAGAATAGTGGCTAAGGGAAGAGAAAAGGTGACCAAAATAGCAATAAGGGAATTCGCTGCGGGTATCGGGTAACGTTAGGGACAAGGGGGGGAATGAAAATCGCGCCCATAGTGTTGTGTGCCAGCTTTGTGTGTGATGGTGGTGTGTGTTGGTGTGCCTGAGTGCAAACGAGTCATGGCCACTTTCTTTTCCCATGATAGAGATTAGGTTGTTCCATTTATCATGCCATGCGTCAGTCGGTCTGCTAACCAGGAACGGAGGATGACTCTCCTCTAAGGCCATGTAGCAGTGGTTCCCAAACTTTTTAGCCTGTGCCCCAAAACTAAAAATTAGAAAGGCCTATTCGCCCGGGACCAGACCTTGTGAAAATAGCCACTTCACAATCTCACAGCACGATCTTAAATATTTGTTCACACTTCTTTTATATTCTTCATGAAATTACAGGGGGGAAACATACACTGTAGCTCTGGTCCAGAGCTCCACACTGCTTCTGAGTCTGACTTGCATTGGAGCTCTGCTCGTCTCCGTGCATTCGGCCATTACTCCACCCGACCAGCCTCTCTTCTCTAGTGGATATATAAAGAACGTTTTACCTACTCACCAAAATAAACACGTCTTGTGTCATTAGAAAGCCTACTTACCTTAGTGGAAACACTCTGAGCCCCCCACCACACGGATAAATTGGACTTTTTGGCCAGAACGCGATCGTTTTTCATCGGAAAAACAACCAGGATTTGCGCCCTCTACCGATATTGCCAATAGAAAAGTTCCATAGGAAATATTTTTCCTTCAGTGAAAAACGATTGCGTTCTGGCCAAAAAGTCCATTTTATCCGTGTGGTGGGGGGCTCAGAGTGCCACCACTAAGGTAAGTAGGCTTTCTAATGACACAAGACGTGTTTATTTTGGTGAGTAGGTAAAACGTTCTTTATATATCCACTAGAGAAGAGAGGCTGGTCGGGTGCAGAAATGGCCGAATGCACGGAGACGAACAGAGCTCCAATGAGCTCCAAGCTAGGGGAAACATAAAGTTTTGAATTCTTGTGAATGTTTTTTGAAAATGGTTTCTTTTAAATAATAATAACTAAAAAAACAAAAATGAGGGGACCCATAACAATATGTTCGACCACTATTTGGGAAACAGTGATCTAGTGAAATGGGCCCTTGCATAGCCTACATAAACTAGTCTTTTGTGTCACATCTACCAATAATTTCCATGGGTAAGAGAGGTAGGGGGGATTGGGAATTACGTACTTGTTCCATGGATGCGCAAGAGACCTCTAGTTCCACAGCTTCAAGTCCAGACTTCCTGTGAGCCTGGTTCCCAACCTGCTACTTTAGAGGTGAACATTCAACAGGAAATAATACCTCACAGGAGGGCCATGTTCCAGACCTGATAAGCTTAGATGCTGCATGGGAACATGAACACACATAGAACAGAACAGTTGGTTCCAAAGCCTCATCAGATCAGGGTTCCCTGAGCAGGTCCATGTGGACTCCTGTGGGTCCGTTTGGTTCTGTAACACACATGCACAATGTACACACTTGTTCACATATTCAAGCACACTGCCACACATACTGTACAGTACATAGACACATCACCTATGAACATGTACGTAAGATACGCACGCGCGCATGCTCTTCTGATGATGTGCAGTCCTTGTGAAGACTGTGCATCATCATTCACATACTGTAATTACTCTTTCAGGCAGCCAATTCTATCCTCTACGTCAGTGGTTTTCAACCTTTTTGACTCCAGGGACCACCGTTTATTCAGAATTTGAGCCACGGACCACCATTTTACCCCTATAGACACCAAAACCAAAGATTTCTTCTGTTTTTATCCACAATTCCAGGCTGGATTTCGGAAATATAAGAGGTAAACATAGATCTCTAGTTGTGTAGATTGGGGCTAATTCAGATGATGAATATTGTGGCGTTTCTCGACTCAAATCAGACACAGGACAACAGCGGGGCAGGTCTCGGCTTTCTCTAGCCACGGGTTTTATTAACAGAAAAGTCTCTCAGGCAGATCTCAGACAGTTCGTGGGCGGTTCTTCGTGGGGAGGTTTCCAGTCCTCCGTGTCCCTGGGTCCTGTCGTTCTGCGGGGGGGTAGAACGCATGAAATTAGATACAATTAATTCAACAAAAACTACAGTTGGGGCCTCAGATCCATCTGCGGCGATCAACCAACTTCTGAAGGCCAACTTCTCTTTCTTTACTTCTCCGAATCGACAGGGAGGCAGCTAGTGCGGACAGGCGCTCTCAGGCCGGCGGGCCGCAGGTAAGTATTTAGATAGGGCTTCTCTCCTTTAGGGTGAGACAGGTAAGTACGTAGATAGGGCTTCTCTCCTTTAGGGTGAGACAGGTAAGTACGTAGATAGGGCTTCTCTCCTTTAGGGTGAGACAGGTAAGTACGTAGATAGGGCTTCTCTCCTTTAGGGTGAGACAGGTAAGTATTTAGATAGGGCTTCTCTCCTTTAGGGTGAGACAGGTAAGTACGTAGATAGGACTTCTCTCCTTTACGGTGAACCAGGTGAGTATTTTTATATAGTCTTCAGCCAAATAATAGATACGAACAAAAGTGCATTTCCTTAGCGTCTCATAACTATAATATTCTCCTTTTAATTGGCAATGTCTCTCTTGGATACGGATCTCTTCTTTCAGATCGATCAAACCACATTGAGGTTTCTCATATTAATTGTTCATAAACCAGAGACAGCATAAGGTAGGAGCTGGCCAGGCTCTGTGAGTCTATACTCTCCAGCAATGGTTCGTTTTATCCTTAGCTTCTATTCTCGTCGGCCCTGTGCAATCCTCCACACAATAGAATAGAATGGCGTACGACCTGTGTGAGTGGCGGAGCCGTGGAGATACGGGGTTTCCCTGGGTCCGCCGACGGCCAGGAAACAAACAAGCTCATCCGTCCTTTAATCGCTCTCCTCCGTCTCGTCCGCGCTGCTGCTGCTGCTGCTGCTGCTGCCTCTCCGTACTGCCACCCGAGGTCCGTATGAGGCGTGTGTGGCGGTGCGACGCGCTCCGCGTAGTGAACAAGCAAACGCCGACACACACGCTGGCCGGCGTTTAAATGGACGCCTGCCCAGACGCGCAGCCGCGCGTTGTTGTCTGCTGATTATACGGCGGCATCAGCTCCGCCTGGCCGAGGAGGAGATTAGGGACGTAGGTGGCGTCTACCACAACGCCCAAGGCGTGTCTCTGCATGCGGGGCGCCTGTCTAAGAGGCGTGCCACGTGTAACCGTGGCAACGCACGCCGGTGCCTGGTGGCTGTCACGCGAGACACCACACATCCTCCCCCTAAGCTTCTTGCCCGTGCAGGAAGCTTCACTGACCTGCTCGTACATCCTCGACAGGGCATCTGCGTGCTTTAGATCCCTGCCTGGGCGGTGTTCAACCTCGAACTTATAATTCTGAAGCTCTACAAACCAGCGCGTCACCCTATCGTTTCTGTCCTTATTAGTTGACATCCACTTGAGTGGGGCATGATCGGTTACGAGTGTGAACTTCCTGCCCCACAAATAGTACCGAAGGTGGTGTATGGCCCACTTCACGGCCAAACACTCCTTCTCTACCGTGGAATAATTCCTCTCGTGTTTCAATAGTTTCCGGCTGATGTAAGTGATTGGGTGCTCGTCCCCGTCAATTATCTGTGCCAGTACCCCGCCGATGCCCGTGCCGGAGGCATCCGTGTGTAGGACGAAGGCTTTGGTAAAATCGGGGGTGATCAATACCGGTTCGCTACATAGCGCCGACTTTAGGGCCTGGAACGCAGCCTCAGCGCTGTCGGTCCAGGTGACATGGTGGGGCAGACTTTTCCGCGTCAGGTCGTGGAGGGGGGCCGCGAGAGAGGCAAAATTCTTAACAAATTTTTGGTAGTACGACACAAGGCCGAGGAAGGACTTTACTTGCTTCTTTGTCGCAGGCTGGGGCCAAGCCTGGATCCTTTCTATTTTTTTCTGCTGTGGGCGGACACAGCCCCGGCCGATGGTGTAGCCTAAATAGTCTGTCTCGGTCCACCCGATGCGGCATTTCCTAGGATTGGCTGTAAGCCCGGCGGCACGCAGCGCAGCCAATACTGCTTCTACTCGCTCTAGGTGTTGGGGCCAGGTGGCCGAATGAATAATTACGTCATCTATGTATGCGGCGGCGTAGTCGCGGTGCGGCCTGAGGACCTTGTCCATAAGGCGCTGAAAGGTCGCTGGCGCCCCATGAACTCCGAACGGCATCATTTTATATTGAAAAAGTCCGTCCGGAGTGGTGAAGGCTGTCTTGGGCCTGGCCCGGGGGGTGAGAGGGACCTGCCAGTACCCTTTGGTTAGGTCAAGTGTGCTCACAAACCTAGCAGCCCCGAGCCGCTCTACCAGCTCGTCGACCCGCGCCATCGGGTACGCATCGAATGCTGAGAGTTCGTTTAACTTGCGGAAGTCGTTGCAAAATCTTAGACTGCCGTCAGGCTTGGGTACCAATACTATGGGGCTCGACCAGGGGCTGTAAGACTCCTCTATGATGCCTAGCTCGAGCATTTTCTTTACCTCGTCCCGGACGGCGTCTCTCCGGGCCTCGGGGATCCGGTATGGCCGAAGCCGCACCACCTTCCCGGGTGGGGTATCGATGTCGTGCTGCACGACGGTGGTCTGTCCTGGCAGCTCAGAAAACACATCGGTGTTCCTATTCAGTAGCTCCCGGACATCCTGGGTCTGTGGCGGGGACAATTCCTCGCCTATGGCCACCGGCGGGGTCTGCGAAGAGAGAGCAGTTAATGCAGGCAGTGGAACAGTCTCGGGCTCATGCCATTTTTTCAACAGGTTGATATGGTATACTTGCGTGTCCCTCCGACGACCCGGTTGACTGAGGCGGTAGTTGACCGGGCTGAGTTTCTCTACGACCTCGTAAGGTCCTTTCCACCGGGCAAGGAACTTACATTCGGTGGTGGGTACGAGAACTAACACCTGATCCCCTGGCTGGAACTCTCTAAGCTGTGCACCCCGGTTATAGACCCGTGCTTGGTCCGCCTGCGCTTTCTCCATGTGCTCGCGAACTATGGGCCACACCCGTTTGGCCCGCTCCTGTAAGGTGGCGACATGCTCGATCACACTGCACAAGGGGGAGGGTTGGGTCTCCCAGGCCTCTTTGGCGAGGTCGAGCAGACCCCGGGGTCTCCTCCCGTACAGGAGCTCGAAGGGAGAAAACCCAGTCGAGGCCTGTGGAACCTCTCGAATGGCGCACAACACGTATGGGATGAGGCGGTCCCAATCGTTCCCGTCCTCGTCTGCTACTTTCTTGAGCATTCTTTTCAGCGACTGGTTAAATCTCTCCACGAGCCCATCGGTCTGGGGGTGGTACACTGAGGTTCGTATTTGTTTAACTTTTAACCACCGGTACAATGCGGTCATGAGACGAGACACGAAACACGTGCCCTGATCTGTGAGGATTTCGTCTACGACACCGACGCGGCTAAACAGCATCATGAGTTCGTGGGAAACTGTTCTAGCCGTGGCCGTGCGTAGCGGGATAGCTTCCGGATAGCGGGTGGCGTAGTCCACGATAACCAATATGTATTTGTGCCCCGGGCGGACTTTGGCAAAGGCCCGACCACATCCATTGCGATGCGGGAAAATGGTACCTCAATGATCGGTAGCGGTACGAGGGGGGCGTGGGCTACGGCTCGAGGGGCGACCAGCTGACACTCCGGGCAGGCCCTGCAAAACTGTTCAACCGCTTTTTTCACGCCCGGCCAGTAGAACCGCGTGGAGATCCTATCGTAGGTCTTTTGAACCCCCAAGTGTGCGCCTAATTGGTGCGAGTGAGCTAAATACATAACACGCAGGGCGTACTCTTTTGGGACTAGTAACTGCTCTACAAGTTCCCCGCCCTTGTCTGTGTAACATCGATACAGCAGATTGCGTTTCACTATGAAATGTGGCAAAGTGGTTTGACTCACCCCGGGGTTCACGACGCCGTCAACCGCTGTCACGTTGTTTCGGGCCGTTGCAAGGTTTGGGTCGGCCCACTGGGCACTGGCAAACCTCCCCTGGAGGTGGGCGGGTGGCGTGTCGAGCTGGGGAAGCTGAGTGAAGAGGTCCTCGCTCTCCTCCGCACTGGGTGCGTCGGGGGGGGCGACGGGCGGAGAGCTCGGTCCGGGCTCTCCGGACGAGGCGTCAGATGCACTCTCCGCGGGCGTCCCGCCCAGGGCCGGGCAGGCCAGATGGCGCCCGGCGCTTCGTCGACCCCGACGAGGGTGGTTCTTGTGGGACCCGGTTCCCCAATACTTCCCAAACAATACGCAGTCGGTGCCAATCAGCAGGGGCACCGGGAGGTCAGGAACCACGCCTGCCATCACTTGGGCTTCTCCCTTGGGGGACTGCACTTGGATGCGGACCACCGGGTACCGTCGGACGTCCCCATGTACACAGGTCACTGGTAGGAGCGGGGGTCCCACCCCGGAGGCGAGGTCCGCCCTCACTAGTGTCACCACGCTGCCAGAATCCACCAGGGCCTGCGTGTCAGCTCCATCCACACGCACTGGGATGGTAGCGCGTTGAATACTGCCCCCCGTGTGGAGGCAGGGTCGGCCGGGGTCAAAACTGGCCGCTGACCCCATGGAGGCGTCCTGGTCACGGGGCCGGTCGGGGCAGCTCCAGGACAGGTGGTCTCCCTGACCACATACGTAGCACCTCCTGGGTTTCTGCACCTTCTCTGTTTGCTGATTGGGCGGTGGGCGGGACCGGGACTGCGGCGGCGGCTGTCGTCGCTTCCCTCCCCCCTGTCTGTCATCGGTCTTCTGGGCCGGTTCACCACGGGGCTTCAATATATCAACGGTGACCTGATGGTTCTCCAGCAGGGCGACGAGCGCATCGACCGAGGAGGGGCTAACATGGGCCACATACTTCTTGGCCTCGGGTGGCAGTGCACGGATGGCCCGATCGACCACTATTCTCTCCATCCACGGCATGTCTTCTCCAGTGGCTAGCCAGTTTTGCGTCAGCCTCATCAGATTCGCAATCTGGGGCCGCGGGGCTTCCGTGGGCGTGTACGTCCAGAGGTGGAACCGGTGGGCCCTAGCTGGAAGGCTGTAGCCCAGGGTAGACAAGATGGCTCCCTTCAGCCGGTCGTAGTTCTGGGCGTCTCTTGCTGACAGGTCGGCATATGCCTGCTGCGCCTGTCCGGTCAGGTATGGAGCCAGAATGTTCGCCCACTCTTCGGGCGGCCAGCGCTCCCTGGTGGCGGTGCGTTCGAAGACCTGGAGGTACGCTTCCACATCGTCCTCTGGGCCCATCTTGGTGAGGGGTGCCCCTTGTGGCCGGCGCTGGTCACCGCCGCGTTCCATACTGCGCGCCATCTCCCTAACTGCATTCTGGAGTTCCACTTGGTTTTTCTGGAGTTCTGCTTGGCCCTTGAGTAGCGCGGCAATGGCGTTGTTGTGTTCCATCGCCGGTGCCGATTTGGATCGAGAACTGCCCGCACTTCTCCACCACTTGTGGCGTTTCTCGACTCAAATCAGACACAGGACAACAGCGGGGCAGGTCTCGGCTTTCTCTAGCCACGGGTTTTATTAACAGAAAAGTCTCTCAGGCAGATCTCAGACAGTTCGTGGGCGGTTCTTCGTGGGGAGGTTTCCAGTCCTCCGTGTCCCTGGGTCCTGTCGTTCTGCGGGGGGTAGAACGCATGAAATTAGATACAATTAATTCAACAAAAACTACAGTTGGGGCCTCAGATCCATCTGCGGCGATCAACCAACTTCTGAAGGCCAACTTCTCTTTCTTTACTTCTCCGAATCGACAGGGAGGCAGCTAGTGCGGACAGGCGCTCTCAGGCCGGCGGGCCGCAGGTAAGTATTTAGATAGGGCTTCTCTCCTTTAGGGTGAGACAGGTAAGTACGTAGATAGGGCTTCTCTCCTTTAGGGTGAGACAGGTAAGTACGTAGATAGGGCTTCTCTCCTTTAGGGTGAGACAGGTAAGTACGTAGATAGGGCTTCTCTCCTTTAGGGTGAGACAGGTAAGTATTTAGATAGGGCTTCTCTCCTTTAGGGTGAGACAGGTAAGTACGTAGATAGGACTTCTCTCCTTTACGGTGAACCAGGTGAGTATTTTTATACAGTCTTCAGCCAAATAATAGATACGAACAAAAGTGCATTTCCTTAGCGTCTCATAACTATAATATTCTCCTTTTAATTGGCAATGTCTCTCTTGGATACGGATCTCTTCTTTCAGATCGATCAAACCACATTGAGGTTTCTCATATTAATTGTTCATAAACCAGAGACAGCATAAGGTAGGAGCTGGCCAGGCTCTGTGAGTCTATACTCTCCAGCAATGGTTCGTTTTTATCCTTAGCTTCTATTCTCGTCGGCCCTGTGCAATCCTCCACACAATAGAATAGAATGGCGTACGACCTGTGTGAGTGGCGGAGCCGTGGAGATACGGGGTTTCCCTGGGTCCGCCGACGGCCAGGAAACAAACAAGCTCATCCGTCCTTTAATCGCTCTCCTCCGTCTCGTCCGCGCTGCTGCTGCTGCTGCTGCTGCTGCCTCTCCGTACTGCCACCCGAGGTCCGTATGAGGCGTGTGTGGCGGTGCGACGCGCTCCGCGTAGTGAACAAGCAAACGCCGACACACACGCTGGCCGGCGTTTAAATGGACGCCTGCCCAGACGCGCAGCCGCGCGTTGTTGTCTGCTGATTATACGGCGGCATCAGCTCCGCCTGGCCGAGGAGGAGATTAGGGACGTAGGTGGCGTCTACCACAACGCCCAAGGCGTGTCTCTGCATGCGGGGCGCCTGTCTAAGAGGCGTGCCACGTGTAACCGTGGCAACGCACGCCGGTGCCTGGTGGCTGTCACGCGAGACACCACAATATTTTAACTCTTGAGAGTGTAAACATGAAACCAAATGCAACCGCAAGGGTCCATTTGGTTTCATTTTTATGTTCTCAAGAGTTACATCTGGTTAACCAGCTTAGCTGGGGACCACCTGGAACCCTCTCAGGGACCACTGGTGGTCCCCGGACCACCTGTTGAAAACCTATCCTCTACGTGAAAGCAAAAGACAACATTCCATGTAGGATGAACACAAATTAACTAATGATGAGTGCCAGAGGACTCTGGACTGGACAATCGTTTCTTTTCTGATGGTTGTTTCATTGTATATGTCAGGACAGTGTAGAAAAGTGAGGGCACTGTACTATACAGACAACATTCTTACTTTACCTGATAGCAAGAGTCTCTCCCTCTGCTTGTGAGCTTTTAGATTGACAAGTGTCAACTTTGGAAAAAAAATGAGGGTGGAAGAAATTTAGACAGAGGCAAATAAATTGAAGAAAATACAGTGGGAAGAATGTTCTCTGGCCAGGACCAGCACTCTTCCACCATGGCGCCATACTGCCTGTTAATTAGCCTTTGTGGGTTTAGTTTAATTGGGTGACAGATTATAAATGTAGACAGTTATTGAAAAGACAAATAATGTTCCTAAAGTAATGGCCCAAATCAAATCTGCAATTATGTTCAGGAGCCCGGGATAAAGCACGCACGCAGGCATGCATGTGTACACACACTTGCGCACGCGCGCACGCACGCGCACACACACACACACACACACACACACACACACACACACACACACACACACACACACACACACACACACACACACACACACCATACACACACACACACACACACACACACACACACACACACACACACACACACACACACACACACACACACACACACACACACACACTCACACACTTACTTTTGTGTTAGCTCCGGTTCATGGCCTAGCAATCCCCTGTGTTGCACTTATGTGTTTGCCTGTTTGTTGTACTATATCACTGGCTTAAAGTTAGCTGTGAGACAGATAGGTGGATGGATGGGTGGATGGGTGCATTAAAGTTCTTAGTCTGTCGCCATGACTTATTTCAGTCATTTGGAAGCCAGCATGTCGCGTAGTAAAAGTAGCCGATCTACAAGCTCCGCCTACGCATTGAGAGCTTGTAGTTTAGCTATTTTGGGTCATTATTTTAACAATATGCGCAAAAGTATCTTCTATAATATCCCAATGGTCTGGGTGACAGTGTGTAGTGCCCCTTTACATTGTTACTATAAAAGCTTACATTTATGTCATGTTATGGTCTGTAAATATGTAGGCCTAAATCTTTTCCCCTAAAGTACTGTAGGTGTGATTAGTAGTTTCCATTGCGACAAATTGAAAATAACTTGAAACTGAAGTGATATACTGTAGATCATTTTCAAATATTATTATTAGTATTCTGAGGCACCCTGGACTTTTGTAACAGCAACAGAAACCCTGCAATAAACGAAAAAAATGACAGTGAGTCATCCATGATTAGACTTATGATGTTGTTAAGTGATCCAATGTCATCCCAACATGACCCCAACAGCATTTGGTGATAGAGGCAGTGGGAGTATCTATTATCCCTGGTGGTTCTCATTCAAAACCTTTGGACCATTCTCCTCTCTCTACCTTCTGATGTCACAGCAGTGGAATCCACTGATGCATTCCCTAAAAAGGAATGGAGGCCTGAAGGTTGGGTTTGGTTTTGGGTCTGGGGGTGTGCGTGGGTGTTAGGGCGTGGGTATATACAGCCCCATACTGTGTCTTAATGAGGTGCAGGGCAATTTGACCCCCGTACGGATGCTACTCTCTTCTTCTCGACTGCTGCTTTTGTTTCCCAGCTTTTCTTTGTTCCCTCTCTGCAATAGAGGAAGTAAACATGTCGTTCAGGCACTCAGGTAAAGAGACTAAAGAGAGAATAATGCTGATGTTTGTGGTGATTCATATAATTGTTAAATATTTTAAGTTATATGACCCCGTGCCAAAGCAGAGATCTTATATGTGCTGCATGGGACTTTTTTTCCTTTACAATTTTAGGTGGAACATTTGAAATTTGAAATCTTCCCAAAAGTTAAAGTTTGATCTGTCCTTAGTTTTCTTTGGACCTAGGGAAAAAAATATGCATTTGAATGCCATTTCATCTTGCCACAAAACTATTATTATTATTATTTTTTACCACTTGAACACTGTAGCATCTCAATTCTGGGCACCTATCTCAATTCTAGCAACTATACAAAATCTTAAAACATTGCATTGGAACAGGTAGTTATTTTTCAGATCTCAAAATGGACTGGGTGACCACCGCTTATGGTTTAAGTGGTTTTAATTGGAGTAGAATAATCCTATTTCCTCCTTCATTTTGTGACTTTGTGGTGTTTCACCTTGTGGCCCCAGTGTGTGTTCAATGATGTAAAAAACAAAAACAAAAAAAGGACGAGAAAGCTAATACAAAGCATTTAAATAACATCTTGCAACCGTCTTGCATCTTGTAACCTTGATTTTCATCTTTTAATTCTACTATCAAAATTATTTTACATGTTCTTTGACGGATTTATCATTTATGTTGTAATTGGTATATCGATAACTTTAATGTACCATGTCATCCTGAGACAAAACAAACAAGTCAGATTCTCAACAGGAGAACAGTTCTAATTTATATTATATTTAACATTGTGCTGATTTGTACGGTACAGAGCTGGCTACCCTTTATCATTCATGGGATAACTTTTACTAGATATAGCTATAGTAGCTGCTGTTTAGACTAAAATGTGGCTGGGTCATGCTTGTCTTTGATCTACTCTACACCATACCCTGTCCATCGCATTGCTACTCTGAGTCACTGCTCAAAGTGGTCCCATACTGACCTTTGGATGCTAAAGTTGTCCCCTCCCCACAGGGACTACGCGGTGTACCCAAAACTCAACCTAAGTGATGTGATGGGGCATACCATGCCTGTTTTGAGGTGGCAGCTGTCAGACTGTTTGTAGAAAGGATTAGTGCTAAAGTACTGGGCAATCATATATGGCACATATTAACCAAAGTGCACAATGGAATTGACGAGTCCCAGCAGCCACCCCTCTGCGTTTGACAAAGGTCTTATCTGGAAGGGCAATGCACTTAAAATAAGCAATCCATATTTAGAATTGATCTGGCTAACTGCACTAGTGTTACACCACTGCCATGTGTGATTGGATAAGATTTACTGTTTGGACCCATGAAAAGGGAGGTGTTCATCAAGGCTCAATGCCCCTGCCCAATCTTTATCCCTATGGCACAGCTGCAGACAGGCCTCAGCGGTCATCATTCCACAGAGCACTGTGGACTCATCGCCCGCACATGGATGTTTATTCCACTCTGTCCCACTCAAATAGCTACAAACCTAGCTAAGAAACATTTGCTGTGTTCCTATGGCAACCAGAGCGAAATGACATTCCATTATAATACACTGGATTAAGATGCCAAGTCAAAGTTCAAGGGCTGATAACCACGTCACCAATATTCTGTAAGGAAGTGGTTCTCAAGTATTTTCATGTCAGCCCCCACAACCCTACCTCACATAATATAGTAATATAGTATGAGCCTACTCATCCCCGTCCGAGTTACGTCCCGAGATACAGAATATAAATACGGTAATGTAAAAGCCTGAAAAAGCTGCTGTGAAGTTGCACTTCCGTGTTTGTGAAAGCCACGCCTCTGTCAAACAGTAGTAGTAATAAATGAACAGTAGTTTATCTATGGAATAGCAATTACGTTCATTTATACTATATCAGGCTGACCTCCAAATCAATAGTGGCAACGGACCCCCTCTCATCTGACACTATATTGTGCCAGAGTTCCCCATATGAGATTTTCTTTTTTTACAAGAAGTGTTATCAAATACAGTATATTAAAATGTTATAATATTAAATAGCAGATCTGCAGATACAATGACACATTGTGAGCTTGTAGATTTGGTGGCCACCGGTTAGTTTTAACCTGCCGCAGGTTAGTTGTAACTTGCCATGCATGTCTTTGTCAAGACCACGGCTTAGTTGTAACCGGCATTGCAGATCGGGAGCACGTGTTGTGGAACAAATGCCTGTTGCACAACAAAATGCAAGCTTGTAGAATATATTGTGTACTTTTGGCAAAGCGATTATTGTGTATAAGGGGAAAAAAGGAGGGAAGTACGTCTGTGCACACCCCTGACCCCAGTCAATGAAGTATATGGAGATAGTGTGGTTAAGATGTGTACGACACATAACCCTACCCACATCACACAATCTATACAGGAAGATGACTTTCCCTGTTGACTGGCTGTCTCAGCTGCTGGTGGCGAGGGAGGGGTGGTATATAGATGGAGACAGAGAGACAGAGAGAGGTTAGATAGAGGGTGAGCCAATGTTTCTAATTATATAACATCAACTTTCCAGTCAGATCCTGATAAAGCATCCTACCCCGCCCCCCTGTAGAGCTGAGTCCAACACACTGTCTGACCATAGGCCAAAACAACCAGACAGACATCCACAACACATTCCACACACTTTGCTCAGTTGTTTGGTATGCTGCTGCTGTGTGTAGCCTGCCAGCCTGTGTCCTGCTGTGTTTAATTACATGGAAAACATTGGGCAGCAATGCACTGTAAAATATACTTCTTGTCTGGCATAAACACCTAATGTTGGTGTTTGGCATTTTTATGTAGTGATTCAAGTGCCAGACTTGGTCTTGTCAAAATGTGTCAAATAACCCTTTAGAGCAGTGGTTCCCAAACTTGACAGGTCAAGACTCAAAAGACAGATTAGATGTTTGCCTGGGACCCAAACTAGTGAAAAAATATATGTGTTAAACTTAGGAAACTAAACTGTGTGATTAAAATTGTTTTGTGACCTTCAAAAGGCTCCCACTGCTTGAGAACCAGTGAAAAAAATATCTGTGATCTTCCAAGGCAACACTGCCCCCATGTGGCATCAAATTTGCAACATCCAACTCTACTAGTGAATGCCTACTCTAAAAGAACAAAGTACCGTCTATATTGAACTATGGAGTTGAAATGCCACTGGGAAAGAAACACAGAGAATCCCTGAGAGCTATGCCATGTCATTAAAAGACGTCTCCTCTGGTGTTTACAGGCAGTCCCAGGAGTTATCTCACCTCCACCATGACCGAGCGCTTCGATTGCTACTACTGCCGTGACAATCTGCACGGGAAGAAGTATGTCAAGAAGGATGACAAGCACGTGTGCACCAAATGCTTTGATAAGCTTTGCGCCAACACCTGCGCTGACTGCCGCCGCCCCATTGGCGCTGATGCCAAGGTGAACACATGGCATGTTTGAATATGTCAGGGGTGAGTAAGGGAAGGGAAGAGCGAGTGAGTTAGTAATGAAACTGCAGATTAGAATACACTGATTGATAGCTAGACAGTGCCTTTGTGAAAGAGTGATAGATTTCACAACTCTTCTCTTATGCAGTATATTCCAATTAATTCAACTGAAGCCGGGTGGCTGTTATTCTCTGACAAAGGCCTCTGCCACAGAGCAGCTCTTCTTCCATTAAGGGGCCCCGCCTCCAAAATGTGAATCACCACTCATTCACACAGAGAATAGTTGCTTAAATTACATTTAACACTTTATATTATGCAATTAGTCCTGCCCAGCTCTGTATACACTACGGCCTGACACACATCAAATCACTTTGCTACCTACCACAGTCCAGATGATGAGTAAACAACCTCCATTCGAACAGGGCATACACTCTATGACAGCTTTGAAGGGGCACATCTTCTCACCCTTTGCCACATCTTTGTGTCCAGGAACTGACTCATAAGAACCGCTACTGGCACGAGGACTGTTTCAAATGTGTAAAGTGCTACAAGCCACTGGCCAATGAGCCATTCAGCGCCCGTGACGATGGCAAGATCATGTGTGGAAAGTGTGGCTCCCGCGAGGACGGGAACAGGTGCCAGGGCTGCTACAAGGTGGTGATGCCAGGTGGGCTTGATTTTTTATTTCTCTCTGTAAATTATGTGGTCATTATAGTTAAGTCATCTATTGCAGTTCGAGACGAGTACACTTGATCCAGTGTGCAGCTGTGCATTGCAGACTGCTGTTATTTGTATTTGTCTTTCAGGAACCCAGAATGTGGAGTACAAGAACAAGATCTGGCACGAGGAGTGCTTCACCTGCTGGGAATGCAAGGAGCCCATCCGCACACAAAGTTTTGTCAACAAGGGTGACGACATATACTGTGCCCCATGCCATGACAAGAAGTTTGCTAAGAAATGCTTCCATTGCAAGCAGGTAGAAACTATGATAATGAATAATAATGTAGTTAACTGAGTGCCCCAAGGGCCTATACTTGACAGACCCCTTTCTCTCTACACTAAATGTCTTGAATGATCTGTTGAACATGAATCTGTCCCCTTCATTTTAGTCATTTCATAATTTCATGCTTAAACCAACTTTAACCTAAATGGGTACAGATGATTATGATTGAGATGGTTGTGTTCTTCTGGCCTTCCTAAGCCCATCACGTCTGGAGGGATCAGCTACCAGGACCAGCCCTGGCATACGGAATGCTTCGTCTGCAAGACCTGCAAGAAATCCCTGGCCGGAACACGCTTCACCTCCCATGAGGACAGCGTGTACTGTGTGGACTGCTACAAGACCGACGTGGCCAAGAAGTGCCACGGCTGCAAGAACCCTATCACAGGTACTTTTTCTACTTTTACGTTTGTACAAACCACTAAAAAACACAGTCCACTCAGGCATTAGAATGTGAGGGGTTTGGATTTTTCATTACTTTTTTCATGCATTTCTCACTTTATTGTTAGTTATTTGGACATGCAATACAAAACATAAATTGTGTCTTAAATGGCCGTGTGGCTCAAGTTTCATATGATCAACCAGAATAATATTAATTATGATGATATCACTCAAATCAGTGGTTTGGGGTTCAAGTAGTTCTCACCAAAAACATTTTTTTGAGATTTGGATTTGGAGGGCGTTGCCTGTACTCACCCCCTCCACGACAGCCCTGGACACGGTTGTACAGCAAATTGTCTGTTTGCATCTATTTGCATCTTTTTTTTGTTTTTAGGTAACATGCTCCTTGTGTCTGGGTACAGCCCAGTATGACAGATAGGCCTATTCTCTCCTTTGTGTGGTGATGCAGGGTTTGGCCATGGTACCAATGTGGTCAACTATGAGGGCTACTGCTGGCATGAATACTGCTTCAACTGCAAGAAGTGCTGCCTCTCCCTGGCCAACAAGCGGTTTGTCATCAACGGAGATCATATCTACTGCCCTGACTGTGCCAAGAAGGTGTGAAGATAATCATGTAAGCGGTCAAAGCAATTACAAATTGGTTGTTTCTTTGGACAATGTCACACTGATTATACTGTATACCAATGGGCAATTTGTTAATAATTTTAATTGGTTGAAATGGATTTTCTTAACTGGATAGATCCTGATTCTCACAGGCAAATCCGTTTGCTTGTGGAGCAATTTCTGAGACGAATTATTAAAAAAAAACTTCACCTATTTGTTTTTTTGATTTGTTTTTAATAGTGGTTTCTTATAGCGTAAAATGAAGTTATGCTTTCAGCAACATCTGTACTAAGCTCAACAATTTATTAATGTGTATCAAGATGACACTGCAGTCTGATTCAGTGCCATGTGTGCATGTTTTCTTTCCAGCTTTCTTTTGTGGATTTGTGATATGTAGTATTAATCATTTCTAATCCAGAATGTTTTCCTGCCTTTTAAGGCAAGGTCCTTTTCAGTGCCCTACTGGAATTGTATGAGGAGAATACTATGCTTTTTACATGCTTACTGTAGCTTATGCATACATGTTTTTCATGAAAATTATGATAGACCTAATTATGAAAATATTGGATTTGGGGTGTGAGCTATTAACACAAAATAAGTCTTTCAAGCCTTTACTAAAGCCTTTACTAAATTCACACAATGCTTTTTGGAGTGAATCGAGAGTCTGGAACTTGAACATAAAATAAATGGAAGGATATCATGGTCTGAGTTGTCCATTGTCCTTTTAGGTGTGTGAAAGAGTGAAAGTCTGATGGTGGTTAATTTCAACTCACTGAGCACTTGGTAAACTGAATATGTGGTTTAAGAGCTCCTGGGAATTGGAGGAATGGACTAAAGACCAACACTGATGGTGACCAGCAGGGACAGACAAGGGGGTTAGGACAATGTGAATGGCAAGGGGCTTACCCAGTAATGTTTCATTTGTAAATATTGCACCGTGGTACTGCTCCAGCACCACAGTGCAATATTTACAGTTTTATTAATGTATTACCTTTTTGTTTCATACATTATGTAGTACATAATACTGTATATAAAACAAAAAGGTAATAAATTATTATTATTTTTATTTTAAATAACTGTAACTTAGACATTTGGTTTTGTGGTAATTCTCCAGGTAATTACTATATAATAACTTTTTCTCACCATCTTTTGTAATGGAGCCTGTCTTACTTTCTTAGACTTTATAGTTGCCTATTACCACCCTGTTGTCACACCGTGCCACAGTAGGCAATGTAGTAAAGGGCCTTGCCTGGCCCTTTACTACTTCAGCTGGACAGTTAACCCCCTTATGATAAAATCTCATTCAATTCGAGCCTCTGTGTGAAGGTATTTGCCAGCAACTGACTGGAGATAAAGGTACACACGCACACACACACACACACACACACACACACACACACACACACACACACACACACACACACACACACACACACACACACACACACACAGACGCACACACACCTGAAAAGGGTTTCACAAGGGATTCATTCAAACATTTTAATAACTTTAAAAAAAAGCCCGCCAAACACAGGAGGGTTCCCCAGGGATGGAATTTGAGAAGGTCGGTTGTGACGCGGGGTGCCCTGCTTGGGAGCAAGTGTAGGCCTTGTGTTGGCTGATGGTGTTGGCGGGGAACCTCTCCTGCGTCACAGGGGAGGAACGTCAGCTGATGAAGGACAAGGGGGTTTCCCGTGGATGTTTCCCACTGGATGGGAGGAGACTGTAGTGTGGAGGCAGGCAAACCATTCTGCCAGAGGGTAGCTGCAAGTCAATAGCTTTAGTCGTCATTTGTGTAAGATATACAGCAGGAATACATTCTCAATGCATTGTATGGATACTAACAAACTCGGCAGGTAAGGTCACAGGTAAGGTAAGAACACAGGAGATTAACTATAATGGATTGTTTTTTCTTTTTTTTTTATTGTTGTACTCAACTTTAGATGCTAGAAATAACACTTTTGTACATGATCAGTGATCACATATTTGAGGTTTCTTTGGTCCGGATAAAAATATTCAGGGATTCACAATATCCTGTGAATCCAAACCAGTCCAGTGATTTATTCAAATTGCTTCCCCATAATGCAGGACCATGGACAGTCTTTCTGTGGAGATTTGTATCCATATTGTGCTGCTCATGGTAGGTGTCAATATCACCCTGGGTTTGAGATGTATTTACCTCACATAATGCCATTTTGCCTGACACCACGTGCAATAGTGTTTACATGAGTATGTTTGCAGGCTTGGTGTGCGCTGGCAGTGTCTGAACCCGGCTGCGATCAAACAGAGTTCTTGCACATCAATGGCACCTGTGTGGAGTGCCCTGTATGTGGGCCAGGGGAACAGCTGTCTCAGGTAAAACATAACACATAGCTGTTGCCACCAGTGCAGTACAGTATTAGATTCATTATTATTGATTGTTATTTTTTGTTTTGTGCATTTGTCTCCACCAATCTGTGCGTCTCCATGGTCATGGCTGTCCATTTTTCAACCTATCCTAGGACTGTGGTTTCGGGGACGGTGGAGAGGGGCTGTGCATTGCATGTCCTGAGGGACAGTTCAGTCCAGAGACTGGTCTGGATCCTTGCTGGCGCTGTACCCAGTGTAGACTACTAAACCGCCAGCAGAGAGCAGCATGTTCAGCTGTTAGCAATGCACTGTGTGGACCCTGCTTCCCAGGGTGAGCAGGGGCCAGTGGTTCATTGATTGGAGTACATTCTTGTTTACATGCAAATATATGCATACAGTCCATGCCATGTATGAACTCATGTCTCTCAATTCATGTTCCTGCAGGTATTATGAGCTCAGGAGCATAACAGGAGAGGTAGAGCTGGCTTGTGTGCCTTGCCACCACAACATGGCCACAGCTAGAAAAGAGTGCCTGCCTTTAAAAAATCAAGCTTCTAAAACTGGTGAGAATCCCATGAACAAACCAAAGCCTGCTGCAGAACCACAATACAATGTGGTCCTTTATTGTTTGGGAACATGTCCAATAATTTCAAACATGTTATTTGTGTTCTCTCTCAGAGATTGCAGTAACCATGTCCAGAAGAGATTTGAAAGACTTTAAAGAGGAGAGTGAGTAACCACAAAGAATTTTCAAAGTTAACATGTTTGTACTCCCTACTACCTTTTGTGCAGAGTGGTATTGAATTTTTTATTTGTTTGTGTTTGATCAAGGGACAAAGACTATTTCTGTTTCAATGGTTCTCGTTGGATCTGCCACAGCATGCTCCACCTTCCTCCTAATTCTGTTGCTCTGGGCTTTCCTACTTGCCTTTGAAAAATTCAGTAAGTTCAAATATGAACTCACAAAGTTGTTTGTGTCTCCCAAGTTGGCAAGTAAATGTATTTGATAGATTTTGTTTAACTTACTGTCAGAGCAAGTGGTTAAGAACGTGTTAGATGAAAGACACAAATTCAAAAGCTTTGTTTCCATAGTGGTCCAACTTTAACAACTTTAACCCTAGAATCCCTATTTTGGGCTGATCATTTTGTGAACATTTTGCACGAACTTGTAGAACAGCTATCTGTTTTCTGCAAAGGTAAAGGGTTTTAATGACTCTATCTGTGCATTCAGAACAGGTGCCTGAGTACTGGCCTGAACCTGAAGGGCTGTTCTCCAGGGCAGAGCCAGAGCCAGACTCCAGGGCAGAGACAGCAGTGAAATGGCCGGAGGCCCCTTCACTAACCTTCACTCCAGCTGAAGATCCTCCCAGGTTGTGGAACAGGTCAGAACCATCATCTGACCATTTCATTCACTTACATATTTTCTCTTATCATCTTCATACCACACACATGACAATGTAATACTATCTACCCAGAGGCCACGAGAATGAGGTCCAGCCTGCCTCTATTGTCATCAACTTCACCACCAACATCAAGCCCTCTGGTCAGAATGCTGAGGACAGTCTCAGGGAAGGACAAGAAGGAAGCCCCTACGCTATGGGGGAGGTACATCCAGTCATATTCATTATAAGAATAATGCAATTAATGACATCTATTCAACATTATTAATTTTGATGGTTCAAACATGAATCGGTATCTCGTAGTCGTAGAGTGGTATAATATTGTATAATATAATGTTGTACGATATAATACCAGGGTATAGAATACAAGTAGAATAACTTGGTTTTCTTTCCTAACTGGTTTTCTTTCCATTGTCAACAGATGGAACAAAAACTACACAAAATATGGGAGGTGGCTCAAGGTATGTTTTTCCTTTAAGCCAAATGCTCTATGTCGTACGATAGTGTCATGCCAATCTACAAGCTCACATCTCTTCACATTGTGATGGGTTGTGAGCCTATAGATCATATATTTATGCTATCTATCACCATGTCCTGTCTGTCTATGGTTGTATACACGTGTAACTTGAGAACCATTAGCCCCACGAAATCCAAAGTCAACACTGGCATTCTATACCCCCACTAGAAGTGTAGTGCCCGGTGTCAAGTGGGTCAGACCCACGGTTCTCCAGAACCACTACAAATGGCTTCTGCCCAGAATCTGGACAAGGCCCTTGACCATAGTCCATATGAAGCTGGCCTGTTCTGACATCACACATCACATCACTCCACATTTGGGCTCAGGTGACACAGAACTCTATAAGCTGGCCTGTTCTGATACCACAATACTCTGTATTTGCTATTTGGGCATGCCTGATACAAAACATATGTAGAAATAACAGACACAGATGTGGAACAGGTACTCTGCATTTATGGTTGTCTAGTTCCAGTAAAAGCCTCATTTGGCACGCTTAACAAAGAACTCCATACAGTTTGGGCATAAAAGGGAAACATACATAATAACTGTGTGGGGCATGCACTTGGCATGTGTTCACATGACCACTTCCAATGATACCCAACCTTGCCCTTTATTATTAGTCAATTGATTACACCTGATCATGCCCCTATGGGCACTATTCTTGTTGAAACGTGTATGCACTGCAGTATACTGTAGCCTATACAGCATACTGTTTATTACCGGTATACTGTTTTGGCGAACACACAAGTGATATCTTATCTACCTGACTCTTCTATTTTGTCTTGTGCCACAGGTCAGGGAATCGATATGTTGGACTATGACACCGTCCAGGATCTGTCTTTACTGCTTGCCTCCACCAGCACTCTTAGGAGACTGGGACGTTCCTTGGGTGTGTCCCCCCAGGTCCTTGTTCATCTCCATGGTTTCCAGGACCTCTTCCAGTATCTGCGGACCTCCACTTATATGCTTCTGCCCCAATTGGCCCAAGCTGCTGCGCTGTTGCCCAGCCCTGAAGTTGTTGCAAGGATACATCAAGCTGTGGTTAACAAGTGAAAAGATGGAACACCACTGGGGTGTGTTGCCGGGACTTGAACCATAGTCTGTGCGTCAGCTTTTGGATGATGCCACTGACTCTGACTGTACTGTGTATACAATGTACATTATGGGTAGCTGGATTGCCCACTTCATCTACGTTGTAATACTTGTTTTTTTACAGAAAATAATGCGACCAAAAGGAACTGATTTAATATGTTGGAAGCATTCAATGAACACAGACAAGTTATAAAGACATTAGGTTTGTTGATGTGTTTTTTGTACATAGTTATTTTCCTATGTGAGGATTTTGTCTACTACACAATACTTAAAAAGCATAATTTTATTTAGAATAATAGAAATGTCAGATAATGAAACATCGGCCTATTGTGTGTTATTGTACAGTATATATCTTCACATGTGCCAAGCCTGCCATTATGTGTAATGTGAGTGTTAAATAACATACTGCTTTGTATTATTCAGAGCAGTGCAACTGTACCCTACGTGTGGTGTTTCTTCCTGTTTACCATGTAAAATAGATGAGAGTCCCTCTGGCTAAGGCATGTGAGGCAGGCTTACACAGAGGATGTAGTGTTCACAGAAAGAAAGAGAACACAGACAGAGACCCTGGGAAAGTATGTTTCCTCACTGGAAAGTGTTCACTGACTAATTCAGTTTTTCTATCCTTCCTCTGACACTTCAAGCAATAAGGTGAGCTCTCAAATTCTTTCCTTAGTGATCCTCCACATTGCTTAGGCCTTATACTGTTGTAGATTATGCAACAGGAAGGTAGAGCATTCAAACCCCGTAGGCCTACAAATACTGTTCATATCACTGAATGCTTCCCAGAAGGTTGTAGTTAGCCTATGCTATTCTGCACCTTTCTATGGAAATGTTCTGAATGTTTTATCAAATGGGAAATTACTGTGATTTCACCTGGTTTATGCTCAGATAAGCCGTTTGTGCCATTTAGCCTTAAAGTGACAAGATTGCAAACTTAAATCTGCAAACTGCAGATTGAAGTTTGCAGTTGTATAAAATTAATATTAATATAGCCTATTATTTATGCATGATATGACTATGACTATTAGGCACTAGGCGAATGTGCTGTTGTAAAAAGCCTATGTGGACGGTAGGTGTCACTTTTGGTTAACTACTGTCTATAGGCCTACTCTATATCTTACATCCCATGGTCGGGCGGACGGAAGCATTACAGTTGGCCAAATATATTATTGTGACTTTAGTAGTCGTAGATATAATTCTGGTTGAATTAAACATGTTCTAAACCAGCAACCCCACCTGGAACTTGAATCGGTTTCTAGGGGCAAGCCTTTTGGTATTTAAATTATTTGAGGGCATGGAGAAGCCAAGTGCTAGGGCCAAACAGCAGAGCAGAGCCGTCCCATAAACAAAATAAAAGTAATAATTTGATTTGAATGGATTTCATTTTTAATGGCATGCTGCATGAATGAATGAAGTTTGATTGATTTAGAGAATTGGTCAAACAGAAAGAAGTATTGCCCTCATAATGCAGAAAGTGAATATCTTCCCCTTCAAAGATTAAAACGGTGTCACGTCATCACTGAGTAAATTAATGCTATCGACTGTCAATCGGTTGTCTGACAACCAAGTAGCCAATCACAGACTAGTACATTCACCCATATGCGCTATGGGATGTTATGGATCCCACCTCAGTTCTCGGACAGCCCAGCTGTGATTGGCCAGTAGTAGCTGTGATTGGCAGTTCTCGTGTTTGAAACTATTCCTAAATCTAAAACCCTAACGTAACCATAAACATAACATCCGTAAAGTAAAAGTATATCTAAAGTTAACTCTAACCCCCGTCAAAATGCCCCGTACAAAATGCCTGGCCGCCCGGGAGCCAATCAGTGACATGTTAATATAGGCGGGTCTTGGGTCTAACCCAGGGCCTTATTGTATAGACAGAGTTACGACATCTCTGTTTACTTCCATGGAAAGGTCTAATGGCGGCTGCTCCACGTAGACTTCTATTGAGCATAGGGACCATAGATATATTATAGGCGCTCAATATAATACCTCTATGATAGGGACAGCCATATGTGACAAATCCTAGACCGGAAGCGGACAGAAAGTCGCACTGGACTCAAGCAACATCCCAGCTTTAATGATCTTAAATAGCTTTATTTTATCATTTTGTACTAATAGTGCAACAAATACCGTACAGAGACTTTAGTCGTTAATGTACAATCCTTTACATGATGCACACATGCCTAAAATATTTTTTATTTGCGCCGCCCTCGTTGAAAACATTGTATTTCCAACTCTGGTTTATCACAGCTCAAAGCTTCGTGAACAGCGCTCGAGCGCCGTTTTTCCTGCGCCTTCAATGTCGCTACTCTTCAATTAGATGGCTCTGTAAACCTAGAACGTTAGTGGGATTCATAATCGCGCCGTCGTTCTACCCGGCGAGCCAAGTGTTGCGCGCCTCTGCTTTAGGAAAAAAAAGAAAAGAAAATAGAGAACGCAAACTTCGCAGAAATGGCGGAGGGTTCATCATCTCTCAGAGGCTTACGAGCCCAAATGGGTAAGAAATTCAATTATTTTGTGCAACCGTAGGCAACGTAGTCCTCAGTCTGGACTACTTTGAAGGGACGCCGGCGCCGCTTTATATTTGAAGTGAGTTTGGACGGGTTAGCTTCCGTGGCTAGCTGAACTGGCCGGTGTTGTTTCCCGGCCGGTTATCTATCTGCTGACAACAATGGACAGAGACAGGGTGGAAGTCCTCGTTCTAGTTAGTGACATCAATGTAACAGTCAGATAGGCTACAGTACAGATAGCATTAATGTTTATTGAGCACACAGCTTAAAGAAAAGTAACACTGATTAGTCTATTGCAGTGGTTTTCAACCTTTTTTGATACCATGGCCCACTATTTATTCAGAATTTGAGCCACGGACCACCATTTGAGGACATTTTACCCCCATAGACTCTAAAACTAAAACTTTTTGAAACAACATACAGATCAAAATTGCCATTAATTATTCTTTAGTTGTGTAGACTTCGGCTAATGTAGATGATGAATATTTTAACTCGAGAGTGTAAACATGAAACCTAATGGCCCCGCAAGGGTTCATTTGGTTTCATATTTACCTTGTTATCCAACTTTCCATCATTTAGCCTGGGACCACCTGGAACCATCTCAAGGACCACTAGTGGTCCCCGGACCACTGGTTTAAAACCGCTGATCTATTGATATTATAAGAATATGTAACATTTGTTAATTCTAAACAGTTAATAAGTACACACTGCAAATCGCCCTGCTGTCTTTTCAACGTAGACGCATTTAATTTAGTTTCATTGTTGCATTTCAGTTTGTTTGTTGCAGTCGTCATCAGTCTACTAGAATAACAGCCCGATTAATTATTTAACTGTACTATGTCATAGTATTCTACTCGGGGCTCTCTTCTAGTTTGTCTTCTTCTTATTCCCAATCCCACACAGTCATTAACCCACAATGAAGCACATTTGTTGACATATGGCATATCCCAGTCCCATCCAGACAGGGCAGCCATATTACAATGTCTGACCTGATTTTTTAGATAAAGCTGCACTACAGGTCCAGATGAGAAAGAGATGATTTAAGGATAAGGCGACAAGGACTTTTGTTGGGTGCAATGATAAGATTTGTTGTTTGCCCCCCTGTCGGAGACTATCATCTGGTACCTTTCAATTCACTATAATGGTTTCCAAAATAAAGCTTTTTCTTGTGTATTTAAGTGCACATGCAGAATTTCTTTGAACGCTTCTCATATATTCCTCAAATATGGCCTCTTCCTCAGTGGAAGCCAAAGGCACAGATGTTTACTGTGTCTCTGCATCAGAGAATATCTGAATGCCTAGTTTGTTTTGACTCAAGGTGCAGTTTAGGAATAGGGTGAATATTTGTCATGTTCGTGTGCAAGGGAGGATTATTGCATACCCGTTCTCGGTGTAGGACTAATTGTTTTTGTTCTGTTTAAAACTTCCCCATAATGTAAAAAAAAGTAGGCCTATTCTTCATTCTGTTTCCCCCTGCTACTTTCCCATTCACTATTTGACTCTGGAAACAGTATTCCACCCACTATTCGTGGCTTTGTGAAAATATCCAGCCAGTTTTAAAAGAAGCACTGTGAATGTGAACTGGCTTCCTGTGTAGTTATCGAGGAGAGCGTGGTGTTGGCAGTTTTGAACAGTTCAACTCCAAACCACTCAGTCTCTCAGGCTGCAAACAGGCTGAAAAGAATAATAGAATAATTCCTCATTATGCCTGCAATCTAACCTAGTCCAACCTTAAACAGTTCCTATGGTCATCACAAAAATGTGAACAAGGAGCAAATGCACCCTGTTATTATGAAGGAAGTTCATCAGACGCCTGGGAGTCACAACTGCAAGGCTAGCCTTCGTCCTGGCTCAGCCTCCACTGCTGCAGAATCAAAAGCATGACAAATATTTCTGAGCTGGTCGGAGTTAACCAAAGGAGGAAACGGACCAGCCTCGATTTCTTGCTATAGTCTCTCAACTCATGCAGGACTGAAATGCCCCACCCACCCACCCCTGCTTTCATTTAACCCTGAACTTAACCTTGCTTACTGAGTTGAGCAGCATGTTGCCATGGCTTTGGCTGCCCCCCTCTCAGACAAACGCACATCATGTGCTGAGGAAAGTGCGTTCATGCAAACAATGATGATTTGAATACTGAATCTATTTGTTTTTTTGTATGAACTGCATTGCAGTCTGAAAAAGTCACCCCAGAAGCAATACTACTGCATGGTTCCTATTTGAATTCATCAGATTAAAATCAGGAAAGCCGTTAATCTTTATTTTTTTATTTTGCATTGGCTATTCAAAAATACCAGGTATAATTAGATCAGCACTCGCTAGAGTGGGCCATGGCCTACTTGTGCATGAGCAGAACGAGCGAACTGAGAGCAAGCAGCTCTGACACCTCCAGAACATAATACTCTCGACAATACTTACAGTATAAAGATCTCTTAATTACGTTGCCATTACGTCCACACACAACCAGCCAATCGGTGTACTTTGAGAGACGACCGATGACTGCAAATCGATCACTTAACTTGCACCCGCTCCGCTCACGCAACAAAGCGCATCACTGCGAGCTTGTACATCTGCATTTTTCATGTGAGAACTACTGATTTAGAACTTAGGCACTTGTAGAATTCTTCTCGGGTCTTAATGACTTATACTGTATTTATACCATATCCTGATACTTGTTCCACTTCTCCCCAACCATGGGCTCCACTGGTTGAGGGCTGTGCTGATGGTGTCCCACTCAGACAACCCCCGTGGGAATAACTTTAGGGATGGGGACATGTCTGTCATTATCTACTAGTTCCGAAAATAGCCCAGGCTTACCTTTGCGTGCCATGAACCTGTCCGAAGTAATCCCATGGAAGATTTGCTGTGTGTGCTTGTATCAGTGCAACGTTCTTCTCTGTGAACTTAAGGCTTGTATTCTTCAGCAGTGTGTGTACTGTATAGTGAAACGCTTTTTCTACTTGAGGCCTGCCGTCTTTGTCATGCTTCCAGGCACAGATTGCTGCAGCTGGTCTCCCAGACAGGAGGCAACTGACTCGTCTACTACATGTATATTCTCCACACTGTCTACGACTACACTTTCTCCAGCCTGCTATGAGTACTTTACTCAATGTGAAAAACAATCTAGCTTCATACACCAGTCTCAGACATCAATGACGGTTGTGTGTTGTGTATATCAGGCGATTTGTATGTAACTTGGTTTTTAATTGTTAAAGCATATTCTCTTGCCTATTTCACATTGATGCTTGACGGCTGCTGCTATTTACTGGACATGAACAACAACTGGTCATGTTAGTTTTCTTTTTTTGTAGACCTGCTGTGTGTTGTGTGAGCTAATACTGGCTAGCCTGTTTCCTGTTTATGGCCCCTCGGTACAGCCTCTAAAGTGGGTCCATCAGGACTCCCACCCCCTGGTTCAACTACCTCCATAGTAACTAAACAGGCTGGAGGATGGAGTCCTGTTTATACAATCAATGTACATGGAAAAAGTCAGACATGTGATTCTAACTTAGCCTTTCTCTCATTTGATGCCATTCTTGTATTAAAGAATGCCATAAAATATTATTATATTCCTTTTTGCAATCTGTGGTGCTCCCTTGTGTGTTTTTATATCCCCGCAAGTAACCAAGTTTGGAGAATCAGACTTTAATTCATATCCAAAGGAAATTGCTCCCAGAAACAGCTTGTTTGATTTTGGCCTCAAAATAATGTTATCAATGCACCCTGCTTTGTTTAATTCCTCATATTATTCAGTCTTCACTTCCAAATTTGCATTTCCATATTGTTTACAATGTCCAACATTGTTGATTTTCCAAGCTTGCATGGAATGGAAACTATGTTTCATCTAGCATCAGTATTATAATGACTCAAATATTAAATAATCTGCATATCAGTGCCCCCAGCACCTCATGACATTGTGGTACTGCAGCTAAAATGTCTGGAAAGACTGGTTATATCAGCGTGATGATTGATTGCTCAAACCATTAGAAATAAGCTTGAGGGACCTACAGTTTGATATTAAAGTGACAGTGAGTGTTAAAAGTAACAGTGAGTATTAAAAAAACAATTTTAGGAAAGTATCTTAAGTGCTTTAAATGAAGAATTAAACCTTGGTTATGCTGATGACACAAAAATGGACACTTAGTGTATTAACCTTATACCAAAGATTGATTTAATCAAATTAGTCATATAATCTTCCATTCTGTTTCTTTAGCCAGTATTGCAAATTTGTGAATGAATGTCTCCATGGATGCTGTGTCAGTGTACTGGAGCCAGGCGTCCAGTACACTGACACAGCATCCATGAGGACACCTGGCCCTCAAGAGGAAAACAAATCACTCCCTGTCGCTTGCAAAGGGACAAAATCAACACATGAATCGTGAATGATAATGGCCCGTATTCTAAACGGGGTCTTGCGTAAGGGACACCGTGTAGCACATGCGTAGTGGTGAAGAACAAAGACCTCCCGAGCAAGGATCTGCCGTGACGCAAAGACTACCTCTAGGCCCGGGCCTGCTAAATTTGGATTAGAGGCCTATACAGGCCGAAAAGCCTGCATGAGGCCTACAGGCTTTGGGGCCTTCGCCCTGCATGACTTTATACATTTTTTTTTTTTTTAAAAAGGTATAAACTACACAGTAAAATATATAGCATTGCAATTATGCTTATAATTATAGATAGGACTTGAAGGTATAATGTGGATGTTCTGACAGCCATTTGACTGTTATTTGCAAGTGAATTAATTAGGTTGATTTGTTATTTCATTTGTTTACATTTGTTTTCATTTGCTACTGTAGCCTAATCTGATTGTTATCCAACATCAAATAAAATTACTTTGCTGTTGTTCATATGCATATGCAATGTTATACAGTTTATAGATCCATAGGCAGCAGTTGCCATGTGTAAAATACATTTGGGTTTGCAATTAAAAAATAGCGGGCGGCGCCGCTTTTAGTAACAAGGAAAAAACGTATCGTCCAATCCCTTCATCCAATCCCTTCAAATGAATCCGGATCAGTATGCAACACTATGCAATGTTTTGTCTTTGCATCAATATCAAACTCTTCCTCTTCATGGCGTTCAGTGAGAAACCAACGAATAATTTGAGAGGTGGAATTGCATGTTCAGAACAGCCGCCTGTTTATCCCAACACACAACAGCACTAGTAGTCACATTATCAAAATAAAGATTTCATTCTACCATAGTATAGCCTACTCAGCCTACAACAATTGAATTCAAAGTGGTGATTCTGTCATCGCTTGAGATTGCAAACCTCCCGTGTACAGTCAGGATTGTTACATACTAGGCCTGTCCCCGACTAAGGATTTCTATAGTTGAAATTAATATGAATAAATGTGCCGTTAGTTGCCCCCCGCGGGCAAAAAATAGGCCTATAGCCTTTAAGCCTTTAAGTTTTCTTTTTTTTTTTTTTTACTGAACAACAAAGCACAAAATACTTCGAATCTACACAATTAAAAAATGTAAACGAATTGTTATTTTTTAACAATAAAAGACAAAAAACACTTATTTAAAAACTGAACAACAAAACACGACTTTGTTTCTTTCGTTGAATAAAACAAACATGTGCCTTAACACAAGAAAAATCTTGATCGAAATATTAATTTAGAAGCAAATATACCTAGAACGACGGGGCATTCGCGGTCAGTTCGCCGTCCTCACGCTAATCCTCACAGAAGGATTTTCACAATGGGATATTTGCATTTCATTTGCGATGAAAACTTCTAGGCGAAGGAATTCACGCTGCATCGCTTGTCGATGCCCGTGTTACCGCACGGCCATGCCGCTGGCTCTGCAGTGGCGGAGTTTCTGGTCAAATCCAGGGCCGGATATACATGGGACAGGGGAGGGCAGTGCACATCCAAACGTGCGTCTTTCTCCTCAAATCAAAGGTTACCGGGATCAAATCTCTTCCCTTATGACGTTTCTGACATATCTCATCGAATGAGGATAATTCCGGTTCCTTGGCGTGAAAAACCTTGGAGTTGCCCCACCTGGCAATCTTCCAGCCCCCCCTTGCCAGGCTCGATGAGTCCGGGTCTGTTTTTTTCCCTTCTCCCCCTTCTTCCCAAAAAATGCGTCTCTTTTTTTTCCTCTCTTTTACACTGGGGCGCAGACGAATGTTATAGGCCTGTGCAAAAAAGAAGAACGGCTTTTTCTGTCTTTTTAATGGGTTAACACGGGCAGAAAACTGACTATAGCAATTAGCCTACGTTTATTAATCATACCTGTGCTTTATTAAGAACATAGCAGAGGAGCGCTGGTCGGTGAGAAAAGAAAGATTTATAACGGGCGACAAATGGATGTAAATACTCCTCGGGATGAGTGGATCTTTTAGATCCCACCTCTGTCAATCTCCCGGACCAGTGTTTTCTTGAGGGTTGTAATGACAGTATTATCGTACGCGCCGGACAGCGATGCATTCATAGCTGCGATAAGCGCTCCGTATGGGTTATCATTGGCGTGTTCTCCACTGGGCTTTTGTGAGATCAAGTGGTCCTTGAGAGTGTTCCAGGTGGTCTCCAGGCTAAATGATGGAGATGTGAGTTCTTGCCGACTTTTTTGCAATTTACTTCATAACATTTCACAGACTTGGGATAAATGTTCGCTACATAAAGCAAAAAAAGAAACGTGGAACATTTCTTTTCAACATAACATATTTGGTTTCACGTTTCTGCTCTCAAGAGTTAAAATATTTATATCATCTGAATTAGCGCCACCCAATTGAGAACGTAGGAGTTTAATGTTCATTTGCGAGAATCCATGCAGCCTGGAAATGTGGACAGAAACAAAAAAAGATTTGGGGTCTGTGGGGTGAAAATGTCCTCAAATGGTGGTCCTTGGCTCAAATGCTGGTTAAATAGTAGGCCCTGACAAGGTTAAAACCACTGTCGTCGTAGCTTAATAAATTATTTTAGTTTAATCTTGACACGACTACTCACTTGTGTGTCCCGCTGCAGACCAGTCCAAATGTAAATAGCCTACTCTTACGAGCTTACAATGCGACGCAATTGCACTGTGAGCTGGTGAATCTGCTATAATTCTGTCTGTGCCCATAATTAACCGAATTTATAATTATACATAAAAAAACATTAAACGAATTTCCCTAAAAGGACTGTCAGGGGGATATTCAAATGAAGAATAATAGTGAAAATCGTGGATGATATTGAGTAAAGTTAATTTAATTAAACATTGTCCACATTTAAATGAAATGATTAAACCCACCGCTTATATTTAATACAGCCACATGTGGACAGGTGTGTGTGTGTGTGTGTGTGTGTGTGTGTGTGTGTGTGTGTGTGTGTGTGTGTGTGTGTGTGTGTGTGTGTGTGTGTGTGTGTGTGTGTGTGTGTAGATGTATTTATGAGGAATGGATTGTGTCTACATTTATTCATATGAAGGCCTTATACAATGTTGGTGGTCTATCTATTTTGGCCGCAAATGTTCGGGAAACGGCGCCTCCGCTGTTATTCCTCAGGTATTCCCAGAATGCATTGAGACACTTGGCAAGAGCAAACTATCTTGAGAGACTATATGCTGTGTGAGCCACGGCGTTTCCCAAAAAAGGACATGGTTTGGGATTCGCTGCACAAGGAGCCAATGAACAATTAGACAGGCTTCATTTGCGGCCTATGGACATATGTGCGCATGTGCTACACGTTTGTCGTACGCACGACTGCTTATAGAATTGCACCCATTGTGTTTGTGAAGAGTGCACTCACTCTATAATTTATATTCACCTTTTGTCTTTCATGACACAGAGAGAGGCGACTGAATTCCTGGCTTGTTATACTGGTCTTTGTAATTACTGGAGTTGATGACTAGGTGCATGTGTTTTAAAGTCACACTTTCCTGTCATTCATTCAGGCAGCTCATAAAGCTTGTGAATTTTTGGTGCAAGAGAGTGCAGTAAACTAGACATGCATCAGGTGTTGTGGGCCTGCAGCTGAGAGTGTTTTTTTTGCTTTTGCAGTGTACTGTTTTTAACTACTCTGCATTTTACTCACCAATTTGCTTTCCTGTGTACAGGTAGTCATGTCTCAGTTCCTTTTTGTCCCCAAAATTATTTCACTAGATGCAATAGTCGATCTACAAGCTTATAAATCTATTTTTTACCTAATGGGGCTGCATAGGATCCCGTGCTCCCCCAGAGTTAATGTCAATGTGTCCCTGAGCAAGACACGTGACATAACGCCAAATTGCTCCTGATGTGCTGGATGTGCCTTGCATCGTTCCCATCACCATGAGTGTATGAATGTGTGTGTGAATGGGTGAATGTGATGTGATGCGTAATCTAAGTAAAGCGCCTTGGAAAAAGGTGCTATATAAAAGGTTTAGAGTCAAATCAAAATACTCCCCAAACCCTACTGGCACTGCCAATACAATGTATTGGTTCACAGTAGTACTCGTAATATTAAATTTACTATGGTCTGTATATATACCGTAGATTTAAAATGCAAAGATGCATGATTGATTCCAGTTACCTGCTTACACATCCATCTCACTCACCCTGCATGCATGTATGCTGCTGGGTTGCTCTTGATTGAGAAACCCTTATCATCAGCTAATCTTTGTCGCTTAGTAACTGTTGCGATGTGACAGAGAGCTTGGCGTCAATTTACTTTCTAGAAAGATGTGGGTTTGTTTAAACCCACATTCTGTTCTGACCCCTGTAAAACACTGTTCTGCCTAACAGACCTACAATAAGGGACAGTCACCATACTGTGAATTGTCTCTTTTACCTCAAGAAAGCACATTGATATTTATGATACTTGATTTTATATACTGCTCATAACAACCTTGATACCAAGGAGTGATCATCAGCAGTTTTGAACTTTTGATCAGTGACTACTAGTAGTGAGTTGTTAAGAGAGCATTTGGGGTTTAAATCACCCAAAACAAAGGTCATCCACTCTGTTGTATTGTGTTATCAAACCACCAGTTGACCCAGTAAGTTACTGCGCCTCCTAGCAGTGGGGTTAGAAAGAATGGATTCTACTGAGTGGAGCGTGAGAGCAAAAGTAAATTGACCTACTACTACACTTCCTCTGGGGGATTAGCTCAGATTGTGACCCACTGTAATCCTCTCTGACCGATGAGCACTCTCATGTCTCTCTGCAGAATGCTTGTAGATAATGGTCTTGTTTTCATTTTGTTGTTTGGGGGGGTGGGGTGGGGTACGTGGCAGCTCGGCAGTCGGCTCCATCGCATTCTCATTTTACTATCCGTGCTGAATCCGTCCCTGATCTGTTAAAGGACATTTTACATTTAACCATGGTGCTTTTCGTGCGTGCGTGCGTGCGTGTGTCTGTGTAAATGAGTCTCACTTCAATTTTATGGCAAGAAAATAAATTGTGCATCCCGTATGTTGAGCTACAAACAATGGTGTGCAGGAACCACATGGGTTCTTGTTTCTTAGATTGATGTGTGGCTAACACAGCCTGTCCTCTCTTGGGTTCTCCCCCACTCAACACACAATGCTATGCCTAGCGTTGTCCTCCACTTGCACTCCACTGTCCTCCACTTGAGTGTAAGAGCAAAGTATAGTTTGACAGCTTGAACAAAGTCAGGGTCACCTCATGTAATTGCGATCCCATTGACACCACCAGATAGTGAAGTAGAAGTGCAGGTCAACATCTTATATTATGCTGTTCCCCTGTATGCTCGCCCATCTGCAAGGCTTGTAAAGAAGGAAAGGACGTCACTTTCTTGGTCTTTGTCGTACAAGGAGGCAAACTAAAGCCGAATGTTCAATGGAATGCATTTGACGGTATTGTGTAATGTAGAATAATTGTAAAATAATCGCCAGACTGTCAATAATTGAGAACCCCAAATCTTGTGATGACATACCATACAGTACTTAGTTCACACCCAGAAACATACTCATGCATTTTAGATGCCTCCATAAAATGTATTAAAATAAAATGTGCACAAAAAAGCAAGAAATTGAACAGAGGAATTGAACAGATTTTTTCTGAATTCTATGACAAAGGTTGATGTTTGTACTTCATAGCATAAGATTGTAGTTGTTCATTCACTGTCTGCAATGCATTCCATTCAACTAACAATGCCAGTTTGCTTCCAAAGACGTCAGTTGCGCATGCCATGGCATAGAATATGCCCCTTTCTTCTTGACATAGCCGTGTTTGCAATGAGGAAGTAAGAGGTGGCATTGTGACATTCTCTTTACAGACTGTCAAAACGGGATATGTGTGACAGTGCTTTCTCAGTGAGAAGTAGAACCTGTAGTATTTGGATAATTCTTCTGGCTTAAGAGGTTATAGTTTGTTTCCTACAGTTAGGAAACATTCTCTGATTATAGCGGACCACTGGCCCGCTTGCAGATCAGGTGTCACCAATCGCGGGCACATATCACATGACCACAAATGATGCCTCTCTCAGCACTATCTCAAGGGCAAACACATTTTTAGTGCAAAGAGACGTAATAAAGCTGTAATTAGATCCCGATCACGTACTCTCCAATTCCTTCCAACCTTCCTTCCTTCAAACCTTCCTTCCTGCCTTCGTTCGTTTGTTTCTTCCTTCCTTCCATATGCATTTTTCTTCTTTGGTCCAGTCTGATTTCTCTGAACAATCATTAGCACATGGCCTTATCAAATCAATAGATTTCAGTCTATTATCTGTTTTATTGTTATTACCTATCGTTTTGAGTATATTAAAGTGACATGTCACATTACTTGTGTTACTTCCATGGTGTGGGCAGTGCCTTCAGTGAGTTGTCTTGTCTGCTTATTGCAAACTGCAAGAGGTGGGCATAACAGTCAGACTGCGCTTATGTGATGTCACAAGACTACAGTAGCTGGTGTACAAGGATACAGGGGCCCAATGCAAGAAATTATCACGGGAGGCAACGTGTTGTTGTTGTTATAGTCTTTTGTGTCAGGCTGCCATGGCTGTCTTCTCTCTCATCTACTTCTACGTTCAGCACATTGTTGTGCCATGGTTTGGGCCACACATCTCCCCCAGCCTGTCACATGGAGCAATAGCCTTGATTCCAATTTGAATCGCTGCTGAGTAGCAAGTGAATTGTCACTTGCTACTCAGTGTGGACAGAGGTTGCTTGGCGCGCATTTCAAAATGCCACCTGTTATGTAGCTACCTTGTTACTGATACATCATCAGCCATTGCCACTTTGTTATGCTTCTCACTGTTGGAAAAAAATAGCCATGTTCGAGACATAAGAGTAACCCATGGCAAAAAACTAAACGATCAGTAGCACAAAAAGATGGCTGTGTGGGGTAGGTTCTGTGAGTGAGGGGAGTTTGGAGGATGTCGATACAGATTTTTTTTCCCCACAGTTCCTCACCACAGACCAATCAGAAGCCACGGTTCCATTTCAAAATTCACACGTCCCTCTTGCTCCATGAATGATAATGGGAGGCTTTCCAGACTGATTTTTCAAATCTGCGGAACACAGCGAATCAGGCCATCAACCCATGTTAACAGAGCAGTATATGGCTAGCCACAGACAGGGCCAGTTCTGGGAGTGGTGGCGTGTGTGCTTGTGTGTATGTGTGAGTGGGCGGGGTTAATGCCAGTTGGCTGGCTGAATAGCTAGATTGTTCTGTAGCCTCAAATCCGCTGGATCTCTCCAAAACTTGCATTCCTGGTGTTTGACAAAACAAATCGGTTTTCAAAATGCATTGAGCTGTCTGTTTTCCAAAAGCATTTCTGCATCATTAATAACTTAAACTGACAGACATTCTCGTGTGTGGGTGTGGGTGTGGGTGTGTGTGTGTCATCTCTACAGCTGCAGCTGCGCAGGCCCAAGCAGAGGAGCGTCGCAGCCTTTTGGGAAACAGTCCAGGACCTACAGCAAATACAACCAATAAACCTCAGGGGCCGCGGCCAGGTAACACACATGCAACACATTCAGTCGCATCTCACAGGCCGCCTCCTCCACCACTCTACTGTTCTGCGTGCCTTCATTTAAGTCTTCCCTTGCTGTGCACTTGAAACAACACCTGCCTACGGTTAGCATAATCGAGGTTCGTCTGTCAAAAAATGACAAGGTCGGCATATTTGTACCATTTAAAACATAATGGTCTGTGTATCGTCCCAGCGCCTTGGCAGTGTTTGTCACTCTACGCTACACTCACTCATCTTCTCATTACTCTACCGGCACCGCAAATCCCATTAATATCTTTGTCACGTGCACACATCTGCACAATGTGTCGGTCAGATGTCTTCTGCACGTTTGCATGACACAGTGCAGTCTTGTAATCCACCCAGTCCATGAGTACATTTGGGTGCAGATTATGACGACGGCAGTCAGGGTAAACGTGGCTGCCTTCATTGTGCGTGTGTGTGTTTGCAGTCATCGACGGCGCCGCACTTAGGATAGACGACCGCCTGCGAGTGGCTAAGGAAAGGCGGGAAGAGGCAGACAAACAACAAGGTGAGAGAATTGTTTCAGTAACTCAGATATTCAGATTAAGAAAAACTCTTGGCGAAATGAAATTCGAATGCATCTAATTGACCACATTCACACTGAATGTGTCCTGGCAAACATGAGAAATGTTTTTTTTACTCCTATGTACCTGTAAACAAGATGTAACAATAAAGCACAACCTTGATAATTACTTTTCTATTAAGGCACCCCATGGTGCCTTGAATTCACAAAAACTGAGAAAATACTACAATAGAAAATGTAGTCATTTTCTCATCTTACGAAACTATAACTTTACAGTCTCGTACTGCCCAAGAGTCCGTACTTCTAAAACATGTGCATTTGTACAAAGTATTCCTTCAAAGTTTCATAAGGTTATGCCAGAATTCTAAACATGTGCACTACTGTAGGTATGACAGGCAAGAATGACTTGCTGATTTAGTTTTACTATAAGTGGCTGTATTCTTCCTCTGATTTCCCAGTGAGAAAGTGAACACATCTAAGGAAACAAGGATGATGATGTGGCTTCTAATCTTCCCCATTACAGCCAACATCCTCAGGGAAATGCCCCCATTAAAGCCCCCCCTTTGTTTTTGTTTTTCTTATGGGTCCTTCTTATTCCCAAAGACTCACATCAATTATAGTGCAATGAATGAGCATGCGATTTGCCGCAAAGTAGCTTGAGGACTAATGCATTGGGGCTGGCTGGTTTTAAGAGGTCTTATGAGTTGGCAAAACGACACAATACTGTACAACACGATTCTAATCAGAGTCCCTGTGATCTGTTTTTCACACACACACATGCGCAATGTGACCATATGTGTGCGTGGTCAGCATTGCGAGAGTCTCAGATCCTGGAACGGGAGCGCAAGGCCAAACTGCTGGTAGAGCGACAGATGGAGGAGCGACAGCGGAAGGTGGAGGAGCAGCGCAGGAAGGAGGAGCAGAGACGTTCTGCCGTGGAGGAGAAGAGGAAACAGAAGCAGGAAGAGGAGAAGGTTCGTCTGGCACACACAGAGCTGCAAGGCCCAGTTATGAGTACCATAGTCTCGTCTCTCTCAAAGCTGCCTCCCAAAATAATCACATTTCTACTGGTGGACCGGAGTTGAGGCATTACATTTACTTTGACTCGAGATGTTTATTGTGAACATCAACTTAGCCAAACTGCAAGCTCACACTGCATCACATGGTGAACTTGAATTGTTTGAATAATTATGAAAACTTTTGGAAAGGGTTGCCTGTAATGACAAAAAAAGGAATGTCAGGGTTAATGTAATGTATAGCAAAGTCACATGATTGTCACCAATTCACATTTCACATATTCATAGAATTCAGTAGCATTTCCTTCGATTTAGTTATTTTCAGACAGGTTTGTGCTGAAGAATACAACCTGCATAGGATGACTTGCGTTTCTCTCTCCGCCCTGTGCTGTGCTGCAGGAACACTATGAGGCAGTGATGCGGCGCACTTTGGAGCGCAGCCAGCGGGTGGAGCAGAGACAGAAGCGCTGGTCTTGGGGAGGACTGCCCGGAGACTCGGATGGACGGACAGGTAAAAGGGCATCTCATTCAGTCCAAATTATAGAACACTCATGGGATGTTGCAGTGCTTCAAATGGGGGGTAATATACCCCCCAGATCTGTAAGAAACTGCCAATAAACTGTACTGTCTCACAGCCATTTAGACAAACCTCTCCTCAGCAGGACTTAGGATGGACATAAGGATTTTCTCTATATGACAGAAAGTAATCAGATGAGGTCAGACGCTGTTGTTGAGGGCAATTAAGCCTGGTTTGCAATTCACAGTTCGCAATTCATTCTGAAGGTGTTTGATAAGGTTTTGGGCAGAACTCTGTTTAGGGCAGTCAAGTCCTTCCTCTTTCATTCCAGAAAACCGTTCTGTATAGGAAAGTGTTGGGGCAAGATGGGTTTGGCATTATGAAATGTCCTTCTGTCAGCTGTTGCCACAAAATTAGAGCACACAAGCCCAGAATGTAACTGTAGCAAAACCGTTAAGATGTCTATACTTGAGCAAAGGTCAGTAATTAGAAAGGCTATTGCATTATATTGTTCTAGTGAGAAAGCTCTTGGATGTTGAACATTGCTTTTGCGTTTTAATAGTGTGACATTTTCAAATTTGCCACTATTTTTAAACTGCACCAGCAGATTCTGATTCCAAGAAGTGTCCAGATGAAACCTAACCATGGACAGGAGGTTCTGCTCTGTGCCAATCTCTTTGTTGTGATCTACTGCTTGTTACCTGAGAGCTCTTTTTCCTCCCACCTCTACAGGAGACTCTGATGCCTCATCACCAGTAGCTATAGTAATCTCCCCTGCCTCGCCAGAAAAGCCCCCAAGGAAAGAGCAAGGTTGTGGTTGTTGATAATTAGCCCTCCAGGTTTGCAGCACACCACAGCATGTAGTGGCACACCGTTGTCTTCCACGGATGTTGGCTTGCATTCTAACCGGCAGTCACCATGCTAACAAGGATGCTTAACCACTTAAGCCCGCCCTATTTTATAACTTTCATAGGAAATCAATATACGGTATAAGGTTTCGCCTGTAACAACATGCCCGAAATAGGGATTCTGTGGTTGAAAGTGGTTAAGTCTGATGCCTGCATTTTCTTGGACTTTTTGGGGCATCAGGCTCCCAGGTTTCTCTCACTAATCTTCAAGCACTTCCACGTGACAGGTGTTGGGTCACGGAAATGCACTACACACAAAGCGTGTCACGGAACTGCCTTCATTCACAGGGTGCTAATTTTTGTTGTCTGCTTGTGGGGAGGGGGGTGAATCTGCTTCAGTTGAGTATTTATTGTACAGGATACAGCTGTCCTTACTAACCTCTCTGTGTGCCTGCCTATGGCACTGGAATGGCTTTGGTTTGCCACCAGGTGTACCGTTTTGTGTACAGTATGTTGCAGAATGTCAGATTGATCTCAAGCCTGTCACATCTCACGTTTGTGTGTACCAGGCATCATGTGCATCATGCTAGATTGTTTTAGCTAGCTTCAGCTTTTCTGTTAACATGTTCACTATTACACAGTAGAATCCTCAGTGGTAATGTATCTGTAATGAATGGGAGCTAAACTGGTGGCACATGACCCAAATGTACCCCACAAAGATGTCTATTCTGTGAGATGATTTGAGGAAGAATAATGCCTCCTGGATACATCTTTGAGAAGATCAAGGTCCAGATTTTTTTTTAATGTGAGTTATCTTTAATGTGAGTAATCACCAGCTGTCGTGAAGTTTCAAAAAGAACAAATGTGTGTGACTGCATGTGTACACTACAGCCCACATTGAGTTGAATTTTTCCCAATGAGGCATATGACCCACAATTTACGAGTGTAACAATGTTTACAATCGGTTAAATTCAATACTGAGAATTCTACTGTGGAGGGAGTTAGGACCTTGTGAAAATCCCTTCCACAGTCTGCCCGACTAAATTCCCTCCTCCTTTGGGCAAGCTCTCTAGTAAACCCCTCCTTTCCCTGTCTGTTTATCTGTCCATCCGTCCCTCCTCTCACCTCCCCTCCTCAGTGGACAAACGCTCCACATCTACCATGAACCTGAAGCAGCCGGCTGAGGCTGGCATCAACAAGCGCCTTTCCTCATCCTCTGCAGCTCTCGTCAAATCTCCTGACAAAAGTAAGTCTTCCCCTCCCTCTCTCCCTCCGCCTCATCCGTACTCCGTACCGTCTCCTCCTAACCCACTGACCGTGTTTCTTCCAGACTACTGTATTGTACTCTGCAGTGAAAACAACCCTAGAGTTGGTCTGTCACCCAAAAGCACTAGCAAATGTTTCCAGCCCAAGCATCGATATTTGATTACAGTGTCCTGGTGTGCTGGTGTTTTTTTTTTTAGATTTTGTAGATTTCCCTTTTCCATATCACTCTTGAGTCTTTATGACAGATATACCGCAGTGTCTGTCATTTCATACAGCTCTATGGGTACCTTATGTGATGCCAAGATCTGTCTTGCCAGATGGCGGGAAAAAGATAAATTTTGTGATGAGGTCTTCTGGTGCACCAGGCCAGTGAGAAACAAGCTAGAGACAAGTCCTGTCTGCTCTGTTCTCCCACCTAATGGTTAATCAGCATGTACTCCTGCTTTCACTGCATCCACTGCATGTGCACATATCAGAACTATTAGAACTGATGATTTTAAAATGTTGTGAATTCAAAAATGTTTTTTTTTGCCGCAATAATCAGAGACATCTCGCCAAAGCTTCCTTTCCCTTTGTGAAGGCCTAGAGGTCGGCCAGTGGTGGTTCTTATCTGACATGCGTTTTTTCTCCCTACATCTCAACTTGTATGTGTATAATACCCCACAACCAATTGACTCTTGCAGCATTCTGAAAACAAACAGATTCACCCGATTGCGCACTGGGTAGGGGTGAGGGATTGTAATAAGTGTGTGTGTGTGTGTGTGTGTGTGTGTGTGTGTGCGCGTGTGCGCGCAACGTGTGTCGTGTGCATCTATAAAAGTGTCGTGTCTGTCATTGCGTACTAAAACAACAATGTCACTTTGGCTCACTTCAATGCGTCATCATCTCATCGTCATCTCTCAGGTATTAAGAGGAGGAGTGCGTCTTGTAACCGGTTGCCTAGCAACAAAGATGGCTCTCAGCCCAATAAGGAGGACAGCAAAAAGATGGAACAGACAGGTGCAGATTACCCACTCAATATTTTTATTCCACGGATATATTAATGTGTACATGCTGGGTCTGTCTGTTAGGTGATACTTTATATGTAACCTCAGTGATGTACAGTAGGGGAAGGTGCATGCCAGCAAGACATTTGGTTATTTGGTTGGTGGTTTGATATTGCACACCACAAGATTATGGTCAAATATTAGACTCCAAAATATGCCTTCTGAGTAATGTCCAGTGGTAGCTTTTTATTTTTGTTAGATGCCACTGTGGCTAGCTGTACCCATTTCGTTGGCAATAGCATTGCCACTAATTGCTGATGAGCTTCCAGGCAACTCAATGATGGTACCATCTATTTAGTGGTGTAATCATGTGTGAAGGAGTGGGTATATTCAAATGTTGTCCCAAATTGTCAAGGTTACCCACGCAATAATGAAGTAGCACCCGGGGCTGTGATGATAATTTTTCCAAAAAACGACAGGTACTCTGCCAAAAAAAAGTTTACTGAAAGGTAGTGAGTATGACAAGAGTGAAGTGGTAGATGATGATAAAGCTACAAATTGTTTTTTAGGACTAGCTTCATGACTCCAGCATACACACTTAGGCACAGTGTATTTCTAGTTGGGTAGCTGCTCTTAGCCATATTGGTTGGCAATGGCATAATAAAATGAAGCCAAATGAAATACACAAGGTTTGTACTCCTCAGAGGCTGTGCAGTTCCCTCACTGCATCCGATTGGCCATAACTTAACTCTCCTGTCTGTAGGCCCCTCCCTGAAGAAGAGAAGCTCCTCCCTCACACGAGTAAGTGGGGGCAGAGCGCAGACCCCCGGCAAACCTGATAAGGGGACGACGGATGATCCAGGTGGCTAGCATGAACCGTTCAGGATAATTTTATTTGCTCAATGCACTCCCTGTCTGCCTCGCTCGGGTCTCACTCTTTGTTAATAACAAGCATGCATCTCTTCTGATGGGATCCGCTCACTTGCCCTACATTCAGAATGTGCTCTCTTTAATGTGCTTGTTTTAAGATGTCGCAGGATCATTCTCGTGTTTCGGTGCGGCTGAAGGACTTGGGTGCTACTGGGTTTAACTGTCCAAACTGTCTCTTTCTCTCTTTACATAATGCATAGACGTGTTGCTCATTCACTGGCCTCAAACGCATCTTCTTACTGGCTCCTAAGCTTTTTAAATTATTTCCCTACTGTCTGTACAGAATTAGGAATCCTGTACTAATTCCGTCCATGGCACAACTGCTTTGGTCTTTTTCTGCCAGGTTTAATCCAGAATTGTGTTCACTGTTTTGTTCTTTTTCATTTGCATCTACCGGTATGTCTTTTTAACATAATGGCTGGTCTTCCAAGTCTCTCTTCAGAATTGGATTCTTTGTGTGCAGTTTACCCGCCCTAACACAATGTTTTGTTTATTTGTTCACAATGTGTTTGTTGTTTCCTCCCAGCCAGATGACGGTAGAGCTGGATGTGAGTCGCTGGTCTCGTGCCCCAGCACGGCGTTTGTCAGTGCCATGCTGCTGAAACTCTTAATGCTATTAACCAGTGCTTTTGTTTGTCCCATTGATCATATTCACACAGTGACCACTTTGCTCTTACATCACACCACCCCTTTATTATGCCATGAGGGCAAAATACCAGCCGTGTGACTATGGTCAATAGTTGAGTCGATGCTGTATGTGCACATGATATGTGATAACATTGTTCCTGTCCTGTTCCTAACATTTTGTAAGTAGTCTTGTTTATGTTTAGCATAGCTATGTATCCATGTGAGGCAACTGTCTTCACTATACAACAAAACTTTTCTCATACTGAGCTAGAACCTTGCCACTGACCTTTTCTTGACACCACGAAGCCCCAATATCTTACACAACGTTGTCATCACATCTATGTAATATATGACTTTAACTTCTACTAAGGAGCTTGATTCTCAAAAAAAAGCACTGTGTTGTGCTGCACCACAGGCTAGTACTCAAGCTAATCGCTAATAAAGAAATCTGTCTGCAACAGAAGTCCTCTCTGCCAGGGACCAAGAGGAGCAACATAAGCCCAATAACACTCTTTTTTTTACTCTTGTATTTTCCCCCTTTTTTGTTTTAAACGTACGTCATCGCAGAGGGAGGACAGTCAAACACTGTGCCTAAAGGGAGGGAGGTGTTATTTCTTTCATCTCATGGAAGCAAGTGCCCTTTGTTTCTGCTAATGTCAAATTAATTCAGTTCACAATGGTTTTATACTATGCTGTCTTTAAGCATGTAGGGCCTTCATGCTTAACATAGTAGACAGCATAATATGTGGCATTGCCTACAATGTAGGCAATGCCACAGCTAGGCTCCTCATTTCATCCCGGCCAATCAGATTAAGGATTTGTCCAGTTGAAGCTAAAAGCACTTGCTCGGGCCATGAACACCCACCTATTTTAATTGGACAACCTTGCTATGTTTCTTTTCTTCATCTGCTCAAGAGCATTCTTCTCCTGTCTTTGGAGCTCACTAATGGTTCATTGTTTTAGCCCAGTCAGCACGCTCCTCCCCCTTCTGCATCAAGGAACCACCGATTTCACTCTACTTTCCCTCCACTTTGATCACTCCTCAGTTACTGAGCAATCAAGTCTTTTGGTCTGGGTCTCAATATTCTTCCATGCCTTCCTTTCCTTGCAGAGTTTCTTATTCTCATCCGTTTCCTTGGGTGATAATGAGATGTGAAAAGATGTGGTGCAGACATTGAAAAGGAAGGAACCCATGTGAGACTATTAAGACACAACCTCTGGTTCTTTTATGTTGATTCCCCTGCTGGTTAAAATCACATGGTGAACCTTTCACACTCCACTCACTCCCCCCAAAACCCCTTCTTTGTGTTATTTCCCCCCCATCTCCCTGCATCTCTTGCCCCCTCTTTCTTCTTGGACTTTTTTTTTTCTTCTGTGGGGTGGTCGCCGATCGTGTAGCTCGCAGGCCGCTGGCCAGCAACGTGGACGGAGGGGTCATTAGTCGCCTGCTCACCCCCACCCAGGCCTCACTAGCTAGGAGCAAGAGCGCTGCCGCCCTGTCAGCGGATGGAGCCGATGGCCCAGGTAACCTCCTTACGAGAAGAACCCCTCCATCCCCGCAGAGAGGACAGAACCCCCCCACACCCTGCCCCACCTGACCTCATTCCATCGCTAGAAAGATGCCCCTGCCAAGCACAATCTGTCTGTATTCACTCTCACTAGTCAGCCGGCTTCTGCACCAATCTCTGAAACTGTGGCCTCAGTCTTGACACTTTTGGTGGTGGTTGAAAATGTACGACAGGTGGTTGTAGTATTATGGCGCTGTTGCACTGATTGAAAGCTGCTTGCGTTGGCTGTTGATGTTTTCTTATTTAAATACATTCACGTGAGCCGCTGCAAAGTCGCTCGCTGTAAATATTGACACACACAAACTCACACAGCCAGACTGAGCTTGCATACACTTCAGGTCTGAGGCTGTTATGCTGGGCAGAGAAGGACTTGGCTGGTAGCAGTATGTTGGCCGCAGCCTCAGGGTCCACGCTGAGATTTTCAGTAAGCTGCTTACCTGTAACCTCAGTCACGTGACAGCCAAAGTGTTGTTTGTTACATGCATTGTGGGAACAAGACCAGGCAGGGAGCCAGTGTTTTTTTAGGACCCACCACAGATGGAGAATATCACCTGACTGACTGACTGGGACCGGTGCTAATCAAAACACAGGACATACCCAATCCCCAAACTAGGGTTTTGTTCTGCAGTTGCATAGTTTGACATGCTCTGGAGTTCTGAAGCCATTTATGCTGCCTCGGCTAACGTACATGCCTCAGTTTGTGCTGAAGCATGCCGTTTCTTTCCTGCCTAACGCCAAGGTGGAAATGATCTGCAGTGCAGGGACAGCTGCTACTGTTAAGCAAACATTGATAGGCCTAGCATTCACATCCGACTCAAGTTGATTAGTCTTGTTTTCTGAGTGTGTGGCTCGCTTCACATGCACAATGGCCTGGTAGAATCATAAAGAAAGCAATAATCCATTATAATGGAAACTGGAAAGCTGTTTTTATTGACCAGCCATTATAGGCCCATTAGGCGCAATAGATGGACCACTAAATATAGCTCAGTAGTAACATGATCTATCTGCATTAGGAGACAGTGTTGGGGTATTTCACAGCTCTCATCATTACCAAGTATACAGTCAGGACTACAGGTCACACTTTGCATTCTGGTTCTTGTAGGGAGAAATCTCCGGCTTTAAGATTATCATTGCTAATCCTCCAATCTGACACAGCAAAACTGTTTGACTACAGACTTCCCTGATGTTCAGTCATTCGACATGAACAGTCGTTCCCATTGTGGGTTAGTAGCATTGAATTCAATCATTACTTTCGCGAGCAGAGTGAACGGTAGGCCATGGCCTACTTGTGCGCAGTGCACAATCAATGTAGTTTTATTTTATTTTTATAGCAGAGTAAGAGCAAGTTGCGATTGGTTCATGGTGGTCGGTAGACCACTTTTTAAAAACATCGATTGGCTGGTTTAGTTGATGATGTAATTAAGATAGCCTTGTTTAAGTATTGTCATGAGTATTATCTCCTGGAGGTGTCGTGGATACTTGTCCTCTGTCATGGCCTACTTGTGTGCAATGCGCAAGTTGGCAGTTCTAGTTTACAAGAACATTGCCTTGGAACCATATGATCAGTTATATTCCAGAACCATATCAGTTGTCTCATTTACACTTGACAAGACATGGTCCTGGATTTTGCACAATGTCCATATAATGCAGCAAAAAAGATTTCAGCACGCGTTCGGTGTTGCTAGTAGAACAGTTGTGTTGTGGATATTGCAGTATTCTTTGTTCCATATCTATGCATGCATGTGTGTTTGTGTGTGTGCGCAAATGTTTATGTATTTCGTCGAAGCTTGGTGGGTCTTTTGTGTAATGTTTCGGATTCCCATATAATTGCTATGGTGGTGGTACGTGTCCATCGTTGTCTGTTGGTTCTGTGTTGATAAATGTTCAGTGTTGGGTCCAGAGACTTTGGGGCTATTTTTATTTCTTAAAAGAGTCTTCCCCAATATCTATTCTCATCCCTGCAGCCCCAACCCATGAGCTTTACAAACCAAGCAGTGTGCCACTAAAATAGTCATACCTAACCTGTAGCTTTGTTTTTCTTGTGCTCTTATTCCCTTACAAAAACATCCATCATCTTGCTCTCTCTTTCTACCATTGTCTCTCTCTCTCTCGTTGTCTATCTCTGCCTCTCTCTATCCCTCTTTCCCCCCTTACATTCTGACCTGCCTTTCTTGCTGCTTCGCCCACCCAATTTGGCTGCTTCTCCCACTCCCGCTGGTTGTGCTCCCCCTGGCCCCTGCGATGACTTGTATCCTTGACCAGAGTGTCACCTGTGTCCTCGCTCAGCCACCGCCAGCCCACTGCCTATGCCACGTGGACCACTGCGTAGCCGCAGCATCGACCGGCAGAAGAGTGGCATGACCACGTCCGCCTCTGCCGACGGAGCCCTGGACCCCTCAATGGTAAGACCACCACGACATGGCAGAACAATGTTCATTCAGGGTCTGAATAGCTGCTGCTCACTGTCTACTACACAAGTTGCTTTGTGCCAGAGAGGCCAGGGCCGTTCAGTTCGCTGATGGTGGTATAAAGATCGCCCAATGGCTGATTCATTGTTGTTGTTAAGCAGACAAGTTTGCAGTATTATGCTTTGTCAGCAAAAACTTGAGTGTTTTGGTACTCTACAGGTTGGGAGATATTTTGCAGACTTTTACAGTTTTACTATGTCATGATTTGTAGTTAATATTTTTAAGGTTGGGAGAGTGCCCAGAAAAGTTTAAAGCTAATCCTTTTGATGACAAACACCTCGGATGGATGCCTGCATTTGTGCCCATGTGTCATGTATTTCAGTGTATCTCTTGAAGGCATTATTATTAGTAGTATTAAGCAGGTTAGGATGTTCTTTAATAGAATGGCAATGTTCTGTCCTGTCCTGACTACCAAACATCTTTAGAATGTTTGGTAGAATGTTAACACCTCGTGCTGTACCTTGTGCTGTCAGATGTGGTTTAATAGGAAATGATACCTCCCGGTTTTGTGTGGAAATGGAAGGCAGAGCTTTAAATCAGTGTGAGATTTAAAATTGTATGTTTATTCCTCTTATTGCCAACAAAAATAGCCACAACGCAGTTCAACAGAAATGTTTTGAGAGGTGCTGAAAAGTATCGGACTCAGTTGATAGTGATTGGAAAGTGCTTGGATTTGAACCAAACAATTTTGAAGTAATAATATAAGTCACATTTCCTCTGGGAAGTGAGAACCTGGACAAAGATGAAAAGAAACGGCACAATGGTAACCAAATCCCAAGGCCTTTGCTATTGAACGGACAATAATATGGACATGGGACAATAATAGCCATGCGGAATTCCATTCATTTTCAACATTTCATGTAATTAATGCTTTCCCTGCCAACATTAAATAAAATATCACACCGATTTAACCTTATTTTGAAGATCCAAAGCACTGCAGCCGGATGTTGTGTCAGCTCAATAGTATCTGTTTTTGTCATAAGGGAGGTTTTTGTCTCTGTGGGTATATTTACTTTACATGGCGACCAGCATTACACCAACCTGGATTTGCATTCACAGGAGCTGACGAGGAAAAGTAGGATGGCTGAAAATTCCCTATTAAGGAAAGTGAATCCAAGGCAACAAATGCCAGATTTCTATGCAAATGTATGGGCATTTGCCTGTCAAAACAACCCCGTCAGATGGTAATCATAGGGAAATCCAGCTTTTCTACCGCACTTCCTAGGTCAATATGTTAGTGTTGTATGCCTCAGTAATCAGTACTACTGCTACTACCACCTTACATACTGTAACTTGTTAATGTTAGGTACCGGTTCTACACCAATTAACTTGAGTAACTAGTTAATGGGAGCTGTTGTACGCTATACCTGTATGTAGATCTATCTGTTGCCTTTTCCCCCTTCCCACCCGTCACTGGAGAAGATTCCAGGAGGAATAACGGGCAAGCACACAGGGTCTTGTGGGGATTTTTTTTTTCTTTTTTTTTCCAGTCAGAAGCCACATAGTGCCTGGCTCTTTCTGCCTAACTGTTCCCCTGTGTGTCATGAATCACCACATTGTCCTATTCGAAGACAATTGGATCAACTGGTGGCTGCTGTAGGAACAGGTCAGGCCATGCAAAGTAGAGCCACACCCTGACCCTCGGGCCTTGTGTTAATGGCCTCTGGCTGTGAAGTTGTTCACTGTCTCAACTTCTGATCTCCACAGAAAATGAAGGTATTGCATGGTTGGCCCAGGGATTTGGAGTCACATTACTGCTGACCACTTCTAAAAGTATAGTTTTTAGTGTTTAGTGAGTTGAGGAAATGAAAGGGCTAGAGTCTTTTTAAGGTGATTTGGCTCTGCCCACTGGTCTGTCCTAAGTCACCTATACTTCCACATTGCCAAAGCCCCATTTACTATTAATAATAATAATTAAATACAGAATGCAGAGATGTCTATACTATATTAGAAATACTTTTGGCTTAATACAGGGAATGAGGAGAGATGGGGATTAACATACAGTACATCAAAGTTCATCAGGATTGGGACTTGAGCCCACTGCATTAGGGATTAATTGACCACTAGACTGGCCCTTGTCAGTTGAGACAGACTACCGTAATTTCCGGGTTATAAAGCGCACCTGAATATAGGCCGCATCGGCCAAATTTAGCGAAATCAATTGTGTACATATACAAGACGCACTGGTCTATTAGCCGCGGGTGTTTTAATGCTTAATTACCATATGTAAGGGTTCTTGCACAGATGAGATTGTCGGCAACGAAATGCTGTTTGAGAAGCATCCTTTTTATTATTTAAACGACTACAGAACTGCACGTGCTGTATGTAATAACGCTAGAGCCATAGACCAGGGACGGATCTAGGCATAGACATGGGGGGGAGCAACGCCCTGACTGCCCCACCAAACATGACGGAATGCAAACAATGAAAACTTCAAAGATATTTCAAATCAAATGCTTATAGCGTAGTTAAACATTGACTAACTACAATTGTGGCACCACTAAACCAGCTGCCATTTTCGGCTGCCCCCCCGATTGAGAGATATTACATCCAGGCCTGGCCATAGAGTGTAGCCAGAGATACGCAAACTCCGATCACTTCATGAAACCAAATGAGCGCTTGCGGGTCCATTTGGTTCATGAAGTGAACGGAGTTTCACTTTTACACTCTCAAAAAGGTAGCCTACCGTACATCTGGTTAACCAATTGTCCATCATTTAGCTGGGGACCACCAGGAATTCTCTCAATGTTTAAGACGCTCGACGAGGCGTCTTTTTGCCGACTCCACGGACCCCTCCTCCTGGTCGCGCTGCTGCTGCACCATACCAGTCTTTCGAAACCCATTCGTGGATGTTTTGACACTTTTCCACGCAGTCAGGATCCACTGGCAGACTTGAGAAAAAGTTGCTTTCCGCATGTTCCTCGCGCTGGTGCTCCTCACGCTGGTGCTCCTCGTGCTGGTGGTCCTCGTGCTGGTGGTCCTCGCGCTGGCGTTCCGAGGAGCTGGCGTCTCCGCCGCGCTGGCGTTCCTCGCGCTGGTCCGCCGTCTAACCATTGATTCATTGATTCCAAGGCTACGTGCAGCAGGTCGATTTCCTTATTTTTCAGCCAGCTCGACTGACTTTAGCTGCGTTATATGCACTTCTTCGTTTGCTTTCCATGATGCATTTAGTAGTGTCTGTCTTAGCGAACTGCCTGTGACCTGTCCCCCTACATTTCCTGCTCGGGCCGGCTTAAAGTTGGTGTGCATACCGTACATTTAGACTTAGAACGCCCTATAGTGTTTGTTAGCCGTAAACATCCATACATTGGCCGCACCGCTGAATAAGCCGCTGGGTCCAAAGCACAGGAAAAAAGTCGCGGCTTATAACCCGGAAATTACGGTAGTAATGTGTAAGTATTTGTCATGAGCTTTAGTATAAACCTGACCCCAGTGAAGTCTAATCTGAGTACAACGTGCCTAAATGCTACCTAAATGCATATATTTTACTAGTGTGTATTGCACTTCTGGATGTCATCATACCGTAGGTGCATACGTACTATACTGTACATGTGTCTCTATGTCTGTGGGTGACCTTGTTGTGCCCCGGCTGAGTGCTCGGCACATGAGCATTAAAAATAGATGAATTAGAAGCCTGACAACATGGCTACCTAATGTCCACAACGCCTTAGCAGGGTTATTTGAAACCATCAGGTCTGCACTGCTGCAGAGAGGCCAGGGAAGATGGACTGAGTCACCAAGTCTTGTGAATCAAATGATACGGTCACTTTTCCATCTTGGCATTCTAGAAGTTCCAGACAGTTGCTTCCTTGTCACGAGAGAGGACATGATCGCTCCCTTGCTTCAATCACCTCAAGGATTTTAACCACACTACTGCTCCATGATGGGCTGCTATTTATTAGTTTCCTTTCCACTTGTGAGTGTATTTATTGACCGGGTTCTTCACACATGTTCCATGTCTGAGAAGCATTTATGACAGCCCACACAACTTACTAAGGACGTCCTAAAGACAAAAATAGACTTCACATCACATGTTCAAAAAGAAAGGCTTTATTATACAAGATGTCCTTTTTTTCACCATGTTTGTAGCAGACCAGACCTCTCATTCTGTGGACCTTAATGCCCAAATGAATAGCAAAACATCACAGGTCCTTTCACATTTTGGGTGACCGGGTTCCTGACTATGAGGAGATTTCGCTGCAGTCAGTAAGCTGTGGCTGGTAGTCAGTACCTGTGATTATGACCGTGTGTAGACTTGATCCTCTCCAACGTCGCTAACAATTTACTTATATAACTAAGTATAAATGTTTGTTTATGAAGGTGCTTGTTGACATGCTCTAATCCCAGGAGGTATTTGGTGGATTAGCCATGTTCTCTCAGCGTATTAAGACTGAACCTACTAAGAATGAAAGTAAGTTTTATGTATTCTCACTCTGCTCTTCCTCCTCCCTGTCTCTGTGGACTACAGAAGGACAAGCGGTTTACGTCGCCTGTGGCCAAGCGCCCGGCCTCCCCCTCCAGTACCCTAGGGCGCAACCGCTCACCCTCGCCAGCCCCCAACCCCAGCCCGAAGAGGACGCCCTCCCCAGCAGCAGCCAAGTAAGACACCCCCAAACATTGCAACAGTCTGGAGGAGTTGTTGAGTTGTACCCTTGACCATCCTGACGGACATAACATTTAAATCTCCTTTTACCTCTCACACAGGAATAGTCAACGCAATCGACCCCCTTCACCCGGAGGGAAACAGCGGCCCCCATCCCCGCAGCTCACATCGGCTAAACCACCACCCATACAGAAACCATCTCTGACACCTACCGGACCCCCCACCCTGCGCAAGAGGGACTCTAAGCCCAGGGACCTGTGCCCTGTCCAAGCAGTGGCCCCCCAGTCGGCTGAGCACACCCCCAGTCCCTCTGCCTCCCCCTCAGCCACTGCTAGCAAGACCAAAGACGGTGAGGAAAGAGATTATGGTTTAACCACTATCCTGTATATGCTATGCATGTGCTAACCTGTTTAGTACATACATTCCATGCGGCTGGAACCACACATGGAAAATTACATCATCAATGTGTGATGGGCATGATGATATAGGCAAAATACAACTAGAAAAGTCGCTATTTTGGTAAAATTGAGTGTGGTTGTTGCAATCGCTTACACCCCCCCACTAATTTTGCTAGTCAATTAGAATCAAGTCACCCCTGTGATCATGTGCAAGTAATTAGGAGGAGGTTTATCCCCCCAAAAGTGTTGCAAATTCCATATCTAAAAGGTGAACAGGTCGTGATGCATCACCTTGTGCACTTAGATGCACCTAAATGGGCTATTTTCACCATTTATCATGCAACTAAATATTTTTGGCTCAAGCGAGTAATGCCAACCGTTTCCTCAGTACCAACAGCATCTCTCATTACTACCATAATGTGTTACCAATGTCAACAATGACATAAGACCCATAGGCTACATTTTTTTTTTATAAACAGCTATTTGTCCCATCTCTGTAGCTTGTGCATATCATCTTCCTTCTATTGTATTTGTGCCTTATTGGACTAAGCCTAATGCATGGTCTGCTGACATATACTGTATGTTCTGCATGCCACTACGAACCCCTCTGTCACAAGGGATTATTATGGCGCTGACCAGGATGTTTGCGCTTGTTATGCATGTTGACAGAAAGGTGTGTGAGCTTGCAATACAACTGCTCTGGGCTGCCTGTAAGGAATAGGTCAGTTCTGTGTGGCTACTAGCACAGCATTATCCATGAATCTGTTTTGATGTCCAGGTCCTTTTCATATTGGTGTTTTCATTGTTTGTTGTGAAGTGGTTGGTTTGTGTTTGAGACTGACGTGGCAACAGGTCAGTTTGCAGTAAATTCTCAGGGGAGCCATTAACTCCCAGCTGGAGGCACATCCTGTCACAGGAATGAATGCAGCTGTAGACACCACTGCCACCTCCTGGACAGACGCATGCTCTGCACACACAAGTGTCACCTATTTATTGGCCTGATGCATGTGTGCTGTGATTACTAGTCCTATACCCGTTGTGTAATATGATCTGGAAATTATGTATAGATGACAGGTAGAGAACTGTTGCTGTTGGAAGGTTGTGTTGAACTTGTGCACAGAATTAATGTTATAGACCTTACCCAATCTGAATGGAATTGCATTAAACCCTGAAGGTTATTACAATCAATATGACTACCTTAAGGAAACCTAGTTTGACATGTACCATATAAAGCAGACATGCATCTATTCGCATGACGCTGGGCAGTCATGTTCCAGGGCTGTAGCCTATGCTCAGTGACACAGCCTGGTTTGCGTGTACAATGTGCAGTGTTTATCTCTGGCTTGAGGAAACGCATGGCTGCAGCAACAGATGTTGTGAGCGTATCGGAGTGAATTGTTGCATTCCCAGTCCAAACGCGCATGCGCGCGCACACACACACACACACACACACACACACACACACACACACAAAGGTGGGCGGCTGAGCGCATACGGAGAAATGCGAACACAGTCCTTCTGAGGTTTTGTCTTTGTTGGTGTTCGAGTGAGAAGTTGAAACTTGCAAATAACTTTGGAGAAGGTGCCGTGGCCGTCGCTCCGCGTGTAGTGAATATCCAGGCGGTGTAGATTGCAGCGGTAGTAGAAATAAGTCGTAGGTGACCGTAGTAGCACATATCATCATGTGGTGCCCGTGTGTGGAACAGCGAGGACAGAGCAGTGAGAGCACCCTGTACGCGAAATGGGAGGTGATCCCGTGTTATACGACAAACTGTGACCACAAATAAATGTGTGTTCGTGACACGTGATCTGCGCGATGATGACTTTTAATGAAAATCTATTAAATTAAAATGGTTGGTATAATGTTTGGTGTTTTTAAGTAGCGCACATTGGTGCTGGGTGACAGGGCTGTGCTACGCAAGGTTGATCGAGGCTATCCGTGCGCCGTGGCATGTGTGATTTGTCCCCATTGCACAGTGCATTGCGCAGGTAACAGACAGACAGCCATCCTCAAATTATATAGAGAGAAGAGATGACACCATAGACCTTTGCAGAGAGTTTCCGGAAGTAAAAATGCCATGTCTTTCCTCCATATTTTCAGCGATAATGTTGTAATAGTCTAATCTAGACAGGCTTACTTATCACTAGTCTCCTTGTTAGGAAATGATGGTAGAATTTCTCTCCATTCCAGTTTAACCCATTAATATTATGCCAGAGTTAAAACATCGACTATTGCTGCCCTTGCCGGCAATTTTGAGCGTCTTTACCAACCTTTCAAGAGCAGAATATTTCATCAATGGAAGTTTCTTCCATTGATGAAAAGAAAGCACAAGGGACAAATGTCATCCACTATTTGTATAATATGAACTTAGAGATTTGGGCCGCTGCTCATCTTTGTTTTTTCAGACTCCAAGGCTGCGATGGGCACCAACTCGGCCGCTGAGGCTGCCAAGATCCTGGCAGAGAACCGCCGACTTATGCGAGAGCAGAAGGAGAGAGAGGAGCAACTCAGGTTACAGAAGGAAGAGGAGGAGAGGTGAGCCACTGAAACCGGCACAACAATCTGTGTCATTTTAGATTTTTAGATTAGATTTTATTAGATCTTTGCTTAGTTAATTCCCCGGTCCTAGCTCAAGCTCTTCTTGAAACCATCTTTAGGCTGAGACAGGAGGAGGAGAAACGGCTGGCGGAGGAGGCTCGCCTCAAGCGCCTGGAGGAGGAGGCGAGGCTGGCTGAGGAGAGGAAGAAGAGAGAGGAGGAGGAGGCTGCGCTGGCTGAGGAGCAGAGGGCCAGGCTGGCCGTGGAAGAGGCCCAGAGGCAGGTGGAGCTCCAGAAGGAGCGCGAGGAGGCCGAGGCCAAGGCCCTGGAGGAGGCGGAGAGGGTCCGCCTGGAGAGGGAGCGTGTCATGCAGAAGAACCAGCAGGAACGCATGGAGAGGAAAAAGGTGAGGAATGGATAGGAGATAATCTCAGTCCTTCAATGGGGGTCCTCAGAAATACTGCAGGAGGGGCGGCAAATCTATGTGTGATATGGAGGGTGTTTGTTAATTTTTACTCTAAAGGTATTCTAGAAAGATTTTAGCCAAAACTAACTAGCCAAAACCCTGACCTCCATCTATACTTGCAACTCTATTTGGCACACTTTTTCATTTAATTTTCTCATCACTCTATATGCTTGTAGAGTGTCAAACCACAAAAAGCACATGGCTGTGTTCATGGCTTGTCATTGCTGTCCCCGTGATAAATATCAAACATGTTGTGCACAACGCAAACTCCTCAGGAAATAACATTGCCAATTTCCCTGCATGGCGTCCCTTGGAAACCAGCTCCGAGTGGTGAAATGAGCATGTCCAGATAGACAAGAATGATCTTAAATCCGAATGAGTATTTACATCAGTCCAATTTTTCTCAATCGCATTAAATCGGAATAATACGGCCAGTTACATCGGAATGATTTTTAAATTGCATTGAGCATTTTTATTCAGATGGGCTTTTTTTAGGTGTTTACACGACCATGTTTAATCGTATTTCACTTTTATTTAGAGATAATAGTAGATTTTAGTGCTCATGTAAACATGGCCATTGAGGACCGGTTCAGTGATTGCAAACTGATGGTGAAGATTAAATCACAGAAAGTGCTTCCATTTACTTAAAATTACTATTGGACCATGTTCTCACATCAAATGGTTAAACCTTTTCATCATCATTATTATAGTGTTGTGTTGCACCAATTGAAGTGAATAATTTATATTCCACTCACTACCTTTTCAGAGAATAGAAGAGATAATGAAGAGAACAAGAAGAGGGGACCAAAACGACCTGAAGGTGAGGTCGCCATAGCAGCACGGTATCTCTTGATAATGAGCTTGTTGTGCATTTCGGTGATCCATCCTCTGTCTTACAGAGAGACGACGACGACGATAAGGATGCTCAAGAGGACCTTGATGAGGACGACGGAGAGGACCAGATGAACTATGAAGGCAGGGGTATGTGCCTGAGCTTCAGTCCACTGGTGCTGATGCATGGTTGCAATGCAGGAGTATACAATTCTGCTACATCTGCAGTTGCTTGCATATATTTAAAGCGTGTGTGTGTGTGTGTGTGTCAGTGTGTATTTGCATAGACTTTGTATGAATGGCTCGTCTGTTTGCATCGGCAGAAATCTCTGTGACTCGTGACTTATCTTCCCCTCTTTTGTCTTTTCAGTGATCGACACAGAGCAGATGGGGGATGTCGCCATGGACACGGACGTGGCCGACAGAGATGAATGCGGCCTGTCCGGCGAGCCAATAGGAGAACGAGAGGAGCCCCTGGGCAGTGTGAATGGAACGCCAGAGACCAATGACCAAGAGAATAATAATGGCGTGTGTGCTGATGAAAGTCAGGCAGTGAGGTATGATTGAAATTGCAACAATTTCACAAGCACCATGTCAGACCTACACTTGGGTTATTTATTTATTTTTGTTATTTTGGTTTGGGGTACGTATAGCAAATCTATCCAGTGTTTTACAGATGTCACCAGAGATTGCATTCTAACATTCTAGCGTCATTATTGGAAAATTAATTATGAATATAATGTATAAATATACGTATAATTTATAACAGACGTTAAACTGTTGCTTTTAATTTCTACTACTGTAAGACAGCTGTATCTTTCAGTCTCACTATCCCCATCTCTCACTCCCTACTAGTGATGCATGGGGTTGACTTCAGATCGGGTCATTCAGGGTACAAACGCATAACATGTGGTCTATCTGTACAACAAATACCTTGCCATCATTTATGCTGCCCTATTCTTAGACACTCCATCATACATTTGCATTAAATTAGCACATATAAACATGCGTGTTTGCAGCTGACAACTAAAAGTGAAGTCATGCGAATTAAAGTATTTTTCAAAAGCCAAGCATCTGCTATAGTTTTAGATTTCCACATCAATTAGATGGGCAGGTTAATTGTTTATGATCACTTTTACAGTATTTGAAGTTGACATGCCATGTTTAACCAATTGGCCAAGAGCATCAAAGCTTTAATATTTAGCCACCTCCTTTTTATCCCTCTGCTCCAAATTCTTTCCGATCAGTGTTTCACATTACATTGCATTGTGAGCAACTTTTGCTGATAAATCCGCTGGTTTGTTGAACCTATTATTATGACATGCCCAGAATGTGGGAACTAGGGTTCATGTGGTTATGGCATGCACATACAGTATCTGTCCATCCATCCTCCACACATAAAATTGCCCAATCTTGTAGTTTTAGGGATTAAAAAACAAGTGCACAAATTGGGAAAATAATGTGATGTGAATTAATTTCAGGAAGGAAATTAAGAAAAAAAAACATTGACTGACATGATCATCCTCATCATCCTTCATGAGACATGAATGCAGTGTTGATAATTAATATATATGTCAAGTTCACACCGTCATTTGGTGCGCCAAACAAACAAGTCCACAGACTTGGCTGCTACATGATAATGTGGGAAAGACGTTGGAGAGGGGCATAGCACGACTGAAAGTTCAAATATGGTGATAATAGGATTGCATCGTCTCTCTCTCTCCAGTCCAGTGCCTCAGAGTCGCCTGGTGGAAGGCTCGGAGTTCCTCAACGAGGTGGACTCCAACAAGGTGGTCCCTGGTCTGAACGGTAAACCCTGGAGCTTTGAAGAGCTCATCGACCTCAACGTCCATGGCAAGGGTCGACCCCTCATCGAGGCAGGTGACGTGGACTGTGACACGGGTCCCGACGGGCCAAGGGTGGCCTTTGAGGACAAGGGCTCTGCTGTCAGTAACCTCCACTCCTCTAGTCAACCCATTGAAGCCCTGTCCGGTAAGATGGAGTTATTTTGACTGTAGATTTTTGTTTTAGTCATATTTTGTACCTAGCCCTTAGCTAACAGTCTAGTTTGTTGAGAGAGTTTTTTGTAGCTTTCAAAATAGAGGTGTTCCCAATAGAAAATTAATGTGTGGTGGTTCTGGAGTTGACAATACAGACACCAGATTGGAGGTTGTTCGTGTAAATTAGTTGACACTGCAGTAGATTTAAATATTGTTAAGAGGGCCACTTACAGAGCTTATTTTAAAGGTGCAGTGAAATGGTTAATGTGGGTATTTTATTTTGACATTTCAACCTTAAACAGAGAATCTCAGAACCAATCAGAGTGCCATGTCCCTCCAAGCTATGGGGCCCCTGGGACGGAATCCCATAACTTCCTTCTTGAGACCTATGTACATTTTCATTTGTTGATGCTTAAGTTTAAACCAATTCCAATCCCAACACTTTGTCGCTCTCTCTGTTAGAAATGTGATGCTGCTGCCCACTGGGAGGGCATTGTTGTACTCCCAAAATTTCTTTCCGGACAAGATCCTCGAAAGACTCTTCCATCCACTCCACTTATCTACTCCTCTGGCCCAGACGAGGACTACCAGATGGAGAGGAGAGTCCACCCACCCAGTGCTTTGTTTGCACCCAGTGTGATGAGGAAAAATAAAGAAAAAAAGAAAAAAGTATGCTTCAGGGAAATCTCAGAATATTCCTTAAATATCCTTGCTTCCATTTCTTCTCTCCCCTTCTTAGTTACTCTGACTCTCAGTTCTTTTATAATTTGTTTTGTTCATACTTTGTTCCATTTTTTAATTTTGTTTGTAATGGTGCGTTGTTGTAATTTATTAATTGTGGCTTATGTGTTACTGTAAATTCTGTTCCCACATGTCTAGTACTTTTAATTTTTTTGAGTCTTGTTTCAGAATATTCCAGAATACTGTACATGCACACTCATGGCTTTGTGAATAGTGTAAGGTATTGTGAGGAAATGGAAGGATCATTAAGACATTCTGCGGTGGGGAGGCTGCTGAGGTATGTGGAGCATTTTGCACTGTCCCAGGTTCAGGATTTAATTATGACTCCAACAGGGGAATGTGATTTAAAGATTTAATCAAGTCTTGGATTTGATCCAGTGGCTGTTGGGTTTTTCTCCCCCTGCAGCATCTGACAACATGGCCTTACTGTTTTGTCCCCAACACCCCAGGCTGCTTGTGGTGATCTTTTTTTCCTGTGTGCTGTTTCGACGCTTCCAGGTTCTATATGTGGGCCTGGAATGCATCGTCACATGGTGTCCTCTCTTGTCATACATGCCCACACATCCATCGCTCTTCCCAAAGTCCTCCATGTCTTTCCTTTCTAGACCAGTAGAGGGATAAAGAGCACAACTCCCAACTGTAAAGTCAGATTTATACTTTGTCATCAACCCAAAATGCATGTTTTTTCCCTCCATTTTGTGAAGTATAAATGAGCCTCGTACTTTATCTTTGGAACTAACGGATGTGGGTATTTGAGAGAACGCTGTAATGAATACATGTGTTCAGTGAAGTTTCACCTGTTAACGTTGAATTCATGTGTTTTTGTTTTTGTTTTGAGGGTTGTCGCTGTCTGTGGTGTTGACAGCTTTTACAAGTGTGTGTGTGTATATAGGCTCCCAAGTTGTCTACTAGCATCAGAATCTAATTTAATTGCACCCGGTGAAAGATGCCGGTGCCTGTAGTCTGACTGTACAGTATGTATCTGTTCCACTCAGTAGCCTACATGATGGACCATAACTTGTGATGCCAGTTATTTCTGTACAAACAAGGCCTATGTCTCTTAAATTCATGGGCACTAAAGAGATTTATGTGTACACATTAATATGTACATACTAGACTAGTCGGTCCATTAACTGAATCTGAAAGGTCTGTGGTTATCTGTCACAATGCCGTTCCTCAGGGCTGTGGCTAAGAATCTTTATTCAGGTTTGTTCTGAGTAAAGCCTGATTTATACATTGTATTCCAGTGTATAGATTAAGCATTCCACTTTATGGTCACTTTTCTTTCACCCTTCAATCTGAGTGGTTTCTTCTCCCTTTAAACAGTTCCAGTGCTTTCCTACTAAGGTCTAAGACTATTTAGAGAACACACTAGCTGCTGCTTTTATACTTCCCATGGCTAAATCATTTCAACTATTTTTTGTAATATAATTTGGCTGTTCTGTTTATACAGTATATATGAAAATATATTTCTACATATTTAAATGTTATTACATTGTGTATTTAATCAGTATTAGGACCGCAAAAGCCGTGTTTTCGGTGGAGCGGTATTGTCAGGGTGTTCGGTGTCTGTTACTGTACTACTAGAGTTGTGTTGGACTCCTGCCCTCTGTAGGGCAGTCAGTGCTGTTGTTACCATAATTCAGGCCCAGCTGGGGCAGCCTCAAAGCCCAAGCTTCACAGAAATTCCTCTTTGGAACTCTGCAAAACCAGGGCAGGGAGTGTGGATCCACTTGACGTGTGTGTATGTGAGTGAGTGGGTGTGTAACTGCATGTTTAAAACCCCTGAGCCTTGACTATTGCCTTGATCCCATTGTATGTGGAGAGGGGGAGAGAGTGGAGCCGGTTTCAGTGCTTTGAATTTCTACAAAATGTTTGTGATGTTGTCAGCTTGTAACTTGCTTGCTATTGCACGCAGGAGTGTGAATCCACCCAAGATATAATAGGAACAAAGTGATATTTGGCCAGTTTTGCCCTGCATGATTGTTTTGTTTTCTGCATACAAAAAATAACCTGGAATTTCCCTATGCTTGAATAGTCCAAACAAGTGGTTTGTGGACCTTGTTGTTTATCCTATTCCTCTGACTTTGAGATTGTCTCATTAAGTAAAAGAGCTTTGTACACCCAGCTTCTGTCTACACTACAGGCTGTGTAGAGATTAGTTTTGATTAATCAGCATAATGAATGTAACATTCAGTGCCCGCTCCCTGAATCATTTAACATGTCTTCCACAGCAGCCCAAATTCAGTTTTATTTGTAATGATCTTAACACAACCACACATACAATGCTTTGCACTGACCCACCTGCATTGAATAAAGGGCTTTGGGAATCTATGAAGGTTACTGAGGGTATAGCTTTACTGTACCAACTCCTTTTAGAGGTTTGAATTTTGAAGGAAATGAAAGTTGTCTACTTCACTTACATGAACTCTGTATTTGTGATTCATAACCCAAAAGCTTTGTTTAACACCCCAAACTCTTACCCACTCCATAACCCCTTATAGTGTAACCTATGGTTGTCACTTGGTTAACACGCTTTTGTTGGATTTGGTGTCATCCTGATCCAGCCATAAATAAGACCTACTAAACTAGACCATTCCAGTTGCTGCTTGAACAGATACACACATATATATACACTCCAGGACCTACTCTTGTTAAATCCCTATACATTTCTGCAACATGGAGGTCTTGAGTAGCTAGCCCAAGTGTTCTTAATCCTCAAGACAGTCATCATGGTAGAATAGAATGGTGCCTTAGATTGAGATTTAGTTCTTTTCTTTTTTTTTTGGTCATAACTATGAATTCAAAATAACTAATGAGTCACGTCCTTACCTCGGCCATGACAATCAGTCTACCCGACCAGGGCGACCGTGTGAATTATTAACTTCTCTCTGGAGGCTTTTGAAACATAACTTTAAGACCTGTCCACAAATTATATTTGTAAATATATCTAAAGTGTACCAAGATGTTGAACTGTTTAAAAAAATAAAGTTTTGCAAAAAGGTTTGTCTGTTTTTGACTGAACGCAGATGATTGATCTCCAACTATCGATTGTGCAAGTAGTAGGCTACTATAGTTTATTCTGTTAATTCTCCAGATTGAATTCTCTTGTGTACTTTGAGGTTGTACATTTGAGCAAAGTGCTGACCACACTAATTACATCCATAAGGAGAATTTCCAGAAGCTAGGTTATTTGGAAAATATCAAAATAAATGGATAATGTGACAGCTACAGTGTTTAGCTATTTCTATTTGTTTAATATTTAGCAGCATACAATATAAGCCTTCCTTACTAGTCACTACGACCATTGCAGGTCTTGGTTCATTCCTCCACTTCGCTGGAATTCAGTTTAGCAATAAATCAGTGGGTTGGACTTGGAATAACAAGGACAATCGTTATCGCTTGTCTACCAAACAACACCACATAAAACAAAAAACATGTACATAATGTGAACATGTGATATATACTGTAATATACTGTTCAAACAGTTGAACAATACAGTGCTTCTCCATAATTTGTAGGAAGTAGGCCTACAACTGTAGTGAAAGATTATTTGCTATTGGATTCATTACAAAAGGTAAAGCATAATTAACACTAGCTGTCGGGTCTCTTAGGAAAATCAAAACGGTAAAATATGTCCTAGTGTTTAAGTTAATAAATAAAAGAAGCCAATTTATTGGCAGAATAATATGGGAGTATTCCTTAAAATTAACTGAGCTCTCGTTCCACATTCCACACTCCAGTCCAATTGATGGCGGTAATGTACTGTACCTAGTAATACCTAGATTTGCCAGCCGCAAATAAACACTAGAAGAAGAGGGACTGGGACTGCCACGTCCGCTTATTATAAGCGGACGCGGCAGTAAATTGCACGTAAATTGGACGTGGCAGTAAATTGCAGTAAATTGCTTCTGCTTGTAAATATTTGTAGGTGCGTGGTGGGGTCGTTTGGGCTGTACCAGCGTGTACGTTTAGAGTTGCTTAATCGGTTTCGTTTCGTAATCCTAATGTCACTTAAACCAGAGATCCTCATGGACATCCCCTTGTCAATGACCTCCAGATTAATATTTATGTTGTGGTTTCCTTTTTAACACTCAGACTCTGCATAATCAATCAATCAAAGGACCCTACATCTAAAAAGTGTACCAGTTTGTAGATCTGTTATTTTCAAATAAGCAAATGGGCTTCTTTTGGGCTTGTTTCTCTCATACAATCTGCCAACCCTGAGCCTTGGGCGGGGACAGCGCATCTAATAGAAGAGTTGCGACATTGGGGGGGGGGGCAGAAACTGAGCGCTCGAGTTCTGTTCATACAGCCTTGAAATGGGACAAGCTGGAGTTGTAAATACATTGCTTTCTACGTCTCTATTCGTTGTCTCCATACTCAATAGAAGTCTAGTAGGACTGGCCCCATGGAGTGAACGTAGAGGTCGTAACTCCGTGTTATTCTGTGGCTCAGTTCCCTGTTCAGCAGCAACAGCAGAAGGAGGAGTAAGGAGTTAGGAAAAGGAGGAGGAGACATTTCTCTCCGAGCAGCATTTTGTCTTCTGACCGCGAAGCAGCGCGAATTATTTCCTTTTCGCTTGTGCTGGAAACGTCGCAGTTCACACACAGGTATAATAATACATTACTTGCATGATAAACCACATTACATTCTTGCATGTTGTAACTGTTAACACATTGCAACCCATTGGATACGAGCTTATGTTTTCTAGCTGTTGTCGTTGTATCGCAAAAAACGAGCTAACAAGCTAGGTGGCTACAAACACATCCTATCGCCATCTTGCCCATTCAGTAGTGCAGGATTTATTTTCTTGTCTTTTCTAGACAAACCTGTTGACGAGAGAGAATGCAGTTCGACGAGCACGTATAACATTGTTATTCGTTATTTAAGTTGTTAACGTGCCGACCTTCTTTCCTGTGCAGATGGCTGAGGCAGACCGACCAGGAAAGCTCTTCATTGGGGGCTTGAACACCGAGACCAACGAGAAGGCCCTGGAGCAGTATTTCAGCAAATATGGGAGAATCGTAGAAGGTAAATGGTGAACAACAAGCGAAACGTGTAGAGAGTCTGTGCGTAAAGTGCTGTTGTTTTTATACCAACTTTTTTTTTTTATATAATTTCAGTTCTTCTGATGAAAGACCGAGAGACGAATAAGTCGAGGGGCTTTGCCTTTGTTACATTTGAGAGCCCTGCTGATGCAAAGGACGCCGCACGTGAAATGAACGGAAAGGTAATGGAAATTTTGCCATTATTGATACAATCAGGCATTCATTGTAGCTATTGCCACCAGTATGGCTATGTCTATAATAGATCCATTATTATCACGTTGTGTGAGAGAAACAAGCAACCAGCTACATAAAAACAAGCCCAAAGGGAGCTTGATTGACTAGGCCTCTTGAAAATAGCAGATATACAAGCTCACAAGCTTGTAACTCTGGTCCAGAGCTCCACTGCTTCTGAGTCTGCCTTTCATTGGAGCTCCATAACATACAATGCAATCTGCCAGCAAAATAACGTTTTACCTTCTCACCAAAACAACACGGCTTGTGTGATTTTAAAAAGCCTACTTTCTTTAGTCGGAACAGTCTGAGCCCCCCAACACAAATACAATGTAGGGTTAATGTAGGGTCCATAGTTGGACAAATAAAACATTAATTAGTAGGTCCTTGAAATAAAAATGTTCCAACCACTAACATCAGTAAACAAGCCCAAAATAAGCAATTGTCCTTTAGAAATAAGTTCCCCAAAAAATGCAACCTCAGACCAAAGCAGAAAAATAAGCCCAAGTCTCTTATAATAAGCCAACACTTAGTATGTTATTACAGTCCCTTGATGGTAAGCCAATCAAGGTGGAGCAAGCTACCAAGCCTCAGTTTGAAACAGCAGGGAGGCGAGGAGGACCACCTCCATTCCAGTCCCGCAGTCGTGGTCCACCCAGAGGACCCAGGGGGTCCAGGGGAGGCCCCGGTGGTATGAGAGGCCCACCATCCAGAGGTACTAGAGCCACTGAATTTGTCATTGAAAATATTACAAAAACCCTCTGACTTTGAATTGTTATTACCTTGTTTTTTTTACTCTGTTATGATGCCCACGTGTCTTGTGTCGACAGACTACTATGATAACGGGGGGAATGTAGAACCCTTCTTTAAAGGAGGGATGTCATCCAGAGGCCCACCGCGACCACGTGAGCGTCCACCACCACCCCCACCCCCCATGAAAAGAGGACCCCCAATGCGCAATGGAGGTCCTCCAGCCAAGAGGTCAGCCCCTTCTGGTCCCATGAGCAGAGGTAAGTTGGACATGAAAATATTCTTACTTTTTAGGCTGATAGTTTAACTTAAATTGTTGTGAACACATTACCCTGCAAAATCTTTATTGGCTAGTTAACTTGACATTCTGTTAGTTACTGATGACGGTAGAATCAGTAAATTACCTCAGGTTGAAGGTCCCTCCTTTACATTTTTTTTTTACCATAGCCAGTGTATTTTTAGTTTTTTTTTTCTCTCTTTTTTTTTTTTTTCTTAAACAGACCAATATTTATCTGTGATTTTCTGTGTGCCTGCACTCCGAGCGCATGGATGGGCACTCTCAGATTCTCCTATTTAGTGATGTCACTAAAATTAACAATAGTGCTACCCCTTTAACTGTGCCTCCACCCTTTAAGTCATTGGTTTGCATGGAATCCACACATCAAAGAAACCCAATAGTCCCATACTCTGAGATAACACTACCATCTTGGAAGATGCACCAGTAATGGATGGAATAGATTTGATGACAGGCGGAGAGGAGATATCAAGAATCAACACCAATTATTTGAATTGGTACTTATTACAGAAGGACCCCCCCCACACACACACACACACGTAAAGTTAGTTCAGTTCAGTTCAGTTTTATTTTGGTCATACAGTGGACATTAGAACCGTATGGTAGGCGCGCTCTACTCAAAGTCCACCTTGTATTCTCAAGTGGCTGATGGGTGCAGATTCTTGAAGATCAATGTAAAGAGGAAATATCCGCACTCGCATATAGTTCATGAGTTTTCTTTTATTTAGTTTCACAGCAGCATAGTCTACCTAGAGAAACGAACGCGTTTCGGCGCTCACGCCTTCATCAGCGTTTCAAACAGCGTTTCAAAAAGAGTTTGAAACGCTGATGAAGCCGTGAGCGCCGAAACGCGTTCGTTTCTCTAGGTAGACTATGCTGCTGTGAAACTAAATAAAAGAAAACTCATGAACTATATGCGAGTGCGGATATTTCCTCTTTACATACAGTGGACATAACATCGTAAGTTATAAAGTCATAAGTCATAAATCAGACAGTACAATTTTCATGACCAAAAGGGTTAGGCTGAAGCCAATGGCTTGTTTTGCCTATCCCAAGGTATCAGCAGACTGGCAATTTCTTTTTTTTATATTCATACCCACAGAGGGGGGAGATAGATCAATAAACAGAAGAGAGAACAACAGAGAAAAGACACACGCACACCCGAGGGCGCACTCGCATGCACGCAGACGCGTAAGCGCGCGCACACACGCACACACACAGACAGACATACGACAAAAGTGTCTCGAGAAAAGGACAAAACAAAAAAGAAGAAAAGGAGAGAAAAAAAACAAGACAAGAGAAAATAAGAAAACAAGGAAAAGGAGAGATGGCAAAAGAAGCTGATTTGACCACAGGGAATCCAAAAATCACACGATGAAGAGTAGTTCATAGATTTGTTCTACAGTAATATAGATGTTATATAAATAGATTTGTGTTTGTATATCTATTTATGGTATGTAATTTGTATGTCCAATCTTTCCCTCAATATGACCATCGATTGGTTTCATATATAGCAACACTATTTCACGTTAATGTTCTATATTTATCTATTGTTTTAGATTTGTATAATCTTTTAAATGTGTTAAGTGAGCTACAGTTTTTTAAATCATTATCCAATGCATTCCACAGTTTCACACCTCTAATGCTTACACATCTTCCTTTTTTGTTTGTTCTTACTTTTGCGCCCTTAAAAATAGCCAATCCCCTAAGGTTGTATCTGCTCTCTCGAACCTCAAACAACTCCTGGACACAGCTTGGAAGTAATCTATGATGAGCTTTGTACATTATAACTGCTGTTGAGAGGTCTACCAGATCATGCAATTTTAGAGTTTTTGATTTAATAAAAATCAGATTTGTTGGTGTATAGTAATCGTCATGATTAATAATCCGGATAGCTCTCTTCTGGAGGAGGAATATAGGGTTGAGATTTGATTTATAATTGCTCCCCCATACCTCCACACAATAACTGATGTGTGGAAGTACGAGGGAGCAAGAGGTGTGAGGAGGTGTGGTAGTAAAACTGTTTACCGATATACACCATTTGTTTCCTTTTTTGTTATAGCACCCATGTCCAGGGACAGGGATCCTTATGGTCCACCACCTCCTCGCAGAGACTCATTGAGGAGGGACGACTACCCATCACCAAGAGATGACCATTACAGCTCAAAGGACAGGTATGTGGGACAAGTAATATTAACCAAAAAAAAAATTGTCATGTTCATATTAAACTTACATGTGCGGTGACTGTGGCTCAGGTGGCAGAGCAGGTCATCCAATGATCCATAGGGTGGCAGTTTGAATCCTGACTCCTCCTGTCTACATGTGTTCTTGGGAAAGACACCTAACCCCAAATTGCTCCCAGATTGCATGGTTTCCGCTGCCATTGGTGTGAGAATGGGTGAATGTAAGGCACTATGTAAAGCGCCTATATAAATGCACTTTAAGGCGCTATATAGATTTACCTTTTTTGTTCTTTCTTTTTTTAATAGCTACTCGAGTCGTGACTACAACTCCAGGGACACACAGGATTATGCACCACCTCCCAGGGATTACTCTTATCGAGAATACTCCAATTCTACTTCCAGAGATGATTATAGTTCAGTGTCCAGAGGATATAGGTAGGTTTGTGCACCCACAATATGTGTACAAAACGTTTTTACCTGGCCACATCCACCAGTTCATTAAGTATGCCTCTTGGGTGGTAAGGCATGATATTGTGATGTCACGATCACTGCCATTTTGATTTGGGCCTTTGACCTTTGCTTCATTTGGGCCCTTTGAGAAGCCAAAAATACACAGGGAAGACGATTCATTCTTACCCCACCTGGGAGTCATTTGGAGTAATGTTGACTCCATAGATGCTTACAAGTTAAAAAAGAAATCATGACACTCAATCTAACAATTGCCACTTGTATGTAGTGACCGTGATGGCTATGGAGCAGGAGGCCGGGAGCCCAGATCGTATATGGACCGTCCAAGTGGTGGTGGTGGCGGCGGCGGCTCCTATCGAGACTCCTATGATGGTTATGGTAAGATTGGACTACAGTGAAATGAGGAAAAAGATACTACTGTGATGAGGACTAGGGCTACACAATTAATTCTGAAAGCTATTGAAGGCACACTACTACAAACTCACAATCACAAGGCTGCTTTTTTTCTCCAACTTGACGAAAAGATGTTTCAGGCATCCTCTTAAATGATGCGCTAATATATTTTGCCGAATCCCTGACCGACAATGAACCATATTCTTTTTCAACACATAAGCATGGATTGGTCTCCCTTTTTACATAAATTATTTTTTCCCCCAATTTTGTTTTTTGCCAACGTCTGGAAAAATAGAAAAACAACCCATGTGAGCAAATGTCCCAATTCACCAGTCACAATCAGTATATTCACTGAAATTCAACACATCAACAGAGTTCCAGTTTCGTGTCACTGTCAAGTGCAAAAGCAAACACAATGCTCGCTACCTAATGTGCCCTTGGAAGTGGGCAACCATAATCTCAAAGGAATCTCAGTCCTTGGAAACATCTCTTGAGCACTCAAAACCACAGGGTTTGTATTTTGAGAGCACTCCCTCAAGGAGTAACCTTCACAAAACCATCAAGACCTCTGAAATCCACGTATGGTTCTAACATGGAGCTCTAAAAGGAAAAATGGCTACTCTGTTCAAATGGCATGCTGAAACGGGTTGAATTACCTTAGTAAGCTTGGATAAATTACTAGTGCCCATATCTCACTTAAACTTCCCATATTGAATTTCAGTCAGATCATTGGCATGATGGAAGACTTTCACTTGTTTGTTTTTTTTAGCATCATAAATTCTCACATTGGCAAACAAGAAATGGGCACTTAAGAGTGCAATAAATTGTGTAAATTGAAACTTTCCAATTACCTGACCCATTGACCCTGCAGGTAACTCTCGCAGCGCCCCACCCTCAAGGGGCCCCCCACCCTCCTATGGTGGGAGCAGTGGAAGCAGTCGTTATGACGATTATGGAAGCAGTTCCCGGGATGGCTATGGCAGCCGTGACAGTTACCCCAGCAGTCGGAGTGATCCATATCCACCTAGCCGTGGTGATCGAATGGGCAGGCAGGAGAGGGGACCGGCTCCCCCTGTCGAGAGAGGCTACCCTCCTCGTGATTCGTACAGCAGCTCAAGTCGTGGAGCACCTCGCGGGGGCCGTGGGGGAAATCGAGTTGATCGAGGAATGGCTCGCAGCAGATACTGAAATGGACATGGGAATCACGTCAAAGCAAGCGTTAATAATGCCTATCGAGCTCAGTAAACATGTATTATGGGAAGAAAAATGACAAAGTAGCCATGTCTAATTATGTGGATCTATGAAGCTTTTTTTAGCTGTTTATCCTATTTTTTCCAGTTTCTTAAAGTGTAAACGTACAGGGTTGTTTTTGTTTTGTTTTTATTTGCTTTATCCTGCCCGTGTAATGGTGTAGTTTTCGACGTGTTACAGTTTTTGTACCATTAGTGCTGTTGAAACATGCTATGCCCTTCGTCCTGGTTTCCTACATTAATAAAAGTTTTTAGGCAGATCTTGAGCCCCGTTGATCAATATACAAAACAACACCAAAGATGATGACACAAATGTAAAGTATTCATTCCTAAGTACACAAATTTTGGATGCCAAGTTTCATATAGAACCCAATTGAGACTCATCAACTGACCTAAAGTAATTGATAACACACCAGTACCACTGTGCTTCCCTATGGTCCCTACTGTTAGGGTTTAGGCAAATGTCACTGTTAAAACTTTCATGAATCATGTAGTTTCCGTGGAAATGGACGCATCAGCAGCATAAAGTCAAAGTATGATGGATTGCAACGACAAAACCAAAGACCACAACAACCAAATGCAAGAGACTTTTCAGCTCAACTGATAGTCAACAGCTGGTAAGCAAAGCAAACCTCTTTGTTTCTCGTCTGTGAAATGAGTTTCTCATTGTCCTGTATTACAATCTCCACTCAAAAGCTGCTGTTCAAGACAACTTGTGCTTCAGGGGACCAAAAAAATCGAGTCATCAGGTTTTGGCTTTTTCATTAAACATGGCATCAATTTCTGCAACTACCTCAGAAGTGACCTCCCAATTCAACAAAGAAAGTTGTACAACCGTTTTTGTTGTCACTGGAGACTTTGCCTACCCTTCCACAACTTTAAATAAGTAATTGACAAGTTCTTTTTTTGTACGAAAACATAATTTATGAGCCAATTTCTATTTTTTCTTTCTTTACAAAAAAGTATTGTATTACAAATATTTAAAAGCAAATTCTCAGTGTGGAACCGTTTCCTCAAGCATGCCATTTCTGATAATGGAGACCTCTGGAACAACATCAAACAAACTGGAAACTGAATCAATGAAGCGTGAAAAACAAAGTGCAGTCGGACCAAGGATCACAGGGTTTCCTTCATGATTTTTTTTTTTTTTTTTTTTTTTTTTTTTATAATGGTACCTAACCGGGGAGAGATGCATCATAGTAACATGGGTGTCCTTGTTGCAGGATGAGGATGGCTGCTGTGACTCCTAGTAATATCCTGGACATGTCTTCACTGCTCCAATGACCAATTGATGCTTGTTCGAGGCTACACAAGAGGTATGTTTATACAACATACTTGCATAACCGATAATATCTGGATGTCAGATGGCAATTGGCCAAATCAATGCTGAACTATGAAATGCCAATCAATATAAATGATGGCATGATTGCCTCTTGATAGCAAATTTTCCATAGGTTGATGCAGTTTAGTAACGGTTGTATGTTCACAAAATGCCCCATCATTATTTGGCAGTATTGAACAAAAACATTTTTTTTTCTCAGAAAGTAGCTGCTAAATGCTGTTTTATCCTTCAGGTCCTGGTACAGGTCTCTGTTCGCATTACTGCTGGTGGAACTTAAGATGAGTATGGGCAGAACGCAGAGGAGTGACTTCTGTTCACAGGAATTCATGTATTTATTTTTCAATAGATTTGTGTGTGTGTGTGTGTGTGTGTGTGTATACACGTTTAAATCCAACACATGAGTATGTGTTGTGAATGGCATTCTTTGACATGAGCATGATGGATATTTTGTGTGAAGAAAATATTAAATCTTGCACTTGGTGTTGCCCTGATTTTGTTTATTACTCACTTACAGCAGCTATTCTTCCTGGAGTTTCAAATGCATATATTATGGTTCTGAGAGAATAACCTTTTTCTCAAACATTGCAGGACGCATTTTCAGTGAACCACATCACTGGTTCTCATTGCCAGCTCATTTTTATTAGTGATTTAGTGTCCATATTGTATAACTGTTTATAATCTAGATTAACTATCCAGAAATGTATAGTATTTTTTATTTTATCTTGAAGCATAATAGTGTTGCCATCAACAAGCAATAAGGGACCTCCAATGTACAGTACATACAGTACACACTGTTTTACTCAACAGTTAAATGTCTTACATCAACAGCCAATTAAACGTATACATACCACAACTTGTCCACTACTTGTGCAAGGATTGAATCACTGACTTAAAGACCACTTAACCACCTTTCAACCTATCTTCATATAATCAGTCTTCACTGATGTAGGTACATGATAATACTGTTTCTTCCCCTACTCGATCTGTCTCCGAAGGATTGTTTCAGAAACCTGTCTCTAAAGCCAGTTATCACATCATTCAAATCAATGTACCTACTTTTTCAGTTTTAAGGCGATTTAGATTTGAATGTATGAATCCAGTCAGACAGTATACCGTATATCTGATAACCTGCTCTAAAATGAAATGACAATCTAGGGCAGGGGTTTTCAATCAGTGTCCTTGAGAGGATTTGAGGTGGTCCCCAGGTTAAATGGACAGTTGGTTAACCAGATGTAACCATGTAGGTCCATTTGATTTAATGTTTATACTCTTAAAGAGTTAAAAAATTAATCATCTGAATTATCCCAAGTGTCGAAGATTAATGGCAATCTTGATCTGCTGCATGTTTGCCTGTTGTGTTTCCAAAATCCAGCCTAGAATTGTGGACAGAGGCAAAAATAAATCTTTAGTTTTAGGTGGCTTTTCCGTGGCTCAAATACTGAGTAAATGGTGGACCCTGGTGTCAAAAAGGTTGAAAACCACTGATCTAGGGCCATTCCATTTAGATATTTCAGATACTGGCAGTACTGTAGTGTCCAGGTGAGTGGATATTCTACTTCAAACGGGTGGATGGCTGCCACCGTCTCGAATACCCATTTACACTGGAGCAAGTGCTGTGGAGCGAATATCTGAATTGGTATGATGACACATGATTTAATACTCGTCTAAGAGTCGTCTTCTTGGCATGGAGACTTATTTGTCTAGAAAAAGATCATATTGTTAGGTGCTTGGTAGCCAGTAGGGGTGATCATCCCTGTCTCGTCTAGAAGAACCGCGCCGTGTTTTTTTTTTTTTTTTTTTTTTGCAGAAGTGCGGATGTGAGTTGCATGTTGACACGGAACAAGGCCATGGGTCTGCTGTAAACTGTTTTGAAATGAATATTTAGGAAATGAGAATAATCACTAGGTGCAATGAATCCAGAGGAGCAGACCGTAACGTGGTTGATATCACTAGGAGTACTCGGTTCGCCTAAAAAGAACATAGCCGATCCGGAGGACTTCTTGAAAACCTCCCTCAAGGATGGGGTCGTGTTGTGCAAGCTTATGGAGCGGCTCGTACCTGGGTTTGTCCCAAAGGTAAGTGGATCAATGTTAGTGAAAGTTAGCATTGGGGTGGGGGTAGGGGGGAGCGAATTAAACATGAACATCGTTAGTATCGACGCCCGTTCGTAGGAGGCGAGGAGTGAAAAGATGCCAACTTTTTTTTTTATCAACTGCACATTAACAGGCCTACGTTTCATAATGACTCAATGTAATTGTGGCATATGTGTGTGAGAACAAGGAGTAGAAGTAACGTGCAGCTGCACACGGTGAAATGTAACTATAAATACTTGTATCGGTAAGACAATGTTTCCTGTACTCTGGAGCTAATAAAATGTTCCGCATTCTTGACATGTGAGATATGTGAACAGCAACACAACGTCCCCAACTAGAGGAAATTCTGCGCACATTCGCTTGGTTTGTTTTATTTGGTTATGAGTAGAATTAAATAAAGCTTTCCGGTAATATTTACATACACCGATTTGTTTTGAGGCAACTTTAGCTATAAGAGATGGATTTATTTGTTCTTTCTTTTCTTAACATCGAGTTTGCATGCACATTCGCTCAGAACAGAAGTTGTGTGATAAATAACTCATGGTCTAGAATATATTCCATAGGCCAGAAGGACACCCGCACTGTTGATTTGCTAGCTGGTTACCAGGCAATACGGCACTGTCTCATTGAGAAGCATCCTATCCATAGACAGATGCAGTATGTCTGTGATCCTCTTGGCCCATCAGTAACATTCCTTGTTTATTTAGGTATCTTACATGAATGATGAATAGAGACATTCTATATGTCATGTGAGGCAGCTTGTGCCTCTGGTTTCCATGGGAATACACCCGTCAGTGTCTTCCAACCATCCTCCTTGTTGTGTTGTCCCAACCTGGTTCCAACACATTCGAGTCACCATCAAGTTTGACATTTTTCAATTCATTCGCCCAGACGCTGCACATCAGCTACAGTCACATCATTACAGTCAGAGAAATGTCCGAGGCTACTAGACAAATAGAAAAACAATATTCACGCAAAGGAAGTTACATGATGTAATACTATTGGTCTAAAAGAAATTTGTTAGTCTAAACTAAATTCTCAACACTTGGATTGTCAGTGTCATTTGTAGAATACATTCTGCCAAAGTAGGCTACAAACCAAACATAAATTGACACCGCGGCGTTGACCTGCTCACATTACTTGCAGGCAGCCTTAAAAACATTTTTGCAGGTAATGTCAAACTTGCACATCTCTCCGCGTCAACGGTTGCCTACCAACCAAGCAACGAACCAATGACAAGTGTGACCGAGAGCCTAAATGTAGACAAATTATTTCAGTAATGTTGATTGCCTGCATCCAAAAATGCAATTTATAGACACCTATAAATTGCACTGCAGTACTACTGCATCCTCTATGGATGCATTACTGTAGGCTACTGTGCATGATGTAGCCTACACTAAAAAAAATCCGCCATAGAAGACCACCATTGTGTAAACAAATGCGAGTAGATTGGCCGCAAAACATGCCATTTGAGTGCCATGAGTCCTGGGACTCATTAGATTGAAAACCTATTTACATCACTGTATTTCAAACTCCAGGCTGCGTGAACAGCGCTCGAGCGCTCAGTTTCTGACCCCTCAATATCGCAACTCTTCTACTAGATGGCTCTAGTGTGTGACACGTCCTTTCGGGCTATGGGGTCTGGCCTATCATAACAGTTGGACTTTACGGATTCCCTCGTCACTTCCTCCTGAAAGCCTATGATAAAGAAAGAGGATAGTGCACGGGGGCGTGGCGCAGGATGGTGCCAGAGGTTTGCACATGCGCAGTGAAAACAGGAACTGCTATGATTGAATGTACCAGCAGAGGCGCTAGAGTTACTGACCCTGAACTGAAATAATAAAAAATGATATAAAAAGAGAATACTACAATGCTTCTGTCTTTAGTTTAAATATTATGTCAATTTAACTACTGTGTGGAGGAAAAAAAACTGTTTATAGCAGACTGAAAGACAAGGGCAAGTAACCTACATTTACTGAATGGAAATGTTTTGTACATTGTTCTTTTGTAGATTTTTCCTGTTATGCTTGCTTTAATTACAGACAGTACATATGCCAACTTCTATTTTTGTGAAATGACAAATAAACATGGATAGGCTATTGTTCATTCAAACAGTGGATGGAATATATAAAAAGGGAAGTGTGATGCTATTTAATTCACAACTACTCTGGATCTCATTATTTACATCACAAGTTATGGTATCTATCTAGCGCCTCTGCTGGAACCATAGAGTTATAAATATAGAGCAGACTGGAGCGATAGCCCCGCCCCCTTGTCATTCATTTCAATACAAGTTGCTCAGTGGCGTTTTGAAGCACCCAGCAGACCGCCGGAAGTGCGCCTATTTCCGCATTTGACCACCAAAATTTGGGGCGAAATGCGAAAGTATTTCACCATGAACGCGCCCGAAGCAAGGGATTATGGGAACGGAAAGAACGAGCCCATCGAGAACGAGCAAAGGAAAAAAACACTAAACAGCATCAAAAAACAAGCTTGTGGGTTTGCTGTGAGCTTATTATTTGTCGTATAATACATCCGTTATGTTTTGAGAGGTAGTATATGACGTGAGGGCCGGTGGTTCATCCAGAAAACAACTTAAACACAAACTGCCCTGTCCACGTGCACAAAGAAAACCAGCGTGCGTGCTGTCTGGGCGCTCGTGCGGATAAAGAATAATTCATAACAAAGTGAAATATGATTGTATATGATATGATTGTAAATATGATATGCCTTTTGATGATCGGGTCTAGTGTTTAGTTCAGTGTCCATGGAGTGAAGGAATGGATCATGAGTTGTGTTCACGTTCATTCTACCATTGGAAATGAATAGACTCCAACATACTTCCCGTCTCCTAATATTGTACCCGCCGCGCCCCCTCCTTCTAGAGTCAGGAAGTAACGTAACTATGACCCTCTTGCCATTGGCCTCTTGGGTGCAAACCTCCGGCACCAGCCTGCGCCACGCCCCCGTGCACTATCCTCTTTCTTTATCATAGCTGAAAGCCAGTCTTCTCGGTGCGACCGCCCCCTCCTGTTAGCGGTCTAATGTATGCAATGGAGAAGACGCAGGAGGAATCCACACTTACTTGGCAAACTGTAGATTACAACGAACGCTCGGAACGATACCATTCTAACTTAATTTCCTGTGTTAATACTGAAATAGCTTCGGCATGGTCCGGAGAGCGCTTGATGAACATTTTCAGTAAGATGACCATCTGACATAGTAAGCAAAGCTGCCGAGCTTTATTTATTTCGTTTTTTGTGTGTGTGTTTGTCCAGTACTGTCAGGAGCCGAGAGCCGAAGCCGACTGCATTGCCAATATAAAAGAGTTTTTACGAGGATGCACGTCCTTGAAAGTAGAGGTAAGTTGTAACAACAACTCGTAAAAAACGACGAGCCCCCTGTTATGACTTCTATTCCATCATGATAGAGTCGTGTATTGATCTTGACTTTTGACATGTCATGAGCTCGACCTTTATATGCAGAGATTATCATGCTTAACATGCGTATTATATGCTTAACATGACGATCTGTTAAGTTTACTTAAACACTACTATTGCCTATGTTGTGATCAGGGCAGCCATACCCCTCCCCGTTCACTAGTGACATATGGTTGTGTGTCACACCTCCATGTGGTGTAGGCTAGTCTTCATAAACAGGCATGCTGTCAGTCAACCCCCCCCCCCCCTCCACAGACAGAAAGGGAACTGTTGGTCTGTATGACTAGTGCCTCTGTTTTCACAATAGCCCATAGCTTAGAGAGATTATTTGCTCCATTCTTTTGCACTCATTTTGGGCACATTTTATAACTTGTTAGACTTATCTTTGTTGCTGCTTCCACACATCACCACAGTTTTGATAAAGACTTTTCAAAGACATGTTATGTAGCTTTACTCCGCAAATTACGAGTTGCTAAATTCAGTTCTGTTCTTTGTACCAACATGCCTGCCAGTGGCTGCTGTATTGGACATTTCTCTGACTCCGCAAGCATTATAAATAAACTTTTTTGGGCCTCTTGAATCACATCAGTTGCTTTCTCTAAATGGCTAATTGAGTCAACCAGGCTGGCCAGCTGCAACGCAAGTGGTTCAGTAGTTCTGCCTGGCCGGCTGTTAATGTTTGGGAGGTTTATCCACCATCCGTCCCCTAGTCCATAATTATGCTTTCCTTTTGCGGGTAGTGCAGTAGCTTGTGGGGCAGAAGAAGGCTTTTGGAGAGGCCACTGTCAATGATTTCATCCAGGGTTTTTCTGCTACGGCCCTGTACTCAGCCCTGCCCATCCTTTTGGTCAGTGATGTGATCATCATGGTTTAGAAAACTTTCTTTCCCCCTCTCCTTTTAGCCACAGCCAAATTATGCACATAGTGCCTGTCCGTCGTCATGTGATTGCACAAAGAAAGCAGTCATACTGCTTTCACTTCTGTGCTGGAAAGGGGAAGCAGCAGCAGCAGCAATGGTATCCACTTTTTGGCCATGTCATAATAAATTATACAGGAATATACTGCATATAACTGTGCTGTTTTTTTATAGATAACTATAGAGTCTGTGAGGTACAGTATCAACACTATGTGAGTCATTGCAGCTGTAACCCTTGGCCCACGATTTGGATTCTGGAACATCTGTAGTGGCTCTTCTCAATCCAAGTTTATTATTGTAGTAACATTTTGGGATGGTTGATGCTGACCAATGGCCATGATTCCAAGTGTACATACATACACACATGCTCATATGTTTTTAAGTGACCAAGCAGTGACTTGGTCACTTAATTGATATTGCTGCTTTTCTCCTTCTTCTTCTTCCGCCAAAAATAGCTGTTCTGGCTGAACCGTGCAGTCGGTTTTCGCGAAAATTGGTAATCTGGTAGAGGGTGATGCCAAGCGGTGATGATGCGAAGCCTGTGACCACTGGTCAAATGGTGGCGCTACAGCACTCAACTGAAATTGCAAACTTTAAACACTTATAACTCATGAACTGCTTGACTCTCAGAAATGTAACTTATATTCCCTTATGCGTCTGCTTATGCCGAACAACTTTTGTATTCTGACTTTTGACCTCTTGACCTTTAGATGAACCGCCATCTTGAATTATATGTAAAACAGTTAAAATGTCTCTTCTCCTACAATCTTTGATCAAAATGCATAACAACGACCTACACATGAACTTTGAAGCCATACAAATATGAAAATAGGTGTGAATTTTGTTTTAAGTGAAAAAAATATGTTTTTACGAGCCAATGAAAATTGCTTGTTTGTGAAAATGATTCTAATGCCCCTAATCTACACATGCAGCGTAATCTGCTTCTGATATTTTACAGTTTTGTAGAGGGGGATGCCAAATAGCAGCAAAACCAGTCTTACTCCAATTGCTCAAATGGGGGCGCTATAACAATTCTTTGAAACTGAAACATTTGAACAACCATAACTCGGGCCTCGTTTGGCCAAAAATCATGGGACTTGTTTCTACATGTTCCTTGATTCATGTGGAACACATCTGTAACTTTGACCGGTAAGCTCCACCCCCAGAGTGTCTGCCATTTTAAGCAGTTTGAAAAATGCTCATGCCTGATTCTCTGCCTGGATTTTTGATCAATTTGCATGACACCTGCTACATGAGAACTTTGGCCCCATCCGGACAAAAGTTCCGAAGCAAATTTGTTTTCATCAAAAAATGACGTTTTTATAAGCCAATGAAAATTGCTGCTTTGTGAGGAGTCTTCTTATGAATCACATTAATTGTTAACATTGATGTGGAGGCTCTTGTTTTGAAGCATTTTTATCATAGATAATCATTGATTAAGGGTAGTTGTTTGTTTAAAGGATACACTTCATAAAAACATACTGCCGTAAACCAGTATACTTTTATATTGTAAGTAGAGTTTCACATCAGAATGTGGCAGATTGTCACACCCACATGTCCTATTGCTTCAGTTTTCTTTATAAACTGATTTGTCTTGTGTTTTGTTTATCCACTGCTGCATGCTGTTGCATGATCTAAAATCCAATTTTAATGCAACGCACCAGAGCCATTTAGAGACGGAGTTGCGCCAATGATGGGGTACACAGTTACATTGGGTTAGTCACGTGATCAGTGGTCACAGTGAGCCTAACGGTGACAAATCATAGTCTAGTGTCTGAAACACATTGTTTGAAGTGAGTAAGATGAGATGTAAAATGACAGCCGGTTTGAATTATTTTACAGTAACAATTAAAGTCTCTGCAATGTGTATGATTTGCTATTACTTAAAAAGACCTAACATAAAAGGATTCAAGCTGGGCTTTTACTTTGAGTCCAATGCATTTCTGCCTACTTCTCAATAGCACTGAGTTACACTCGCATATCATGAAAGTGACATTCACGGAAATGTCACTTTGTGATTGAGATGATAAAACTCAATGTTATGGTAATGGCACCAACTCAGTGGCCTTGTGGTTAGTGTCTGCCCTGAGACTGGGAGACTGGGGTTCGATTCCCGGCCAGGTCATACCTCGACATTCTAGATTTCCAGTAGTAACCTACCCAACGAAAGCGTTGCATTGTACAAGCCTTGATCATTTCATGTAACAGTGTAGTGGTTAAAACATTGTGCCAGATTATGTTAGATTAACTTCTTGAACAAAGTGGCCATTAAACAACTGTTGTTAACTAGTGTCCAATCACATTTATTTCACAATTTCTTCTAGTTGTACTTGAATTGTACTGTAATTCTCCAAGCTTTTATCAGTTTTGTTGTAGGAGGCCATGTTGACATGTAGGCTACTGTAGGAATTTTACATTTCATTTATTCATTCACTATTGTATGGACCCGGGGCAAAAGCACCCCCCTCAGATAATTTCTCAAAAATATGTTCCTTCTTCTGCATATTGTTCTGACTCCTTATTGCTGCTTGCTTGGTCACGTTTTATTGCTGCTTGCAGCTATATTTTTGTTTTGTTTTTTCCCCACAAATGATTTCCATACATTTTAATACAATTATTTGGTAGCATGAAAGCTAGATTTTATACAAAGTGTGCTGACATAGTGCCACCATGAGGCAGATGGATTTAATTATTCATTACATTAATTAATAATACAATAATTATTATGAATCTCCCCTAGCAAGTGTTGTAACTGTTGCCCTGACTGTTTCTGGGGGGAAAATAATTGATGTTAGTTTTTTTAAGTAGATAGAAAATTTTAATACAGAAATAAATGCCTTATTAATCAAAATCAATTAAAAGGGCTTTGTTATTCTCATTGTAATATTATGGTTAACGCCCATGTGAAAAGTCAGAGTAATTGTTGCAGCCAGTGAGTATTTATGGCAGTTTCATTCATTCAGTCAGTCAGTCAGTCAGTCAGTCAGTCAGTCAGTCAGTCAGTCAGTCAGTCAGTCAGTCAGTCAGTCAGTCAAACAGTAATTCAGAAAGTCATTTGCTTTATGGATATGGATTTTACAGTGAACCCACATTTAAAGATGTTGTGTGTTACATTGAGAGGTTTTGTGAAAATCCTTAAAACAAATAACAAATATAAAAGGTCACGTCATAACGCCTTGCAATGTGATGCTTTACAAATAAGGGCTGTAAAAAACTGTGAGAACCACTGGCATTTAGAACACATGAGTAATGCTTTACTACTCAAACTCAAAATTTAAGATGTTTTATTTAAAATGTGAAACCCTATCTACAGGCTGAAAGAGGATAGCTGCCTTTGAGACACAGTGAGCAAGGGGTGTGTGTGTGTGCGTGTGCATGTGCATGCGCGCGCGTGTGTGTGTGTGTGTGTGTATGTGTGTGTGCGCGTGCGTGCGTGCGTGCGCACACAATGCTTTTCTATCAGTAGAAATAGTAAATGGTGAGCTAATTGTCTTTTGTTTTCTGGGAGACAGGGGTAATGCATTTGGATTCTGAGTTTGTTTTGCTTTTATTTTCCAGGGGTTTGAACCAGAGTGCTTGTACACTGGGGATAATTTTGGCAAGGTCCTGACCACCTTGCTGGCAGTCAACTTTGCCACTCAAGGTAGGAGAAACAGTTCGTCTCTCTCTCTCTTTCTTGTCTCGCTCTCTCTCATTTTCTCTGCAGCCCCAGGGCTCTCATTCTGAACAAGTTGGTCAGTCACATTACCGACAGAGAGGAATTTGAGGACGATCTTTTTCTCACAAGCTACAACTACAGTGTTGTAATAGACTATGCAGTTTGTACGTCGACTGTGTTTCAAATGCTTCAACCCCCTGCTGTCAGTGTATGTGAGCAACTGCTTTAATAAACAAGTGATAATTTAAGTCTTTAATCTACAATGCCAGGAGTACAGGTTTCAGGTTTAAAGGGCTGCATGTGTGCGTGCGCGCGTGTGTATTTCCAGGATTGCATGTGTGTGCATGGTCTTCAGGTCTTGTCATTTCTTGCCGGCTGGCTTGGCTCTTGGAACCCCTATGAATTTCAACGGTGTGTCTGCTCAAGGGCAGCTGGCGTAGCAGTGTGTGTTGTGTCATGCTGTTTCCATGTTTACACACGGTCATTACCAGAGCATCCAGTGTCCACACAATTCACATCCAGACCAGTATCCTATGCGTGGGCTTTTACGATACATTTTAGTTAACTACCTTAAGATTATGACAAGGCAAAGTATAATTATTACACAATTAAATGTAATAATTGTGGAACCACTCACTATCACCAGAGGTACATTGATATGCTTGATAACGTGAAACAATCCAATGTATTATTGTCTACTCTCCGTCAGACAGAGTGTGTGGCCCCTAAGAAAAATGAAAAAAAAAAAAAAAGTCACGAACGGCCAATCTGATACTGTGAAACCTTGCATGCACATTTCCACTAGGTCATGGAATAAATGCCTCCCCGCATATCTCAAATCGGCCTTTTAACCAGTATTGCTATAACAGGCTGTTTCAGGTTTTGGCAATCAGCAGATCACCCTCAAAACACACATTGTGCTACCATTCCCACAAATTTTGTCCAAAACTCGCACAAATTGGTATATATTGCTGGGGTCATGTGAGCGAGATCACATTTGTTTACAGAGTTTTGTAGTTGATCTCACATCAGAAGGTGGAACAATGTAAAAATGTTGCCAGGTGGGAAACTGGGAAAGTTTTCCTTTAACTGGCTTTGTTGAGTTTTTTCTGCATTTTTCCCCATCAGACTGGAATGTCAGCAATAGACGGACGGTGTAGTAGTCTTGGGCGGTATTGATTTTTTAATATCGGTATTGATAATGTCTTAATTAGCTCGATATTCGATATTACCGGTATTGACGGCAATCAGAGTTGGAACGCTCCACCAGTCACCTAGTTCTCAGAATTTGCGACTTTGAGGGGTCAGAAACTGAGCACTCTGCTGTTCAAGCAGCCTAAATAGGGAAAAACTGGAGTTGGAAATACATTGTTTCCAAAAAGCCTAGCCCAAATAAGGGCTAGTTTAGGCATGTGTGTAACATGAAAATTGTTTGTATAGTTACAATTAAGTCTCATTGCTCATATTTTAATAGAATACAGTATAATGTCGGTATTTGACGATATTCGGTATTCGATATTTTTCACAGACCCAACGATATTACTCGGTATTGATTTCCAATACCGCGATAAACGGTAATACCGTATATTGCCCAAGACGTACGGTGTAGTGCAATGAGGTGTTGTGGTAATTAAACACAAATGGCTCTAATGGTAGCGGTGAAGCATCAATATACTATAGCAGTACCATCCAGCAGACCTTAGAAAATTAATCAACATTAATCAAAATGAATCTCCTCCTTATTTTTTACTTATATCCTTTATCTGTTTGAAGTAAAGGTTGCATTCCAGTGCTTGCGATGTGGACTCACATGGCCTCTGCTTTGTATGCAAGTCTAATATAGCTGCAGATGTCTTGAAGCTATTCTACAATCTCTTGAAGTGTTTTCGAAATTAAGTGGCCCCAGGTTAAAGATGGCCAAGTTCACTGACAACGCCTGTGTCTGTTTTACTTGTGATACTCTGGGGGGTGGGCTGGCTGGCTGCTGTCATTTTCTTTTAAACGTACTGTATGTGCATGTTTTTCAATTGCAGCTGCATTGACCACAGAGCTTGCAGAAAGTGGCTTGTTTTAGATCCTCTCGGGAGTGGCATGTGGAATCATTGAGCTTTCCTTGCAGAGCATGCATTTGCAGGCAAACGCAGTCCCCCTGCCAGGCTAGTGTGTCCTTGACTTCATTGTAAATGCCATGCATTTATATAGTGCTTTTATCCAAAGCGCTTTACATAGATGTGGATTACATTCACCCATTCATACAAACACACATTTATGCATAGATGGTGGAGGAAATGCAAGACATCAACTTGCACGTCAGCTGCATTAGAGCTCCAGCATCTTACTCAAGGACACTTTAACACTACAGTAATTCTGTTTTGCCCCCTGAGCCACTGCAGCCCACTGTTGTAAAAGTGGTCATTCCTTAGTTTATGGTCTCTGACTGTCCAGTTAGACTTACTTTCCTGATGCAGGTCATATTCAAAAGGGATGGTAAAGGGTCAATACTGAAGTTTACATTCTGGTTTGTCTGAATATTATAGAACACACACTATATGTAGACTACAGATCTTTAGACTAGGCTCTAAGTTTAACAGCAGCATGGGATCATATCTATTGGTTTGGGTTAGTATTGTTTTTCAGGGTAGCCAGATCCTTCCATACCAAGCTTTGTTTGTGTGTTTGGCTGATTACGTTAATTTAATTGGCTGAGCTTGAATTTAATTGGCTGAGATTGAAAAATTGTGCTGATTGGCCAGAATGAGAGGGTGTATGATGACAACATCACCCCTCACTTCACAGGAGTGTGATTCTTTTTATATAGCGATATATGCAGGACTGAAAAAGTGAAAATGAAGTGTACTGTGTCCAGTTCAGGTTTTGCAAGTGAGTGCTGGTAACAAACATGGATCAATCAGTCATTGCATCTTCAGTTCTGCCATTACAGCTTGTGGCCCTACACACATACTGATACACTACTTTACCTTTACCGGGCGGCAGTGGCTCAGGAGGTGGAACGGTTGCTGGGCAACCAGAAGGTTCCCAGTTTGATCTCAGCCCCCCCCAATTTAGTGCTAACGTGTCCTTGAACAAATCACTGAACCCCTAATTGCTCACATGTTGAGTAGGATGGTTTCCTCTGCCACAGGCATGGGAATCTGTGTCGAAAAATGAGAACCGAGGACATTACCCCATTCTTTGTAAACTGCCTTAGATATAAAGCTTTGGCATAATATAAATGCACAGTTACTTATAGTAAATGCACAGTTAGTTATAGTACTCCCCACAGGCCTATATACTGGTACAGCAGATTTCATGTCCATTTTCTTGGGAATGAGTGTCTCCGCACAGAGCCACTGAACAGCAATTCAGATGAATGTATAGGGTTGATTGAGTTTCTTAAATTAAGTTGGAAATTAGAATGGGCCTTTTTCAAATAGCCCTCTGCTTTAAGTTTATGGCACATTTTCATTTCACCAATTTGTAGGTTTATGGGCATTGGGTCAGTGCTTCTTGGTATTCTACTGCTGGCCCTCGCTCAACACAGAGTGCTCCAGTGGATGTTAGATGATGCGATCTTTGTCCTGCTCTCGAGATCAATGGATTTATTTATTAAATAAATCTGTGTGTGTGTGTGTGTGTGTGTGTGTACACACAAGCCTGCAGCATGCCACAGAATCTACTATTTTTGAACATCTCTGAAAAAACCTTTTTCCCATTTTTTCCCTTCCTGCTGCTATAAAACATTTTCAGATTGGGCTCCGTTGCCAAATACATCAATCAATCGTGTTTGCAGCGCGCACACGCATGTGTGCACAGTCCCTGGGGCTGAACAAGACAGCAGCTCCTCTGCAGATGAATGGCCATCAAGCTGTTGGCCTCATAAAACATTATGGAACTGCTATGCTTAGAATCCTCTGTGTACAGCATGGATTATCAAAGTGGGATCCTACGGTCGCTGGTTCTAGGGGGTGCCCAGCACATAATGTTGATATAGCACCACAATAATTTTAACCATAGTTCATACTTGGCCTATTAATAAATATCATGTATAGACATTGTAGATGTTGCTGACCCGAGAAGCATTTTTTTGGTCATTTAAAACAGGTTGGTGTATATAGTGTGTTCCAAATTAAAATTCCCTGTCTACTACTGGGCCTAGCAAAGACATCTGATTGGTGGGGACTGCCCGTAGATTCCATTAGTCCGAACATGCGCTGAAAATCCACTATCAGCATAATGGTTGGCTCCCTTGTTTTAAGCCCTGTGACCTGTTATGTTTAGGGGTTTAGTAATTTCGGACCAATGGGAGGATGAGACATTGGGAGATCAGATACTTCTCACTGGTATGTTCGGTATGGCTGAAACTCGTCCAGTGAGAAAGGTTCTATGGTGCAAAATCTATGTGTGATTTAAAATGAGTTAATTTTTTTAATCGTGTTATTGTCTCTGTAATTGAGTAATCAGTTAAAGTCCCATCCCAATACATAATTTGGTGGGTCATTGACTGAAATGGTCTTAGAATGAGAACCCCTGGTGTACACTTTACAGTGAACTACTCACAGTAGTGGTGTCTGCCTGAGAGATTCACAAGTCAATTGCCTGTGTGTGTCCACAGATTGTGGTGCTGAGAGATCATGTCCGCAGTCTGGAGCCTCATCTCCTAGTCACTCCTCCTCCTCACACACGCTGTCCTCTTCCAAGTCCAAAGGCTCTCTGCGCAGACAATCTAAGCCAGCGGTACGTTCCCTCATACCAACAGCACTTTTTGATATTTCTCTCTGTCTGTCTACAGTCTGTCTGTCTGTCTGGGCCGTCATTAAAGCCTCCATTTGTGCTCTGTCCTGACAGGAGATGTCTGAGAACGGCGGTGGTGCTGGTGGCGGCGGGGGGCAAGTGCTGGTGAAGGCACGGTTCAACTTCAAGCAGAACAACGAGGACGAGCTGTCATTCAACAAGGCTGACCTGATCATGGTTACGCGGCAGGAGGAGGGAGGCTGGTGGGAGGGCACGCTCAATGGCAAGACGGGCTGGTTTCCCAGCAACTATGTCCGTGAGGTCAAGCCCTGCGGTGAGCGGTGCATCAACCCATTACAGATTTCTCTTTATATTTTGCAACATAGGTTTTTCAGGAAACTTTGTTTGTTCGAATTTCGAAATTGAGAATGACTGATCTACATAACTTGGATGCCACCTTTTTCCTTCAAAGTACTCCACAGGCCTCTGTGTTCATTTCTGTCTCTGACAACCCCATGGGTGTAAATTCTTCCCATGGGCATTTTGCTTTACACAGGAATATGGTTAATCTAGAACTTTGGTCGTCATCCTTTCAATTGATGGGGTTTTCAATTGGTAATGTTTTTATGATGATTAATTGTTGATGCTGATTGTTTATGTCAAAACGTTGTTCCTTTCTTGGCCCTGCAGATAAACCAGTCTCTCCCAAAGGAACACAGCTCACAAAGAACTACTACAGTGTGGTGAGCAGGACACTTATAATGTCTTATTTCTAGAGGCAAAAGTTACATAGTACTACATACTAACATATCACCACAACAAATGGTTGCCCTATTTGTTGTTTTTTTTATTACTGATTTAGCAGAATGACAGAGATCGTCAAAGGTCTAAAGATTACCAGACTTTATTTTGTAGAAATTTAAAATATATTATCTCCTGGAGTGTCACTGGTACTTGCATTCTGTTCTACCTTCTGCACGCTCTCTCTGCTCGCACACAAGTAGGCCAGGTATGACCTACTTGTGTACATTGCATTGTGTTTATAGTTAAATACTCAATATTCATTGATTCTGCTGCTTTCTGTGTCCTACCTTCTTTTCCTAGGTGGTACAGGACATCTTGGAACACGAGCGGGAGTTCGTCAAGGAACTCCAGACGGTGCTGAATTGTTACCTACGACCCCTGCAAGCCAGTGACAAGTAAGGGTCACATGACCAAGAGGAGATGTACACTAGTCATTACGCAAATCATATAGGCGACAGCAAAAATGTTAACACATGCATCAATTTATGTTGTACATACACTGTTGTGCTTTGTTACTAGGCTTAAATTAAGCATTTAATGTCTGCTTGTGCCACATGCCAAATCACTATTAGACCTCGTACTTGACAATAAAGTGATTACATGATTGCATAAATGATGACGATACCTCTGTGGCTAGCCATCAGCTTGTTTGGTCTTGCTCTGTGTGCAGGCTGAGCAGTGTCGACAGCAGCAGTCTGTGTGGGAATCTAGAGGAGATCCTTACCTTCCAACAGGGCCTGTGTGTGGCGCTGGAAGAATGCACCAAGTATGTCCAATTTAAACCTGTCCTGCACCTTCTATTCATTTGCATATATTAGCATCCTGTAAGAAGGGGAATTGTCACAGACCTCTTAGGGTTACTGAGAGCATTTCAGTTAGATATGATTACACTAGATTGAATCACAGCAGAGTCGAGACCAAAAAAACGCATGTACATGTTCATTATTAGGCCATTATCCAACGGTTATCATGCTATTCATCTTAAACGCTCCAACTGCAGGGAAACGCATGGGATCCTATACTGTAGTCAGTGTATACAGTACTTACTTGTACAAACAATGTCACTCACCCCTGTCAACTATGCTACATAGAGATTGTATAGATCCATGGTAACAAGCCGCCACCTGTCTTCATTCACATTCGTCATCGCAACGTCTTTTCATAAAGAATATCCAGCCATCGATGACGGTTAAGAACGTAAATCACCCTAAACTTGCATTCCTCCCTTTTTTACTTTGTTTTAAGTTTTGCACGGACCCCAGTCAACATACAATTCATGCCAGATGAAACATTATGTAATATAAAAATACGAATGCACGCACTCCTATGTTTTGTCTTTTTAAACTATAATTATCATATAGATGGATGCCATTAATTTATTTCGTACATTATTTCATCCGATATTAATTATTAATTTATTTACTTAGCATAAATCCACTCCAAATCTCCAGGTCTCTACCCTTTACATAGTACTACATACTAGTGGTGTAATGATATAGTAACATTGTGCATAGAAAAATCAATTTTAATTTCAAGAATCGAAGTACAGTATATCGAAATGAAAACAGTATCATTGACTGCATCGTATCGTTTTGCCATGCGATTAATCAAATTGTTTTCTTTGCAGATAATTTGTTGCATTAATACGGCATGAAAAATAGGGATTTTTAAAAGAAAAAAGAGTGGTTTAATTACTTAGTTTTAAGACAATGCCAATGCATTTTAAGTAGTTAATTGATTGTATCGCCAGAATTACCCAATATCGTCCATGTATCGTCAACCATGTATCATGATGCGTATCGAATCACTGTTAAAATGTATCGTTACACCTCTAGTAATACTGTCTCTCTCTCTCTGTATGTTACTGCAGGCTTCCAGAGGGCCAGCAACGCGTGGCAGGCTGCTACCTAAACCTCATGTGTCAGATCAGAACTCTGTACCTATCGTACTGCTCCAGCCACCCCTCAGCGGTCTGTGTCCTCACTGATCACAGGTTAGCCCTCACTGCTCCTTCTTTGTTTTCATTCCTATTAACATCAAATCTGCAATTTGTAATGGGAGTTGCCAGAGTCGGCTGCAGAGCTCTCAATCTGTCCCGAGAGATGGATTAGTCTGGTTAAGATAGTTTAATTCACAGGACAAATTTGCTCTGTGTGCACTAATGTACAGTGACAAAAATAACAAAGTAACGGAGACTACATTATGAGTTATCATTTCGATACATGAATTAGTTGTCTGTTGATGAGCTGATGATGCTCGAAACATCATCCACCAAATGGTGTAATCTGAGTTTGAGACATGGATGAAAGTGAACTGAGGAACTCCGACAAGGCTCTTTGCATGTCACACAGTACAGCCAGTCAAAAAAACAGTCAGTTGAACATTTTTTCAAAAATATGGATGTAGAGTTGATGTATACTATAGGTGGCCAACCGGTCACAGACTAAGAGCCACGTTTTTCACTGTGTTACTGCAAAGAGCCACACCAAATGGTCACAACGGTTAGAAAACCGCTACGACGGCCACCACGGTCGCAACCCTCTCCTACCATAAGACACATGCATTTGTGTGCAGTTGCGCAATGCAAAGACACACTATTAAACATATAGACATGTATTTAGAAACAGGGTTTACAATCCAAAAAAGTATATGACAAGTCAAAAAACATACACCTACACCTCCGTGGTCGACTAGGAATCAGTCCTTGGTTGAGTAACAGGGTTTACAATCCAAAAAAGTATATGACAAGTCAAAAAAACATACACCAAATGAACCCTTCGGGTCCATTTGGTTTCATGTTTACACCCTCAAGAGTTAAAATATGCATCATGTGAATTAGCCCAAGTCTACACAACTAGAGAATGTACGGTTGTAAAAGATTAATGGTCAATTTGATCTGTATGTTTGACTGTTTTGTTTTCTCTGAAATCCAGCTTGGAATTGTTGACAAAAGTAAACAGAATCTTTAGCTTTGGGGTCTGTGGGGCTAAAATGTCATCAAATGGTGGGCCGTGGCTCAAATCAAATTCTGAATAATAAATGGTGGGCCCTGTTATAAAAAAGGTTGAAAACCACAGGTATATGGAATGCATGACTCCGCAAGGCCGAGTGTTGACGGTTTCATGTGGAAGCCCCTTAAGAGCCGCATGTAACCAGCTGAAGAGCCGCATGTGGCTCGCGAGCCACAGGTTGGCCACCCCTGATGTATACTATAGGTGGATTTGCCTGAATGTAATGTCATGTCCTAGCAGACTTGTGTAATATGAATAAATTGTAATTTGTAATTGACCAAAAATTTCTAAAATTCAAATATCAAAAAAGGAAAATGCTACTAGTGAAAACTGTCTTTGCAATGGCTGCAATGATTTGGACAATGTGACATGTTAACATGCCTGTAAGATGGAATTAAGAAATGGCCTCATTTGACTTTTTTTACATGAAAAATATACATTTGCCATTGGTGTAGTTCTTCTTTGAGCCACCAGGCGACAGGCTTTCTCTCTGTTAATGTTACATAGCAACTGAAGCTCAGTTTGGATTTTAAAAATCGGCAGGTCTTCAGTAAGGGAAGCTTAAATTCTTTTGGTGTGTAGTGCACCTCGATTTTTCCATGGAAGGATGGTGCAAAAAAGTGTAATTTCTAAAAGAGTAGTAGTTTGGAATGTATACATATGTACAGGATGAGATGGAAAATGTCCTGGGGAATCAGGTCAGAGCCGTGGGCCCTTTCACACATGTAGCATGCAAGAGGAGGTTGTCCATTTCAGACACTTAAACATCAGTCTAGGGGCTGTGCAAATGTTGCATTTATGGGCAGCAATGTATAAGGAGGCTGAGCAGGCGTTTTGGAGTTTGAAAGTTCCTAGTTCAATCCCCAGCTCCTCCTGACTGCGTCAAGGCGTCCTTCAGAAAGACACTTTGCACCTAACTTCTCCTTATTAACACTATGCATAGGTGGACATATTTGTTTTTTTCCATTGTTGTTTTTCACTTCACAAAATCTTCTCACATTAGTAATTAGTAGATATACAAATGCTTCGCTTCAGGGCTTCTCTGCTGAAATTGTTGTCAACCACAGTGCCTCGGTGCTTCTTCAAATTTGCAGATCTGCAACTTTCCAAAAATGGCAGATCTACAAGCTGTAACAATTTGAGAGCTTGTAAATCGTCTATTTTCGGGGTGCAGCACGCACATGCAACTAGATGCAGCTCAGGCTTTAGCGTTGAGTGGTGTAATGTAGGTCTCAGAGGAAAAAAGTAAAATGAAACAATATGCTCTTTTGTAGTATTGCAGAGGCAGTTTGGTAATTGTCAGAGTAAATAATGGTGCCACAGTTTAAAATCGAAAGCCACACAAACAGGAAGCGGTCTGTTGACAGGATATGTTTTGGTGTGGTTACACTGACAGATCTGATTCTCACATTAAGCCATGTTCATAATCTGCGTGCAAGAGTCTAGCCTATACTTTACTTACGGCCCTTTAGAAATGTAATACTATTATATTAGATTACTTATTACTTGAATCAAAGAGTGATGTTACATACTACTTTATTACATTCCCAAGATCCCTCTCCCATCTATTCTTTTGCGTCCCACTCCCATGCAAAAGAATAGAGAATTACAACACAACCTTGTAGCGTATGTCATGTTTGCAGAATGCTGTGGTGGATTCCGATCTACAAACTACTGCGCATCTCTGATGTTATCTTTTGTTTTATTTTCACATGAAACAACAAGCTCATTTGTAAGTAATGAGGCGTGTTATGGTGGAGTAACATCTTACATATTACCCATTTTGTCAGAATAATATCGTTACACTACTTTTCCTGGAAAAGGTAATAATATTACAGTAATATGTAATTTGTTACTGACCAACACTGTTCACCACTACATCACACCATGGAGTAAAAAATATGGCTTAAGTTTCATTTTAAATGTAAAATGAACACCATGGAGCTATTTCAAATCAACATCATTACGTGGTAATTGAGCACGATTTAAACGGAACTGCCCTACTCTCATACAGTTGTGGTTGAACTATACTGTGGTGTCCTAATTGTTTACCAGTAAATGAACTATGATGAAGCCATACAATATAATGAACACAACACTGATGGATGTTGTTCGTCTACCTGTTCTTTTATTGAAAAATGTATATTCTCTGGCTGTTAGTACTACTACTGACAAGGTATTGCATGTAAAGCAGTGTGTAATTGCTCAATGGCACATGCTACCAAGCAGAACAACATGTGTACTTGCGTGTCAACAGCGAGGAGTTGGACAAGTTTATGGAGAGCCAGGGAGCCAGTGTTCCAGGAATCCTGACTTTGACAACAAGTCTCAGCAAACCCTTCATGAGGCTGGACAAATACCCCACTCTGCTGCAGGAGCTGGAGAGACACGTGGAGGTACATCCACCCTTCCCCTCTGAATGCTATTCTATTCAAAGGGCCCCACACCAATGCAATTCCTTGGTACATGCAACTGCTTAAGCAACCATTATCCCTAATAGCAGTTGCAAGGAGTTGGTGTGGTGTGGACTGGTCTTAAAAAGTTTTTTGTAGTAATGAGTTATGAATAGGTGGTAAGGGTAAGGGTGTGATATAGCCATAATGACCTCTTATTGGGGATGCTGAACATGGAAAAGTCATATAGGCTGCCATGTATAACATACAGTATGAGCTGACACATTGTTTTATGTGCTCTGCAGGAGGCCCACCCAGACTACGCTGACATAGTAAAGGCGACAGCCGTGTTTAAGAGTCTTGTGGTAGGTCTGATACTACACTCTGAATCAATAGAGCCTTGTTGTAGGTCTGATACTGCACACTGAATCAATAGAGCCTTGTGGTAGGTCTGATACTGCACTCTGAATCAATAGAGCCTTGTGGTAGGTCTGATACAGCACACCAAATTTCATGCCAATAACCTCCAAATCATATTTGTATTTGGCCGTGGACCCCTATTTAAATGTGCCATACATTCACACATACATTCATACACCAATGCCGGAGGAAACCTATCTTCTGTATCTTGATGAGAGCTGGTCACCTACTAGAGGTGTATGCCCGCAAGAATGATACATTGCATTCTTACTTTGGCCAGACAAAAAAACAACGAAACACATTGCATGGAGGCTCTCTCACATATCGAATGATGTATCCCAAGGTCATCAGGGTCTCGCAGCGTCATACCCCTCATTTAGGTGTGTAGTGTATCAACAGTTTCTCTGTGTGCACAGACTCAGTGCCAGGACCTGAGGAAGCGCAAGAACCTTGAGCTGCAGATCTTGTCTGAGCCAGTGAGGGGATGGGAGGGAGACGTCATGAAGAGCCTGGGCCTTGTGGCCTACATGTCCCAGGTCCACATGCAGAATGGAGCCAATGAGGTGAGAGAGAGATGGCATTACCACACCAACTGTTCAAGTTTAAAGAGTATTTATTGCACAGGTGAGATGTACCGGTAGGTGTAAAGTGTAGTCTCAGAAGCCTAATGACCGCCGTGCTCTGCCTGGGAGTGTTGGGTCGCTTCGGCTCTGACACTGCCCCCCTCAGGGCTCCTACAGTAGGAGAAGGTTAGAGAAAAACCTAAGTGGGGCAAGGCTGAGGTTCATGGAGGTTAGTTGGGGAGGACAGGAAAGTATTTTTGAAAGCATGAGGCACTATCAAACAGTTAAGAAATGAGATATTTATGCTGTGAGGAATTACGTGATTGACTGGACGTGATCAGGAGATCAGTGTGGCCCAAGCAGCGCTGCTCAATAGTGCTGGCACCCGTCTATCCTCCTCTGAAACTATTGAGACTGTCTGGACATCTTTTTCTTGGTATTAGGGTAGAATTCTCAACAGTTAGATGGGTTTCTTAAAATGCAAAAGCATTTACATGATGTGTAGAAATGAATGCAATTGAATTGGGACTCAACATTTTGTTACCCTATGTTCCCTCTTCCTAAAACCCTAACATTATGTGTAGTTTAAATGTACAGATTATGTAGGTGTTATATGATATTATGGCGTTTAGACTATTGGTGGGTTCTTGGTTCATACTGTATATGATCGTAGGTTACTGTCTTATGTATTTCTATACCGTGTATTTTCCTTGATCACTGTAAATCACTCTAGGTTACTTCCTAAATTGCTGATTGTTTTTGTAACCATGTCCTGCAGGAAAAAGAGGAGCGCTACTTGATGCTATTCCCCAATTTGCTGGTGATGTTGTCTGCCAGTCCCAGGATGAGTGGCTTCATCTATCAGGTGAGCTTCAACACAAGCAAAATCTTTAGTTTTAGATCTGTGGGGCTAAAATGTCATTAAATGGTGGTCAGTGGCTCAAATGCTGAATAAATGGTGGGCCCTAGTGTCAAAAAGGTCGAAAACCACTGACCTAGACTATTACAGTTGAGTATTATGGTTTCATTACAGGAAAGGCAAGGTCCGCTACTGGTGCCTCCTCAGTTTCATCTTGTATCCTGAAGCAATTACAACATCGGCATCATATGTCACGTCTCACATTTCTTCTCTTTTCATTGTGTGTTTCCTCAGGGAAGACTGCCTTTGACAGGTGCCACTGTAACCAGACAAGCCGAGGACATAGAGAACAGCCACTATGCCTTTGACATCACAGGTTTGACTGCCTCATCATACACTGAAGTAGACTTCAATTCAGTTCTTCTTAGAATTGTTGAAATTGATTTATATGAAGCAACAACCGCAAGCAAGGGCCCAAAGAGTCATTTTTATTGTTGGTTTGGGGGCTTCTCCACAATACACACACACATAAAATGTAAATGACAATGCTGTCTAAAAGGTTTAAACAAGAATGACACATCATTGTCACTTTCCCTCCTTAACATTAAGTTAATGACTGTATTGAGTGTTGTTGAGTTTTCATCAGACAGTGAGTTAGGTGATGCACCTTAATGATGTCATCACAAAACCATCTGTCGGACTGGCATGTAAAGGGTTCTGGGAAATTGAGGCCCATTGCAATGGCGATGGTAGCGCACAACATGCACATTCTTTCTAGATGCTGTTCTGATTGCAGCTTTGGAATACTTTTCAACACTATGACTAGCGATTACACCTTTCTAACGTGGATTTTCAGGAAAAGTCATCATGTTGGCACAGTGGCTCTTCAAAGGTTGATGAAAACTAAGCAGCAAGATCTGAACCATGATTATTTAATCTCTGCAGTCATTATGTTAACCGCCACAGGTTAACACAAAACTCAAATCAGCATACAAGACTGTAGTACCATGGATTTATTGGTTGCTTGAGTAATGAGTGAATGGCCTCTATGTAAATGTGCACTGACAGTCAAAATTGGTCAGTCAACATTAGCGTCATGAATGGCGATCTGCAGCAATCCAGCGAAAGGTGTGAAGGAGCCATCATTAACCATCATTAAAGTAGGTGTGTGGGTGTTTTGCAGGGACCATGATCGAACGTATCACAGTGTTCTGCAGTAACCCCCAGGAGTTACAGGAGTGGATGGAACATCTTCAGCCATTTGTCAAAGGAGGCAGCCCTGTGGGAACCATCTCAAAGGTTAGTGAATCAGTGATTCACCATCATATAACTGTATTCAACTGTACAAAAAGTTAAGAATTATCTTTTTTAATTTTCTATGTCAATACTTCCCAGCCTACGGATGGAAAACCTCTGAGCATGGTTGGTGCCCCGTCTCACCTGTCGCATCTGGGCAGCTTCAGTGCTGCGAGCCGAGGCCCCCTGGAGCCACCTAAGATCAGCAAGCCATGGTCCCTCAGCTGCCTGCGTCCTGCTCCTCCCCTCAAACCCTCTGCTGCGCTGGGATACAAAGAGGTATACAGACATACACTATGCTTGGGCTGGACAATTAAACGTAACAGGTTGCAAGCTTCACTGTTTTTATCGTTGATTAATAAGAATTGAAGCAAAAGCATTTTAAATCGCCCAGCCCAAATGTATGCCATCTCAGCATTACGCACACTCATTTATAAGCACTGCTGCTCAAAACCACAGGTGAGTCAGAAAGCTACCTGGAAGAAAGCCACAATAAGGCCCACCACCCTTCTCTCTCTTTCCCCATCAATATGCGGTAGTTCAAGCCTACAGTGTCATCTTTTGTATAAGAATGTTCGCAAATAGAATGATTACTCAAAAGAAGTTTCCATTTTACCGGCCAGTGGAAAAAGTCGCAATCCCACCCTCTGCAATGCCACCGGAAAATAATTACATATTCATTTTTCCATAGAACTTTCAAAATGTATTCATTTAAAGAATAGAAGATAAAAAGGATAGGACTGTTCCTCACCTTTTTTCACTCTTTTGTTTTTTCTGTTGTCATGATTTGACAGCTCGACTTTTGGCATTGTACAAAGCTTTAAAGGTCTTTAAACAAATATTTTATATATACTGTATATATATATATATATATATATATATATATAGAGCTGTCAATCAATTAAAAAAATTAATCGCAATTAATCACATGATTGCCCATAGTTAATCTTTGATTAATCGCAATTTAATCGCATATTTTTATGAGTTCTAAATATACCTTAAATTAGTGTTTTTCCAACAATATTCATATCAAGGTCAATTATTTATTCTGCATTTGAGCCACAGATGACCATTTGATGACATTTATTTAGACTTCCAGACCTAAATTAAAGAATTTGTCAACAATATCATTAGGAGCGAGCATGCACATTTTGTAGAAAGTTTTCTACATTCAGTAATTGCGTGGACTTATTTTAAAGTAACTTAACTGATGCAGATATTTAACAATTATTCACCTGCATTTAGCAAAATTTAACCAAATGGACCCACTTGGCCTTTGGTTCTACTGTGAGTTAATCTCGCACTAAAAAAATTAATCGAGTTAACTCACGGCTGAGTTAACTCGCGATTAACTAGTTAATGCTGACAGCCTTAAAAAAAAATCCTACATTATTAAAGAAAAGAAAAAAAACTTCAAATGCAAGTGGATTTGGGTATCTTTTTTTTTTTGCGTAATTCAGACCGGCTTGAGCCTTGGGCCGGCCAGTTAGGTCAGTTAGGTCCTTCATACTCTGACTCAATGAGTACATTTAATTGGAAAACCCACCTAAAGTCAGCATCCAGTAACACTCTTATTATTCATGACAAATGTGTCATGTGTAAGTGTTACATGATGCTGCCTTGGTTGCCATTTCCATCGAATGTACAAAGATGCATGACACAATAGAATGACACATCAATATATACAATGACAGAGTTCAGCGTACATTCACCATCACCATCTACAGCCTGAAATTCATCTAAAGACCACAGCCTTGCAGGGTTTTTCTGTGGGCAATTGTCTGAAGGCTTTCCCAGCAGTAACATCGCTCTGGCACTGCGTAAACCCCCACACACAGGCATTCAGAAACATACGCAGAATTCAGAAAAGTACTGTATATTCAGGGTCATGACTCATAAACTGCCCATAAACAAGGACGTGAATGGCTGCATGCATTCGCACAACGCTCACATGGCATCTTCGGTGTATTCTGACGTTCTTACAGTTCCTTGAAATAAGGTTAAGTTAGTTAGGTATAGTTTCACAGAGGTAAGTGTTAAGTTTCACATGCAGAAGATTCCATGCTTTGCGTAAAACATGTCCGTGAGCTCAGAGCAAGGTATTACCTAGCAAAGATGTCTATAGATGAATTCTATGAAGATTTCTGGGGGTGTCTGGGGCAAAATAACATTTATCTCAAAGGACTGCATCTCTCTCTTATCCTTTTCCCACCTAATACATTTTCTGTGTTCAAAAACTCATTTCAGTGTGTGTGTTTACACTGTATAGTTTTTGTGTTCTATTTTATCTAGAATAGGGAAATTATCTCCCATTATATACTTCTAAATGGGTGCAGGAGATCAATAAGTCACCATTCACATGTCACATTTCACATCATATATTTCTCATGCACATCTTCCCCCTCTCTTTTCTCTGTCTCTCTCTTCCTCCATTCTTTCTTCTGTAGAGGATGTCTTATATCATGAAGGTAAGGTTAGAACAACTCTCTTCCTCTGTGTATGTGTGTGTGGGAAGGGGAAAGTGTGAATGTGTGTGTTACCCGCCTGTGTAAGTGGCATGCTGCTGCTCATTCTGCTGTTTTCTGTTTCCTGTTCTGTACTCTGTTCTGTATGTTTTATCCACTACACTCAGAGCCTCTCTGCGTTGCATTCAGCAGACTAGGTTATTATCATCCTTAGTTATTGAGAAAGACGACCGTTATAAACCGGTATGAGAGGTCGCAATAGCCAATTTGCAATTTTCACAATATAGTAACACCTGTGCTTGTAGATCGGCTACCTCTGTTGTATGACAGCGTAGGGCTTATGTGATTAAAGTACCAGTTTAAACGCATCTTCATACAATTTGTCCTCCCTTATGATCTTTATGAGATTGCGCATTTCTGTATCAGAGGAGGGCTGTTGACAGTTCAGAAACTAGACCAATTAATGCAAGGTCTACACATGACTTTCCAGGAAGGCTGTAGTTTATACAGTATTATCTTGAAATTAATGCCATTGCTAGGCAGGTGAGTAGACAGAAATGGTGGCATCACACCACTTGTATGAAGATATTGTTGACATATCGCACTGTATATTGATTAGGCTTGGGTACCGTGAGCGATACCGATACTGGTATCGATTGGGACATAGCGATACCTAGTGGTATCGATTCACTTCAAAATGAACGGTGCCTCGTTTCGATACTTTCCACTGTCATTCTGTGCCGCTGCACAGCAAAGAGCGAGCAGAAGGACTGACGCTGACAAGATAGAACAGCTGGTTGACTAATTACAAAGACCGCGTGGTCTTTGTTGAATAAACTACACATTTAGTGCTTTGCAAAAAGTTCCACTCTGCATGGAAATGTTCTGCTGATCAGAAAAGCTGCTGCTATAAGTGTTTGTATGAGTGTGTGTGATCATTCATCACACATTATATAATTTAAGATACGATTCAACCAAACCATTGCTATGATGTGTAAAATATATAATATATAATTTAAAAAGTATCGAAATAGGTATCGTTTCTGGTATTGTATCGAGTATCTTATCGATTCAAAGGTGAAAGGTACCCATCCCTAATATTGATCAAAAGCTACATAAATGTTTTTGCTAATTGCTGCTTATTTGTTTGTGCAAGCTTGCCTTCTCCTTTTGGAAACATTCCGACCTCCAGTACTGTTGACATCAATATATGGCGTTTCCAATCAAATGCCACACCACATCAAAAGCACCACATGATCATCAGTGCATGTTTCACATTTACCACTAGAAAGTGTTCATTGGATGAGGCAAAAATGCATTAGAGAACATATCCCTCATTTATCTAGTCTCTGAGGTTGTCTCCTAAAATCTAGTCTCTGATGTTGACTTCCACCTAAAGGTGCACTCAGACATAACATCAGCAGAACAGTCTGTCCTTCAGAAGCTTTGACTCAAAAAGACGGAGATGTAATTGTTAGATATAAGTATAATTTAGATTATAGTCTTTGCATGCACAAGACATTGTGAAGTTACATGGTTATTTTTGCACACAAAGGACAAACATGACTCTTGAAACAAAATGTCCTTGCATCCATATACTGTGTATATACATGGCTGAGATCCCTCCACAAATACATTCACATCATCTACGACAGCCTACACACGTTCAGTGGTTTTCATTGGAAGTTGACTCATGTCATACCACATAACTTGCATCAGCAAGGGCCTGGTGTTGTCAGGTTGAAACCTGACCTATATTCTGTTCACTTTGTTATGAGGACCTAGAAACGCTGACTAAGTAAAAAAAAAAAAAAAAAAAGAAAGAAAAAAAAGGCCCATTCACCTTGGTTATTGCCATCCCACATGCTTTGTGCCTTGTTTGTATACTTTTCATAAAATGTGTATACTTTGTTTGGGGGAGGTGTTATTGTAGCTTTGTGCTCTTACACACTGTCCTACTCTTCCAGGACTCCAGTAAGAGCCCGCGGCCCATGAAGAAGTTCCTTGCCGGCAACAGAAAGAAAGAGCGGAAGGCATCTGACGACGACATTCTTCTTAGGAAAAGTATGTTGTATGGCAGTCAAATGCATCATATATGATGAGGATCATGATTAAATATGAAATTACATAACAAATCACACTATGGTGAACTCTACTACTTCTAATAAAATGTTAGGTTGAAGCTGTCGATTTTTTTCAATCCTCCTTAAAATGATTTTGATCATAACTAAACTGAAGAAGAAGTATGGCCATACTGCAGACAGCATATGAATAAATCTTTATCTGTGTGACTTTTCCACAGACACAACCCTTCATTTAGTGGATTACAAAACACCAAAAATATAATTGCATACATTTGCATTAAATACAACATTAACATGTTGTGTAATGTTGATGCATGCTACCATAGCTCAAGCATGTGGCCAACATGTGAACACGTAGGTTAATGTTTGTGTTCTGCTTGGCTGTGGTCCACAGGCACAGCGGCTCTGGAGGAAGATGCACAGATCCTCAAAGTGATCGAGGCGTACTGCACTGGAGCAAGTCTACACCAAACCACGTCAGGTGCGTACTGTATGTGTGTGGGTTTCCAACTGCTTGTGTCAAGAACCCCCAAAATGATAATTACCGTATGTATTTGGCCATGAGCCCCAGCAGAGATTTGTGTTTAAATATCTGTTTCTATATTAAAAAATGAAGACACCCTGTGAGCACATCTGCTATTTTGAATGATATGATAGAAATGGATTTATGGGTGAGATTGAACCGTGATGACGTATAACAATTCATTCTACCCATGTTTTTGTAATCCTTTGCACAACAGCACTTTGCTGATGTTTTCATTTTTCCGTTTCAGTTCTCTCTTTCTTTCTATGCTATGAAATGGTGATCACAATTGTTTAAAACAGCCCATGTATAAGAAGCCATAACCATAACCATAAAAAAATGAAACCATTCTTTGCTCTGTGTATGACCGCGTGTGTGTGTGTCTTGTGCAGCAGTGCGGAAAGAATGCATCCCTCAGGTGCTGCTGCCAGAGGAGGAGAAGATCATGGTGGAGGAGATGAGGAGTAATGGACAGACTGTGATTGAGGAAAAGTAAGCAGCGTCGGCCTTCACCTTTTGAGAGAATGTGTGATTATGCTGATGGATGCAACATGCGTGCATCATTTGTGCTGATGCTGGATCAGCGTCTGTAATTAGATGCGCCCGGTGCCCCATCTCCAGAGTAATAAACACACTTGTAGTATTGATCTGTTTACGGCGACGAGGAGCGTGAATCACCCTGCAGGAAACGACCTTGAGTCGCCTGTAGTCAGTGCTACAACAAAGTGCCCTATCATTTGATATCAACAGCTCTGTATCATCTGCGTGTTCCTGTCTGGGTTTTTAACCACACAAACTGAGCAGCAGTATTTGGTGTGCACTTTTATCACATGGACACCCAGTATCACTATTCTGGCCATGTCCTTATAGGATAACATTATTAGGGAAAATATCCGTCCTGCAAGCATGCAAAGCGTCTTCATGAGCTTGAATATCTTCCTGTGAAGACCTTTGATGACCATATAAAACCCTATGGTACATTGACTGCAAAGGGTTTAAGTGGTGTTTAACTACAGGGTTCTGATTTGCCAATGGCCATACAGTACAGACAGTAATCCTCTGCTGACATGCTCAAAGTTCTCCACAATTCTCCGAAAACACGCCTGTCAGTAGTATTAAAACAGTCACTAATTACATATTTGTATTAAATAGTAGGTATCACGGATATTTCCTTTAAAAACTAATGACGCATATCTATCAATGACCCCCTAAAGATGTCCAGAAAAAAAGTCGTTTCAGAAAAAATACAATATATAGGCAGAGTTGAAGAAAGAAGTTGAGCGCCCCCCCCTGCTTCCCTGAAAAGGTTGCATTCGGGAAAATAGCCGAACGCGCCATAGCGTGACGTATACAGTGGTACGCTCGGCCAACTTCGGCGAGCAGGTCGTGCAGCTCAGCTTCCGGCTAAAGTTATCCACAGTAGCATAGCATAGCATAGTAGTAGGATAGCCTACCCAAATACAATACAATTAAATTATATTTGGCAGCGATCAGCTGCTTAGTTGTCATGATCTTCAAGATCACATGTGCGTTGGTGCATACGCACACACGCGTTGCGATCGAGGTGCGACAATAATACTTTTATAGAGACTAACTAATGTTCTTCTAGTTCCGTCGGAACCCCACTCTCTGCTCCGTCCCTCCGAGTCCGCTCCGAGATGGGAGCTGCACTAGAGGAAGCACAGGGTTAGGGTAGAGTGTAGGACCGCAACCCTGCTTTCTGGTCTCAACTCTGGGTTGTCATGCTTTATTTATAGATGTCTTTGTTTATAGATTTGTCCATGTTTCTAGAGATTAGCCTCGCACCGTCCCAAGTTGGATGTATGCCGTCTCTCCCTATCAGACCAGTTTTCCCCTCAAAGCTTTGCCAGATTTATAAAGCCCACGTTATTATCTGGACACCACCTAGACAACCAGCGGTTGAATTGACTCATACGGCTATACATGTCATTGTTGATCATGTTTGGCAGGGGGGCAGAGAAAATTACGAGTCCGACATTGTCTTTGCGTATGTGCACACGGACTCAACATTGATCTTTGTGATCTCGGATTGCCGAAGTCGAGTGTCGTTGCCACCGCAGTGAATTACAATTTTATCATAGCGTTTGTGTTTGCCTTTAGCCATAAGTTGTAAGCATGATTCGATGTCGCCCGCTCTGGCCCCGGGGATGCAAGTGATTGTGGACCCTGGCGTCTCTAACTTCACGTTTCTTACTATAGAACTACCAATAACCAGAGTTGTAGTCTTGACTGTCTTGTCGACCCGCGGCCGTTTGTATTGCGAGTCGACAGACTCCCTGTCACTAATGGGTGTAGCAGTGAGTGGGAAAAGCTGTTTGAAACGTGGAGTGGTTGGTGTCCCGTGTGCTTATGTGTATGACTACGCTTCCTTCCAGTAACAGTCACCCAGCCGCCGTCACGATCTGATTCGTGGGGACCCCGATCAGCCGCGGTCCGCGGCTGACGGTGGCGTCCCTGTGTCCGGGTGCGAGCGGTGGGCGAGCTAGCCGCACCACCGCTAGCACTTTTAACCAGAGCCTCCAGCTCGATCAGCCTCTCCGTTAGCACAGAGATCGCATTGCATTTGTTACACAGACCCATCGTTCCAAAAGTAGTGGGGTCGTAACTATGCATGCGGCACTCGATGCAGGGAGAGGATGCAGCCGCCGCCATCACAGCCCGTACTAGCAGTAGCAGTAGCCGCTAAGCCGGTGCCACTGCTAGGTGGCTAGGCTATCAAGCCAAACAGCCAAGCAGTTACTACATACATTAGAGTCTATGGGCTCGCGCAAGTACATGAACCACGTAACCAGACTATTTTCTGCCCCTCAATATCGCAACTCTGTCTATTTCCCCCCCATACCGACACAGAGTAAACTCACTAGCCTGCCCAAGAGAGGTAATCTCTTCATGGGCAGGCTAGCGAGCGTGGCCCGCTGGAACCAGCCTGGAGGATACAGTGACTCAAGAAAGACACGCCCCCCAAGCCTGTGTAGAAATGCGAGCCGTGCACAGCCGTGTTTCCCAGTAGATAATGCAAAATCGGCTGGCGGATTATTTACAAAAAATCTCGAGTGCATAGTATAGCGGTCCCTGGTCATGCTAACCAAAAAAGATTTTTATTTACTTCATTAACATGACGCTAAAATAATGGAATTCCGAGGAGCTTTTAACATGTGTTCCAGTAGGGTGTGACGTCAGCGTGTTCTACTGGTGACACGCTGTTTTGGTTCGGGCTTCTCCGAGCTGGTGGGAGGGGTTTTTCAGAAAAGTGTCCTCCGAACCGACACAGCATCGAAACGGCTTTATATAGCCATATGTTTGCATTTTCGAATGTTATCACAACTTTGTCATAGTTAAAATGAGAAAAAGTTGATATTAGCATGATACCCTGTCTTTAATCGTATCAGCTGATGTGTGGGTTGCACTAGCACAGATGAAACTTAAGGCCTGGCTATCGAGGATAAGGTGGCACCTCAGCAGTTTGTTTTTTGTTTTGTTTGTTTTTTTTGTTCTTTGTTTTTTTTTTTGCACAGACTCATCTGCCACCAAAAGGCATCCTCCTGGTGTGTCTTCACAGGGTTTACTCTTCTAACTCTTTTTTTTCTTTGTTTTCCCCCCGCCTCATAGAAGTCTGGTCGATGCAGTGTATGCTTTAAAGGATGAGGTCCATGAATTAAAAAAGGTACGTTATGCAGGAATTACTATTACTATATCCAGTTCAGTGCCTTTATTGGGGGTGGTGTGGGGGAGTTAAACAAGCAATGTATAAATACCTACTTCACAAGCATTGTTAAAATAAATATTTTCAGAGGCTCTATCTCTATCGAAAGGCGTGAATTCTGCCGTGTAACTTCACCTGGAAGTTGGTGTTCCGCAACATTTCCAACAAATTCGAGCACTTCAGTTGATACGTGGCTTTGGTCTTGAGGATTATCATTTAACTTGATAGAATAAGCATTGCTGATGTGCCTGGTAAGATTTTAACGAAGTCCCCACAGTCCCTACCAGGATTATCATTTCATCAGGGCTGTAGCATGTCTAGAAAGGGGTGTCCCCACACGGGAGGATACAGTCATAGGTCCCCACCATGTAGCAACAAGTGTGTGTGTGTGCGTGTGCGTGCGTGTGCATGCGCGTCTTGCTGACCCGTGTCTCTCGTGTTCATCCAATGCAGGAAAACAAGTGGATGAAGCAGTTTCTGGAGGAGGAGCAGAAGTCTCGCAAGGAGTTGGAGAGGGTGGTCAGGAAACTGGCCAAACAGAAAAACGACTGTGTCTGGGAGGACGGCGCACATTGAACACGCCTCCTACACTCGTGTGTGTGTGTGTGTGTGTGTGTGCGTGTGCGTGTGTGCGCGTGTGTGTGTGCGTGTGTGTGTGTGTGACTGCGTGCGTGCGTGCATTTCTTTCTATGTGAGCAAGCTCGCATTGTCTGTTCATTCAGCCCCTTGACATACCAGAGTCGGATTCCCCTCAGCGCACTGCTTTGCAATCTCCTGGCTTCATATACTGAACCCTTTGTTTCGACATAATCACAAGATGTTAAATTTGTCTTCCTGACCTGACCTCAATGACGGACCTTGCGGTTTTTGACCCATGGTTGTTCCGTAAAAGTCCCAGAAAAACAAGAGACCAATCAAAGCGGGACGTTTTCTTACACGTTTTCCTCCTGGCACCCGACAGGCACTGTGAATGCCCCTCAACCAACACACCTGACATTTAGATAAGGGAAACTGCTCCAGGGGCTCTTCAATATGTTTCTTTTTTTTACTGTAGGATAAGCAAGAACAAGAGCAACACGAAATGAAACCTTAAAGAAAAAGTATACAAATAGATAATATAGCACATGTTAACATTAGTCATACGGGATATTTATGGTACACTGGTGGTGATATTGATGGACAAACGACAGTGACAATGGTACACGATGTCCTGGTGCAGGCAATCTTCATAAAAAATGAAATGCAAAAGGAGATAAAAGCCATCTTTGGGTGTTTCTGTTTGCATGCACTTAGTTTACCAATGAACTTGGCTCTCGCCAGGGTTTCCCCTTTCCTTTATGACTGTTACAGCATTTCTTTGTCATTTCATGTGTTTTATCTGTTCTCCAGAGGGCTCACTGCTACCCATTTGGGAAACAGACATTTAACAAGCTTTTACCGAGCGTGTGTTTCTAGTATCGTAGACGTGAGGCTTAAGGATCTCTGAGCCATTTTCGTAGGCCTAGACACATTTCAAGTTCTACCCCTTTCCACCTGACTGCAACAATACAATATAGTAAGGGTACAAGTAGTTTTTCATTTAATTGACTATCAAAATAGGCCAGCACAAATTTCATTGAGCTGATTTCAAAGCTGTAGCAGCTCTCTGTTGTGCAGTGTCCACCATCTGCATGTATGTACAGTATTTCCACAGTATATTATACTGCAATAGAAATGTGATAATCTATCTAATAACTATATATATATATATATATATATATATAGTCCAAAGCTATCAGGGATGCATAACAGACTAGAAAAGACTTAAAACTATGTGTATCATATGTAGTATAGCATACACAGAAATGAGGATGTTGCTTATACTTTTCATACTAAAATGTACACAGATAACATTTTAATATTTACTAATGGCTAGCTTGCTTTATTTTGGATTTTAAACAAGTATTGTTTATTTATTGTTCCTCTAAGCATTTTTGTGTTGAGTGTAATACAGTAGATGTGTTTGTTTTGTTTCCACTTTCTGGGATTCTGTTTGGAGAAAAAAAAGAACAAACTTGCAATTATAATGTCCCAGTGGACTAATTTAGACTAATTTATACCTTGATGCGCAACTTTTTTTTTCTTTTTTCTTTTTTGCAGTAAATGTATTTTAAAAGGATTTTTTTGTTCAGCAACGGGCCGATTGACAAGTGTAATTTGGCATAACAACATGAGTGTGACTTACTCTTGTGTTTTGCACCCTCAGCCCATCATGGCAGGATCCTATTACAGTATGTAGCTTTTCCGTAAACAGATTTCTTTGTGCAAAAGGAAAGGAAAATATTATTAAAGTGCCTCCTGATTGTTGACAAGCCTCGCAAGAGATTTAAGAGTTAGAATTGATGTTATAATGAAAGTTATACTGGTGGTTCACTTTAATACTAGTGAGAATGACGAGATAATGGTAAATGTGTCCGTAATGACCCCAAGAGATGCTCAATAGCATCTCTTGGGGTCTGACTAACATTTCATAAGGCTTTATTGTTTTGTCACAATGCATTGTTTTTTCAAGGGGCACATAGCGCACTGTGTGCTACTATCGAGTGTAGTGCTTGCACTGTTCAATATGATGTCGGCTCTCTCAGCACAGCACTATTACAGGGCTGTTATCCACACGCAATATGTGACTGCTTTAGCGACTGACGTCAGACACCGCAGGCCAAATATTATGTATAGGTGGGAGGGGGAGAGGGGGGCACTTGGCAATATTATTATTGTGATAGTAGTACACCCCTGTAACCAAAAATTTGCCAGATTGTGTGGTTTGGCCTCAGCATGCCCAGGTAAGCTGTCGGTCCTGCCCCCTCTGCCTTGTTCTGAAACATCTCACTGTAGGAGACTGATTAAAGACCAGTTATGCTCACATTGATTTAACCTCAAAGGTCAAACTGATCCCTAATCAGTATTTACAAATGAGACCTTGGAATCTTTCAGTTGCCAGGTCTATAGGAATATACCCTACCTACCGCTGTATTCACAATATGGTCATCAGCATTATAGAAGCTCTGCATGTACGGACATTACACTGTCTCATTGGATATTTGTATTTACTTGATGCGATTATGATTGTTGCTGTTGCTCTTGAAACTTTTTCATAAAGTGTCTTATTTTACTGTAGGTTTGAACGCCTGATGGCCTCATTGAGCACTTGAGTCGAAGGCCGTTTTCATCTTGTCTTGTCAGAAACTTGTGTCTTCGGGCCATGGTGTGTTTTTCTTTTTTTCTTTTTTTTTAATATCGTTCTATGCAATTGTATCATTGTTCTCTTGTATTGTAATGCTTTTTTGTGTTATTTTTTCTAAACGCTGCAAACTTCCACGTTATGTTGACGACAATTCTTTTTAATAAAAAAAGTGTAATATTGTAAATGCTACTGTGGTTTCCACAGATGTTTTCTGAATGTTTTCAGAATCTGAGGATCAGTGTCCCCACTGTGAGAGCACATGCTACATAAATTGGGCCGTGGCGCAGTTGAACATGACCCCACTACCGGTAAATACTGATCACTTTACTTTCTCTTTGTTCACTGTCTTTTCTGGGCATGCTCCTCTTTCACTGTGACAAAGTGGCCAGTAGATGGATTGGGAACCATGAGGTGTGTGAATTGCTGAATGTATTGCACAAAACTATTTTTTGGATAAAAAAGTTCTACCGGTATTTAAATACACCATTTACCATAATCCCGTTAGATGGTCAATTCCATAACACGGTTGGCTAAAATGCAGCTTCCACACAGTATTAGCGTTACACTCACTTCCTTACTAGAAACTCCCCCTAGACAGTGGTTTCCACAATGTGCAGGAACATATGCACACCCATGTAGAATGTTATGGGCATAAAGGGTTATGCATATGCAGATTTGGTATAATGAGAAGCTTATGGTGGGATGGAAGGAGTGAGTGAAACAGACATCCTGTGGGAGGGGGAGGGGGACCACCCCCCCCCCCCCCCCCTTCCCACACACACAAACACTCAGTCAAGCCTCTACTGTATATTAAATATTCACACTTTCCATGCCGACACTGGCACTAGTAGGCTGTGAGGCATCAGAGCATTTTGCATAGAACAGAACATTTTAAGGCAAATAACATAACTGACATGGTTGCTTTGCATTCAATATAAAAGAATGGCTATTTGTTTTCTGTAATATACAGTCAGTGAGGCCAGAATGCATTCAGAATATTATAGCTTTGTTACTGCATGCAAAACATGTCACATGATTGAATGATCAAATCAGTAAGCTCACGACACAAAGTAGAAGTAGATCAGATATTTTTAAGTGGTGAAACCACTTCCTCAGACAGCCTGCCTTGGTCCATGCTGCCTGCCTGCCTGCCTGGATCTATGCCTGTGTCCAAGCACAAAACTTGGTATTTTGTCTAGCCGTCACTGATGAAGTACGGTTTGTAGTAAGTAAGTTATGTGGGTCATACTGTAAGTGTAGTTCTGTTCTTTGAACCGTGACCTGACAACCTCTAATATTACTGTTTTGCCACTTGTAAAAATGTACTAGTTACTGTTATAATAGCTGCCTGACTTGGTGATAAACATTTATCTGCATAATATTGAGACTTCCACTACTGTATCAGAGGAACTGACTGTATGTGCGATATGAGATGCATGCTTGTGTTTGCTATATGTTTGACAAGTACTGGTTGATTTATTATACACATTCTATGTGTAAAAGTATTAACTAGAATACATCTTTGTGGTGATCTGGATAAATTACATTTTAATGGATAAAATTAGAACCATCTCTAGAGCAGGAAATAAAAAAAACTACTTGTGCTACACAAATCCTATAATGAAAATACTTTGGAATGTCAACACACATTTTCTTTGTCTGTGTATCTCATTTCATAGACAAATTTCATAGAGTGACATAAGGCAGGAAAAGGACTGTTATTTTGGTTTAAAAATATCTACACATAGAGTCTCCTTTTAATCAATAAATATCCAGCGAACTCCTCAGTGCAGCCCATTCTGCTGCAATAAATTATTGTTTGGCCATGAAGATGACATTAAGATGTAAAACCATCAAAATGCTCAGTCCATCCATCCAAAATGGAGACCTCCATGGCATGCACCCATCAGTTTGTCCTAAAGCTTGTAAATTCCAAACGTTGTAGCTTCCTTCTCATAGTCCACCGCAGAGCGGTCTTGCACCCAGATCGCAAGCTGGTTCCCAGCCTCCAGAGTGACCAGCTGTCCCCCAGAGGCCGTACACATAGTAGTACTGGTGGTGTCGCTTCTCAGGCTGCAGTAGGCCTTCATTATGTCCTTCTCCTGTCCCTGTTCTCTGTCCCTCAGCTTGATTCTGCTCGCCAGTGAGGGCTTGGTCGGCTTGGAGAAGGTGACCCTGGCATAGACGTAGTAGTCACCAGGCTGCTTCACCGTCACCCAGGTGGAGTGGGAGTAACCGATGCCCCTGAAGTACGAGTGGTCCATGTTCCATGGTAAGTATCCTGGCACTACAGTGAAAGGAAACAAATATGTATTCTGAAGTTTAATGTGCCACTCTCAGTAAGGCAGGCTGGTGTTGTGCATATTTCGTTTGTTGGGTTGCTTCATATTCAAGCATGTTCTTTCATTCATAGAATTCCTTACATTTGGGATTGTCGCTTGGTGTTTGTGGCTGCTTGATTATCATGCTTGCCATGGTGATATGGTGAGAAGATGTTTCCTTGGAGAGGAAAGCAACTGAAAGAGGACAGACAGGTCAGACACTAACATTCTGTGCCGAACTTTCATTCTCTTTTAGATATTCTTGCAACCTACTTCAGGGTACCCTCGAGTCAACTGCAAAGGATTACATGTAATTAAATGTTTGCATACCTTTTCCTTCAGCTGCGGTTAATATCTCCTCCTTCTGTAGAAGGGACAGAAAAAATGCTTTCTTATAAGTACAAGCACTTTATATAGTATATAATCTTTTTGTGAGTACATCACACCGTTGATTTCTTGATAGTGAGATGGTAATTTAAATGTCGCTGAACACATAACCTATGTCATTTTGGTAACAACTTTGATATTTTAATCTACCCTTCAAAATGTATTAAAATATACATACTTTATTTAGAATTGTTACAGTAACCTTTGGCTATGTTTGATGTTTCTTCTTTTGAAGTACAGTTTCAAATATTTTACCCTCACTCAACATAAGTAATTCCTAACACACAAAGAAGTGATCATTATTACCTTCCTTCCATTGTGATACAACCAGATGAATCCTCCAGCCGACAGCACCAAGTGGAGCAACGCCACCCCAACCAGAAATCTGAGAAGAGGCTTGCTGTGTCCACCTGGAATAACAACCTGGTCCATCCTGCTAAGTCGTGGAGGGATGGCTGGAGGAGCCACACTACTGTGGTAAGTGTTGATCATTTTGCAGAGAGATAGTGAAACCGTGAGAGGTCTGCTGGCAGCCGTAGCATTGCATGTATCTCAGCCTGAAGTTGTGCTGCCCAGCGTGTCAGTTCTTCACTTCTTAGTTCCAGGAAGTGCTATTGGCCTGCTTTTATGTGCTGCTGTGTGAAAGGAGATGTGCTCGTCTAGACTACACACACTGGTGTGAAGTAACTAAGTAGCACATCTTGGTGCTTCTTAGTTACTGAATTCTACATTTATCATTGCTTGCGTAAGCGGAGCTGTTGTCTTGTTCCTCAAACTACTAAGATTCTCAGGTTTAGCTGATGAGATGACAGAGACATGTCATGAGTATTATCTCCTGACAGGCTTTTGTTTTGTTTGTTTTTGGGTTGCTCGCTCCACTCTCGCACAAGTAGGCCATGGCCATGGCCTACTTGTTGGCACTCTGCCGGGTGTTGATCTAGTTTCACATAAAGAATAGAAGGAATATCATACAAAGGTTTTACTTAACTTTTATTGTCAAAATGTATTGACAAAATATGCAGGTACTGTAGTTGCAATGAGAATGTGAATTATTTGCCTTCTACGAGGAAGCTAATCAAAAATAATGTGATCATTTATAGCCATACTGAGCATTTATACAGAGACTGGCACGAGACAATATTCATCAATTGTTTAAATAAGCACTAAAGCAACATGTATTGTACATGAATGCACGCGTGTGCGAGACACATTTGACAGACATATTTGGATATGTCCATGTGTATATGGGAAGCAATGACTTCCGTGTGCCAGTAAGAAGCACTTTGTCTCACTGGTATAATCATATGGAACAATCATATCATGGCACGTATATAATTTCCAGTGACTTATAGCTTCCCCTGGTGGTTTGATTGTAACAGTAGTGAGGAAATTGTGTTAGTTGCTGCAGCCTGTGGTTGCAAAATCTATGGCTCTTCAAATTTCAATAATTTAATAAATGATTACAGTGCTAACAACTTTAAAACACATCTCTGCACTTGTTATCAAACAATTATCCAAAAATAAAGTGCAATAATAAAAAGGTGCTATTTCCACACATAGAGACACACTCTGGTTTTGTGTCTTCTGGACACTGTATTGCAGGGGTTTTCAACCTTTTTCTTCTCAGGGACCACCATTTATTCAGGATTTGAGCCACGGACCACCATTTGAGGATATTTTAGCCCCACAGACCTAAAACTAAAGTATTATTTTGGTTTTGTTCACAATTCCAGGCTGGATTTTGCAAACAAAACAGTGTAGACTTCTTAATTAAATAGTGCTAATTCAGATGAATATTTTAAGTCTTGAGAGTGTGAAAATGAAACCAAATGGACCCGCAAGGGTCCATTTGGTTTCATTTTTACATTCTCAAGAGTTACATCTGGTTAACCAACTTTCCATCATTTAGCCTGGGGACCACCTGAAACCCTCTCAGGGACCACTGGTGGTCCCCGGACCACCGGTTGAAAACCCCTGCTGTATTGTATAACATTGTGTTTGTATTTACTATGAACACACCTATCACACCTTTGTTGCAGTCGAGTTCATTTCTACTAAGGATAAAGCCTTAGTTCAGCACCAGAAACATCACTGAAAGATTGATTAGAGATTACATTTTTGCAAAACATGAAAGGCTCTTCACGTGACATTCATTTACAAGATAAAAAACAAACTGAGTCTTGAGTAATGAGGATAGAAGTCAAAGATGGGCTCATGTAATGTTTTTTAAAGCCTGGTTTTGAGAATCATCATGGAGTGTAGTGAACAACAAGGGACTTGGTGTTTGCAGGCTTCCTAAGGCCCCAGTAGGCATGTAAGGGATTGGGAGAGGCGTGTTTGTGAGCAGGGTCGAGGCAAGAGGACCCTGTTGTCCCAGGCGTCAGGTGTACCGGTACCTCTCTGCTGCTCAGCTGGGTGTTGAAGCCATGGGCAGACTGGGGTTCCTCACTGCACTTCCAGAAGGCCACAAAGCACCTATTAAACTAGTACAGAAAGAAAATACTTGTGTGTACAGGTATATTTGGCCCATCAAAGATGTTTTGTGCCACAGACTCTAGAAGAGAATATTTCTGGACAAAAGTTCCAAACCAACGTTCTATGTAATATTTTTCTGAAAATGCATGATCCTGGTTTTGGTGGGTTATTTTATACTGCTTTGTCGACTGTGACTCAACCAAGGTATTCTGCCGACTGGCCTGAAAGAAAACCACTCATCCGAATGTCAGCTGCTTTGCCTCTGCTTACGTCACTATGGAATATGAAGCCTGCAAGCTATTGGAAAAGACTTTGTAAATCCATACTTTGTGTGAAAAGATTGATTTTGAAATAAGTCCCTTCAGAAGCAGGACCTCATGGCATCACCCTGTCTGGATTTATTTTCCAATAACTCTCACATTATGATTGTACATCGATCTGGCTCAGTAGAGCTCAGTATGTAGTATGCCGCCTTTGTCTTAAACACTGCAGTAGCATCTGACAAGAGCGCTGAGGACAAGATCATGACAGAGCACATGGTCTTTAGCATAGAAGCCGTCAGACACATTTTTCGATATTGGTATCGTTAGACTAGGGGGCGCTAGCCTGGTAGCCTAGTGGTCTAGGCATGCCACATACAGTATACCAGTAGGCTCAGGGGAGGATGTAACATTTCCCAATTGGGGGGGCAGCAAATGGTATGGGGGCAGCTGCACCCATAGGATTTTTGGTTACATGACTTTTGTAACCCTTTTTTAGGGAATTAAGCATCAATAATAACATCAGTTGTTTTGAAATTGCAACAGACATGCAGCATTCATAAAGCTAAAGGTCTGACTCAGAGTTTTCTGTTTGCAATGATGAAATGGTTTAGTGGTGCCACGACTGTAGTTAGTTAGTAGCAATAGTAGTGTTTCAAATCATTTTAAATATAAGCACTTTAATTTGAAATATCTTGGGTTGTTTTGCATGCCATCATGCTTGGTGGGGCAGACTGGGCATTTAGGGGGGGGATTGCTCCCCTATGCCTAGATCCGCCGGTGAGTAGGCTCTGGCATAGCCTGGTCTAGCCCTCAATGATTTTGGCCTTGGGGGGCGGGGGTGTCGTGGGATCCACACGGCGGAAGTGCTGCGCTCTGATTTGATTTCACTAACGTGTCGTCATTCCCGGCCCCTCCCGCGCCCGTCCACTGCTGTTCTATGTCACATTATTTAGAGCGACGCCCACCCCGGAAGGTTCACTCCCCCTTGAAGGCCACTTTCCAACGTGCGTTAGTTCAGGCTTTCCGTTTTCGCGCAAGGCGAACGAAAATGAAAGCCTGGGTGTCGAGGCTAGCTCTGGCATGACAGCACATTGTGTGTTTGAGTACTGTTCATTTAAAATACCAATGGAATATTCCGATGCTCAGTTTGCTCACTCACATCTCCCCTGGACAATACTCACCTGCTTATTAAAAAACACATAGATGACAGGGTTGAAGACGGTACTCATTTTGGCCAAGATGGAGGGCACTACGCTGACCATTGGGGTGACCAATCCGGAGTGGCCAAAGGTGGCCAGCAGGGCGATGATGCCATAGGGCATCCAGCAGAGGAGGTAGCAGGACACCATGGACAGCACCATCAGCAGAATGTGCTGCTCCCGCCTCTGGGCTGTCAGCAGGTTGACCTTACCCACCTGGAAACACCAAAACAACCTCCTCAATCAGTCATTTCAACGGCACTCAGGGTTTACTTATGCCATGCAACAATTAAAGAATGCTCTGATCATTCAGAGGGACACAGTAGTTCTTGTCCAGCCAGAGTGTCTAACTAAAACCAGCAAGATAACATTGTAAGCTTGGAGCAAATCATATCCAGTATTGCTTATTAGTAGTCTTCTATGTGCCAATGACTTGGTGCTGTAAGTGGTGGAGTTGAGCAACAGGATTAGGATACTACGTTGCACTAGGATAGTATGGTTATCAAGGTTGCAGTTAAAAGCAGAGCTCAGCAGTAGATGTCGATCTTTTGGCTGTCAACTGTCATGATTTGAGATGACCACCTTTTTTGGTCACCCATATCATCTAATCACGAGTACAATCATACACATTACAATCTTGTCTGTCTGGTTATTGAGCAGCGCCATATGTAAATTGTGATAAGAAAAGGAACAGCACTAGTCTGTCACATAACTCCCACACTGGTGGTATGGTTGGGCTGCTGCTCTAATTATAGTCCCCATGTGTATAGAATATTGAAACAAGTTACATGTCTTCCCTGTCTATTTTTGATTTTGCTCCTGAAATCTGAAGCCTTTGAATTAAAAGGCCCATTAGAAAATACAATTCACTCAGAAAGATAGCAAAAAGACTATAAGTGCTTTGTGTCTGGCATGTCAATGTGCTGCTGACAGGCAGAGTTAAAAAACAAACAAACAAAAACATTAAATACAAGCTTGATCTCGTTAAACTTGTATTTAATGTTTATTTTTTTTACTCGGCACTTTGAAGTCACCTGTCAGGCACCAAAGGTATAGGCAGAGGTTGATGGCCCTGTTTCTCAGAAAATCCCTGAAGCAGGGTTCTCGGTCGGAAGGTGACGGGCTGATGGCTGAGACCCTAATGGTACAAGAGTCGTCTGGTACAATAGTCATCAAGCTCTCGTCTCCAGGACAAAAGGGTTGTTACTTACATAATATCGTCCAACCAATGGAGACAAGACGGACCTCTCTCACAATCTAAAAATACCTCAATGGTGATTCATGTAGGCTACTCAAAGCGCACACAGTGACCGACCAGCCCGACCACCAGTCCAGAGCTCCTAATGACCTATTCCCTGAGTGAATGCACCGTTTATGTAATACCTTCTGAGGTGAGGATGAGTCACAGATATCCAATTGGAGACACCCCCCCACCCCCACCCAGTAGTCACACACAGCCCCCTACCATTATAATTGTCAGACTCTGTGCCCTGTATAACCTGTAAAACACATGTTTTATTTCAGATGGTAATGGTGGCCTCTGCAGACGTCACTCAACCTGCAACCTGCTTGTTGCCAACTTGTTCCAAGCAGAGAAACTTGCCACAGTCTTGCCATAATTGGGGCCACCGAGTTTTTGACAACTGAGACACTGAGTGGAACTTTGCATATACGTAAGAAATTATGGGCCCCTGGGCTGCTGCCAGCCAAATGGCCGCCCCTGCACCGGAGCATTTTTCTTTCCGGCGCGGCGCACAGGCATTTCAGCAGAATTTACAGCATGGAATTGCTTGAAAATAATAAATAGCGAAAATAACTAAGCCAAATAAGTGCAAAATGTTTAAACATTTGCAGTAATTTACTATATCATGATGGTTTAAGACTTTTGGGGTTATTTTATTGACACAAAATTAATAAACCCATTGTAAATAACAGTGAAAAGGACCGTGTGTGCCACTTTAATACCCTGTTACCCCTTTTTGGGGGGCCCTGAGCTTGAGCCTCTTGGCAATCATGTGGGTACTCAAGCTCAGGGGCCCTGGTCCTGGCTCCAACGTGCCCATTGGATAATCCTTCCCTGAGAGGAAGGATTTCTAAGAGAAGGCAGTGGAAATTACATATCTGACGTCTCGCTCACGTCATTTTCGTTTTTCTGGTTGTCCATTGTCATGGAGTGACTGTCGTGCCAATGGCATTTGAGCTGCCGGCAATAGAGATACAATAAGATACTGTACAATCATATATCATTGATCTATTAAGGTGTGAGGCATAGAAAGAAAGGGACATGTGAGCCATCATTGGATGCAAAAATATTGACCTCGATTCGCAGCTTGATTCACAGCTACCTGACTACCTGACATCACTGAGTATTTTGTGCAGTAAAAAAGGAAAATAAAAGTAGGCCATGCACAAGAAAAAATGCAATTGAATTACTCCGGTGGATCTTGTGCAGCTAGTAGCAACCAAAAGAGCATGCACATAGATGCAGAACACACACTTCATGAGTGTAAATTGCCTCATGTTCAGAGAGTGCACACTTTCGTCTCACATTCTCCTATTCATTTTCTTCTACATCTTATTAGACATAGCATAATTATTTTGAGATTTGAAGGATCTATTTAAATTTTTGTTTTTCGAGTACACACTTACTGTTGCCTACTCTATATTCCTCCAATTTCTCCTTTTCCAGTCTCACCCAGGCACATCTATTGGGATTTGAAGGATGTGATATGTAAGGACACATGAAATATTACATAATAATGTACTGGACTAGATTGGTGGATGGAACATTGGAACAGCCTTGGATGGGAGTATTGGGGCAGATTGTTTGGGCAATCACAACACTGTACTGAAGAAGAGAAAAAATCAACTCGGTATAGCTTGGTTTAGGTGTTTACATTTAGCATGTAGGGCCATTCACACTGCCTTCCTAAAACAAAATCGATCTAATACAAGCATTGACCACTTTTTGGGCAGAGATTATGCACATGCGCCATCACTTGCTTAGCAATTTAGTGATATGATTGAAATCACATACATTGTAAAATCCACTTGAAGATGTATTCATATTTATTCTTCCTTTTTAACTCAAATGTAAATTGATTTTCTGCTATAAGTGCAGACATTGTCACCCTTTTGTTAGTGTGAGGTTCTTGAGTTTATAATTAGGAAACTAGGCATGGAATTGTTTAGACATTACCTGTTACCCTCAGATTGACTTTGAGATTATTGAGTGAACAAATATATAGCTGAGACCAATAATCATATGGATCTGATTTGCAAAAATACACATGCTTCTAAGCATTGAGGTCAGTTTCTAATTATGAGTTATGCTGTTGTAAAACAAGGAATTCTTAGTAATGCCTTAGGTCTTGATCCAGCAATTGTAAATTTGGTATCAATATGTTTTTGTCAGTACATACAGTATGTAGCCCTTAAAAGACATCCGAGTACTGCACATGATGGGTGCAAACTCACCCTCCTGATGGTCATGAGGATTTGGCTGTAGCAATACACCATAAGCAGAAGGGGAAGCAACAGACAGAAGATGAACAGACACAGCACGTAGGAGACGCTGGTAGCCGAGCGTACGTGCCACTGGACTGAACAGGTGGTCCCGGGCCCCTCGGGCCCGTAGCTGCTCCAACCTAGGAAGGGTGGCACGGTCCAGAGAAGAGAGTAGAGCCAGGAGATCCCCACACACAGCCATGCCTTCCTGAAATTGGAGATGTCCACCTGGCTGGAGCACAGCACAGCAGTGTAGCGCTCGTAGGACAGTATGGATAAGGACACCAGCGACACGATCCCTGGTAGCAAGATAGCATCAACACAGGTTATCTAGCATTATATAGCTGTGTATATATAATATTCTTCCAAACTAAAAGTGTGGCTGCAGTGATGGTGGGTGCCACATGTGCCCCCAGGCCGCCAGCTGCTAATTTATGAATGACATTCTTGGTCAAAGCTGACTCGTCTACAAGTGAAAGTTGCTCAGTAAAATTCTTTGTTAAAATACTGAAGTGGTTTCAGTGTGTTGAATCATGCCACTTTGAGCTTGCACTGCAGACACACTGTCGGACAGTAACCACCATTTTGCTTAAAAGCTGCTGTATGTAATTTGTCCTGCATCCTAACTATTAGGAGCAGTGGGTGCTGTTTACAGCACCTACGGAGCACTTAAAGACCTGAAGTAAATGGAAACACAGCCAATGGCATTGGCTGTGTGTTTGATTTCTTTTCTGACTTTTTGACTGTACTGATAATAATAATAATGGATTGCATTTTTATAGCGCTTTTCTATGCACAGCGTGTATACTCAAAGCGCTTACAATGGTCCATTCATTCATACATTGGGAAGTAGAGCGGCGAACAGTCGACGCCAGCGTCCCCACTCCCACATTCACACACCAATGGTGGCAACCACTGGAGGCAAGGTGGGGTTCAGTGTCTTGCCCAAGCACACTTCGACATGTAGACAGGAGGAGCCGGGAATCGAACCGCCGACCACTGGATCATTGGCTCACCTGCTCTACCTCCTGAGCCACAGCCGCCCGTACTGATTACATTTCTGCCAAATCAATAATCAGAGGTCACATGGCTTGATCAGGGACACTTTGACACAGACACGGTGAACAACATTGGCGGATAAACCAGAAATTCCCAGAAGAATTCGGTCAGTACACACTCATCCGTATGGCCTCCTATTTTCTGCTTGTATATTTCCTTACATTACTGCATCTAGCCAGCAAGATGGCACACAAATCATGAAGCCGGTTCTACTCAGGGCCTGGTTTATATGAGGGTATTTAATTACTTGAACTTGGGTACCCATTTTCTCGGTTTAATAAGTGTGCATGCTTCCTTCTCACTTCCACTCATGCATTAGGCCTATAGGGGAGTCACATAATGTACACTTGCGTTACCCCAGTGGAGTAATTACCACAATGAGTTTCATATAGTCAAGAACACATTGCTGCCAACGATCTCACTAATAACCAAGTGTCTTGTTGCTTTTCCTATTTGAGGAAGAGTGGGTGGCGGTTCACTCCTCCAACTGTTTCTATTTCTGGTTCTTGAGATCCCATGAGTCAACAGAGCTGGGAAGTATAGGCCTGTACTGCTTTTTAATCATATTATATTATGTGGAGTATGGACTTCTAAGACTCTCAAAATGTAATAACAGAATTTTAAATTGAGCCTCATTGTGAATGCAGGAGTGTAGCTGACCATTTGGTTGCCCTACTCTTAGGATATTTGCGTTTCCTCATGCAGATCAACTATTTTCAGCACTTGTGAGGAGTGAGGACACACACATGGTCGCTCATTATTACACGCCGTGGCTGCGGAGAATTTTTTATTTTGTTGCCCCCATGAAGTGCAGTGCATATTGTGTGTACACTTGGCGATGGCACTGCATACATGTACAGTATATGTTTTATTTCCCTCAACCTGTGTGGGTCAGCCAGTGCCACACAATGGGAATGGGACCCTGCTCCAGGACATGTTCACCACAGCCAGGAGTAAACCAAGTGAATCACAATGTGTTATTATTTAAACAGGGAAAACCCATTGAGACCAAATATTTCTCATTTGTGATTACCCTACTATTATCACAAAATTAAATTTGAAATATAATTATAAATATAAGATTGTTACACATCAATACATTCAAACATAAATGATTCATACAACTGATAACTTTTTTTTACAATTTATTTTGGCCTTTATTTTACTGGACTAGGTCTATTATAATTCTCATTACATTAACTTAAACTACTTTGAAAACTGATGAAACATTGGCCAATTGTCAATAAGAAAGAGGCTAATATGCTTCTGTTGTGAGCTTGTAGATCTGCTATTTTCACAATATTTATCTGTGGAGTAAAAAAAGGATAATAAAAACAAAAACGTAATGCCTCAACTCAGTCTTGAGGTCCCCAGTTAAAATAGGATACATTTTTGGGTGGATAGCTGTCTAAAATCTGAGAACCACTGCCCTAGAACAAGGCTTAAAATATTTCAGGCTGTGTCTCCCCTTCCTCATTACTTGACAGGCACTGTCAAGTAATGACAGTGACTTGGTCCACCTGCTTGAGGAATGGGGGTGTCACGAATAACCATCCGAATCCATAACTTATTCTGACCCTTCCTTGAAACGGCTGTCCTGAATCCTTTACCATAATGTATAGGCTACATTATGGATTAGAAGGTTATTCTTCTCAACTGCTCAATACTGACATTTTTTTTACATAATGGGTTTCAAACCATCCCTTTCTAGATGCGTGTTATTATAGCTACCTTGTCTATTATTCCGATAATTGGTGCTTGGCGGTAATTTGTCACATGCATGCCCCAGGCTTCACCTGAAATTATACGGTCTGTCACAGTCATTGGATACTGTATGTCAAAACACTGTCTGTTGTTTAATTCTCAGCAACACAAATAGCATTAGGCCTACAACTGTCATGAATTTCCATCATCTTATATTCAACAAATCGATTCATTCATATATATATATATATATATATATATATATATATATATATATATATATATATATATATATATATATATATATATATATATATATATATATATATATATATATGTCAATGAGGGTTTTATTTGGGTATTTTATGCACTGTCATAAAACATGTCCAGCTCGACGGATGTTTCAATACCTTTTCACAAGTTTGTCTTCAGCAAAATAGTCTACACAGTAGCCTACATTCATGTTGTTGCTACAAATTATAACTTGTGGGCACTATTATGTGATTTATCTTAAAATAGAATACACATGTTTCACTCACCAAAGAGGGAATTTGCAAACCCATACCACTTGCAGCCGTGATCCCCAATCAGCCAGCGTCCTTGCAGACTCGCGGCGAAACTGAACGGCGTCCCGAAAACGCACACGAGAATGTCGCTCACGCTGATATTCAACAGGATAAGATTGATGGGCGTCCGCAGAGAGCGAAACTTTGCAAATATCAGGAGAACGAGGCAATTGTTGAAGATGCCCAGCACTAGGATGAGACCGAGGCATACTGCCACCACCGTGTGGCCAGTCCGGCTCAGTCCGGAGGAGCCTTGGAGCACCGAGGAGTCGCGGACACTGGAAGCGGCGTCGCCGCTGAAGTTGGCATCGGTGCTGAAGTTGGAGGCGCTGTCCGTGGTGCTTACATTCCACCCTCTTATTAAGTGGACAACCATTTCACTCCGTATACAGTATACACTAGGGCAGTCAGTGAGGAGGGCTCTGCTGTCTCGGCACTGCTAGGGGGACAACGCTGTCTCTCTCCCTCATTCAAACCCCTTTCCTCTCACAACCACGAGGCATTTACGTGCGTTCGAGTGATGAGCCTTGAATACGGAGACTTGAACACGGAGTTGAGCGCGCCTCAAACTACTTAGCGTACAGTAGGCCTACTTAAACCCCTTTCTACTCCCACACACCCGCACGCAGCACGCACGGACGTGCCTTCTGTAAATGATCAAATTCGTGTGAAATTTCTGATTATTTCCAATAACCTAAACAAACTTTGAAGTCAAATCACCTCTGATTCATAGCTCTATGGTTCTTCGATTGATTCTATGATTATGCCTTGCAGTGGTGTTCTGTGAAAGACAACGTAATCTCTATTAGGCCTACACACGGATAAAATGTACTTTTCTGGCCAGAACATGGTTGTTTTCACCGGAGAATACTCTCTGTGAAGCTTAGCGACACCAAGAACAAATCGTTACACAGTATCTCGATAGTCAAGACTCGTCAAAATGAATGAGTCATTTATGTCTCTACTGCCATTGTGTCGCTTGAGATTACTGCAAATCTCTTCCAGGCTGGTCAATAGTGTCTTATTGGTCATGGGCAGTGACTCACTGTGACCATGAACACTTAACCCAAAAAAATATCTAAGAAGAGATGAATACCAGCACCCACGAAGCTTTCCATGAACACTTAACTTCTTGAAATCACTTCAAAACACTGGTGATAGCAGCATGAGAGCCCGTTATCCAACGGGCAAGCCCCCAATGCTTGTACAAGCCCCCAATGCTTGTAGATCCATATACTCTATGGTTCTTGTTACAGTGAGACACACAGCTATATGTCTCCCTAAAACGTGCTCTACCCATTTTTTATCTGTCTGTCTGTCTGTCTAGTCTATCTATTCTATCCAATCTATCCATCCCTAGTGACCCCACCCCCTCATCATCAAGCTGATTAATAGGAGCCTTCAGCTGGTATTGTGTCTGTCCATGGGGTTGTGCAGGAACACCCTGTGCTTGAGGTATCATTGTGTATACACACCTATGTGATGTTTAACTGTTTATCATTATTTAAGTGTTTTTAAAACATAAACAAGTCTGCAGTGCCTCTAACCATGGTCAACCCAGATTTGGCACGCTCATATGCGACCAGAATGTGGAATGCCCTACCAACAGTAATTAAGACTTGTAGAGACTTGTTTGTTCACTGTCCAATGCCAATCTAAATAGTTTAGCAACTGTTGCTACGCAGGTCAAGCTTTCCTGGTCAAGCTTTCCTCTTCCAACGTGCCTATTGGACAATGCCTGGTTGTGGAGGGGCTTAATGAAGAGCTCATTCCTTGACTCCTTCAAAACCGCTCTCAAAGGGCACCAACAGATGGCTGCAATTCGATAACTCATGGCCCCTGTAAAAACAATGTACATATACATTTCTCTTTTCCCTTTTTACCTCCACTATGATTTTATCTCCATGATTTGCTGCTTCTGACATTACTGAAGTAACTATCTTGTATGTATTTGAATGTCCTAATGAAATGAACAAGTTGGCCACTATTGTAAACAAGTGTATTCTTAACTAGTGTGTCCAATCAGTTTTTCAGATTTGCTGTAGTTGTACTTGAATTGTACTGTAATTCTCCAAGCTGTTATCAGTTATGTAGCAGTGTGTAATTGACTTATACTGCAACTCTCATCTCTGTTAATAAAAAAATCATTCATTCATTCATGCAGGTGCCCGCTGCTAACCCCCTTGCAAGCAGAGGAAAGAAATTCCGTCTGGTGTAGCCTCCATTTTCTTTCTGTTAGTGTCTGCACCTGATATTGGCAGCCAGATCTTAAATGGGCTCCACTGCTGTGTTCAAATTATACACTTCCTAATGCCACAGTGAGATTACTCATAAGTCATATACTGTAGTTCTTCTACAAACATGGAGGTGGCAGGTGGTGCAATAAGTTTAGAGATCCTGACTAATACCAAGGTGGAAGTTACAGACTTAAGAGTTAGAAAGGGAGTGAAATATCCCTTTAATCAACTGATCCATGGGGAAATATAAAAAATGGGGGATTATCTCCCTCCAGCCCCCACCCCCTACTGCGCACCTGGTTTCTCCATGTTTTCCTATGCTCTGTGAAAGCCCGGTCTCTATTCTGGCTCCATTTTCTTTCAGTACATGTTCTTTCACTGCAACTTGTTAATCTGAACACTTGTTGTGAAAGCATGAGAGGGTGACGTCACGTGATTATAGGGGGTGGATGGAGCGGCAAGGAACATTAAAATAACTAAGCAAAGGAAGTGTCTCTGAGTACACCAATTTACACAGCAAGTCTGTGTAATCTGATTCAGCCTGGTCGTTATGTTATCCTTGACACAGCTGGACTGTGAGGTGTTAAAATAGACAGCTGGTCCTGCTCTCATGTTGTTCTTCTACAGTAGTAGCTGGAACTTCATTTAAATTAGAGGAACTGGATGAGTATATACAAGATGGGGCTTTTTTTGCAGGAAAGCCGTCACCAGACAAGTAACATGAATGATGTTTTGTCTTATTTTGTAGGCATATGACGGGTGAATGGAAAAAACAACTTTGGTAGCATCTCTATTAGTTATGTTTCTCCACTCATTTATTAAAGGAGAATTGCACACCAAAATAGGCTTATAATGGGGCTAAGGGGTCAAATGCAAGTTCACCTATATTCATTGGTCCAAAATGCAATTTTCTGCTATATATTGTCTCCCCGCCATGTCAGTAGTGTGTTAACACTCACACTTTCACTTTCACTTTTGGTACAGCAGTGATTCAGCTGTCTCAAAATGCGTGGGCGTGGCACATGGTTTATGGCTGAACTACTGCTGAAACAAAAGTGAAAGTGAAAGTGTGAGGGTTAACACACTACTGACATGGTGGCAATATATAGCAAAAAATTGCATTTTGGAGCGATGTATATAGGTGAACTTGCATTTGACCCCTTAGCACCATTAAAAGCCTATTTTGGGAGAGGGGAAACAGGCATTAAGGAGTGTTTTCACAAAGTAACACATGGGCCACTTTTTTCTAACAAATTATGTGCAAATAAAGATTAAAAAACGTTTGGTGTGCAATTCTCCTTTAATGTTTTGTTTTTCCCATATCACCTGAAATAGTACCATCTTGGGTGTCACTGTTGACCACTGGATGTCAGTATTGTTGCATATATTCTGAGTAGGGATTTTCTGTTTGCTCATCTCTTACAGTTTATTTGACAAGTTTTTTGACAGTCCAAGCACAGAATTACACATTAACTCTCATATACACATCTTCCTGGATAGTTACTTCACCTACACACATCACAAATATCTTCACAGCAAAAATAAAATAATCCAAGTCATGAACTCTAAACAGAGTTTTCCTATTGGCTACTCTACACACAAGGTTTTGTGGTATTACTTATAACTTAAAACACTGTACTAGTTATATTGCTCTATGAAAAGTTGTCCCTGCTTGACTCACAATAAAATGTCCCTTTTCAAAATCTGCTCTCACATATTTGTAGGAACAACCTGCATGGCTGTAGGCGTCACTGAGTTGTACAGGAGTAGTGAGACGGTGGATGAACAGGTTTGTCAGAGAACACTGACAACAGCTTCTCTCAAAAGCTGTTCCAGCTGTGGCGTGTCAACGTACTGAGGTCATTTCACCGAGACATGGAGCAGGCAATGGAAGAGCTTCTTCCTTGTTCTGGGGGAAGAGGCGGTACTTGTTTGTCAAGAATACGCCCAAAGCTATACAAAGGTGAACAGGGAGGCAAGTGGCCCTGTGGCATCGGTAGCCAGGTGTGACAGGTTGTAAACGTCTCTCTTTGTCTCTATCCCCCTGCAGCCCCTCTCAGTACCAATACAGGTCCTTCTTGTCTCGTCCTGAAAGAAGTGAGACAAATGTTATGAATTTCAAAATGTAATGGAAAACCTGACGAACTTAACAGGAGCCTAAACTCAACAGACAGTAAACACACATGGCTCTCTTTGAAGAGTGAATTGGAACCTACCGGTTTCAAAGCCTACAGCCGGGTCCACAGGATCCCTGTACCCTGGAGGGGCTGTCGTCCAGCTGGGCAGCAGGTCTGTCTTGGAGCCTGAACCCATGCTCTGGCCCACCTCTGCTCGGTCACTGTGCAGCAGGTTGAGCAAAGAATTGGCGTACTGTTGTCCAACTCCGCTCAGTCCGAACCCCTCAGGGGACAGGGGATATGGTATGGCGGGCAGACCTGGATGCCTGGCGGGGAAGGAGGACCAGGGGCCGGGAGGGTTGTCGGCAGGGCCAATCGGAAGGCCAGAGTGGAGCTCCTTAGAGCTGCTCAGCTGATGGCTTCCGGAGATGGACTGGAACTGTGCTTCGGGGTAGGAGGTAGACTGAGCAGTGCTCCACTGACAGGATGTTGCTTGTTCTGGAAGGGACAGAGAAAGGACAGTATACTGTAGTGGGAATATGATCTGTTTGGAGGATGCAGCTTGTTTGTAGTTTGACAACATGGCAACACTGAAATGCCTCAGATTCCATCCAAGGGAATAACCCATGTTGTTGCTGTTTGTCTAGTAAGTTGAAAGTGAAAGAATTTAATAATGGATTTGTGTCATCCTTTTGAGAGATATGTCTAAATATGCATTGTTTGTGCATAATGTATCTATTTTTAGCAATAAAATATTCAATCAATCGATCAGTCAGTCAGTACAGTCAAAAAGACGATATTGTTGGCTCTTGAGACAGTGGTGTATGAAGTCATTAAGTACATTTACAGTATTTACCTATACTTTACTTCTACTCCACTCTACTTCATCTCAAAGGCAAATATTGTAATATTCATTTTCAAAGATTGATTTTGTATACAAGTGGTTGTTACCAATTTCTACTTTATTTGCACTATTGATACTTAGAAGTAAAACATGTGAGTTCTTCCACTGCACGCACCTGTTTTGACAGTCTTGCGGTACTTTTGTCTCTTCCCTGGTGCGTTCTTGGCCTTGCAAGACTTGCTGAGGGCCCGGGTGAAGTGTGCGTCCACCATACTGCCTATGTCACCCTGGAAGTACGTCAAGATGATGCTCTGAGAATGTTCCTCCACCTTTACCGTTATGGGGTTCCCCGAGTGGTCGGCCATATGTCAGCTCTGACTGGGAAACTACATTCAGGTAAACAGAAACAAAATGTTGAATAAAATAAACAAGAATAGAATTTAATCAATCACACCCCAGTGAAGTATGATTAACTCTTCTTAGCCATTTTTATATTTGCTTTATTGTGGCACTTGAATAAACCTAAATCTAAAATGTAATAAACATTAAAGAAATTGAACAAGGTTAAAATGAGAACTTCTTTGTGCATCAATGTTATGGACTTACATTTTATTTTTTGCATCTAAAGAAGACTTTTTAAGTGTCTGTTTTCAGATCTATGGTTATAGAACTACTTCTTTTCTTGTTGTTTTTCAAAGCACCCAAGTAGCATTTTAATTCCAAAACAGACCTTACTTGGTCTTACCATACAGAGCCACACTAGCTACGCTGCAACCACAAACTGGATTTTAAAATAACTCAAAATCAAATATTGGTTTACTGACCAATGGTATAATCACTGATGCCCTCTCCAATCTATTCTATTCTATTCTATTCTATTCTATTCTATTCTATTCTATTCTATTCTATTCTATTCTATTCTATTCTATTCTATTCTATTCTATTCTATTCTATAGGAAGCCAGTGGCTACTATCTGTAAACAACAGAGAGCTACAAATATTCCTCTAATATAAAATTCCACAAAATTGTTAGTTCAATTACTGTACATCTATACATTGCATGATGCATAAGAAAGGTTATTCTACAACAGCATTATCACTTTCACAAATGATTTTCAAACCCAAGTACCCAACCCACTATTTCACCACTGCTCACCACTTTTATGCTCTCAAAGTTACATTATATTGAGTTTTTTTTTTACTCTGCACCATTTGCATTTAAGTAAAATATCTTCCCCCTTACCTGGCCAGGCGATTTCTAATCGAGGATAACCAAGGGCTGCGTCCTTGGATTGACCAGCTGATCAAATCAGGTGTATTTGCTTACATGAGTGAGAGCCAAAACTGGAAGAAATATCTCTTGACTTCGACATGGACATCAATCCCATCCATTAGATTGAAGTAATAATCAGTTTGTGTTGGCTTTCTTTCCTAGCCCTTCCTTCAGCAGAGCAGAGCTTAGTTGGTTGTACCCACAGCGCTCTGGCCAGACTGTTTGATGTGCTAGACGTGGAGGGTGTGATGCTTCACTGCAGGTATGAACAGAATGCCATCCAGCTGGTTCCGCCAAGGCAGAACCTGAATGACACCTTATAAAAAACCCTCAGTGTCACACTGCCATAGGGCTATGCACTGTTTTACAACACCGGAGACTCTCTGCAGCAACAGTGTAGAAACTATTTATATTATTTACAGAGGAAGCAGTTTTCTGACTTACAATTCCTATTGTATTTGGTATTCACTTGATGATACTGGACATCAGTAGACACATAACTTGCATTTTCTTTCATGTAAACCAAAGGCTAAATTAATTTCCATGTTCAGTAATGAATAGCCTAATAAATGTGCATTCACAGGTTCATTTTTACTATGAATATTAAAAATATTTAACTGTATGAAATATAAAATGATAAATCATTTGAAAACATATGGGCCGCTTAAAACTTTATTCATTTTATTTATAATTATAAAAATAAACTTAACCAACAAGCAACATATGTTTAAAGGTGCCAACTGGGCCGCTTAAAACTTTATTAATCTTATTATTTATAATTCTAAGAATAAACTTAACCAACAAAGCAACTGTAGCAAGTAGATGTGATGCTTAGTGAAATGTAACCACATGCTTGTGCTGCTGAAAAGTATTTCTATTCAGGGTTTTCTGTATTTTAAATGCTAGCTAGAGACATGAAAATGTTCCTTGTCAACCAGATAGTAGTGCTGTTTAAATGAATGTTCAACTATATCTCTTAAGGCCTGCACCATAACTGCAATTGAGATGAACGTTGGTATGCAAGTTAAGACATGTATTGGCAATTACTTGCAAAACACATTTGGATTAATTACAATCAAAGAACAGAAAGCTGAATAGTGACACTATGAACCAAATCTACACTAATAGCATTTAATGTATGTCAACCAGTAGAAACTAAATTCTAAATTTCAAACAATTCATTACCACCACATCAGCAGCTAGCTTTTCCTTTCTAACTCCTAGGTGGAGGATGCTAGTTAACTTGGAGGGGGGCAGTTGTGTGTTATCATTTAGAACCCAGTACAGGTAGATCACAGATTTAATTACTCCGGCAGTGGCCTGGTGCTGAATCGGTGGACAAGTTGGAGATCTTCCTGGTGGTGGAGTTGATGGAATCAGTGGAATGGACTAGATGGTTGTGTTTGGATCGGCCTCCCTGACTCATAGACTGGCTCCAGCCTGAATACAGACAACGGTCAAACTGTCATTCACCTTGAAAACACTGTCAGTGATTGTAGCCCGGGGGTATTTTAATTACAATTGAATAAGAACTAAAAAAAAATGGGACTCATTCGTATCTCAGAGGAGTTACTGTAGCACAAAGTGCCTGCATATTTCAGACCGTTTGAAAGGTCACATTCCATTCCCAGATTTCAATCTCTTTGTCATTGCGGCAGTTTAATTTGTTCAACACAGGTCAGGATTGTTGCAGGGTGCCCTTCCTATACTGCTCCAGGCAAACAGATTATCCTAAACTGTATGGATAGGTACCTGAGTAGTCTGTCAGTCTGAACCTTCCGCAGCACAGGTGGATTCTCCATTGTTTACGCACGTTCTCTTTCATCAGACAGTGGAACACAAAAATAAAGAAACCTGAAATCCAGAGGGATTTAGTATAAGCAGCATACTTGACTTCAATATTCACATGAACTAAACCAAAATATATCTGATATATGTAGTGTTGGGACATGTGCACTACGTAACTTAATCTATTACATATTACCAAAATGCAGTAACTTGTAATATTAATATATTACTTAACTAAAACAATCTAATATATTATACTTTTGTTTCTGCATTACTTTCAATATTACTTTCTGTCAATCTGTCTCATTGAAAATGTTCTTGTGAAATTATCTTGACAACTGCAGAAGTTAAATAATTACCTATTTTCTATTATTTGTCATCAAATTATTTATTCAGGAGTGACGTTTTTTCAAGTTGATTTCATATGGATTTGCCCAGATAGCAAGTGTGCTTGCTTTATTGTAGGTATGCCACTGGCCTACGCAATATTTGATTAATAGTGATACTAAATATTTCATTGTATATTTTGTAATATGTATATTAAGTAATATGTAATAGTAATATTAATATATTACACTTGCTCAGACAGTAATATTGTAATATAATATATTGCTTTAAAATGAAGGTAATAATTAATAAGTAATATATTAACAAGGTTAAGTAATATTCCCAACACTGGATATATGGTATCTCACTTACTAACACATGCACATATATGCTATGCAGTATATTAATTGCAACACATTGAGGTATTATATGTAGTGTTGCTTGATTGGTGTCATACAATCATAGTGAGTTGAGTTTGGGGCTTGTTTTGAACCAATTAAAATGTGAGTGGCAAATTAAGTCTTGAAAATAACAATAATAATCAACTCATGTTTTATTTAGCTCATATTTTGATTAATATTTGAGTAGGATATTGTATATTCTTTACTTTACCCTGCAGGCTGTTGAGGATGGCAAACATGTAGAGCAGTGTCACCCTGACTGCAGCCGGCCCCTGTGCAAAGAGAGCTAGGGGCCAGGTTAGCCCCAAGAGAACAGTGAGACTGGCCACCGATCTCATGTGGTGGACAACACCGCGGCTTTTTCCCGTGGGATTGTTGGCCTTCATCTTTCTGATCTGCACCAGGACAACCACGAACACACTGATGTTACACAGCAGGACAAGCAGAACGTACGCCACCACCGTCACGTAGAAGAACGCGTCATCATTCTGGAGCCAGCAGCTGGTGGGATGGGAGAGAAGGTTAGTCATCAGTGAATCAATACAACTGTCACAGGAGTTCTGAGTTACTGTTTGTGTAACCAGTTGATTTCGAACCCCGGCCTCTCCGGTCACTACGCTGTTCATGCAGCTTGAATGACCCATCCTGGACTGGAAGTAGACAGAAAAGGAAATCTCTTAAATCCCTTTATTTTGATTGTTTTGTAATAATCGTACAACAAATCTCGTCCAGGTCTTGTCCTTATTTGTTGTCCCCATTCTCAATTGAAGTCTATGTATGGTAGAAGAGCCGCCATTGGACTGGCCCCATGAAGTGATGAGAGTTTGCATAACTCTGAGGCTCTGACTCCACCTAGCTAAGGGAGATACTGTATATTCACATTCACTGTCTGACTTCTCCAGGGGTATCATGAACCCAGATGTTCCCACCTGTATTTGAAACTGAATCACTCATGTGGGATCAATAGCTTGAAATACAGACAGTCAATTTCAATTTCCTCGTTCGGTGTATTTCCCTAATCATGCAAATTAGTGTCATTGCATAATATGAAAAATATCCAACCTGTTTTGATGTTAGTCTTCAGAACTGAAAGTAGGTGGGTTGGCTACAGTATACTTACAATTGTTCTGAGCTTTGAAACGTATGAAGAGTTTCACTAGAGTTGTGTGGCAGAACTTGACCGTAGGCATCTTTATCTATGATTAACACCAGGATGACAATGACCAGTGGAATACCTGTGAAGACAACAGCCAAGTACTGTACAATTGTGAGGTCTTTCCTGTCAAGTATTTCAAAACGTCAATCCTTCCACCACATCCCAGAGGCAAATATTAATATGTTTTAATACGTTCACTACCACAGGTAGGCGGGCCATTTTTTAGAACCAGACCTTCAAAATCTCTTCCAATGCCTGCCATATGCACAGGAATAATACTGTATGTGTGTGACATTTAACATTAATGCATGTTATGCTTAGCTGTGATTAGACATAGCCGTTTGGGGAGGGGCTTAGCTATTGGTCTATTGTGAGCAGGTGCAGGATATGAGGTAATGTCTCCTATTGGTGCTGGGCCTGATCTCTCTTTCTCTTTAAAGGCCATCGCCTCCTGCTTACAGAGATGAGTGCTTCTCTGGCAAGTGTAGAGAAGTACATGGACTCAGCTGCAAACACAGACCTCAAATCCAGTCGATTGAACCCACCCTGACGTGCACCTTCCTTACCCCATCCCACGGCAACGAATCGGAGTATGTAGAATCGCACGTAGACATTGAAGACTTTGACGAGGGCGAAGTACATGTGGACGGCCTCCACGCCCATCCAGGTGAAGGACGCCATTAGGAAGTAGTGGAGGGTGGCAGCGGTGAAGATGCACAGGCCATCGCTGGGGAAGGACGAGAGCCAGGAGTTCAGCAGGAAGACCATGTTCAGTCCCAGAAGGGCAGAAGACAGGTGCATGAGGATCTTTGAAGGATAGTCACGACGCAGCTTCCTACAATGGGGTGAGAGCCATACAGAATCCAGAGTTAGGCCTATAGATCTACTTATATGACCTGGTGCAGTATAGTGGTTTTCAACCATTTTGGTACCAATAAGGTCCACTATTTATTCAGCATCTGAGCCACGGACGGACCACCATCTTGGGATTTCAGCCCCCAAAACTAAAGATTTCGTTTGGTTTTCTCCACAATTCCAGGCTGGATTTCGGAAACAAAACTGGCAAACATACAGATCAAAATGACCATTCTTCATTCTCTAGTTGTGTAGACTTGGGCCAATTCAGATGATATAATATTTTAACTCTTGAGTGTAAACATGAAACCAAATGGACCCGCAAGGGTCCATTTGGTTTCATTGTTACACTCTCAGAGTTACATTTGGTTAATCAACTTTCCATCATTTAGCTGGGGATCACCTGGAACCTTCTCAAGGACCACTGCTGTAGTACGTCGTAATAGTAGAGGTACGATATTGACATGAATAAATAAAAAATAATAATAATAATTTCTTTTGATTATATTTTTGATTATTATTTTGAAGTACAGCATAGAGACCAGTGTAAAGACAATGGGTTAATAAGGGTTTTATATGTATGTCTTCACTAACTTGACTTACTCAAAGGCCATGTAGGTGAGCAGGGTGATTGCCAGGAAGATGGAAGACATACCACAGCCCACATAAGAGATCACTGTCAGGATCTGCTCATCCAAGTCACTGAGTGGCTCTGCAGACACATCCTGCAACACCACATACCGGTACTTCATGTGACATTCATAGTGATACATGGCTGTGCAAAGAGCACTGAAGGTGTATTCATTTTGACAGCAAATTCTGATTTTGTTTAATAGTCTTTTGAATAAAATGTACAGTAATTTAGTCTTATAGTTGCCGTATTTTCCCAACTATAAGGCGCAGCAGATTATAAGGCGCACTTTCAATGAATGGCCTATTTTAGAACCGTTTTCGTTTGCACGGATTATAATGCATATAGAATAAAAGCTACTGCAGTCAACATATGATAGAAGCTTCTGCATTCAAACCATCCATATATAAGGCAGACTGGATTATAAGGCGCACTGTTGTTTTTTGAAAATAAATAAATAAATAAAATAAAAATAATAATAATAAAGGCTTTTAAGTGCACCTTAGTCAGAAAAATACTGTATATTTTAGTAATCTGAAATGTTTTAGTTTTAGTGTTGTTTTACAGGGACCAAATTTACATGGCTACTCAAAATTGACCAAAGAGCAGTCCGAGTCCCCCTTTTTGTGGAGTTCCTCCGTGTCATTTCACAGAGAAATGTATTACACTAGGCTGGCGTAGCTGTCCAGGCACCTACTGTATAGCATGTCGCTGGTTCGAATCCCGATCAAGATGACATTTGCTATGTGACACTCTCTATTTTTCTCTCTCTCTGCATTTCCTGCTAGATACTGCAAACTGTCAATAAAGGCAGAAAAGGCCCAAAGAATGCACAGCCCTCATGTCCAGAGTCCAGAGCATATGCACATTCACATAAATGTCACAATCTAGTACTCAAACATCATAATGATCTGTTGACATATAGTATACCAGAGTGGTCCGGATATGACTGGTTGTCTCTGCGAAGGTTATATTAAATCAGCAGTGAGTGTGCTGTGTGAACGAGGCAAACTAATGACTCACCAGAAGCACACCAAAGTGTGTAAGGTGATTACAGTGACAGCTGGTCTCATAAGCAGAAGTGTTCTCAATGGTACATCCACTGCTGTTCCAGCCACTCTGGCTACCTGACACACACACACACACACACACACACACACACACACACACACACACACACACACACACACACACACACACACACACACACACACACACACACACACACACACACACACACACAGACTTGCAGAAACAAATATGCACATTTGATGAATTCCATTGCTTCTGTTTGTAGCACAACCAAATCTTGAATCTGAATCCCTCTGTAATTAATCACGTAAACCATATGTTCTACATACTCTGTCGTATGAAAGGAACTAACCATGTCTTTGAAAGTCCCAGAACACACATTGCACCTTCTGTTTTTCCTGTGAGGGGAACAGGACAGCAGTATTAAGGGAGTACTTCACCCTAAAATGTATTTTTGCCATCAACGTGATGATGATGATGATGATGATGATGATGATGATAATGACATCACACACATACTCTCCATTCAAGCCTCCATTGGGTGAGTCACCCATAGAAAAAAAACTCCCAATCATATACTGCAGTACAGCACCACTCAGGTCTTTCACCTTAGCTGGATGGAGATGGCGGAATGTCACCACCACATGTTGCCCCTTGTTGAGATTGGTGACACGGCTGTTGTTGATGCTGGCAGATACTATGCAGGAGTTCAATGTCCAGTTGTTCTCAGGTGTCTTACTTATCTCTGCGTCCTGTTTTAAGACAAGCATTAGACAAACCAGTCGTAGCATTGCTGTAATGTAAATTATTCTCTAAAGGCCTATACAAAAAAACACTGGCACATGACAAATAAATAATGCAACATTGCTTTACTGACCACACTTTAAGACAATTAACAACTAAAGGTAACTGAATTGATTATACACTACTCCGCTACTTGAGTTTGACATCAATCTGTGCATTGGAGTGGCTGCACTGCTCAAAAAATAGCTATATATTCGAACAGAAGAGTATGAATAAACCGAAAGCGCACTTTAAAGAGGTCCTGTCTCCCATAGAACTGGAACTGTACACGTGATCTGTTTCCAACTCCAGGCTGGAGGAAGATTTGGAGCACAGGTGGCAGAGAGATGGATGTTACTGCGTCAGGGAATGGTTGGCTTAGAAAGCTGTCATTGACAAAGATCTGTGGGAGAGGAGGGAAACGTAGATAAATGACAACGCTACGTTGTAGCACATTACCTACAGTGTTGCACATTACATATGTGTTTATATTTGTCACACTAAAATAAATGTGTGTGGTTGGCGTTGACCACTGAGATGAGTAGTGTGTGTGCGTGTGTGCGTGTGTGTGTGTGTGTGGGTGTGTGCGTGTGTGTGTGTGTGTGTGTGTGTGTGCGTGTGTGTGTGTATTAGGACTGGGACTTTAACTGATTAATTGAGATTAATTAATTACAGAAACTATAACGCGATTAAAGAAATTAACTCATTTTAATTGCACATAGATCTTACACCACAGAACCTTTTTCATTGGACAAATTTCAAGAAGCCCATTGGTCCGAAATTACACAAATAACACTGTCTCTAACCGTCACGCTCAACATATCACGTTGCAGTATGGACACAGTTTTGCTTTAGAAAAACTCACTCCCACGCTACCAACCTGTTTTAATATACTAAAACATGAGTAGTATATATACAGTATATCTGTCTGTTTTGAAGCTCAACGTGCCATGATGAGCCCTTGAGGTCACACAGCCTGTTTCACGCAACACTGTATCCAGTAGCCTATAATAATCGCATGTCTCTTGGATCACATGTCCCCCAGCGACAGACTCAGAACAAGGACATAACTCAGCCACGTGGAATGAAAATCCAGTTTAGTCGACCAAGCAGTTGTTTACACAAAGAAAGTGGCCCAGACCATAATCTGTTCTGATGGCACATTCCACCTTTGCATTCTGCATCACAAAATATGTACTCACGAGTCATGAAGACAGACTGTTGTTGTAAGCATATCTGAAAATTTTCGTCATCTCACCTCAGGGTCAGGTGAAACAGACGTGACACCGAAAGTGAGACCCCTGAACTTGTCTGGATGCACGTTGATCATGGACATTGCTAGCAGGGGTACGGTCATGTTGGCTGACTCTTCTGAGAATTCCATCATGTCTCCCAATTTTTCTGTGAGATTCAGGATACTTTTTTGCAACAAAACAAACATACAACATTAAACAAACGACACACAGAAATGAAACACCGATGCATAGGACGTACAGTGCAGAACCAAAAAAGGAATCCTGGATCCCAAACTAGTGATAGTAATAGTATATGTATAGACAAATGATTAATATTTATACTTATTATATTTTGAAATAATAATAAAAACTAAACAAGAAACTGAAAAGGGGATATTTATAATCCTTTATTTCTTAAATGTAAGCTCAAATGTTGTGACTTTGTAGATCTGCCAAAGACACATTTCCTTTCATGTCAACTGGACAATAAAGATTTATTAATATTTTCATTTTCACTACTTTGGGTCCTGGGCAAAATATTTATAATTTAGTTCACATGCTAAAGGTTTTAGGAACCGCTATAGACTAGAGTAAGTGTAGAGTAAATCAGACATGAATGGAACCCTCTGCACTTACTTGTTGGCAGCTGGTGAAACATCAGTTTTAGAAGCCAGGATGTTGCCAACGATACGAACTATGTCTGTGCCGAGGTTACATGTGACAGAACCAACCGCCACCACTTGATCCAACTTCCCCACCACCGTATTCAGGTCAGAGGCTGATAGATCCCCTTCGCCTGCCCCAAGCTCTTCAGTTATAAGGTCCTGAATCATGTCCACAACTTCGTCCACATTACCTGGAGCAGACAATAATATTTAAATTTTTGCTATCAAAACAAGGAACAAAAACAAAATCTAACTGCACACAAGTAATTGGAAAAAAATCTATCATCTCAAACATTTTAACAGTTATTGTCGGGACTATGAACAGGACTTCAGTTGGTCAATGTTTCATGGTTATCTATGTAGCTCCTTACCAGTAGTGACATCAATATCATTCAGGTCTGAGATGTTGTAGATTGGATTGCATGCTCTCATGTTTGGCTTAGCCCAGCTGGTTGTGTCGGTATCCACGTCCAGCTTACTAAAAAGGTCATAGGGAAGAACAGGAGCAGAAAATGAGAGAACCTGTAGGATTACGTGCAATATCATCAATATCACCCTCATTGCAGGCCAGTTGTGTTCAAAGTCTGATACGATATAGCACATTGTTCCATTATTTAAAGTCCAATAAGGGGCTATACACAGACCAATGGAGCCTAAGATATGGTATATTTATTGAATACAATGGGAACATGTTCCTGCAGAATATGGATATGATTATGAACCGCAAATGAGTTTAAATAAGAACAACATACAAGCCTGATGAGGTGTTGCACAGGTGATTCTGCGATTAAGAGACTTAAGAGACAGTTAAAAGATGGCTCCACACCATATAGTATACTGTATAAGGTACAATATAGACTTTCTTTCTTTGCTATAATGTTTTACAAACCATTCATGGAAATCCATCTGCCAAATTGGATCAGACTTGTATATCAAAGAGTGGAGCCTAGATGATTTGATCTTTATCACTACAGCCTACACTACAGCCTTGTATTTCCGTCTTTGCTGAGCAAGGTCATTCTATCTCCAGTTAGAAGATGAACAAGCACCTCATCTTACCAACATTTACAATCCGTGATTGTATTGGACTCTTAATAAATGACAGTGCAATGTTTCACTACACCATAAAATTTAAATTGATTATCATTATCACCCAGACATTGGCACTATCTGAACGATATTAATATACAACTGTCTGACGTGAGGATAACCCCTTTATTATAGTAATAATCAGTGTTGTGAATAACGCCCTTACAAGTAACGCCCTTACAGTAAGGGATTACTTTTTTCAGTAACTTCTAACGTAACTCCTTACATTTCTCAAATTCATAACGGCATTATGATTAGTGTACCATCATTACTATCATTACTCCACGGCGGCGGCAGGACTCGCTGCACTGTGTGCTGTCTGTCTTCTTCAGCTCGCTTCTTCACAGTCTAACATAGAGTATATTGAATAGAGAAGGCACCGAAGGAAAGTTCCCCTATCGTCCACTTGCATTGTTTCCTCCGGATGCCTGATCTAGTTTTAATATATCTATGTGTGTAACGTGATAAGTATAAGCCAATCAGAGCCAGTCTTATTCGTCGAGCAGAGCAGAGCCATCTAGTAGAACAGCTGCGACATTGAGGGGGCAGAAAAAAATGCTTATGATCCCATAGACTTAAATGCATCCGGTAACCTCGGTGTCCCAATTCAATAGAAGTGTATATAGATGAGCCGCCATTGAAGTGGCCCCATGAAGTGAACAGAGTTTTCGTGTAACTAAAGGCTCTGGCCTCTAGCACACAGACACAAGCATTTGAGCTGCGGTAAAATACGCTCAGACGCAATGATACGAGGACGACAGTGTGACTGGAGCCTTTGCAGCGTGGAAATATAAACACTATTTTACATTCTTGCTGGTAAAGCAGGGGTTTTCAACAGGTGGCCCAAGTCTACACAAGTAGAGAATGTAGAAGTTTAATGGTTCTTTAGATCTGTATGTTTGACTGTTTTGTTTTTGAAATCCAGCCTGATATTGTGGACAAAAGAAAATAAATCTTTAGTTTTGGGGTCTGTGAGGCCAAAATGTCCTCAAATGGTGGTCCGTGGCTCAAATGCAGAATAAACAGTGGGCCCTGGTATGAAAAAGGTTGAAAACGACTGTGGTATAGGACGTGGACGAAAACAAAAACATTGAGGTGAAGTGTAGACAGCAAGCATTGTCCTCAGCAAAGAAAATCTTAATACAGCCCATGCTCAGCATGCTGCCATTAAAGGGGAATTCCAACCCCTTTTTAAAAAAAAGGTCCTAAAAGAAAAATCATTAACATGGCGAAACACAACCTCCATTTCTAGTAAACACTAGGGGAGATCTTTATCATGTCCACGCAACATCTCTAAGGCATATTAATGTCAGTAAAATGTTGAAAATGGGAAGAATTTCACTTTAAACTTGTAAGCACGAATACTACAGAAAAACACCCCTTTTTTGTATGTTTTTAAAAAAAAGTAAAGTAAAGTAAAGTAAAGTAACGCCCTTACTTTCATAATTTAGTAAGGAATAAAGTAACTAGTTACTTTTTCAGGGAAGTAACTATAACTATAATTCCCTTACTTTTTAAAAGTAACTTCCCCAACACTGGTAATAATTCACTTTAAAGGAAATTGATTTTTGCCAAGGTGCTGACTGGCAGTGATCCATCAGTGTTAGGCATGCAGGGATGAAGCTTTTGTATAGAGTGGGAGGAGTATTGCATTACTGTTCTTGAGGGATGTAGATTAACTATTTTTTAAAAACTGGAGCTAACTCCATGATGTGTCGCTCATCCTTATCGTCTTAATCATTTACCCTTGCTCTGTAGTCTGTATAGCTAATATCTCTTGTTATTTTTAGTAATAATATCTCTTGTTTTTTTTAGATTTATTTGGGGCTTTTATGCCTTTATTGATCCTAAGTTTCCCAGACCGCTAGCCACACAACAGCCCAGGCCTGTTTTTGTTCTTTTGCCTGTTTTTTGCTGACAGCAGATTTTTTCTTTTTCATAATCTTATACAGTATTAGTTTGTAAGTTTTGTAACCTTAACTGCTGTCCTGCATTTGGCAGAAGTCCATCCATTCATCCTACCTACAATTTACTACTACATTTATTTCTACTCCACCATAACATTTCAGAGGAAAATTATGTTTACTCACTGCAATTATTTGGAACAGAACATTCTGCACAATGGGTATACTTTCTACCTTTGGTACTTTAAGTAAATCTTTATACCAATGCGTTTGTATTTTTACTTAATCAAATGTATCATATAAATGTGGCTTTTTAATACCTTTTTATACACTCAACAACCGCTCAGATAGTTATTTTTCATTTTCATTTTGTGCTATTTGGCTGCAGTACCAGACATAATTATAACAGCATTTCCCACAACCAAGGCTTGGTTGCTGCCTTAGTGTTCCAAGCACCAGCAGGTTTTGGGTTCGAATCCTGATGACCTTTACTGAGTGTCACTCACCATCTGTCTTTCTCCATTTCTGTCCTATTAATAAAGCCATAAAAGCCATAAACAAGAGTAACACAACAGGGATCATCTCAGCGTTCATTCAACTCACCTAAACATTGGAAATGTTTAGCATGGACCAAAAAACGGAATAATCTACATTGTAGACTAGAGCAGCTTCTTCCCCCTGTGGTCTTTTATCAGTTAACACTTGAGGTAGGATGAACATACAGTGTATTGTCTCTCACCATAGCCTGTAGGCTTTCTTGGATCTGGGACGGACACAGTACATCCTCTGGTTTTCTTGAGGAAATGATTCAGGCCATTTGTAGTGTCCATAGATAGTGTCGATGGAGTCGCTTGGACAGTTGCCGGGCACTACAAAATAATACATAAAATTCACACAGTGCTCGATAGTGCAGACAGTATTTCAGGGAAGTATAGCTTCTGTCTTTAATCTGAAATTGCTTGATCATCTTACCAATGTGCTTGATTTCCAACTCTTTTACTTCAAGTAAAGCAGTGCCGTTCACTTCATACTTTGAGTACAATGCATCAGTAATGAGGGCTTTAGTTCCTTCAACATCTGGCGTGTTGTAGGCTTGTACTTGGAATTTGCATTTATATCTGTTGATAAATTCTGTTAATTACTGGGTTAATTGATAATGAACGGACTAGACTGAGTCAGAATGACTGAATCAAACATATACATTGTGAACACAATTATGACCATATTCACACAGTGGCCATTTTGCTCAGACAAAATGGCCATGGTTTGAATGTGGTCAAATACATATGCTGGCTGTATGACAATGAACAAATGTTATGATGAGAAGCACCTGCTAAAGGCTGGTATTATCTTCAGATTCAACACAACCATGGTTTCATTCTGCTCCAGTTTTTCATTCAGCTATTGCCCAAAGAAATGATAACATAGCATAAGCATTTAGTAGTGAATGAGTGCCCTTTTAAATATGTTGAGGCAAATGTGCCAACCTCTTACCCATTTACGAATGATATCCAAGGGTTTTTCGGGAGAACCAGTCGTTCCATGCACGGTCACATTCACCCTGAAGAACTTATCCGGCGAGACTGTGTCTGTGGGGTAAGGAGAGTGACATAAATATGATTATACTGTATAACCTGAACTGCTTAAGCCCTGTATTTACTCCACTGCAAAATACAGTTAATGCTGTGTGACATATGATTTGCAATAGTTTACTGATGACAAGGTTAAAAAGGGGTACTCAGTCAACCAATCAAACTATCTATCTCTAATAATGTCTCTCTCTATATACTGTACAATTTATCTAGTATGACTGCTAATAAACCACACGTTAGATAAAAGTTGTTGAACTGTGAGTGTGTGAGGCAAAATGGCATATGCCACGGAATCAACTATTTATGCTGGATTAATTTAATGAGGATGAAGCCCCTTTTGATAGTCTTACTCTTATATTATGTTTTTTTTAATAATAAGTATAGACTAGTCACAATCGCAACTCAATTGTCTTCTAACCTGATACATTGCCTGTGCTGTTAGTAGTTGGTGGAATATTCACAGATGGGATGGATTCTGAAAAGGAGGACACAAACAACATTTCAGCACCAAACACTGTGTGTGCGTGTGCATGTGTGCGTGTGTGCCAGCTCTATACTCACCGACGGGCTGTACACTGAGGCTTTGAGGGACGGCCTTGATGGTGTACAATTTGTGGAAGAAGGCAGGACTCAGTTGCTTAGAGATGTAAGCTTGAACCTCTTCAACGACAGTCTCTGGATACACACTAACATAGACCTCACTGCTAAAACTACAGACAGTCAAAGACGACAGAGAACCAGGACATTGTTCTCAGTCAAATTAACTGTGTTTGTGACTGTGTATGCATAGTTTACTTACTACATTCGTTTACATATTGTCCACAAGGATTTGTTTGGGCCATCGCCAGTCAAGAGCACCAAGTCAAGGAATCCTATTCCTGACTCTTTTGCATATGGCTCAGAAGAAAGCATACCGCTTGAACTAATCTTACCAGAGTTTAAAGGTGGAATTCCTTAATTCTCTCGATTCCTGTAACAAACAATTGTAGATATGGTCATACCTTTTTCAGAGTTGTATGCTTTTATTATGCTGGTGTTTATTGCATTAACAACCACTGTACCTGACCTGGAAATTGTATATTGCCCTTTATCTAACAGAGGAATTGTTCACTCGTTCAATTAGTGGCTACTATGTATTTGCCTCTACCTGTGGAAAATCAAGCTCTCTCTTAATCATGTACAATAATGATGTACCTGAGCCTGCATTACAACAGTATCATTACCCTCCCTGGCCTCCCAGCAGGCGCGGCTGTAAGACAACACAGATAACAGAGATGAACACAAGGGACATCTTTCCTAATTGTGCTCGCCACAGTATACCATATGGCCAAACACAGCACCGCAAATCAGCAATGAGTCTGCAAATAATTCAAATTTAATTCAAATTCAAACTATGTACACACACACGCACATGTGAGCGCGCACGCACACACACACACACACACATGCACTCTCACTCACTAGTGTTGGTTATTACTTGCAATCTCACGATAGATATGTGTCGCAATACAGAGACCACAATACGATGTACAGTATATAGACCTGCGCAGTTACGTCACTGCCCCGGTTCCGGAAGTGTTTTCCCCATTAATTTTTCTCAGACTTTTGAAGATAATTTATATAAAGACGATTTCGCCGCGGACAAAGCCAACTCGGGTCGTGACGAATCATGATGACACACACAATATCATCATATAATATTTAATTAGCAAGAAGTAGAAAACGGCAGGATACAACACCTTTTGTTTAGTTTTTCATCTTAGAAATTATTTGATCGTCCCAAAAGATTGTGTGTGTCATCATGATTCATCACGACCCAAATTGGCTTTGTCCGCAATGTGATCGTCTTTATATAAATTATTTTTGAAAAGTCTATGAGAAAAGTGAATGGGGAAAACACTTCTGGAACCGGGGTGGTGTCGTCACTGCACAGGTGTGTGAATATATATCGATATACAGTATATTGATTCCAAAATAATGACTGTTTTGAACAAATAGAATAAAACACTCTCGGGCTCATAGATCCAGAATTAAAATAAAAATGTCTAAACATCCTAATAAGTGGTCTGGGAAGAGAGGGTGAAAGAGGGTCTTTGACTGATCACCATATAATTCATGGCGTTTATTGTCAGATCAATATAGCTCGATCGATATACCTACCACACACACACCCTATTTGGATATGCATAAATTTACCTTTCTGGTGACACAAAGACATCATGTGTTGAAATGTTGTCAGAGAAAACAGTCTCAAGCTGATGGAAGAAAAAATATGCAATTAATTGCATTAATATGCAAGGTAGTTTAGATAGCACGTCAATGACTTGCCTAAATTTTAAATATATCTCTGCATTTTCTTCATTTTAATATCAGTCGCTGAATTGTATTAACTGATCATAATACTCTCCATACCCAGCTTCTGATGGTGTTCTCCAGGGTCATAATGGGTGTCACAGGCTCGCGGTGATGCTCTGCAATGGATGCCCGCATTCTTATTTTGTAGAGTTGCCATTCTGAAAGAATTTTGCAGAAAAATATTCACACGCAACAAATTAAAGGGAATGGGTTGGGTGACAATGTGCAATATTCCTCTCAGGAAGTAGTGAGGTAAATTGGTTTGTTCTGACAGGTTCTGACAGGGACATGGACACCGAACAGCCTCAACAATGGCGTGTCAGATGGAAGGCTAAAAGGGCAGCATAATGAAACAAGGCATAAAGTCTAGTCATTCACCACAGCGAAGTGTGTTGTCAGGTCGAGTAGAGCAGTGGTCACTGTGGTCCCAGTGCAGGTAGTCCCAGCTCACCACATCTCCATCTGCACAACTGTGTCTGTTAAGTTCCTCAGCGCTCCACTCTCTGGCCCACATCCTGAACCGACCGATCTCCCCAATGAGGCTTGCTCCGTCCTCTGGGCTCAAGCGTCCACTCCCCATGTTATGAGACATCCCCAAGGTGAGGGTGCCGTTTTGGGCCAGCCACAGGGGGGACGTGGCACTTAGAAACCAGGTGTGACTGGTTCCATTAACGTACAGCTTGAGCTGCTGTCTTTGGCTGGACCACGTAAGACAGACTGTATGCCAGACATATTGCTGCAGTTCCAGTTTTAAGGGCCACTGTTCCCCGAATAGCATTGCCACCATGTACTCACTGTTGCCACGCAGTCCAAGTTCAATGCGACTTGCACCTGGACCTTTGTAGACAAAACCAGTCCACTCTGTAGTTAAATTGCAGCGTAAGAGCACACAGACCGTCAGTTCCTCCATTGCAGGCACTGCAACCTGTGGGTCCAAATGCCACAAACACGGGCGGCCATTGAACACCACCTTCTTACCCCACAGACTGGGCCTGGCAGAGAGGGCTGAAAACAACACAGAGTAGTTGAGACAACTGATTTACAGCTAATTGTGAATATACAGAAAATAACATTTTTTTCGATTCAATCCCTTTTTTCCATTTTGATTGCATTATTAGGTATTTTTTAAAAGTAACAAATACCTGTGCCCAGAATACACAGAGATAGCTGTATATAGAGGCAGATGAACATAGTAAAGGGGTTGCTGACTGAGGCCATGACAACTCTACCAGATTGAAAACAAAGAGAGACATTGTAGGTTAAAAAAGGAGGGAGAAACATTGGAAGGAACACGGGAACTAATGTGTACGTAAAGTGGAACTAATGTGCAGTTTTGCATATAACTCAAGCTACCAAGAATTGTGTTTCCTCATTTTTTTGTGCAATGAAGGTATGACTTACCCGTATCGCGGGCCCTCCCCAGATCCAATCGATCTGTAGGTTAAGAAATTATTCCAATTATTCCAAAGTATTCCAATAAATGGCGATCTCTGCGATGCCGAGAGCACTATGGGTCTACTCCATAAGCAGACCTCCCCGCCCAGTCTCTTTTGTAACCAGAGTTACTCATTAATCACCTGCAATAAACATAACTAACATAGGACCCATGACGCTAAATCCATTACTTCAGTAATTAAATTCCCTCCTGCCAGGTAACATTTTAACAAGTAACCATGTTCTTGGAACCCATGTCAGGTCAATAGACACGAAAATAGGTCAAATTGGCCACATACTGTATGTCAGTGAATGCCATTCACTGACATCATGGCTATAGTATTACTATTTGACCTGACTTTAGTGTCTATTCTGAGTATGCCAGTACTGCACTGTCACTATAGGTGCATTTCAATCCAGAAAATCATTGTATTGAAATGTTAAAGGGGAACTCCACCGATTTTCAACATTCTACTGTCATTATATACCTTGTTGTGTGGACATGACATGTTTCCTAGAAATGGAGCTCTGAAAAAAAAAAAAAAAAACATTAACATGAGGAAATGTTAATGATTTTTCTTTCAGACCTTTTTTCCTGGGAGGGTACAAATGCCACCAAATGTACCCGCTAGGGTCCATTTGGATCACATTTGTATCCTCTCAGGAATTTTTTGAAAATGGGTGGAATTCCCCTCAAATGTAAAATATGGCGTACAAGCATTTGGCTATATATATTTTTTTTCATATTTGTTGTTGAGTGATTAGCACTGGTGTTGCACCCGCTGAACAGAACACAGTTGACACAAATAGGCAGTCCTCTGATGGCAGACATTATTATATTGATGTTTGAAGGAATAAGATAAGATGACAGCATTTGCGAGAGCGTGGGACAAGGGGTCGGATGCTGTTTATATGTTCAAGCAGTACATACAGTAACTGTAAGATTAGCAAACACAAGCCTTATTTGAGTAGACAACAGAATATTGTGTGTGTACGTGTGTGCGTGCGTATACGTACATGTGTTCCATATGTCAGGTTGCAGAGATAAATGTGTCATTTGTGTAAACAGCTGTACAGAATGAGGCGTCTGTGAAGCTCTTTCTACTTGGAGCACAGGTCTCTACCAGGTCAGGTAGGTTATTGTGGCCAGAGCCTTACAATAAAAAAATAAAAAAATCTACAATAGAGCAATGTGAAAAGGGTGCCATTTCTTCTTACGTCTTTATGTGAGGATGTGAGGCATTCCCCCCAAAACTGATTTGTATGGACGGACCGTGGACAAATAGGGGCATTTCAATCCGCTAGGCCTATTGCCTAGTGGAGACAAGAGAGAGAGAGAGAAAAAAAAACACAACACAACACTCAGGGAATAGTTTCTTGTGTCCAGTCCATGTCCTCATTATTTTGAAATTAAACCATCTCATGCACCAAGTGCACTAATCAGACATACAGAGCAGCACTAGCTGGGTGACCATGGGCGTGCCTGTGGACTTCAACACAGGTGAGTTCAAATGCACAGACATAGCAGGCATGTGTGTCCTCAGAGCATTATATTGTTTTACTGCCAGAAGTGTTAATACAATACATTACTGCCAGAGGTAATTTTATTTTATTGATGATGTATGGTTTTGCTGTTGCTGGCCGCCTATTTTCTTCAATTGATTAAATATTTGATTAAACAAAGTCTCATTCACTGGCTGCTAAGGAATAAGACAAAAAAGTCAAATCAAATTCAGAGCTTCACAATGTGGGAATTGTTGTAGTCTATATTGTGTTTTCTTTTAACCCCATTTCAATAGCTGTATACACCAAACATTAAATATCATATATAATTATGTTTCTATATAGACCATATCTAAAAGTAACACTTTCTATGATCCCTACATTTATAATGCATTATGAGAGCATTTATAGTGCATTATAAATGCATTCATAATGCCTCATAACTACACTCATAAACAGACATAATGCTTTGTGATGCACTATATCAGTAGTCATGAAACATTATAATGTCACTGTCATAATGAATTATAACAGCTTAAATTCCAAGGATTCTATGGATGTTCTTGAATACTTATGAAGACCACATCTATAATGCATGATGAGGGTTTATAATGCACTCTTGACTGACTGCTTATAATAGATTATGAAAACCTACACATGCAGTTCATGTGAACTGTAGTAATGACTTATGGCATGCTATAATGGCCTATTCATTATCATGAGTTATCATTGCATGGGTTAAGTAAAGTGACACACATGTATGCATTTATAATCATGCATAATTGATCATAAAGCGTCATTGTTGGGGCTAAGTAAAGTGTGATTCATTTGCTTGCATTTAAAAGAATCTATGCTGCATCTTGAGTGATTATTATGCAAGACAAATACAGTAAAATGTGTATGGTGGGAATTTATGGACAAGAGACCAAATACATTTGTCACATTTATTTTGACAATTTCAATTTGAAAATAGCTGGAAACACCAAGGCCAATTCAAAAATGGGTGGCAATCCCAAGTAGAAAAACAACAAAAAAACAAAAGAAACAAACAACAAAGTTGTCATGAGGGGATAGCAGGTGGAAGAATACGTTATCCGTCCCAGTTCTGCTCTTTGTAGAATTAACCTTAAAGCATGTTTGTTCCTTAACTAGTGTATGGAACAAACATAGAGAAGGACATTGGCCAGGTCTGCAGGTGCCCCATGCACAGGGTCAGGTTTTGTGTGTGCGTGTGTGTGTGTGTGTTTGTGTGTGTGTGTGTGCGTGTGTGTATGTGTGTTTCTACCTTGAACATTTTAATTTGAAAATAGCTGGAAACACCAAAATAGCTGGAAACACCAAGGCCAATTCATAAATGGGTGGCAACCGCAAGCAGAAAAAAACAAACAAACAACAAAACACACTACCCATAAAAGGACAACTTTTTTTTGTTTTTCAGCCAAGGTTAATTATGTACGTTAGAGATGCATGTTAATTTTTCCTTTCGCCGTTTTTAATTTTACTGATTTTAGACTATATATATTTTACTGATTTAGACTATATTATGGAGATTTTTATTACCTACTATAGTCCTAATAAATTAACTGGCTACAAGAGTTCAAAGGACATGGGCCTTGGTTGAAAAACAAAAAACAAAGTTGTCCTTTTATGGGTAGTGTGTTTTGTTGTTTGTTTGTTTTTTCTGCTTGGGATTGCCACCCATTTTTGAATTGGCCTTGGTGTTTCCAGCTATTTTCAAATTGAAATTGTCAAAATAAATGTGACAAATGTATTTGGTCTCTTGTCCATAAATTCCCACCATACACATTTTACTGTATTTGTCTTGCATAATAATCACTCAAGATGCAGCATAGATTCTTTTAAATGCAAGCAAATGAATCACACTTTACTTAGCCCCAACAATGACGCTTTATGATCAATTATGCATGATTATAAATGCATACATGTGTGCCACTTTACTTAACCCATGCAATGATAACTCATGATAATGAATGGGCCATTATAGCATGCCATAAGTCATTACTACAGTTCAGATGAACTGCATGTGTAGGTTTTCATAATCTATTATAAGCAGTCAGTCAAGAGTGCATTATAAACCCTCATTATGCATTATAGATGTGGTCTTCATAAGTATTCAAGAACATCCATAGAATCCTTGGAATTTAAGCTGTTATAATTCATTATGACAGTGACATTATAATGTTTCATGACTACTGATATAGTGCATCACAAAGCATTATGTCTGTTTATGAGTGTAGTTATGAGGCATTATGAATGCATTTATAATGCACTATAAATGCTCTCATAATGCATTATAAATGTAGGGATCATAGAAAGTGTTACCATATCTAAAAGTTATCTTTCCTACTGACCCGATGATAATGGGTTAAATTCATTAGGAGAGCTTTGTTATATGAACATTCAGCCTCCAGTAATTACATCACAACATCAATGTGAAAGTCGAAATTCATTTTTAGTTTTATTCATCATCAAACATTACAGGAAAATTAAGCACAATGCCAATGTCACATGTAACACTGTGTAATTATCATTACATAATATCAGTGATTCTAGCAACAGCCAATTGCTATCATGGTAAGCTACTGCACATTGCACCTTACTATAATGAACCATCTTCTAGGAATTTAGGTAATAAAATAGCCTATAGTAGCCTATTCACATTATCCATTTATTTGGATATTTTCCAAATAAATGACTTTGAAATTAATTTCATGTTTAGGCCTAATAATTATCCATTGGATAATAGTTTTGTACTTTAATAATTAATTTAATTAATATTTGATTACCATCTAATATCAGTATTAGATGGTAATAATACTGATATTAGTATAATATGTATTTTATGTATGTATTTTTTAAGTATTTAGTAATTATCACTAGCCATTTGTTAGATAGTTTCCTGAGTTTGGTCATACCTCCATTTCCATGAAACAGGGAATGGTGGTACTTTTTATTATTACTATTATTTTCACACAACATCTCTAAAGTAGGCTCTATTAATGACATAGTAAAAATGATGACCTTGGATTCATGTAGGCCTAAATAACTGCCAACTATGCTAATGTATGGGTTATTTTTGGAGAAGCATACATAGAATGTAACATCAAAAGGTGTTTTGCACTGAGGATGGACATTGCGATTTCTATAGCTTTCTACTGCCACACTACAGTGCCACCTCGCGTCACCAGACTTTCACCTCGACTGAAAAATCGCGGTAGTCATGCTTTCCATGACGCTACAGTCATCGAATGGATTATTCATAGAATAAAACAAAATCCCCATATTGTGTTAATTAAATTAGTTTCTTTTAATAATGATACATTTTTAATTGAATGCTTGCTTGGTTGATTAATTCTAGGCGTATTGTAATTAATTATGCTTAGCTGTACACTTTACATGGGATTTATATTTTTGCTTTTACAGTCAGAAATGAACATACGTCCCTAAATGTCTTGATGAAATGAACATGGTGGCCATTATAGTAACTAGTACGCACGCGCGCGCGCGCGCGCGCACGCACGCACACACACACACACACACGCACACACACACACACACACACACACACACACACACACACACACACACACACACACACACACACACACACACACCATACAACCATGCAAGGCACCAACCAACCTGCATGTCTAGTTTTGCGAGAACTGATGATAATGTCCATTCAGACTGCATCGGCGCATTGTTGCCATCTCGTGTTCAGAAGGGGGAAACATCAAATTGGGACTCCCAATTTAGGATGAATCAGAACTAAGACTGTATTTTTATTGTATTGTTTGTTATTCTGTAAAGCCGAATACTGTATTCAGACACTCCCCCCTCCCCCCGAGATGGTTTCCGTATCGGCTACATCGTACAAGCAAAAGTGAAACTGAACTGGTTATTAATGTCTTGAAGTGCATGGACCCTTCGGGCGATGGGATGACGTCCTCGGATCTCCTGTAACCAGTGTTGCCAGGTCTGCTTATTATCGGCAGTTTTTCCGTATACTATTGAAATACTATGTGAAATACCCTCGAGGAAAGGAACTGACATTTTTGTCCCAAAGGGACTGCAAATAATTGCTGCTATGTAAGATGCAATGTGACATAGCTGTGTTTAACTTTCTATTCCCCAAGTGTCACCAGTGAAATAGAAAGTGTATAGTATAGTATAGTATAGTATAGTATAGTATAGTATAGTATAGTATAGTATAGTATAGTATAGTATAGTATAGTATAGTATAGTATATGCTAAGCGATGTTAAACCAAATATTCGGCTTCATATTTTTTTCAACTGAAAATGAAAAATAAATGTTCGGCCTACCCGGCTTCGGTCCAAATTGGCAGAAAATATCTAATACCACCAATAGTGTATGCAATTTATACATTCAAGAGCTTAATATATGTTTCATGGACCCATAATAATCATTATTTGAGCTAAGTTTTACCATAATCAATGCAGCCTTTCTGTGCATCCACACTACCCCCGTTTTTCAAACAAATCGAATTGAATTGTGACCTGATTGCTTGTTTCTCTCGCAAACTCAGATCTGGCAACGCCGCCTGTGCCAGTCATGAGTGGAGCCAGGTCAGCAGAGAGCGCAGCAGCAGATCACAAGGAGGAGGAGGCTAGTATTCACACGGCGAACAAACGTTGTTTTCTTCTAGTCTGGTGGAAGTGAGAGCTATAAAGATAGAGAGAGAGAGCGCGCGGAAAAGTCGCAGTTTACGACAAGATCACGGAGCCGCCGAAGCGTTCCGCTCATCCCGAGACAGTACAACAATGAAGAGGCGGATAGAATCGGATCTGGTGTTTCTATTGCTGTCGTTATGCGCGTTCAGTGTGTGTTGCTCGGCGTTCTACCTTCCGGGTTTAGCCCCCGTGAGTTTCTGTAAAGAGGGCGAAGGAGGTGAAGACTGCCAGGTAAACGAGGAACTGACTGAGAAAACAGTCTGCCCTTTTTTCTTCTACTTGTGAATATGTTGTTAGAATGAACATAATTAACACGCCCGCGTTGTATTGTTTGGCATTCTTTATCCAGCTTAGTATTAGCTTAATGTTAACGTTTTCCTTGAGGTACGGTTTTAGGCCCTGACTGTCTGACTGAATGTATCAGAGGACTATTAGCTGCTTTACTTGTCCAACAACTTGGCATCAGATAACAGCATCGTGCAACACTATCGGCCCCAATGCTCAGGGCGCTCAATGTTACCATAGTGTGTTAGAATAGATATCTATCCGGGTGCAAACAACTGGGAATCTAATCTATTATGACGTTTTCTGACTCTTCCGATAGACATCCTGTCATACATAATCTGCTGGACCATCAACACATGCCCTGAAAATAGCTTTTAACGCAGCTGATTATGTGGGTAACTGTCTGACAACAGGGAAATGGGAAGTACAGGATAATAAGCAGAGCACACCTTCATGTACTGTAGATGCATCGGTATGGTATCCATAGCAGTAAGCATCAACAGGACACGTCCCCCGGCTAATGTGTGTCTGAGCACGGAAGTAGAGCACTGACGTGCTTCATATCCAGTCCATTTGTTTCCACTACCCATTTATTAAGCATTTGAGCCACGGACCACCATTATTTCGATGATATTTAGCCTGAGTCTCACACCAAAACAAGAAAAAGTTGTCTTTGTCCACAATTCCATCCTGTATGTAGTAGAGATAACAGTCAAAAGTTAACCAAAATAACATTTCTCCTGGTAAATAAGGTAATGCAGATGTTACATTTGTCCATTTGGTTTCATGCTACACTCTCAAAAGTCAGAGATTTCTCCAGTATGGGAGAAATCATTTTGAGATCGCGACCACTGGTCTTGACCAGTGGGAGGGACTGCTATAAAATGGACACGACTGATTTGTTATTTTCCAAATGCTGCGAAATCATGTCATGTCATATGATCTGATGTAGATGCTTCGATATCATATCCATAGCAGTAAGCATCATCAGGACAGGCCCCTCAGCTAAATGTGTGACTGAGCATGGAATTATCGTACTTTAGCTCTATAGCCATGGACCACGTAGATGTGTATTAGCTCAAATACATCTACAAAAGTCTGGATCTTAGGCTATGGCTATGTCACTAAAATGATCTTCCATATATACTGTACAGAAGGTGTGTATGAATGGATCTCTAACTTGGCTTACACGTTACAGTACCAGACTAGATATATTAGCTATACATAATATAGAAAACTGGATATTTCTACCACCTTGCAATAACCAACTACGCTGTTGCTCTCTAAGTGGAGTGGAGACTAATTTGACTATTTCCCAACTTTACAGACTTTAATCCAGCTGTTTGTAAATCGCCTGGACTCAGTGGAATCAGTCCTGCCTTATGAATATGATGTGTAAGTACCAGAACTTGATCTAAGCTGTTTTTTTTACTTGTATGAAGTGTCACCAGCCCATAACACTTGTTGAATTTTTCTGTATCTTTTAAAGGTTTGACTTTTGTAAAGATGTCAAAGAGCAGAGGCCGTCCGAGAACCTCGGGCAGGTGTTATTTGGTGAAAGAATCGAGACTTCGCCATACAAGGTGAGAATTTTGGGTATATATATATATATATATATATATATATATATATATATATATATATAGACACACACACACACACAGTGATTATTTATTTTATTTTGTGGGTTTCCACAGTTACTATCCTTTAGTCAATATTCTCTGAATATCTTTTCTGTCCATATTTTTCAGTTCAACTTCAATGCTGATGTGAAGTGCAAGGAGGTGTGTACAAAATCGTACAAGAAAGGCAACGAGGACGATGCGGCCAAGCTTGATTTTCTCAAGCGAGGAATGCAGTTGAATTACCAGCACCACTGGTAAGTTTTTTTTTCTCCTTGCTTGTGGCTGTGGGTGTCATGTCCTGTGGGTGTGGTGGCATGTCATTGTCTGAAGCCTGTCATACTAGGATCACAGGCACTGGTAGTAATGCATTTTACTATTTGGTCGTGTACTGGATGAACTAAATAATCAGATACATTCCATGAAAATAGCAGTTATTGTCACTAGTCTGGGTCCCTGGATGATGTAAAATTCCGAGCTAAAATATACGGCACTTCATTTACAGTGCAAAATAAGAGTAACCTGAATGTGTGCAAATGGAACAAAATGCCTTGGGAGAGTTCATTTGGTTCCATTTATACACTGGCAGAGTTAAATTAACAGTTTTAATTTTACAGTAAAAATTGTGTCCAGGAATTGAAATTAAAATGGTGGTGAAACTCTGGTGGTCTAAACGACATTCTATACAAATAACATTCTTTAAAATTTGTTCAACAAGAAAAACCTGTAAATCACAAACAATTGTGATTTACTAATCTACAGTGACAAACATACAGTGTGTTTGCATACAGTATAATTAGCATCTACAGCTTGTTCCTGTTTTTCCAGTTCTAAAAAGGCGCCATTTGCATGAAAAGAATGCATACCAGTCTGATGATTAGGCATCATTTTGGCAGCAGTGGCTCAGGTTGGAAACTGCACGGTTTCCACTTCAAACACTCAAGTGGTCTTAAGCAAGACTTTGAACACCTAATTGATCCCAATGTGCTGGTTGGTGCTTTGCATGGCTTCCTCCGGCATAAATGAGTGAATATGTGTGGGTGAATGTTATGCAATTTCTGTAAAGCATCTTGAATAAACACTCTGTATTATAAATGCACCATTTACCATTTAATCTGTGTTTGTATTCCAGGATCATTGACAACATGCCGGTGACATGGTGCTACGAAGTAGAGGATAGTCAGAAGTACTGTAATCCCGGGTTCCCCATTGGGTGTCTTGTCACTGCAGATGGCCGAGTTAAAGATGCTTGCGTCATCAATGTGAGTCCAACTTCCCCTGACATTCCTAGACATTCAGTCTCTTAACCTTTTTGGTGCTTTAATTAACTTAATATTAGATGTCCCCTGTGTCCTTTTGGACACATTTTGGACAAATCATTATAATTAAATCTCAAAACCTTTCATATACATACAGTAGCTGTGAGCTTGTAGTTAGGCCTAAGTGGAGTCTGCTTACTATACAGCTGTTTTACTAATGTAGTGGACAAGATATGACACCAGTGCATTTGTTTTACCTGTAAATGTTTTTCAGGCTGAGTTCAATAAGAAGAGCACATTCTACGTGTTCAACCACATAGACATCACAATCACATACCACAGTGGAGAAAATGAGGGATGGAGAGGGGCTCGGCTGGTAGCCGCCACTCTAGAGCCAAAGAGGTTAGTTAATTGATCATGACAGTCCTCCACGTTTCTATCGGGCAGCAACATGCATATTTCAACTTTTTGTTTTTCACATTCCAAATTGTGGTATTCCAATTGTCATACCACAGTTTTGCAGAGAAATGGTGTGTAGCATGGTTTTGATCAAACGACAATGTTCTGTCTTCATTTCTGACTTAACAAAGCATCACTTTTGGAATATAAACATTATTCTGATCTAATCAAGCATCTCGCAGATGTGACAGCGTGTGGTAGTAACAGAACATTATGTTCCCCGGATTTGAGGGGTAAATGGAAGGCAGGGCTTTTGAGAGTAAAGTCTGCCTCATCTGCTGGCACTTAAAAAAAAAAAAAAAAAAAAAAAAAACAGTCCCGGTAGACTGTACGTGTTAAGGTAAAGGTTTTAAAAGTGTTAGTGTTTTGTACAACCAACGGAACGTATTAACAAGAGCTATGACTATACTGCACCTATTGTAACACAGGTTCTGTGTTCAGTTCTGGACATACTGTACAAGGTTTCCACATGACGTGACATGACGATGTTATAATGATGTGATATGGTACCATGAGAGCGTTATAGTGCTTCTGCTTTAACCTGTTGTTTTCGGGTGGACATCACTCAATAAGTCCTCGACTACTTAATGAGCGTTCCATGCATTTGTGTTAACAGCATCCAGCATAAAGATCCGAAAAACCCCACGTGTGAAGGCAGCACCACTCCCACAGAGCTGCCTGTAGAGTTTGACAATGATGTGCAGATAACATACACATACTCTGTCACTTTCAAGGTACGAAATAACATGTCTTATTACTACACCAGTAACCCATGAGCCGTCAATACAAAAAGACTGATAAAATAACAAATATTAAAACAAAATGTTAAGTCATTTCAATCTTAGATTTTTCTTCGTATTTTTTTTAATTGTGGTACAGAACCTGTACATTTGAAGTAAAGTATGAACGACTTTACGTTTAACTTACATATGATCCAATAATATAGCCGTCATTACATCTTTAATAATTAATCCTCTCTTTAACAGAAAAACAATGACATCAAGTGGGCCTCTCGGTGGGATTACATCTTGGTCTCCATGCCACATACCAACATCCAGTGGTTTAGGTAGGAGTGATTCTTTCAGTCTGCTAAGGAAATACGGCCTTTTGACTCCTTGACACTCATTGGCTAATGGCACGTTTTTTTTTTTTTGTTTGTTTGCATTTCAGCATCATGAACTCCTTGGTGATTGTCCTCTTCCTGTCTGGTATGGTGGCCATGATCATGCTAAGGACCCTGCACAAGGACATTGCCAGATATAATCAAGTGGACCAGGTATTATTACCTCTTTACCTCAGTATATAAGTATGTATGTATGAGTGAGAGCCTGAAATTGAATTTATCTTGTTAAATCTGTGAGAAAAAGAAACCTCTGAACTGCAATGCAATGGAAAGAAGGATATTCAGTTCCCCTATTTTGCAAGTAGATGGCAATGTGGTCACTTTCTATGCACACTACTCAGAATTTGTAAACTTTTGCTAACACTTCACAGGGAGACATTATAAAAGTTCCATCACCACCAGGAAAAACCTCTGTGCCCTACGTATGTACACTTGTTGAAAGCCATTTCATTCAAGTTTATAACAACCACTTGTGGTGTTTTCATCAGCTTATGGGTGGATGATTTCTCGATGGAGTGCACATGGTAAAATGTGGTGTGACTTTCTTTCCTCATTTGTAGGACAGTAAAAATATCAGTCATTAGGATGAACAGTAATTGTTATTCACACCATATTTTACAACAGCCTTCGGCAAAGCAGCGCATTGACCTTGCACTGCTATACTAGTGTGTGTGGTAGGATTGGTATGATTGGTAGGATTGGTATGATTGGCTGCTGACCACTGTAATCACTGCCTGGTTGATTGGCTCACTTCTTTCTTATGTTTCACGTTGCGTTGTGTGCTTGTACACCTGCAATCTTCGATGGAGAGAGTTGGAGTAGAGGTTAAAAAAAGAGAAACTTTACAGCGTCCAGAGGTTTTGAGTGATTTTAAATGTCAAGAGCTTCCCTGATTTCATCTTGTCCCCCCCCCCCCCCCAACAATAGGAGGATGCTCAGGAGGAGTCCGGGTGGAAACAGGTGCATGGAGATGTTTTCCGTCCTCCCAGGAAGGGCATGTTGCTGTCTGTGTTCCTGGGACAAGGCACCCAGATCTTCATCATGACTTTCATCACTCTCTGTAAGGACTCTTGTACTGCAGGCAGTTCTGTTTGGTTCACTGCACACAGTAACATGCTTTTATATTGTCATCCTCTGTACACACACAAATACTGAGTGAAATGGGGTTGGTTTGAATAGGGGGCGTTCATGAACTCACTCTGATAATGTACTTTGGATTACTATGTTAGATTATTATGTTAGAGCAGAGTGCAGAACTCACTTGGATTTAGCAGTAGCTTCAAGATGGCGAACAGAAAGCCCGTTTTACTTAAGCCAATGTAGCATTTTCTAAAGACATTGTATTTTTGCGAAATAGCTGCATGCAGTGCATGCCTGATAACTCTGTCTAGGCTGCCAAACAAGCCCAAACCAGGGCAATCCAGCACCCTGGATCTAATGCCCGATTTCACCCTGAGTAATGGCACTATTGTACCTCAGTGATGGTGGCACTACTGACACATTTGTCCTGCGTTGCAGTCCTGGCCTGTCTGGGCTTCCTATCGCCAGCCAACAGAGGAGCTCTAATGACCTGTTCTGTGGTACTGTGGGTTCTGCTTGGAACCCCCGCTGGCTACGTGTCTGCACGCCTATACAAGAGTAAGTACTACAGTTACAGTTACTGTGTGACACAATGTGATGCTGAAAGTCATTACATAACATAGCTGCAACCTGACGACCCTCTAAGCCATTGTCATTTTCTGAACCACTTTCTCTCCTCAGCATTCGGAGGTGAAAAATGGAAGACCAACGTCCTGTTGACTGCACTCTTGTGTCCTGGGTAGGTCAGCTGTCCACAGTGTCCAGTTGATAACATTAAAGGGAAAGTCTACCCATACTCGGCAGTATTTAGACTTCCAATGATATGAACTTGTCTCCCTCCGATGGAATCCAAAGCATTCCATCGGAGGGAGGGGTGTCGAAGCATCGATCTTCATCAATCTTTTTAATAGCGACGCTTCGAACACGGACATCGTGATTGAATGTCAGCCCTAGTGCTACTAAATGAAAATGTAGGTGGCACCCGTGCTACTTGTGAAAAAGCCCTGGTTGCGGAAACGTATGCCAGTCTTGATTGCCGGTACATTTTGTATTAACCATCTCACATCTGCCCACAATTTCAGATTGCCTGTGTTGTATTATATTCCCACCACAAGAGTATGAATGGTGTTTCATGACTGTGCCTCATAACAATGCTTACATAAGAGATGTTGGTTATACAAACCGCATTTTTTTCTTCCTATAAGAAAAATGCCTTTGGCATGAGATAGTTAACACAATAGTACTTAACCCAGGGACAAAACGTTGTAATGGCACAATGAACTTTTAGCTTGAGGGTGGGTTTTTTTTCCCCAGGGGTTTCGTTCAGTTATTTGCCTGGAGTACTGGACTGACTCCTGCTATACTTTACCCTCTCTGATTATGCCTTTCTCTTCCCCTTGCCCCTTTTCTTATTATTGTCTCCAAAGCATTGTTTTTGCGGACTTCTTCCTGATGAACCTGATCCTGTGGGTGGAGGGCTCCTCGGCAGCCATCCCCTTTGGCACTCTAGTAGCCATTTTGGCTCTATGGTTTGGAATCTCTGTGCCGCTCACCTTCATTGGTGCCTACTTTGGATTCAAGAAACCAGTAAGTTTGGCCTATGTGCAGGTAGTCTTGTTCAGACACGAGATGTAATGTTTGTTTGAATAGCAGCCTAATCAACAGCTAGTTATATGTATCTTTTGTTAGTTAGATGTCTACAATATATATATATATATATATATATATATATATATATATATATATATATATATATATATATATATATATATATATATATATATATATATATATATATATATATATATATATATATATAAAGGTGATAGTAGTGTCTTAGTCAGACCAAACCGATTAATCATTTTAATCAAGTTCAAGTTCAAAGCTTTATTGCCATATCAACAGAGTTGATTGGAATTTGTTTTAGTGCATACAGAGAAGACATACAGTACATACATACTGTACAGACAGAAAGGACGGGCTAGTAGGAGAGCAGAGGTAAGGACATTAAGGTGCCTTTTAAGGATATTAAAGTGCCATAACAATATAAGTAGCCTACACAACAATAAATAACAGGGCAATAAAAACTGAGCTTCACAACAATAAATAACAGGGCAATAAAAACTGACCTTCACAGTATGCTGATTTCTTGGTCAGCTTTAAAGCTGTAAAGTGCGTATGAACGTAGGGTCCGAGTTCAGTAGGCGGACTGCCTCGGGGTAGGTACTGTTTTTAAAGCGAGAGGTATTGCACTTTATAGACCGTAGTCTTCTACCAGACGGCAGAGGAACGAAAAGGTAACCTGCCGGATGGGAAGGGTCTGCAGACACCTTCTGCATTTTATGTTTGGTGCGGGAGGAATAGATGGAGGAGATAGATGGGAGGTCTAGGCCAATGATTTTGGACGCTGTGCGGACTACTTTCTCCAATTGTTTTCTGTCAGCAGCAGATGTGTTGCCATACCACCATGTGTTGCCATACAACGGCCAATTAATAATTGGCCGTTGAATCGATTGTGAAAATAATCGTTAGGCGTCGCCCTACTAACATGCCACCTACAGCCAAACTGATATATTGGCCTTATATATTGGCGCTTAGTTCCAGGACAACATCAGCATTGACATTAAATCTGCTTTTAAGGATACTTCATCACATACTGTAGCCGGGTCCAGAAAGGAGCCGGTAGTTGAACTTGGAACCTTCAGATTCCGAAGTGGCCCTACCTTCTCCTGAGTCTTCCTTAATTTGTGCATGTACTGTAGCCGAAGCTTTTCAAAATGTTATTGAATAAATAAAAACAGTTCAATCCATGTGTTAATTTGTTAGATATCAAATAACTGTTTATTTAGATTTAGAAATGTTGTGCTTAAATATCCTGAAATGTGGTGAGATTACCTCCATCTTAGTATTGTTTGTTCCTCTCTTTCTCTCGTCCTTTCACAGGCCATAGAGCAACCTGTGCGAACCAACCAGATCCCCCGTCAGATTCCCGAGCAGTCTTTCTTCACCAAACCCGTCCCTGGCATCATCATGGGCGGAATCCTGCCCTTTGGCTGCATCTTCATTCAACTCTTCTTCATTCTCAATAGCATCTGGTAAGAGCACAGCGAGACTGAATTGTCTCTGCATTAAGATCAGTCCCACCCCCACAGACTGTGACTAATCAGCCTGTTTTGTTTTTCTGATCTCCTGGTCACTTTTTAGGCAGTGAAACAACCCACCAAACTATTCATATTTGACATGCAAATTATATTTATATATATTTAGCAGCTGATCTGTTCTTGTGTTTGGTTCACAGGTCACACCAGATGTATTACATGTTTGGCTTTTTGTTCCTGGTCTTCATCATTCTGCTCATCACCTGCTCCGAGGCCACCATCCTGCTCTGCTACTTCCATCTATGTGCAGAGGTTAGCACATTTTTATGGAAATAATCCAAGCTGATAACTAAGGCCACTTGTAATAGATTATACATTTCCTCATTGACTTGCATTATGTGGTAAAATGACGAAGTCACCTATTACATAAACGAAAACAAACAAAGCAGATTCTGCCGATAATAAAACCAAACCCTGTACGGGTTATAACATCATTTACAAATAACTAAATCAACATCATGTTTTGGGGGCACATACTGTACTGTTTTGGTGGTGTTCCACATACTGTAGGCCGGGGGTGCCCAAAAGGTAGATCGTGATCTACCAGTAGATCACACAGACCGTGCTGGTAGATCACGACAGTCTCCATAGATCTGTAATTCTTGAGAGCGTTAAAATGAAATCAAATGGACCCTTACGGGTCCATTTGGGTTACATTTTACGCTCTCAAGAGTTACACTCACTCAAGAGTACACAATTAGAAAATGGAGAATAATTGTTATATGGACCAATGTTTTGCTAGTTCTCTTTTCCAATTGTGGACAAAAGTGTGAAAGTTCTTAGTTTTGGGTGCAAGAGACTAAACTCAACATTACAAACTGTCAACTCAAACCCCAAATTCTGTTTTCAAATGTTAGTGGTCACATATACAAGAAAACCTTCCAATTCTCTCCCTCTATTTTTCATTTTAAGTGCATTATTATTAAACACTTACACAACAGTAAGTAACACCATCACCACTATTTCAAAGCTCAAACTTTCTAGGGGGGCTTGAAATAGATTTTTAGTAATGGAATAATCACATTTTTGATGTGTAGATCTTGTTGAGCCGGTCATTTTGAAAGTAGCTCTCAAGTCAAAAAAAGTGTGGGCACCCCTGCTGTAGGCAATTTAATTTAAATAATACTAGTGTGTTTTACAGCTTTGACAAATTTGCTAGTTGCGTCATGACAGGATGTATAGTACAACAAAAGCCTCTACCAAATTTTCATTATACTTTAATTTTGGTGCAATAAGAGATATTCTAGCAGCTTGTTGATTTGTAATGTTGAAAAACCTTCTGCAATGCTAACAATGGCACATTATAACATGGCCAAAATGGGGACACAATGTTGCAAATGTGTTTGTTGTACTAATAAGAGTCGCTCTTGCTCAGTGCAGTGTAGGCTACAATTCATAGAGCTCATGTGAGGGAGAAAGACATTATGTTGTGATTGCTAATATATAGTATATAACCTTATTTTCAGTACATTATGTTGTTTGTCTCTGTGCCCTCTGATACAATTTATTTTACATGATGTAAGAGCTAAAATGTCTCAAACATGATAGCCATTGTTTATGGTACAGCTTGTGCTTGTGACATCACTGTATTTTACCTGGTTCAACTCTTTGAGTTTGTGGCAGACCAACTGTACCACAGACTGTCCCTACTAAATGAACATCTCCTCTGTCCACCCATGTATTATAGCACAACCACCACCATGTGTTTATGCAGTGTAATGCTGAGAATTTATTTTATCATATCCAGGATTACCACTGGTGGTGGCGCTCTTTCCTGACCAGTGGCTTCACGGCGGTATACCTGTTCGTCTATGCTGTCCATTACTTCTTCTCCAAGCTGCAGATCATAGGAGCAGCCAGCACCTTTCTCTACTTTGGCTACACCATGATCATGGTCCTCATCTTCTTCCTCTTCACAGGTGAGTCCATGGAGGAGATGATGCCCAAGTAGGGCTGACATCGTTATGAAAATTTAACTAAGAGTTGTCACTCAAGTAATTGGGATTACGATTCAAATGTGTTCCTGTCGTTGAATAATGGAACATATGAATACAAAAATTACAGTTTGGTTTGATTTTAAAGTTGCCGACTTCTGTGGACTGTTGGGCTGGTTTTCTGGAATTTCTGAAAGTAACAAGGCGTGTTGCAAGTAGTCTGTGTTAAGCCAAATCCACACCAATGTCATGTTGCATGATTGTTCAATTCAACTCTGATGTTCCTGTGACATCAGGATACCAGGATGTAGTCTGAATTATTGTTTGCTTTCTTACTGAAAGGCAAGCACCTATCATTGCTTTAAAGCTGTAACGCTTGGTAATAACTGAGCACAGTGTTAAATGAGGTTGAGGAGTAAATTTACCACTTGAAGCGTCCTTTGAGGAAGTTAGTGTACTGTAAACTCTTCTCAGGGTATGTTATAAATCCTGACAGATTCCCAATTAGTGGGTCCATGCGGCAGTCATTCTGAATCTTTCATTGCTTTACACTGAAAAAATGCTTGTCATAGGACAAGTGCCAAGTCATATTAACTGCACTTATTAGCTTGTTTCCTCCAAAGATAATTTTACATAATCTGTTCTATGCCAAATGCTTAATTTTATGAGAGTGTCGGACTGAGAGCCTCTTCAAAGCCTAGTGGTGTATGATAGGCATTAGTCACTGTTCTTATTTAAACAGTAACAAGTTTTGGAAGGCCCTCGCCATCCAGGCATATATGGGTTGTCACCCATAACTAGGCACAGAGTGGCCATACCCGGCTATTGATTTCAATGGAAGTTGATCACTGGTGTTTGAAGGGTAACCAGAATGCGTGCCTTTAAACATGCTCAGCCTCATTTGATTCTGCCGTCCTTGTGACAACATATTCTTGTATTTGTTAGGCATAGAGTGAGTGTTCTGGCTAACTCCATGAACATGCCTGAATCGATCCATGAACAATCAAGCTGTTTTTGCGCACTTTTGTTTGTGGGTGTATTTTGTATTTAGATTAGGGCGTCACACTTTCCCAGACACTCTGGGGGCCTGCTGTCATTTGAAATTTAGGTTGACCATTAATTCTCACACAAATGATTATGAATAAAGGGGCGTTTAGAGCTTAATAGAACTCTAATGAGACCAAAGGGGAGAGTTCGAAGAGGAAGGATGTGTGGGAAGGATTAACATATTGAATGTTGGTCAGCTCAAACAGGCCTATCCATGCCCCCAATAACCCGCTCATCATAGTCCCAAATGTAGGTCAACTGGAGCTGCTCAACATTTTCTAGGATTTTAATTTCAGAGCATCTGTCCTGTATGGAAGCAGATGCATTTGTGATGTCAGTCTCCACACAGTTATTCAGTTGTTGTTGTTTTTTTTTTTTTTTTTTTTTTTTTTTTTTTTTTTTTCATTTGAGGAGCCAATGCTTCTATCAAATACCTTTGTTGTCTTCTTCTGATGAAAATATGCAAAATAACCAATGTACTTGTTGTTACCATGAATAATAATAAGCCTATTAAATGGCCAGTGTCCCTGCTGCCTGGGCTATGGCTGTTATGGCAACATGCCAGGGCTGGCACTTGAAATGTCACTGTGGAACTGTGGTTGCATGTATCAGGCACAACAATGCTATCAAAAGGCTTGGGCTGCATGGCGTGCCCCCTCCTCTTTTCTCTATGCTATAAGAGAAAGAGATGGACACAGGTTGACATGGTAACAGCACTCCTTGGTCCTTTCCAGCCTCACTTGTTGCTTGCTTTGCACACCCACACAGATGGAGCTCAGACTGTGCAAAGGGATGGTGGACTCTAGATTCAGAGCAGTAAGCGTCAAAGTGCGATATGGTTGTGTAGTCGTGTTTGACCCACGGTAGTGGAATCGGTAGTTGGAGCTAGCTTAAGGTTGGCCTGATGCAGAGAATTGGGATACGGAGATAGGGAGTGACATGCAGCAGAGGCCATCAGGGTTTTGGACTCGAACCCAGGGCACACGGTCAGGTTATATTGGAGTTGCTCGGACTGTTAGCGGTCTAGGAGAGTGTTCAGCTGAATATTGCTGACACAAAATTATGAACACACCTGTGTCCCATGTCATAATAGAAATAATGGTTTGTGGAACTCTTCTTCTCTCCATCGAGAATAACTTCATCATCTTAAAATCGTCTCGTATAAGAATTGTGATCCAAAAATACTCGGGAGGTTGTCTGTATCGTTTATCGTCAGTCAGTCAGTCGCCCATATGTGGTGTGACATAGAAAAATTCTAATTCAGCAGTAGTAGCAATACGCAGTCAGTTGATTCTTTATATCCATAATTCCACATGCATGAAATGGCCAGCATAATTTGCCTATTTTTCAAACACACTTCTCGCATAAAGCAGTCTAAAATTATACTATAATACAAATTTAAAAAGTACATCCATGTACTCATTGCTTGGACTATGTATTCTGTGCTCTGTCGACTGTACTGTTGAGTGTGCCAAATTAGTGGCACTAAACAAGTGCCAAACGAGTCCTGCAGATTGCATAGAACTTGGTAGCGTGCCGATAAGCTCCAAGCATTTGCCGTCGTCCAACAATTAAGCTCTGAGCACCATAATTTCACATGGTCATCACATGGTGACATCCCCACAAACGTTGCACTGTCATTGCGCTCGATAAAGTTAGCCACTTGGCAAATCTTGTCACCACAGCATTACCAAGACACTATCTTAATACTGCAATTGGAAACGATGTCAGAAGATCATCTCCAATGAAGAATTAAATCCAACGGTTCAAGGAACTGATTTTCCATTTCTCTTTGACTCCCAGTTTTGATCTAAATCTACAATCTGCCCCACCCCCATGCCCTTTTTTCTTCTTCTTAATGAAAAGCCTTTCTTTTTACCTCCAAACTTTGATGGGAACTTAATTCTGGAGTGAGCGTTGTTGGCTCCCATTGAGCAGTCACATAGTGCTTTCACGCACCGATGAATTCATCCTCTCGGGATTTTTTTTTTACCAATTAAATGCTATCTGGCTGCTCTCTGGAGAGGAGCTCGGGAAAATGTGTTATCTCCAGATCCCCCAGCCTGACAAATTGAAGCCCTGGTGCTTTGGCAGACATGTGGATTCACTCCCTGTTTCCTGCCAACCTTCTGAAAGGGAATTTACCAGGCTTTAAACAGAAGGAAATTGGTGACACTCATGGTGATCCAGCTGCAGCAGGATATGTCAGAGTTATTTTTAGTATTTATGCCAATGAGCTACGTTAAAGCCCTCCCCACAAACATGATCCCCACCGACTCCTCTCTTTCTCTGTTATGATAATACTAGCCTATATTTATTTGTATATTTTGGCCCACCCCCAGAGTTACATGAGATCAGTGCAGCCTTTCTTTTTCTTTTAACTAATGTCCCAATTCCGGGCATATCATCATAATAATAGAGCATTTGCAAAAAGTAGCCAATACACAAGCTAACAAAGTGTTTTGAGGTTGCATATTTCATATTTTCCATATAGATTGATTCACCCTGGGTGCTAAGTACGCTTTATAGTCTATCAACAGTTGTTGGCGGACGTTGTTGTATTTACAGTCCTGAGTGAGACAATCCTGTTTAGTCCTCACTGGTGTCATGACTTGTTTCCTCTTATTTTAGGAAAAAAACGATTTCAACGAACAAAGCCTTTTTAGAACCCACACACGATTCTTTTAAACCTCTACAATGGCTTTGCAGGCACAGAGGGAGAAATGAAATGTTTCCGTGGGGTATACATTTTTGGGAGCACCGCAATTGGCTGAAAAATGGCAACATCCGGTTGCCATTTTTAATAAACCGGAAGTCCCACCTTTTCATGGACTCTCTGTGTTACTTTGTCCCCTTGGCTTTCATTTTGCAGCCCAGATGTAAGCCTGCTGACCGAGGCTTATATCTTATATACAGGAGTTCTCTACAAATATGCAGTGTGTCTCACTTTTGAATTTTAATGTGCATAATCACATCATTATTACCTAAAACACAATCTTGAAATAACAGTTCACAATGTACATTTTGTTCCATGACAAACTACACCTGTGATGAGGTTGTGTTGGCCTAGGATGGCTCCCTCTCCTGTAACACTTGTCTTTCTTATTTCTCCCCAGGTACCATTGGTTTCTTTGCCTGCTTCTGGTTTGTAAATAAAATCTACAGCGTAGTCAAGGTGGACTGAGGTACAGGAGATACTGACTCATCTTTCCCAGTGCCAGCTTCTTCTTTGCACTGGCTCTGAAAGGAAGCGAAATGAGTGGACTCTGACTAAAACATCATTTATTCCAGAAAAGACACTGAAGAGCCCGTCCTTTTATTGTGCTTGAAACCTACATTGCCGTCAACCTTTTTGTTTTTCAATAATTTTGTGTTCACTTTTGATGATTAATTCACTTTTTTGAGTGGTGCCTTGATCATCATGGTGTGTTCCAAAGATCTGGCTGTCATAGTGCACATCTTGTTTTAGTGGGTTTAACAGGAAAAAGTCAAAATACTTTTATTTCGCTATTTCTAATGACAAGATACACTTTATTTTGCTTTTCTATTCCCATAAATCTGTTATATTTGTGATATTTGTTTTATTGGTTCACAACCTCTGCTGTAATGATTATATATATATGTAAATATATATTGATAATTAACATGAAGAATGTCGCCATTATGAAACTGTCTTTAAAAATGGTTTATGGGTGTAAGCGGTAGAGACAGGGGTTATAGATTCTTAACTACGGTCTTTCTTATAGTTATCTCACAATGTGCAGAAGCTCTGTGACCACGTTGCTATTTTCTCATCATATCGGGTTCATGTTCTCTATTAAAACGGCTATATTTCAATTTACCTAGAGAGCCAAGACTTAATCTTGTTTGTGAAGCACATCTGTATGATAGAGGATTAGGCTACTACTATGTTGTATGTGTAAGTAGATCTCTCAGTGACACAGCCTGCTTGAAGAGATTCATGTTCACTTCATGTGTTCGTAGATGAAGTACATACAGTTGCACCAGTTATTGTTATTAAAGTCATTTACAGACTGTAACTACAAAAAAAAACACTGCTGCTTTTTTGCTTCTAGCAGTGTGGAGTCGTCACCCAAGGTGATACGATTTTTACTTGTAATAAATAAATGCATTTAATCAATTGGAATGATTTTATTTTTACCAGTACCAAACCCATAGAAGTGTAGGCTTTATATCCATGAAAAGTTTTCAGTGTGAAAAAGGAAGTGATCACACTGATGAACAGGTTTCTGAAAAATGCCCACAGCCCTCCTAGGAGTGAGGACTGAGTAGAAAGATTGTACTGTTTTAACTTCAACATTTGTGAGGACATTACCATTCAATATTAATGGAAAACTATTTCAGTAAAGCACTTGACTTTTAATAATGAATTGTATACAGACAACCTTAGATATTTTACAATGAAAAAATGATCCCTAATTACAATGTAATTCACAAAAATATGCTATTTATATGCACATATAAAACCATATCTTATTTAAGGAAAAGAAACAAACTACAAAAACAAGTGCAAAACATACAGTACTGTTTCCCCATTTCTTTACCCTGGTGGAGACAACAAAATCAAAACTTAGTGGCGCCTGGAATGTTAATGGTTTTCTATTACACCTGATTGTCATCTATGCTATACTGTATGTCTTACCCACTATTGGTGAGTTAACCTCAAATCATTACCCACATCACAAAATGTTTTAACGCTGGTCTTCAGTTGTCAGTTTCTTGTAGTTTTTAGGCATTTATAAGAGCCACTGTTGTTCATACCAATGTTTGTCTTCTCCTGGTGACTCATTCTGTTCAACACATTAAAACCAGGAAAGAAATAATGTGTTTTAGATTGTAACTATATATCATCTTTGTGGAAACCTCAAATGTCCACTGTTAACATTACTTCAAGATTCAAATTCAAACATAGCAGATATACAAACTTACAGATGTGCTACTTTTGGTGTCTTTGTATGATGCTCAAGTAAGGCATTAATTTATGAAAAAAAAACAATTGAAGTTAAAATATGGAGAGATAAGACACTTCTGCCCGGTATCCACAACATATTACAATTATCAATATTGGACAAGTGATTTAGAAGGCATTATGCAGAGTCTGCTTCAGGTCTCTAAATGGGTTAATGTTTTGGTGTGGCATTTCTCTGATGCGCAAAACTCAGCTCAAAGCAAGGTCTCCCTAATGCCTAGAAAAATAATTCCATAGCAGCTAATTATTTACCCTGTTAATTCTGTTAATACATACCTTTTTTATTACCACTGAGGCACTATAAACAGTTTACACAAAATGTAGAGTAATTCACAGCAAACATATAAGTAATACTTAATGGCTTTAAGCAAACCGTATTCATAAAAAAATATGAGGTATCTTCAGAGTTATATTTACAAGTTTTCAGTGGCTCACCATGGCATGGATATTGATATTAGAGGAGTATGTATGAGTAGATTTAATTACTATTGCCATCTGTTCAATACAAATGTCGTCATCACTGGTTGCAGAAATGGAGTCTGCAACACTGGTAAGAAAAACTACCATTAATTAAAACTACTATTAATTCAATGTTTTGATCATTTGGATCCTGGAAACCAGACAAATCTGCCAGAGATCTGGCTTCCTGAAGATCTGTCAGATTTGTCTGGGCTAGTTTGTAGTTTTGTTTTCTAGGTAGCCTACTCAATAGTGAATCAAAGCAGAGCGCATTCATTCATTGGTAATAATAACTAATTTTACATTACACAAGGTCCTGAGCTTTCTCTGTTGCAGAGGCTGGCTGCTTTCACTGAAGCATGGACAAAAAATCCTGCCCTCAAACTGTTACAGTATGAAGAAATGAAAAGGAACAGAAAGAAAAAGAGAGAAAAAAAATAGGATATACTGTAGCTGCACACACCACTAATTTAGCAGAAACTGGCCCAAAGCTAAACAAAATTTAAAACCACTCTCATGACATCAAACAATTTCTACCTCAAGCCTATTTATAGTATTGCACTCAGAAATTATAAAACTTAGAACACTCAGACTAAAAAAAATAACATATACCGGTAATGTCATTTAATCCTTTAACTCAGATTCAGATGCCTATTCTGAAACAGTAAAACTGCCATACACTGTAGTGAAAACAATATGCTCATACTGTAGGCTATAGAACGTACATTATAACATACTGAAACTGTCATTCTGTTTTTGTCACAAATGTACAGTACAGACTTGTTGTGCTGATTTGTATAGAGAGGATATGACAACTGGGAAGTTGTTAAATCTATTCATAAATAGAATGGTTGTCTTAGAGATCTGACCAAGCAAGAGTTTGTCTTGCTTTGTCTGGACTTTATAATGGCAAGTCTTATAAATCCATAGTGCCAAAATACTGTAGATGAACCATGGAGCACACATATCCTATGGTAGGCATGTTAGTGGTTAACCTTTAATGGTACATGAACACTATAATAGCATCTCTCCTGAAAACATAGAACCATTCAAAGTATTCATATTAGCTTAGTTGTGACTTGGTGGACAACACAACGTTTCAGCGGAGTGGAGAACATGACCTGTGCTTCACTTGCTGTGGACTATGAGCTCCCTCTCCGAGCTCAGGCTGGTGGAGGTGGTCTCCTTACGACTATCCCCAGATCTCCTGTCCAAGGTGGGAGAGGAGGAGGTGGTGCCCTCCTCCCAGGTGCGTAATGGGAAGACACGTGCGGCTAGGTTGGGCAGGTTGGTGTGCATTCCGCTGACACGCCCGTCTGTGGCCGTGAGGCAGCTTTCTGCGGCAGAGCTCTGCCTCGGACGGCCATGCTTGCAGAATGGCCCACACAACAACGCCAAGAACTCCTTTCTGACGCTGCGGTGCATGTAGCCGTAGATGTAGGGGTGTAGGCAACACTGCAGGAAGAACAGAATGAGGGCGAGGGAGGACAACCAGGTTGGCACGGCAGCACTGGAGCACATAGACACAATGTTTAATACGCTGTATGGCCCCATACTCAAAATATACGAGGCCATGATGACAAACACCACACGTGCTGCCTTGCAGTGGTAGTGGAATCGTCTGTGCCTTACTCTGACCGGGTAACCCCCGGCCGAGGAAGCACTCTCGGGTGGGGTAGCCTGTGGGAGCTGCTGCTGGGGTAAGCTGGGACAGGGTGTCTGGGAGTCCGGCTGTTGGGGCTGCAGATGTGACTGCGTCTGTATGGGGTGCACCAGGGCGTTCTGCCTCCGAGCAGCCCTGAACACCATCCAGTAACAGGCGACCATGACGAGCACGGGCAGCCAGAAGGAAAACACGGACACCACGGTGGAATAGGACAGGCTGGATGACCACATCACCGAGCACACGTTGTGGTGGCGGTCAAAGTCGATGGTGCCCCAACCGTAGAGCGGCGGGGTGCTCTGGAGGAAGCTGACGGCCCAGGTGCAGATGATGAGGTTGGTGCCCAGGTGAGGAGTCATGCGGGTGGGATAGGACAGTGGGTGAATGATGGCAAGGTAGCGATCCACAGAGACCACGATTATGGTGTTGACCCCAGCGAAGGCAAACAAGTGCATAAGCACCACCAGAGCCTGGCAGAGGCGGGCGTCCAACGGCCAAATGCTCGGCACCGTGGCGGCGATGGTGAAGGGCATGACTAGGACGGTTTGCAGGAGGTCTGCCAGTAGGAGGTTGAGGACGAAGCGGTTGGCCACGTGCAGGAGCTGGGGCTTCCTCTGGAAAACCAGGAGGACCACCACGTTCCCAAACAGAGACATGCACACGATCAGGGAGATCAGTGCCATCTTCACCACACTGTTGGTGAGTGCTGACCACACTGGTCCACTGACTGAGCCCGGGTCCCAGGGCACGTCACTGAGGTTGGTGCTCACACCAGATGCCTGGAAGCTGGACATGGTTTGGACTAAGCGTTGTAGGTGAGAGCATGTGTGGCTGCAGCTCCAGAAAAGCATTCTTTTCTCATCCAGTCTTCTCTAAATCGTCATCTGGAACAGAGCACAGAAAAGGGGAAGGAATAGGTTTTAGGTGATTCAATTAAGCTGTTTTGTATGTACCAGTATACTGTAGGCCTATAGGTCTGACAGCAGAAATAATTGACTATTTTTCTTACATATAGACCCTATAGTGGGTTTCATCTGAGAAATTAAAACAGGCTGGGTGGGTATAGCTAATAAAAATATACGTAAAGGTTCAGTAATAGCTAGGCTATATGTTCTAATCATTGTGTCCATAGAATTCGTGTACATGCACGACTACCATGCCGATTATTATCACCACTAATTGGTTGATTTTCATTTTCCAGGTGATTAATCCGATCAATCCATAAAAGCATCATTTCTCATGTATTTTAGGCGTCACAAATACAGAGTAGGCTATATTATTATAGGCCCGTACGTGCGACATAATGTTATTCTCAGCGAAATTCCAATGATGTTCACTGTCAGCATTGTAATGATCGTCGCATGGATTGATTCGACAGCAACTAAGAAACGATATGTCATCAGAGGAATGTAACCTATACATTACCGTGAAATTGCTATTTTCTGTTGCTACGAATTTCTTTTTTTCTTTTTTTGCTTCATTCGGTGTTTTTGTTGATGATGCTGATGCTTCGGTTTGTGGTGTGGTGATCTGCGCTAAGGGTCTCCATCGCTTTACCGTGCTCCCATTTTAGCCGTCGCTCCAGTAGTCAATGGCAGGCAGCTCCCCTTCACGCCTCAACTAAGCATATCCATAATGTCTTCGCCCAGCGGGGGGCTTTCATTTAGATAAGCATCTCCTTTTGGGTTTATTTCGCCAGAGATCACTCGCGTCCTGCAGCTCTGATGACTCCGTCTGGGATGGATGCATTAAGGCAGTCAGTGTCTATGGTGCTGTAGTAGGACAGACACCTGCACTCAGTGCACTGCAGGGCCGGATCTAGGCATGGGCACGGGGGGGGGGGCAATGCCCCCCCTAAATGCCCTGACTGCCCCAGCAAACATGATGGCAGGCAAAACAACCCACATTTCTGACATGATCACTCTACGAGATCTCGTAGAGTGATCATGTCAGAATCGCAAACACCTGATGTTATTATTGATGTTTTCTTGCCTAAATATAAATCCTGTACAAGATATAAATCTCCTGGGTCACAGAACCAAATACAAATAGAAGATAGATTTTGTATAGCCTATAATCATGCCAAAATACATAGTTGTCTATGTATTTTTGTAATCTATCTATGAAAATGGTATGGTTATGGCCGTGTCGCGAAGCCCCCCCCCCCCGGTTGGGAAATGTTATTTCCGGGCCTGAAAAGCTCCCCCCTCCTCCTCAGCTGAATAATCAGCTGTTCAACCCCCTCCTCCCTCAAGGTTTTTGCTTTGTCTTGAATGGAATTTGAAATGGTGTTATTGATGGCGTTGCACGCGCATTCTTAGTTGTGAGTTTACATTTACATAAAGGCACCGTTTTTTTTATTCGGATATGGGGGGATGCACATGCACGGGCTCTTCTTCAGTAAACTAAAGCCCAGGGGCTCACATGGGGACAGGAAGTCCTTATATGGTCAGCACGCTCTGTGTATAGTAAGGGGGATTGTCCAAAAAATATTATAGCCTACCAACAAAAATATTAATAATTAATAATAATAATGACATTAATATTAATAATAATAACAATATTACTAATAATACGTGAAATCACTGAATATAGCTTTAATTTCATACATCACAGTGGCAACAGTTTGGTTAGTAGGCCTAGCCTAGCCATAATATATAACTTCCATCAACTAATGTGACGCTTCCGAGATGTTTTTTTTGTTGTGTAGTTTAAACAATAACGTCATTCGTTTTCTGCTGACAAGGTTTGCTCATAGAGGGCGCTGTTTGGAAAAGGCATGTTATGATGTTAGCAATAGTTCCAGGAAGTCATAGCAGGAGAACAGCAGCTATAAAGGCACAGGAAGTGAGGCCGCCGTTGGCCAAGAGAAAGATTGTTTGGTGGTGGTTTGTCCCAGAGACTCTTTTAAGGCCATTAGGCCAATAATAGGCTACTAACCCATGATCAGACATTTCATTTCTACAAAACAGTGTAGTGGTGCTGGAAAACTTCATCTGAGATCATCTGAAGAAGAGAAGTTTGTTCAAAGAACATTTCTGGCAGTTTTAATAGTTTGAACCTTCTCAAAATGCCACCCTTTAGGGCAGGATTTAGTAACTGTCCAATGCCAGTCCAAACGTAGATATACAGTACAGGTCCAAATAGTTTCGTAACTGTTGCTATGCAGGTCAAGCTTTCCTGGTCAATCTTTCTAACGTGCCTATTGGACACGGACGGATTGGGGAGGGACTTAATGAAGGGCTAATTCCGGCACCTTTGGACAAGGTGAGTAGCCCTCCTAATTTGAAATGGTTGTGTGAGGAATATACTTTTTACTTGTTTGAACAACGCATTGTCTTTGTATTTGCTGACAATTGATTTTAGAAAATGGAAGACCTGCAATTTTTTTTTGTTTGATTACTTCTGGGATACTTCTGACTCATTGTAGACATTGAAAGAAAGTAAAGAAACTTTGCTTTGCAAAAATGTCCTATTTTAATTGGTAGTTGACCCTGTTGAAGGCCCATGATGGTCTGAAACAAGGATTTTTCTACTGCATAGCCTAGCCACAATGCAACCCGATATTCTTTTATAACTGGGCTAAATCTAGAGTTGCAATTCGGCTGTATTAAACCTCTTTCTATCTGCAGAGCATTTGTTGGCTAAAAATCCACCATAGACATGTTATGAGCTACTTTCTGTCAATAGATTCTCTGCAATTTTTACTGGAGTTTGGAAGCACTCACCATTAGTCACTGAATGGCCCTGTGTACCACCTGTTTAGAATTTGCACATAATGCAGGAGGCACCAGCCCGACCCGTCAATATGAGGCACAATAACAAGTGCCACCCAAGTCCAGCACTTTTATTTACTGACAGAAAGTATCTCATAACATTTCTACTGTAACATGTCTATCTGCATTGCGGATAGAAAGAGGATAATTCCAGCTTTGCATGCAGCTGCAATGTTGGCGAGTTTAGTGTTGTTTAATACAAGCAAATTGCAGATGAAAATTCTTGTTATGGGGAGTTGATGGACCGAATTCAACCTAGATTCTAGATTCAACCTAGCTGCAATGCAACTCTAAATTCTTTTATAATTGGAATTGAATTTAGAGTTGCAATTCCATCCATTGACTCCCCCATTAAGAGAAATGTCATCTGTGATCTGCCTGTATTAAATGACGTCAAACTCACCAACTTTGCAGCTGTAGAGAAAGCTTGAATTATCCTCTTTTGATCTGCAAAGCTTTTGTGCCATAAAAACACTGCAGACATTTTATGAGCTACCTTCTGTCCTGGGTATTCCTCAACAAACATCATGAGCTGCCATCTTGAAAACAAGAGCTGAGGGGGAGTGCTTGTTTTATACACTAACACACACCAGGTGCACACCTGGTCAGTGCAAACGCAGTGTCATCACCTGCTGTTTGAAAAGAGAACAGGCTTACCAGTAAAGTGTGACATTTGTTCAGTCACAGGTGTATTCACATGGTTACATTTCCCACCCCCTTATCTGTAAATGTCTTGAATGAAATGAACAATTGTGCAATTACCATTATAAAATTTACAGTTATCATTGTATTAAGTTAGTAGGCTACATCTCCAAGTTGTTAATAAACATTTCAATCAAAAGCATCTCTCCTCTACGGAGCCCCTAGTAGGACATAGACGAGTAAATTAAAACCCAAAGGTTTCTCGTGCGCACGAGAAACTTTCTCGTGAGCACCCGATACTTTCTCGTGCGCACCAGAAACTTTCTCGTGAGCACCCGATACTTTCTCGTGCGCACCCGATGCTTTCTCGTGCGAGGTATGACCATATAGGCTATGGAGGTTCAGTTGAGGAAATGACAGATTTGACAGTTTTTGCTTTGGTTCCGATTGTTATTATACAAATAGACAGATAGTATACCAAATATGCACTGGCCTGTCCGGCTCCCTATCATATGGATGCTTCTATCATTTCCAACCCTAACATTGACTATTATGACTGAAAACAATCAAGGCTTGACCTCATTCATTATTTAATGAATTTATTTTGCCTTTGTGTCCTCAAATAATTTACACCTCATCCAAACTGTAGGCCAAGTGGCCTTGGCCATAAAATGATGGCATTCTAGGCCTGCTTGATCAACATTGGGAAAACAAAACAAGGACTCCTTGTGCGGGTGTACCGGAGCTGTGGCAAACATGTGGCATAATAATTAACACAAGTAATGAGCCCTTATTTCAAGTCTTTTCTGTAGTCTTTACCTGAGGCATCAAAACCTGCTTTGATTTGACTGCACATGAGATTGGCTGTAAAGGGGCTGTGAAGGTGTTCCCTTTCTTGATGGTGCATGTGGTGCCTGCATGGGTTCAAAGGAACACCCGTGGGGCCACTGCATATACAGGATTAGTCTGAGCAGTATGGCAGCCATACCCCTCGGGCAGCCTTCCTGTCTGTCAGTTTTGTCACAGTATCGGTCTATCTGCCCATATGTGTCTCTCTCTCTCTCTCGCATACACGCACATGTATACACAATTACACATGCACCGTACACACTCTCTCTCACTCTCTCACATGGTAGGGCTTTCTTGCATATAATTTTGAAATGCTACTGACATTTGTGATGCAATACCTGTGTTTTTTTAGCTAGCGGGGCTCCTTTTTCCACTTTATTTGCTTTACAAAAAGATATAGAAATACAAAAAAAGTATACACATCATCTTCAACATCTCACAGTCAACAGATCATACTACGAGTACGACCATAGGTGTTTCCCTTGCCATTAGTTCTCAACTTCCATTTCTCCTTGTATACTGTCCATTTCCACCAGCAGCCATCTATCTGGTCTTCCTGTAGCCTCATTTTGAATGTCAATTAACAGGCCCTTTTGATGTCAATGAAGTTTAAATGTCATGTAATCTACCTGCACAGCCTTAGTGCTTCACTGGTAACAGAAGACATAGTATAATACATTATTGTCAGATCTGTTGCTTTTTTGTGTGAGCGGAGTGGGCGCAAGTTAAGCGGTCGGTGTGCGGTCGGAGGTTGGCGGACGTAGGTCATCTTCCCTCAGGGCACTCCGATTGGCCGGTTTGGGTAATGACTTAATCGGGACCTCAATTACGTCGTCACCCATGGAGAGGAGCTGGGCAAGGATTTCTGATTTGCCCACTTTGCTCACGCACAAGTAGGCCACGGATTTGTGAGTGTCCATGAACACTCACAAATCAATTCATGAATGAGCGCTCAATGTTAACTTCAGTGTTTCCAAGTCATGAATCCACGGTTCGTCACACTCTAACCACTAGGGTTTCACATTGGAGTAGCCTCGACACCCAGGCTTTCATTTTCGTTCGCCTTGCGCGAAAACGGAAAGCCTGGACTAACGCACGTTGGAAAGTGGCCTTCAAGTGGGAGTGAACCCTCCGGGGTGGGCGTCGCTCTAAATGATGTGACGTAGAACAGCAGTGGACGGGCGCGGGAGGGGCCGGGGATGACGACACGTTAGTGAGATCAAATCAGAGCGCAGCACTTCCGCCGTGTGGATCCCACGACACCCCCGCCCCCCCAAGGCCAAAATCATTGAGGGCTAGACCAGGCTACATTGGAGAGGCTCACCAGGGATGTGACTAATATGGACTCCACCATGGGGGTCTTCACGTCCTATCTGCTTTCTACCATCCTTGATATTTGGGTCTGATAAGTCCACTGTGATAGTCACTTGAGTGACAGCATCACATAGTGTGTGCATGTATGTGATAAAGGGTGAAATGTCCCAAATTTTAGCTTAGACTTTTATAGGACCAGTTACAAATTGCTTTTCTATGGTCTCTTTGGAAGGAGATTAAGTAGTCACTCCACATTTTGCCAGTAAAACTCCTTTAACCCCATAATGCGCACTTGCTTTGATATCATCTTCCAATCCCTGCTATGATTTCAGATTTATCAGCCATTTATAACCTAGCAAGGCTACATGATGACTGAATTTTGTCAAACATTTTGGTCTTGAGTTTTACATCCATGGCCCATCATGGAATCTCCCAGAAAGAGTCAAAGAGCACCACCTAGAGCTAATACAGAAAATTACATTTCATGAGGCTTTCATAGCACCACTACAACAGTTAGGAACAACTCCTATAATGTTGTGCTAAAACGTGGTACTTGTATGTTAGTATATTAATATATTAATGTGACACTTAAAGTTCTGTGTGTTGCCATTATTATCAGGAATTATGGGCTAGTAGCTGTTGCTACCTGTTAACTACATATTGAATATATGGGATGAAGGTTTTCAAAGAATGGACTTATCAGTGCTTTTTGACCTTTTGATGCAGGGACCACTATTTATTCAGAATGTGTGCCACCATTTGATGACATTTTAATCCCACAGACCCCAAATTAAAGTTTTATTTTGCTTTTGTCCACAATACCAGGCTAGATTTGGAAAACAAAACAGGCAAAAATACAGATCAAAATTACCAATATTTTTTTTTACATTTTCTAGTTGTGTAGACATGGTTAAGACAGATGATGTTATGACAAAATATTTTCTCTTGAGAGTGTAAAATGAAACCAAATGGACCCTTGGGGGGTCCGTTTCATTTTACACTCTCAACGAGTTACACCTGGTTAACCATCTGTCCCATCATTTAGCTGGGGACCACCTGGAACTCTCGCAAGGACCACTGATGGTCCCCGGACCACTGGTTGAAAACCACTGATCTCATAAATACATTCTCATGTTGGTATTAGTCCTAATCAAATACGAAGATGAGTAAAGGTTTGGGGGATTGATAGCTTCTACATATAGGAACGAAGCCTGGGACCCTAGTCTTCTCCCTCGCAACCTGTCAGCAGCAATGTAAAGTAGCTTAGTGTATACTTGGTGTGTACTTTCAGTGCTTTTCTTTAATAATGTACTGACTGAATATCTGCTGACTTAAGAATACACAGTTGTGAACGTGACACACACACACACACACACACACACACACACACACACACACACACACACACACACACACACACACACACACACACACACACACACACACACACACACACACACACAGAGAGAGAGACTTGCCTTTGTTTGTTTGTTTGTTTGTGTGTCAATGGTTGTGGTGGGCATGGAGAGGGCTTTGTAAGCAAAGAGATAAATAGATTGAGAGCGAGCGTCACACCACTTCTCCTGAAAGAGAGCGTTTTCATTTCCTCAACTGCTACAATGGCAGTTGTCTCTAGAGCCCAAACAGTTTAGTAAGTAATTACTAGTGTTTTCCTCAGAAGGTGATTACTTTGCCTCACTTGGAAGCCATTGTCACGGGACGCGCTTTACACTCATCAGCCCCACAAAAGGGAGAAGTGCCCGATTGATGACGAGCCCTCTGTGGCCCAGGGAGAATTTAAACGTACTTGTATGAGGCTCTTTCAGGAGATTAACTTGCTATAAGGGCTACCTGCCACGGACACAGTCCCCTGTATTCATGGCGCAGACACAAAGGACGTTTTTTTTTTTTTTTTTTTTTTTAACAGGGGCACAGCTGCATGAAAGCCAATGGTGAATGGGGATAATGGTCACAAAAGACAACAAACCTCAAGTGTAGAAGAAATAAAGTGTTCTTTAAGATGGAGCCATTCACAGCTCCTCTTTTGACCATTGAGGAGCCGGCCACTCTGCCACCTAAGGCCTCAATCTAATTATTTTCGGACAAGACGTGTTGTGGTGCAAACTGGCAAAGAGAGCGCGTCACTCTGGACCAAAGTGCACTTTAATTCAATCGTTCTATTTGACAGATTCCCTCTTTTCGAATGGAACGTCGTCGCACACCAGTGCACTGACACAATCAGGAGGCTCCTGGCATGGCGGGACAGTGGGCCTCTTTCCTCAAAGGGACAAACACAGAAACACACCATAGACTTCCACACAGATGTATGGATGTCATGTCTTCTTTACTGGGATGTCTCATTTCTTGTGTTTAACCAAGCAATAATAGAATTCACATTAGTTTTCATGTTGCTGTAAGCCTTCCTTCTTCTGTTGTACTTTGTTCCCCAGTGCTCTATTGTCCTCCATCCTTCCCCTTTTCCCCTCTATACCGAATATCTTAGCCACAAATAGCCAATCTACAAGCAAATTGTTATCTGCTATTTTATTTTATTTATTTTTTTGCGAATATACTCGCCCCTAGAATCGGGGCAGCGGGGTTCATATGGTTAAAATAGTCCAAGTTGGCCTCAAAAGCAGATTAGCCCGGAGCCACAGGGGTCAGAGTCTGCACCGTTCATTAAAAAGTGTGTGTGTGTGCGTGTGTGCGTGTGTGTGTGTGTGTGTGTGTGTGTAGCGATGGAGGGAGAGACTGCATGTGTTCCTGCTTGCCTAAATGTGAAAATTGCTTTTGCCATTATTTCAGGGTTATAGATGAGAAAACGGGAACTGAATGGATTTTCTTTAATATAACAGACATAGGACGCCACATACAGAGAGGCAGAGGGAGGGCCAGACTTCTTTGATTGTGCTCACAGAGTGGAAAGCCTGTGACAGGTGTGCTTTTGTATGTGCATGTGTATGCGAGACTGAGGCAGTGTTTGCGTGCGTGCGGCCATACACACATGTGGATGGGAAGCGGTCGTGCACTTGCAGGCATAAGGTGTGTGTGTGCGTGTGTGCGTGTGTGCGTGTGTGCGTGTGTGCGTGTGTGCGTGCGTGCGTGCGTGCGTGCGTGCGCGTGCGTGCGTGCGTGCTTCTCCAGCATGGCTGGGTGTGCCTTAAGCTTCTCCAACTTGTGCCGCTGACACTCCCTGGTGAAAAGAGGGGCCTTCTCACTCTTTACTGGACTGGTCTCGTAACAGGCCGCACACGGTACTGTCTTGCACATGGACGCAGAGCCTTAACCGGGAGACATGGGGAAAAAAGTGTTTACATGAAAAACCCAGTGGCGGGGAATTGAGAGAACTGTACTTCAAGTAAGTAGATTGACCTTTACTACCGAGCCACGTCTATTATGGATTACAGTTAAGATGGAGAAGGATGTCTTTAGAATGGTCCAGTAGCGTTGTTTTAAATTAAGATGATTCTGTTTAGTGGTAATCTGATATTTCCTTAAAATGTAAATTCAAATCTATGGAATTTTTCTAGTTGTACGGATGCCAAGGACGCGTCAAACATCGTTGGTAAGACTTACAGGTGTCAGGAGCACTAGGCTGTGTCATTTTGACATCAGTGAACTTGACTCAGTCATGAATGACACTCAAAGGTCAAGGGTCATCTCATCCTGTAGTGGATTATTATACGATAGGGATTTGTCCTTGTGTGTTGTCTATCCTTTCTATTGGTAGTAAAATTAGCGCAAAGCATCTTTCATTTATTAAGGTTTGATTTAGAGGCAAAGCATTTTGAATATCCATTGAGCATTGAATAATTTAGTTAGAACTCACATTTTAAGGCAGGCAACCTTCATGTAAGTGCTCCGAGTTGCCACTAGATGTCAGAATTTGCCTGGTAACCGAGCTCCCCCTCCCCTCCCCACCAGGAACCTTAGGGGAAAGCTTGTGAGTAGCCTGCCTGCACATGGTGAGACAGCTTCCCCAGGAAGCCTGGGTGACATTTGCCTCACTTAATGACACAAGCTAATTAATCATTAGCGGTCCCAGAGGTATTCCTGTTAGAGAGGCTTTGTCGTGCCTCTCCTCAGTAGGGGGTCTCAGCTTCAACATGTTATGTATGCATAACCGCCTCGTCCCATGCTAAAACATCTTAATTCTTGCCCGTTTAGCTACTTTGACTGAACTGTACTAGCTCTTATTCCACCCTTCTCGTATAAAGAGTGCTGGCAGACCAATTTCAGACTATTTAACCTTAGGGAAGCAACATATTGGTAGGACACAGTGTCCCTCAACCATATTTAACCCTGTCATCCCTTTTTGCAGAGGTTAATATCGTTGAAAATTGGGGAAAAAAGGTGAAAAAATTGGGGAAAAAAGGTGAAACCTCCTCAAGCTCATAAAAGTTTGCATCGTGACTCACTGTGAGCTTGTCAATTTTTTATTTTCGCTATGCTGTGCATGCATAGGGCTTTGCTTCCACAAGGGCTGCAGATCACACTCACAGACATGTTGAATGTTGAGTGATGCTGCTCTTTTCTGCTTATTTCATCGAGGCCTTATAATACTGTTAACTTTTTGGGGGGAATTGTGTTAGTTTTGGAACGGGTTTATGTGTTCAAACATCATGGACAAAAGACGATCACTGTCTAACTTCAAACAAGGATTGTTGTTGTTGTAGATCTTGTCGAGCAACAGTGGTAATGGCGCAGCTGTATTTGAGCGTATGTGTATATGAACCCCAGCTAACGGGGGCATTTGGGTTATGACTAATTATCTCTCATGGGGTGAAACACGCTCTAGATGGTCTTTTGAGTCCAAGAAATATGTGTGAAAAGCTTTGTGAGCACTGGAGAAAATGAAATCTGCCCCCTGTACGTGTTTCTGCCCGCTATGCATCATTACCGACCCCCCCACTGGGTTCTAAGCTTGTTTAGGAGAGGACAGCCCTGGTCATCACGTAGTGAAGGCTCCAGGTGATTCACCCAGGTACCCTTACGCCATGGCCTCTTACTAGAGAGGAGCTCTGGGTGGTGTGGAGGGTGTGGGGGGCAGCGGTGGGGCCATCAAGGTCGCTTGGTGATGGGGCTGGGCTGCAGGAGGTCTCTCGGAATGTTAGAGGTTTTGGGACGAGACCAGAGGTACCCTTGAGGTAGCATGACCTCTGACGCCATGCTTGCTAGACCCAATTCTTTTAGCTGTGACCTGAGAGAGGTGGGTGTATGTTGGGAGACAGAAACATTATCTAGCAGACTGCAGCAGCAGAGTGGCAAATATAAACCTACCAAATTGAACTCAACCACATGACATGAGAGCACAATTGCTCTCATGTCATATACTGTATGTGTCGGACAGGCATCAATGCCATTTCTTTGCACATATCATTGATCCAAAATATAACAAATGTCTGCCTAACAGAGCTACTACATACATATTTTAAAAAGTTGTTGTTTTCCCGTGTATGTCCGACTACTTTGCAATGTGCAGCACCTTCATGAAAGGTGACATTTGTAGGCCAATACATGCATATGAATTATTCTGTTTCATACTTGCGTCTCCTTATTGGCATGCAAAGGAAGACCGGGTGAGGCTTTAGCGCTCTTGCCCTGCCAGGTGCTACTTCATATCGCTTGGATATACACAGGATCCTTCATTTCCACTCTAATCATGCCAACATAGAGGGTCATTGTAATTCTGACACTGGTACCACATGGGAATATTAGGTAAACCTGACACCTGCAACAGGAAAGCGTCCTTTAAGCATATCAACCCCGGAGTCCCTATTCTGGGACAAACATTCGGCAAAAGCGGGTGCTTGGGAAACAGATGGTTGCCAGTGTAGAGCACACACAGTTCTATGTTTGCCCGACATTCAGCATTTATAAAGGTGCAACCCAGTTACACACAGATTCAGTCCCGGTTTAGTGTATCAAGATGCTCAACCTGTAACTGCTGCCAAGAAGTAGGTTGGTTCTTGCCTGGTTTCCACACAGTGAAACAACATCGAAACCAGTGTCAAACTGACAACCAATCTGAGAGCGAGCAAACAAAAACCTGTCTATTGGAAAAGGCTTGATAAATACATGGAGAAGTGCCCTGTAGGCCAGGTGGATCTATCAGTTCAGCGGTGTAAAGCTGTGCTTAATGGTACAGCTCAGTAATGGCTGCACCCAGGGCAACCACACCGTGAAGCGATCTAGGATAGAGAAGGAAACACTTATGTTGTCCTGTGTTATGTATTGTAATGAATCTTTATCTGTCAACTGTGAGAGGACCGCAATGGAATTAAGTCTCAGGGCTTTCTTTTGTAATTCTCAAAATGCTTTACCAAAGTGTTTTAATGGTTTTCAAATAAATGAAAGCAAAGCACTTTTGATTGTTTTTGTAACTATATAAATGCCCCATTTACCATTTTCTGTATGTCCATAGATTAGCAGATGTGCACATACAACTGGAGATTTGCCGCACTTTTGCTACAGTACATTAGATGGTAAACTGGAGCTGGTGAGAAGATAGAACTACCACCATGGTTGCTGAATGTAGATAGTCTGTCTAGGAACCCACCGGGGCGTGTCCCTCCTGTGGGAGACCCATCTGCAGGCCTCTAGCACTGGCACCGCCCCTTCCTCCACGCCCATCATGCCTCACTGTTAATAATACACATGCAATGCACATCTACAAACACAAGTTTGTAGATAAACGCCACATACGCATGACACATGTGTGCTCAGACTCAAAGCACATTCAGCAGATGCACAGTGTGCCACAAAATGTACCTGCCTCCTTCACGGCGGAGGCGCTTGTATCCCAGAATTAATTCGGTCAACACCCATTCCATCTCGGCAGGGGGGAACAGGAAACAGATGAGAGCTAGTCAGGTTGATCAGGAAACACTGAGGCTTACCTATTCCTGCGATGGATGTGACTCTACACACTGTGAGGATTGTTAACAGTGAATCAACATCGTTTTGCGTAGAAAGTAGTGTTATAGACTTGAAAGAAGCTGCCATGGAAAGCGATGGTGGTGATAGAGGAGGGGGAGGAGGAGAATCACTTGTCGCTCGGCGAAGCTGCCACCCCTCCTGATTCATAGCAGAGGCAGCCTATTCACCAGTACATCTATCAAGCGCCACGCATGAAATTGCCTTTTCGAGTCAGCAAGTGGTGGATTTGTTGCAGGGCCTTAAGGATAGCTTATTTACTCACTTGTTTATGGTGAATCAAAGTGAGCAAAAACTTTTTCTGCTCATCCACCCTCCCCTTTTTTTGCAGTTGAAGCCTCTTAGCCATAGCCCTTTCATGGTGTCAGGGGTGGGGCCAAGTGCTGCATGTGACTCTGTATCTCTGGGAACCCCGCAATTACATCTGGCACAACTCTGCATGAAGTAACGCTTTATAAGCCTTTGTGCATCTCGGCTTTGAAGAGCCGCGGCCTTCTTTAAGTTAGCTTTTTGTTGTTGTCCCCCCGTCGCCCCCATCCCCCCAGCACCCAGCTAGAGACTGGAAACAGAATACGATGTGTCGTCTCCCTCATCACACAAAGCCCCAGTCCATTGGACACACCTTGGACGGCACAAAGGATGAAAAGCACAGCGAGGCTTGGACACGCAGGACCACGCTGCCAACCCAGATAAAGACGCTTCAAAAGTCGAGCGGTGAACAGCGGCTGCCTTCTCCTCATCGCTGCCTTCCTTCCCAGAGTGGACAAATAGATAGATAGATGAATCGCTAGATAAATAATAAGCGTAATAATAATAATGATAAATAAGAAGAGAAAAATATACTGTAGTTAGAGACAGGAAAAATGTTAAAACCATTTTAGTTTCCTGCACTTTATAGGAACAGTGACTGATTAGACATGGCATTAGACAGGAGGACTAATGTGTCCAGGCAACATAGAGACATAGAGAGTAAATTCCTGTATAAACATGTTGATTAATGTGCATAAATGTGTGCTTTTTCGTCAGAGCTTGGAATTGACCAAAAATTAACATCCCAGCTTTGAGCCCGGAAACCCATAAATAAATACAACACGGTGGGCTACCCCATCTCAAATCCCCCAGTCTCAAATCTGCCCTTTTCTCACAGCGGCAAGCCATGGCTGGACTAGTGCCGTCCATTTAGCCAGAAAAATAGACGCCATTTTGAGCCTCTGCATAACCACTGAAAGTGTAGCATAAGTGAGTCTCCCTGGTGTCCAGATCTTTTGTGAATTGTCAGGTCAGGATACCAATTTTATCCGATGAGAATAGAGACTTTGCACAGGATTTAGATTAAACAAGTGAAACTGGAAATGGTGACACAGAAATGTGCAGACAAAATTGGAACTGGAAAACTATAACATTAAAGCTCATAAATGTCTCTCTTAATTCGCTCAAAAAATGCTACCCCCCTGAGAATGTATTTTTTGTTTATTAAAAAGATGGAAAGACTTGGAGCGATACTGAACACTATACCAGAAATGCGCTAACCTAAAAAAAATGTTTTTGTAGTTATACAAACATTACCCTACCTTTGTACTGAATATAGTCATAGTACAAATTGCAATTGTGAGTTGACAAATCTTGAAAAAGCTTGCCTATAATGACATCTCTGGCATGGTTAAAGTTAATCCATTTGAGCTATTGCTGGCTTTATAAAGAGTAGGGGTATATATATAATTTCCATGACCGCACATTTGGGTGTGTTATGGAATTAACTGTCGATCTTGTGCATGCTACGAAGGAAATTGTATTTGTATTGTATTTTTTTCCACCAGCAGCCCATACCGAATTTAATGTGACTTTTAAAAGCGCAACCAAATATCATTCTGTTTTCTTCTCCAATTCTTATTCCTGTCAGCATTTTAACAGACAAATCTGTTCAAAAAAATCAGAGAGGAGATGACTTTTTCCCTGGTTGCAGAGCTACCTCCTCCTGACTGCCTCTCTCTCTCTCTCTCTCTCTCTCTCTCTCTCTCTCTCTCTCTCTCCGCCCATCGAAACAGATGGCGTTTTATGCTGAGCACAATCAGGACTATTCAGCGTTAGGCTGAGCAAGCCCTCCCCACCTGCGCTTGCCTGGGTTGCAATCACAACTTAATGAACACGTTGGGAGCGGTCTGTTCCAAATTACTCCCAGTAGGAGCTGGGCCGACAGGTAAGCCCCAACCCCCCCAGCCCTTGCCATCTCATACTGGCCCCTTCCCTCAACCCTTTTGCACCAATCGCACTGCCCACTCGCCACCGACAAACCCCTGGCCCCTGTGCCCAGCCCCTCAACTCCGGCCCTTAATCAAATCAAGATTTGTATCTCGGCGCTGTCAGCATTCCAACCCCAGCTCAGAGAGGCTGCGTGTGCAGCGACAAGCATATAAGTTACATGTGGGGAGATGCGGATTGACAGCTAGATGTGTTTATGCGTTGGAGCTGAACTGCTTCTATTTGATATAGTCAAGAGGGCTGTTTTGCCATGTGGGTAAAGGGATATATAATATATGCTTTAACTATTTATCGTATCTCTTTATCCCATACGCACGGTTTCACACACTCACAAACACACTCTCTGAAAGGACATCTCTGGCCTCTGTAACTGCTCATGGTGTTCTGTGTTAACCACATCAGGCCTATCTCTATGCCTAATCAGCATGTTTCCCCTTGCTTCAAAGAGCACCATTTACGCATTTGTGTTCCGATCATTTGCACTCGCAGCTCTGCAAGCCTTGCGTATGGCATGTATGGCTCCTTTCAGTCATGTATTATTCATGCAGTGACATTGAATAAAGGAAGAGGAAATTAGCTATATACTGTTTCTTTCCATTCCCTTTTCTATGGCAATGCCGCTGCAGTAGTAGCAGCATCTCTTATCTGGTTGTGTGTATACCACTAAGGCAAAGGGATGGTTGTATATCCTGAGTGAGCAGTTGACACCAGACGTGTGCTGTGGCCAGGAACCCCTGACATTCCGTTTCACCCTCCAACGTCCCAGGGGACAAAAGAGTGAGACCGGAGCGGGCGGCCTGGTCCTGTCCCATCAATCGCCTCAGGACCTCAGGAACTGCACTCCAGCCGTATACCCGCCCCGCGTGGGTGTCCATCACTTTGGTTTTGACAGGAGGGCTGGCCTGCTGCTGGCTTCCTATGCACTGTCCCTCTGGTCGATCTGCAACTCAATTGGCCAAGCGCTGGCGGGTGATGCTTTCTCCTTCTGCCGCATGTCAAAAAGAGCCTGGACCCACAGAGGAAGTGCAAATATCCTCTAATGGCCTCGATACAGATGGATGTGCCCATGACAATAGGCCACCGTGCCTGTGGTTTTGGCTGTTTTGTCAGTGAGCAACACAGAGAGGCCACCACAATAACACAACAAAATTATGCATGCAGGCCAAGTACCATTGACATGTTAAAAAGCACAACCAGTTGCTATTATAATTGAATTAGCTCATTCCAGGGCAGTAAGACCTCTCTTAATGTGTCATCTAAAGGCCCTTTGGGAGCATAAGGACAGGTTTTAAGACAATGGAATGGCAGGAGTTAGTGGGTCACCTTAGGGCCATATATCTCTCAGTGAATAAACACAGCATGGCATGGTTGTTTTTGGAAGGTGTTATGTTTTTTTTTGGTTGTGTACTTTCACTATAACCACTGACGGTAAAACAGTAAATAGTGCATTTTTATAGCCCCTTTTATGTAAAGCATTACATTCACACACTGACAGCAGATGTAACCTTGTAAGGCACCAACCTACCAGTAATCACCCGGAGGGCTTATGTTTCTTGCTCAAGGACACTTCAGCACAAAGCCAGTTGGAACCGGGAACCTACCAATTCCCAAGCAGCCTGAGCCACTGACACCCACTGATAGTATGAGTCATTTAACAAGCTGAATTTCTGGTTCTTTAATCATTTAAACAGAATGGCGTGCAATATGCAAAGGTTCATTGCAGCTCATGAAATTGGCAAGGTTTGAGTTTTTCTTCTGTGTTTGAACCATCACTCACACTAAGAACTTTTGGCAACGTCAACCACCGTGAGTGACATCACACTTGCCACGGGTGAATGCTGACCTGCTTGAGAAAACATAGAATCAATGGTATTCGCTCTGATCATTTTAGGTTTTGACTGGGATGTTTAGTTACGTCCAGGGGTGTCCGATCTCCCTCTGTCTCCTATAGGCGTTCGTTGAGAGTGGCCACTTTGTGTACAGCTGGGGTGTGTTTGGCCAGTAACGTAAAACCAGGAAGCCTTTGAAACCTAACGAAGGCCTCTTGGTGGAGGAGGTTGGGAGTTCACTGTTATTTGGAGATTCAAAGCTTTTCTCCTCGGACACACCGGGGCGGGTCAGAGACCAGGAGCTGCCTAGCGTCGTGTCTCCGAGCAGCTGGAGGATGAACTGGGAGTGTGTGTCTGTGTGTGTGCATGTGTGCACGTTTTATCAGCATGACCTGTTTGAAGAGTTGGTATCAGTTTCTCTTTGCTTCGGTCGGGCATCAAGCAGAGCAGAGCAGGGCACCGGCGCTGAGGGCCACCCGGCTTCGACAGTCAGGAACGCCATTCATTTAACACAGCCATAAGCCATGCATGAGGTGTGTGTAGCATTGCCACATTAATTTTTATATTTCCTCTAACTGGTGCCAATCTGCCAGCACAAACCGGCGCTGAGTGAGGGGATTACAAAGCGCGACTCCAGCGTTTTCGGGGCAGGTCCTCCATGTTAACAAGATGGTAGTTAATGGTACAGCTTTTTACAGCGGCGGTCGCATGTATAATTAAGCTGCTGTTGTATTTGTCATAAAAGTCACCAGGGGTGCAGGAAATGTTGCAGGAGCTGTGTTCACTTTGAACAGTGGAAAATTAAAACTGTCAAAACCTCACAATGCTGTTTTGACATCATTCCAATGTTTATGGATTTTCCTGTGTGCGGTCGAGGTGGTGGTATTAAAAAATCACTTTAAGTGCTTCACCTTGTTTTTGTTGCGGTAACAAAGGTTTGCAATGTTTGCACAATGCAGATTTGCCCTTCTGGGAGGTCTATAGCCTCCAGTGCAGCTTCTGTACCTTCTTGCATGGCCCCCATAAATTGTCTGCCCACTAACTAACGGTAACCCAGCAGCTCCTAGATGTTATCATCGATGTTATCAAACATCAACTCTGTTAGGTATAGAAACATTATGTCCAAGACTGTTACTTTCAGGATTCAAATTCAGAAATAGCAAAAGCAACAACAAGTACAAATAAATGGCAAAAATAAATGGCAAATAATATATTCTACATATGAATGTGCATTACATTCATGCACTGATGGCAGAGAAAACCATGCAAGGCACCAGTCTACACATCGGGAACAATAGGGGTTCAGAGTCTTGTTCAAGGACACTTGAACACCAACCTCGGGGAATCTCTCCTCCTGATCCAATGCCACCCCAAGTATACAAGCTTAAAACGTGTACTTGTACATTTACTTTTATGTGACGCTGTGTTGTATGAGCAAGTAGAGCGTTCATTTACGAAAGACATTTAATTTGCTAGACTATCAATGGTGTATCCTACACTTTAACAATACTCTTTTTTTCAGCTGGTCTCATTCCACTGCTATGCCTCACTGGAAACGAGAAAGCTAATCCCATTGGCAGACTGATAACCTCTTACCCCAGATATGATGTGTGGTCATGCACGCATTGAGCCAGGGTGAAACCACTGAACCCTAACTAGCCTCTCCAGCCTGCCTGTGATTCTAGTCTGAAATCCCTAATCCGCAAAGGACCTCTTTTTTTTACTTTTTAAGTGTCAAAAAACACTCTTGATTTTTCTGTCATGCCTGACAAATTGCATATCAACGACAACATGTTTTTTTTTTAGCGAGCTCTGCTATATTTGGGGGTCAGTCACAGCTGTGTACAAAGGATGAAGTGCTTACAAGGACCCACAGAAACATAAGGTGGCAGCATGTTGGCAGCATGTCAGGAGAATGTCATGCAGACGTCGCTGCCAAAAGATAAAGCAGATGTATGATATCTATGGAGATGAGCCGAGGTGTCATGCCCAGCCTGTCACCCCCACCCCTCATCACCTCCACTGCACCAGTTCCCTGCCATGCTGAGGACTCTGTATCTATGCTAATATGGGGATCAGTGGACTATCATACTCGACTCACTTTATCTTATCACTAAGCTCTCTCTGTCTCTCTCTCTCTCTCTCTCTCTCTCTCTCTCTCTCTCTCTCTCTCTCTCTCTCTCTCTCTCTCTCTCTCTCTCTCTATCTCCCTCTCTCTGCATTGCTGCATCCATGCTTCACTCATGCCCCCCCTTCCTCCCCCCCTTTTCCGTCTCTCACCTTCACTCTGTTTCACTGCTCTCCTTTGATTTAACAGAGTGACTCTGGAGATTTGGGATGGAGTCAGCCCAGATATGCCACTTTTTACTCTGTTTCCAAGTGACACTTTTTCCCCCCTTCTTCTTGTGCTCTCTCGGCGCGGCGCCTCTTGTATTAAATACATGCTTGACAAGACTAGCTGTAACACTTCATAGCATTGTCTGGACTTGAAATACAATTAGAAGAAGAACTCAGACAGATTTGTGCTGTGAGTATTTTGGCTCACAAGCCGATCCAGAAGCTTTTACTCGGTTCCTCTGAAGAACAATCGGTGTATATCTTGTGAAGAAGAGCAGCGCTATGTGTGAGTTAATCTCTTAAACCCCATCATTCATCATGCAAAAACAAAATAGCACATCTACAACCTCACAACACATTACGTTGCCATATGTATATTCTTCTATGTGGTGTAGCGGGGGGAAAAAGAAGGGTAGTTAGCATACGGTATTCCCCTGGGGGATTCCATTCAACAAAGTATAACAAAACAAATTATACTAAAATGTACTGTAAACTGCACATATTTTTGTCAACATTGGGTGAGTCCAGACTGTAAAATCTGGTCTGCCTTAACTACCACCCTCCCCCCCACACACACCCTGTTTGACCCCCCCCCCCCCCCCCCATCCTCTTTGTCTCCACTGAGCCCCACAGCTCCCCCTGCAATCATTATTTCTTATCATGTATTTATTTGTTTAATCCACCCCTCCCCCCACAGCACTTGGCAACCCGCTCCCATACGCTGACTGTCTGTCTGGCAGGAGAACCCCATCTTCTATCCTACCCCTCCTCCTTCTCCTCCTTTTGGTCCATATCACTTCCCCACCCAGTCCCAGTGATGCCAATGTCTATGTGTTTATTTACCGCAATTTTGACCTTGCCCTTTTCTAAAGTTGTGGGGGAAAGACACCGAGTTGCACGTTTTTTTTTCCTTATGATTATTTTAACCTATAATCAAGATCTATCTGAGGTAATTTTACAAATATCTTTTGAAATCCTAGTCCTCAGATTGCCTAGTACATTATTTTCTAAAATGCAGCTTTCCCGGTTTCAAAGGGGTTAAAATGCGGTGGCTTCTTTGGCAAATCTAACAAGCCAAGATTTCTTTGATGTATAATTCCCCATAGGTTTTTTCGGGGGAGTGTGAATCCTATTGACTGACAGAATTAGTCTGCATGGTGTCTACATGTTAAGCCTCTGGCTCAAGGATGTGTGTAATGCTATAATAAATTATCAAAATAAATGATTATAGACCTAAATGTTAAGCATCTATCAGTAATATTTTATGAGGGATATATGGCCATATTTTGGGACTTGTTTTGGCTTATTTTACCAGGTACCACGTGTCTTATTTCTCTAGCAAAATTTGGCTTGTTTTTGAAGGGCGGTTGGCTTATTTCTCTCATGAGACTTGGCAACACTGCCCACCACCGGATGTTGAGCATGGAGGCTGGAATCTACATCCGGGGTACATAAGAGATCTCCATCCTTTCGCTCATCCTCTCTCATGCATGTGGCCACCACCGCTAGCCTGTGCTATGCAACATATAAATAATAGATGCATCATATGCATGTGTATCTCCTTAGAAGGGATGGGGTGGTGGGGTTCTTCATTTATTATTAATCCTCTACCAGGGAATCTGGGCTGTTCCCTCTGTGTGAGCGGGGGCCCTGTACAAAACCCTGTTGCTGCAAACTGGACTTTATTCTGGACTGCCTCCCAAACTGGTGGAACCATCTCCACACATAGGGGAATAGTCACTCTAAATATGGCTGGGATTCATGGTTCTAAGTGTGTTGTGATCGGTGTTGGACAGTAACTAATAAATATTACATATTACTGTAATATTATTACCTTTTCCAGCCAAAGTAAAGTAGCCAAAATGTATAAGTAATGTTACTCTGCCAAAACATGCCTCATTACTTTTGAGCTTGTTGTTGTATGTGAAAATAGAACAGATTTACAAGCTATCAACAGATTGAGGTTTGATCTGCACCCCAGTTTATGTAGAGGCTACTGTGGCTCAGGAGGTAGGGCAGGTCGAATCCCAACTAGCAAGGCACTGAACCCCAAATTGCTCCTAATGTGCAGGTTGTGCCTTGTGAGGTTTCCGCCACCATCAGTGCAGTGTGTGTGAATGGGTGAATGTAATGCATGTTAATTGCCCTGGACAAAGTTTTTTTGTGTTAGGGGCACCATCATACTGTCTGAGCCATAGATTCTTGGGCCAGAGTACTGATTGTACTCTTGTTTGTGTCTCTTTGTGCCCATATATGAAGATCATATATATATATATATATATATATATATATATATATATATATATATATATATATATATATATATAGATATATATATATATATCCCTGATGGTCCGGCATCCGCCGAAAGCCTATATGGGTTGTGCAGGGATGTGCTGTGATTGACAAGTAGCCACTCTGAGTGGCAGTCGAGCCAGAATATTATTTACTACTCTCTACCTATAAGTTCATTTTAGACATGTGGGCCTCTTGCGGACTAATTAATAGATACATACAGTATTTATATCTAGTTTGCAGTAGTAGGTGAGATGCAGTTCTGCATTGGCTACAGAAGCAGGTCATGGTTATAAGCGCAAGCCATATAGAATGTGATGTGCGTACACGTATATGCCCATACTCTGTATAATTGGGCGTCCATATGAGCATATTGTTCAGATCATTAGTTATTGACAACCAGGTAGGTAGGACCTTCTTAAATTTATCTCTGGATGTGCATCCCTGTAGACTCTAGGCATATAATAACTACAATAATAACTACAATAGGCAAACATTTGGCCAAAAATATCAGGGCATTATTCATAGCCAATAGATTTTCAGCAAAGACATTGGGGCCCCATTTCCTTCACACACTAACCCCCTTATCCCTAAGTTCTTTGCCTTTTTTTACTATATACTTTTGTAATAGTTCCGACGTGCCAATCTATTGACACGTTGTGAGCTTGCAGACTGGCCATTTTAACTATTGAAAATGTATTTTTTTAAATAGGCTAAAAAGGTAAAGAAGTTAAGGGATATAAGGGGTTTTGCGGTGAGGGGAGATAACAGCCCCCCATCACCAAAGAATATGGGTTCAGTCCAGAAGTCATTGTTGCGGTACAAACCAGGCACATGTTGGCCATCAACCAAAAGCAACTCAGGTCACCAGCCACAAGCTGTGAGCTTGTAGATCTGCTACATTTGTTACTTTTTCACTTTCACTTGGTGTTGGTATTGTGTAATTACATACTACTTGTGTGCAAGGCACAAGTCTGCATCTTTAGAGGGCGCATTACTAGTTATTATTTTAGGTCTTAGCGCACCTATTGAGTAATGACTGGGTCTTTTAACAGAACAGAACATGATAATATCCATGAAAACAAGTGTTATATTACTTGTTGCGAAAACACGGACAATTTGGTGCTGATGAATGTTGACATCCTTGTGTTTTAAAGATATTTGCCGGGAACCCAGCATGAAAAAAATGGGACAATCCCAGGCAAGCCGGGACGTCTGGTCACCGTAGTTCAATGGCAGAAGCAAGAGCATGACTGCACTGAGTATTTTTCTCTGAAAGCAGGACAGCTCCAGCCGTACACAGCTGACAGCCCATCAGCACCCTCTGGTTTAAGAGGCAGAAGAGGGTTTGGCTGTGGAAGGAACAAGAGGGTGGGGGGTGGCAGTGGAGGGTTGGCGAATACAACAAATACAATCCTACTGACACAGAGCGCGTAAAGTCATTTGTGCATGTTGGGGGTGGGGAATGTTGTGGTCGGTTATGTGGCTTCATGTTATTTTTTTATATACGAAACACTGGCTACACGGTATAATCCTCTTGTTAATCTAAACTTGACACATTGCCAATTTTGAACATAATCCCATTGTTTTCCCTGTACAGTATAGTGTGGCAAAAATACGTCTGTGTATTTAGAGCTTGCTTGTGAAAATTGCAGTAAGATACATGCAATGACATCCAACAGTAGGTAGAGAGTTACAAAATATTTGCATTTATTGCAGTGCAAGAAACGATCCACAAAAGGTGTATGTGCATGGCATGTGTACCATGTGTGAAGCAACCTTCTTCCTGTACCACACCCCTCTCTCCCACCACTAGGTTGCACTGCTGGACTCTGAGCATCGCTCTGCCCAGATTGAAGCCCATACAGTGACTCACCACAGTAGATTGTGGCCCTTTAAATGAGAGCCACACTACACTGCCTTGTCCAACACTAAACCACTAGACCGCTCTCTCTGACATGTTATGTACAGTATACTCAACCACACTGGCATATACACACAGTATACTGGATATGTGCCCGCTTTAGTCACATTGATATGAATGTACATAATCCTGTTTGTTTGAAACAGGCATGACATATAAATATAACTGACCTAGATAGTGTCATACTTGATCTCTAGCATCACTCCTGCATGTGTTCCCATGTGTTCCCTGCTTTCAGGACATTTATACAGTGTGTGCATACAGTGGTTGAGTAAAGATATATCAGTATATAGCATTTTGCCCCTGTCCTAAGGGGTTCATAAAAGATGATCTTAAATTAGAAAGTGTGTGTGAATTTGTCTTGTTGAGAATTTTGAGCTCTAAACTAAATAAGCATGAATAAAAATACATTTAAAGGCCCCTATAGCATACAATTAATAATACAAGTATAGTGCCTTCACCCTTAATAATACAAGTATAGTGTAGTATATAGTATGACCTTTCATTTTTAAGTGATACATTTCATCATATTCAATACTCAATAGATAGCAGAGTCTTATTTTGTGACTTGAAGGGGAATTACAACAACCACTTCCAACATTTTCTGAAAGTGTACAAATCAAACCAAATGAACACTAACGGGTACATTTGATTCCATTTGTACACTCAGAACAAAAAGGTCCTAAAAGGAAAAATCATTAACATGGTGAAACACAACTTGATGATGTCATCAAGTTGTGTTTCACCATGTTAATGATTTTTTTTCAGACCTCCATTCTAGGAAACACAGAATGGGAGAACCTTTTTTGATCATGTCCACACAACATCTCTAAGGACTATTAGGTCAGTAGAATGTTGCAAGTGGGTGGAATTCCCCTTTAAATAGAGGTGAAGGAATCATACAGCAATGCAAAGAGAATGTCTGACTCTTCAGTCCTACCTAAACCGATTCCATTGTGTGTTAACAGGTTCCACTCACAAGAGGCCACTGACTGGTCTTCTTCCAGTCCAGTGTCCTCCTGCCTGTTGTCTCATAGGCCGAAGAACAGCAGCAGCGGCAGGGGTTGTTTTGCTGACACGGAGAGGGTTCTGGAATGTTCTGGGCTGAATGTTTGGGTCTCTGGGTCTCCAGCATGGGGCTGGGGGGGAATGGTGGCTGGGCTGTAGGCACCACACTGTGTGTCTGAACTCCAGTCAACCCCTTGAATACCTCTCCCTGGGCAGGAAATTGAAATATTGTGCAGTATTGGCATGCTGGCGGCCATCTATCACAGGGGCCTGTGCGGGGAACTGGGGTAAGAGGAGACCCTCTGTAGATCAGAGATGGGCTGCTGGGCTAGGGTTCAAAGGTAAAGAGGAGAAACCTGGGCTAGGAAAGAGGATAGTGCTCTTTGCAGAGGTCCACACCCCGGCCAGCCTTCGTCCCCATGTGTTTCAGTGTGCAGATCAACTCCTGAGTGTGTCTACTGCTGGCCCTCATCAAACGGAGCAATCAGTCTCTCCACTGCACCCCACGGAGAGATGTCTGTGCCCCTGTGACACCTGCAAGCTATCTTCAATGTGTGTCAAAAGACGGGGAGACTTTTCAAGCCTCCAAGTGCTGTGCTTGTTCATTATTATAAAGGCCAGAAAATGGAAAAGATGCTGAGCAAAGAGCAACCATCATTGCGTGTGCATGCGTGTGTGCATGTATGCCGACGTCTGTTGTGTGTTGCAGTATAGGATTTTGGCATTGTTCCAAAACGTCAACAAAGTGTGGCATTGTTTGGAACAAACTATAAAGTTCTTCTAGTCTTTAAAATGTATCCTTAGGCACAGATGGCTATACACTGCGTGAACAAACACAGTCCACCAAAAGTGCATGCCACGACGCCATCATTGCGTAATACTGTGGTCACTCTGTTCGTAAATACGCCCTCCGCCAGGAAATGCCAAACTCGCCTGCGTGCAGAGGAGTTATAGGAGGATGACGATCCTCACTATGATTACATAAGAACAAAGAATCAGGATGGGATGCTGCTGAATGGCACTTTCAAGCATCCCGGGACGAGTTGCTTGTTATTTCACACTGCGCCGTTGCAGGTCCGACAAGATTGCATCTGCGTGTCATCACCTCGTTGTGAGTTCATCAACAGCCGTGTGACCTCCTCGAGGCATTATTACTATCTGTTGTCATCATGACTGTCTGTGTTATAACTATGAGTTCTTGTGGGATCGTTTTGTAGACTTGCATTTGCCCAGGCAGGAAGTGACATCAACGGGGTCCAAAACTAAAAAAAAAAAAAGAGAAAGAAAGAAGAATCTGTCGCAGGACGGTGTCAGTCCGGCCGGGTGTTATCAGGAGGTGCTTTGACGAGGACGCCTCGCATCGCCTCGCCTCGCAGGCAGCAGGTCCACTGGCTGGGTGATGCGCACTGAGGGATGCAGGGGTTGGATGGATGCGAGGGGAGCAGCGCAGCGCCACAGGCGAGACAGACGCAGCCAGACGCACTGACTGGAGGCACAGTGAGTCGCTGCTCAGGGACGTGCAGATAGCGTTTTAGAGGGGCAGGGATCCCCGTAAGAGGGCACCTTTTGGACAGAAATAGCAGCAGAAATAGCAAAACAGCAGATTTTGTAGATCTGCTATACCTTCAGGGCTCAACGCGGCACCCTTCAGCTATAGTGGAGATGATGGCATGAAAAAAGCGGTGGCTTTTGCATTTATTCCAGCATAGTAAATGCCTGCATTTGTGGTCTAGAAAGGGCTGTTGTTTTACAGAGACAGGGGGCGGAGCTGAAGCCCCTCTTTGATCTCTATGTGTTCCTGTCGCTGCTGCTGACTGCGCGCAAAAATGATATGCCATCAAAGCATGATTTATAGTCTGTAGCCTACAATAGCTGATGTTGGCTACAAGCTCACAGGACATCACACGGACACGCGCCTATATCGGCTGTTTTCTTGCGCAACGTATAGGCTGTAGGATATGAGGCTCCTGCTGCTTCACTACTTCACTTTCATAAACGCAAGTTCAGACAGGGTGCCAATAGTGACACTCCACAGTGACGCAGCACATTGACGCGTAACCGTAGAGTGGTAGGCTAGCATGTTCCCTGTCTGTCTTGTGTCTTGTAGTGGGCTAGACAGAAATGCGCAAACAGGGCTGTCGCGGTGTGCGGTAGAAATGAGACTCCATCATCATCACTGTCTGGGATAGAAATGGATGGATGGGAGTGTGATTTCGGTCACCCGCTGCAGTGATCAGTCTCATTCCCTTGGTTTGTTGTCCGCGTTTTCTAATCTAGATTGTTTGAAGCGCGATACAAGTCATTAACTTTTAGGTGGCAGGGGCGTAGGGGAGATTAAACTTGAAAGGCTTATATTATTTAGTTGTAAATAGTCCACCCACCAGATCTCTACCAGCACCGTGTCGATTATTGTCGTCTCCTCGCAAGGGACGTTCTGAGCAGACAAACTGCTGCCCTGCCGCGCAGCGTCTAGACAGACAGTGCAGTCACGTGCTCTTTGTTATTGAACACGCTATAGGGTTGTGTGTGAGTTGACTGTGAAAATAATTATATATACGTTTTTATATACATATAGACTACAAATAGGCTAACTCCTCTATATGAGGAGGAGTGTAGGCTATGTCGTCCAATAAAATAAAATACGAAAGGGAAAAACAGTAAGTAGGGAAGGGCATAGTGTAGGGATGCCACGCACGGTATGAGATTTTCCATGACAGTACGTTTATGGTTATCCCAGGTTAGCCCTGAAACATAACTGTCATTATCATGACAGTCATGCAGCAAGTTGATCCATTTTGAGGGGAATCGCCACAACCTGGAACATTTATCCATAACGTGTACATAAACATTCCGTTTTCAAATATAAAGTACTCACACATGTTGTTACGGGTGTTACACACTTATTACGCCCGAAATTAGGATTGTAGCGTGCTGCGTTGTTTAATAAAAAGCATTTTTGCCTGGAGATTTCTGTGTTTTTTCGCTCTACTTCCGCACCTCGGCGCTGTCAGGTGCAATGATTTTCAAAGCCAAACGGATACAGTCCGTCCATTGCACCTGACAACCGACAGGGCGGCGCCGAGGTGCGGAAGTAGAACGAAAAACACAGAAATCTCCTGGCAAAATGCTTTTTATTAAACAATGCAGCCCGCTGCAATCCTAATTTTGGGCACAATAAGTGTCTAACACCCGTACCAACATGTGTGAGTACTTTATATTTGAAAACGGAATGTTTAATACACGTTATGGATGCAAATGTTCCAGGTTGTGGCGATTCCCCTCAAAATGGATCAACTTGCTGCATGACGCTCGTGAAGTACGAGCATCATGCGATGCTTGGCTAGGTTATGGTATTGAAAACCGATACCTTGGTATTTCATGGTATGAAAAAACAATAAAAAAACTGCCAACCTGCGGCCGTGGTCACTGACATACCGCTGACCTTTGACTATAAGAGGCTTCCGCAGACTAGCTGATATTGTTCATCCTTGACCTTGAAAATAAACACGTGGCACCCTCTCATATTGGCTATGGCCAACAGTCACAGTTCACGGCTACAAAAAATATATTCTTAATGAACTTAAAATTGATTTATATTAGGCTATACTGCCTAGTGTTACATGAATTGTAGTAGTAAACAATACTTTAGGTATATGTTCTCAAGAAATGCCTTGAATTAAAAGGTCATAATAGAAATAAATGATATGGCAACACACTGCCCATGGAGTATATTGTAATTGTAGGAATAAAAAACTAATTCTAGTCTTGATTGCATTTGCATTGAGTTTATGTTGTATAGTTTCAGTTAATTCAGTGAAGAAGTTGCTATAATGTGTTTTAGACACACAAAAGTAGGCTATAGTTCATAATCAGACAAGACAACTTCATTACAGAATCAACACTTATCGCATGTAAACAAATGCCATGTGTGGTGTGTTACATAATAAGTGGTGACCTATAGAAACCTGCACCTTAGACTTAACAGCTCACAACAGGTCACAGCTGTATTGAATGCTCATGATTGCATAGCTCTGCAATGGTTTTAAAGTGAAATGCAGGGACTTATTTTAACTTCTGGCTGTCAGCATGCAACATGTCTGCTAGAAATATACTAAATGCACAGGTTTTTTAAAGCAATTTGGAACAAGGACCCACTTGTGGATTACAGTAGCAGCAGTAGCTGGTCAAGCAGGGTGTGGATGACGGAGGGTAACTAACTGTCTTTCATAGAGCAGCTGTGTGTGTGTGTGTGTGTGTGTGTGTGTGTGTGTGTGTGTGTGCGCGTGCGCGTGCGCGTGCGCGTGCGCGTGTGCGTGTGCGTGTGTGCGTGTGCGCGCGTGCGCTTATACTTCGGTAGTAAATCTCTGTTGTGGAAGTGGACACTGTTGACATTATGGAAGTATTTATTTTAGACAGACTATTGTGGTGAACCCTTTCTTGCCAGGTTTTCAGCTATTACATTCAATAATGGCGTGACTTCACTAGACATTCTCCTTCTATTTAGATTGGATCCTACAAATTAACAGCTTCCTAACAGCTGATTCATTGTTACAGTCAAAATACCCCATAAAGTATGCTAACGGCAAAACACCATTAAAAATTCTTTAACTGTCGATGTGTAAATAATGTAGGTATTCAATCCACCGTACCGTGTTAAATAATGCAGGAACAGTAGGTACAGTAGCGTTTCTACTACTGTATGCACTGCCCTATAGGATTATGGGACTATGTAACTCACCCTGCTGTTGCCTGCCTGTTTGGAGTGATATCTTTATTATTCATGGTTGCGTGTAGACGGTGCTTAATCTCTGGCTTGAATATTGGCAGCCTGTGGCTCAGGGTGCAAAAGCTGTAACTGGGTAAGCCCTTACTATAGCCCACAGAGAGAGAACAATGCTGAGTAAGGGGCTCAGGCTGACAACAGTACCTAAACACCATTCTGATAATATACAGGTGACCACAATGGAAACTAAATTCTAGGTCCCATCTTGGAAAAATAGTCATTCAGTTGTTTTCACAATTAATGGCTACTGAATGCACAAATTAATCATAGAATTGTTTTATTCATTTATGTTATTCATTTTTGCCGGTGAAAAACGATTGTATTATTTCGAGACCATTCCGATACCGATATGGCATTTTCATGGCCGATATGGCCCATTCCTATTATGCTATACCGATTAATCGTGCATCCCTAGTACGGATATTTATATAGCACCTTTATCCACAGCGCTTTACAATGATTGTGCATTACATTCATTCACCCCTCCACACATACTGTATAAGCCATGGGCAGGGGAAACCATCTAAGGCACCAACCTGAACACTATAGGAACAATTAGGCCTCAGCGTTTTAGCTCTGTGGTGCTCGGAATCAAGCCGCTCTATGTCCGATGTGAATAGTGTTTGTTCGTCAATTATTTGGAGGCCCGCTTACAATTCCCTCACCGGCCACCAGTGGGCCCTGGCCCACAGGTTGGGGATTGGACTGTGGTAGTAATTAGCCTGCTGGGCCCAGTGAGCAGGGCCATATATTGTTCATGGTGAAAGGAACCGGGCAGGGGGTCTATTGGCGGTCAACAGGTGCTGTAGGAGGAAGGCGTCAGGCGCTTGGGCAATGGAAACCAGAGATGGGGCCAAACGACAGTGTCTCCAGCTCCTGAGGTCAGCTCCTCTCTCCCACCCCTGGGGGTCCCAAAGCACTGCAAGTTCAAGAACATTTTCCTCCCTCTGACAGATCTCTGTGTGTGTGTGCGCGTGTGTCCGCACATGCGTGTTTCTGTGCGCGTACATGTGCTGTTCTTGTGCACGTGCATGCACAGGGACGCGTGATAGTGTGTGAGGATGCAGGGGTGTGTGACACGGAGGTGAGGAGGTCAGGGGGCCATGTTTTGAGCTGTTGTAATCATCTGTCTCCCTATATCTAGCTCACCCATGCTCAAAGGCCTCTGGGAAGTCTCTGGCACAAACCCCCATGTGTCTGCTAGCATTACAGCACACACTCTGAGGAGCTTTGATTGCCCATCTGTGAAAACAATGGGGCGAAAACAAAAGGAGCCCTAATGTATCTTCTTTAGTCTTTCGTTTGCACAGAGAGTTGTGCGTGTGTTTTAGCTGAAAGATCATTTTGGAGTAGTAGTGTGTGTAAAGGTAATGGTCTTTAGAGTTTGGCAAAGCATTGTTTCCGACCATGTCACCCCTCTCCCCCCCCCCCCCCCCCCCCCTTCCTGGCTGTTCTGCTTGAACTCCATAATCCTGGTTACAGCCATTACAAATCCTGCTGTCTTGACTTGAGAGCCCAGACAGGAGACGGTGCTCTGTAACTTGGTTTCATTTAGCATTCCACCGGCCTTTATGGGCAGGTGTTTGACATTACTGGCACGGTATTTATTGGCAACTTTAAAGGCAACTTTTTTGCTTACCTCTCAATTAGATAAGTACATGCACACTGCGTGCGTGCGCGCGCACACACACACACACACACACACACACACACACATGCGTGCATGCATGTGTATGTGTGTACAGTACAGACATAAACACGCACTTGCACTGTACTCACACGTTGCATTAATATGTGCAGCAGACGCACATGCATGCCACTTTAAAGACATAAACGCACAGTCAGGCAAACACAGGGCTTTAGGCTCGACTGTACATGTACTGTACAAGTAAATACAGCATATTACAAAGACAAACTATAGAAACCTAGCCTACAGTATGTACAAAGCTGTTACTATTCAATGAAAAAAGATGGAATACTTTACTTAGCAATATGTGACACAAGCTATTAATACTATTCTGATAAGGTAAACTAGAACGGTGCCCTGGCCCCTGCCTGTAGCACCGAGTCGGTAACGATGGAAGTCGGACATCCAGGTATACAAAACCCAGTGTACCTGTGTCAGATCTGTACCAGTATCTGCTCCTCCCATCTGTCTGTGTGTCCCTTTTATGCCCTTTATATGGAGATTCATGTATCTGTTGTGATGTCAGGCCAGCTCTGTATTGGGCAGGGGCCCTGCACAGAGCCCGGTCAAAGGCCTTTTGTGGCGGTTCCGGACAAACGTGTGTCCGACCAAGCCGACACAGGCCACCTCACTCCCTGTGGGGGTGTCGAAATGGGCAAATGGTTCTCGATATACGTGCAAACCAGACGTACATATAGACAGACAGAGACATGGTGCATTTATAGATAGACATTAAAAGAGCTTTAAGCTTGGTAATTTACGCTACTTTTGCGTGCCACATGTCTGTCAGTCACACGGCACATTTTAGAATAGGGCTTTCATTCATGGGGGGGAGAGTAAAAAAGATTAAAAATGGAGATGCAAGGTTTTTGCCCGTCACCGGCGACTCATGTCATTCACCTCAACAGAAAGGCCACACTCCTTCAGTTGTCATTTGTGTGTGTGTGTGTGTGTGTGTGTGTGTGTGTGTGTGTGTGTGTGTGTGTGTGTGTGTGTGTGTGTGTGTGTGTGTGTGTGTGTGTGTGTGTGTGTGTGTGTGTCACTGTGTAATGTACACGTGACTGCTGGAGAGGTGTTGTGTGTGTGTGTGTGTGCGTGCGTGCGTGTGCGTGCGTGCCCCGTAATTACAGGAGCTCACCGGGCCGGTGGCTGTGCATGACGGGCAGCTCTGAAATCAAGGTGCAGCCCGAGGAGCGGCGGGCCCCGGCCCCTGTGCGTGGCAGAACCCTCTGCCGTTTGATTGCTGGCAGCTGGGTGAGCCATGTCAAGTGGCAGGCGAGGAAATGTGAAATCCCCGATAAAGTGCAGCAGAGCCCTAAAAAGCCATGAAGCCTGCTGTAATGAGGAAAGTGATGGGGTCTGGGGGGTTTTGGGTGTGCTTAAGCATGGCAGGCGGCAGTTACCTTGCCTGCTCTCCTCGACTATGGTTTGTGCAAGCGTGTGTGTTTGGGGGTGCTTGTGGGGGAGAGAGACGGAGAGAGGCAGGGGCAGATGTAACATTTCCCAATTGGGGTGGGGGGGGGGCAGGAGAAAATGGTATGGGTGCGGCTTCATCGCCCGTGGCGCGAAGCGACACGGGCGATGAAGCCGCACCCATACCATTTTTGGTTACAGGACTTATATTAGGCAAGTAAAGCATCAATAATAACATCAGTTTGTGTTGAAGTTGCAACAGACACGCATGCATGCGTGCATAAAGGTCTGACTCAGAGTTTTCTGTTTTCAATGATGAAATTCTGTTGGTTTAGTGCATGGCGAGACGATTGTAGTTAGTTTGTAGCAGTAGTAGTGGTTCAAATCATTTTAAATAATAATAAAGCGGTTTAATTTGAAATATCTTGGGTTGTTTTGCATGCCATCGTGTTTGGTGGAGGGGCAGACTGGGCATTTAGGGGGGCATTGCCCCCCCATGCCCATGCCTAGATCCGCCCCTGGTTTGGGGGGTAGGGGGTGGGGGTGCTTGTGGGAGAGAGAGAGAGACAGAGAGAGAGAGAGACACGTCTATGAGAGGAGAGGTGAAAGTGTTTGTATATTTGACTTTTGTAATCCTGGATTTAGAGGGATCCTGCACCAAAAAAACTCAACCATGTAAAACCGGTGTTAGGTCAGCAGACCCCAGACACAGGCGTCCTAAAATCCTCGAGGTCACCGTCGGAGGACCCACACGGACATAAATCACAAATCTACAGTAACGCGCATGCAGGCCCACGCCTCCCATGTCTTCCCATGCTCTGCCCTTTGAAAGTTGCGTTATACGACCCCGCTATTCTCAAAGCCCCCACAATTTTCAAGGCTTTATTTGCCATAAATATCTCCCTGCTTCAGAGCAGTGGAATAATTCCCGATATTAACGGTGGCGTTCCGGTACAGAATGATTCCCGAGCCGCTGCAGCAGTTAAACGCATTCCTGGTTTTGTGGAGGTCATTATTCCTGCTTCTTAATCACCCCCTCGGCTTTTATAACCTCCCCGAGCCGTAGTGTGTGGCTGGAGGGAACCACATGTGGGCACAGACCAGGAAGTAACGGCACCGCCGAGCTCCCTCCCCTTGTCTAAACTAACCGCAGCTACCAAGCGCCATGTTAGCAGAGGGCGCTAAACACGCTGTAAAACCCCTGGGTCTTCGTTTAACTCCGAGAGTTGTACACCTGGAGAAATTATCACTCTTGAATTAATACTTAGTAAGGCTTTTAAATAGGCCTGTTGCGTGTTAAAGTAAAAACTGAATTTCGATGTAATTGTGAATAGTGCAGTGCAATACCATAAACCAGTGGTGTCCAAAAGGTAGATCGTGATATAGATCACACAGGATCACATGTCAGGCCCCTAAAATATACTGTACAACTGTCAACTCGAAACCCAAGTACTTTATTTTCAAATGTCAGTAGTAGTATATACAAAAAAACACAATTCTTTAAACATTATGAAACACATAATTCTTTAAACATTATGTTCTTTCAGAGCAAACGTTATTGACTCAAATCCCTGCTGCTGGGAGGTTCCTGGGACTACAAATTTTCAGATGGGGGTCCGCACTCTGCAGCCAAACACAGATAATCCTTGGCCCTTGTTGAGCCGGTCATTTTGAAAGTAGCTCCAAGTAGTCCAAAAACTGTGGTCACCCCTGTCCTAGAGTCTAGGAATATTAAATGATCATGGAAATGTACATCTTAAACAAGCATTTGAAGAAAAAAAATATCCAGGTTGCTGTGTAGAAAAAGGCTGTATTTCCTATACTCAGTAAAACACATTTTACTATGTTCACCAGAATTCTTCCCCTGGTGCTGGATAGCTCCTCTGAACAACCTCCCAGTACTGCAAACAGCCAGCCGCCTCGTCCCTGGGATAGTAACACATTGTCCTGTGTGTATGGTTGTGATGAGGATGCAGGGGTGATGAATGGGACAGCCAGAAAGCGAGGAGCCAGGGCCCCGGACGCGGTGCACACTCCATCCATCACGCCGTGCTTACCTCTTTACAGGGGCGGATCTAGGCGTTGGTATGGGGGGGGGGCAATGCCCCCCTAAATGCCCAGTCTGCCCCACCAAACATGATAGCATGCAAAGCAACCCAAGATATTTCAAATTAAAGTGCTTATATTTGATTTTATTTGAAACACTACACCTCCTACTATCTAACTACAGTTGTGGAACCATTAAACTAACAGCATTTCATCATTGAAAGGTCTGACTCTCTGAGTCAGACCTTTAGCTTTATGCATGCTGCGTGTCTGTTGCAACTTCAGCAACTGATGTTATTATTGATGTTTAATCGCCTAATAAAAGTCCTGTAACCAAAAATGGTATGGGGACGGCTTCATCGCCCGTGCCGCTTCGTGCCATGGGCGATGAAGCCGCCCCCATACCATTGTGCCCTCCCCCCCCCCCCCCCAATTGGGAAATGTTATATCCACCCCTGCCTCTTCACTTGTTCTGCCGAGGTGCCGAGAACTGAAGCGATGATTAAGAGAGTCGATTAGGCTGTGCTGATGTTTGCCCGAAGAGCCCAGCGATAAAACCCACGCTGTGGGCCGCTCCGTAGCTCCCAACTAACGGTCTATTTAAATCAGGTAGCCTTTTAGCCCCTAGCAGCCTACAGTCTGTAGCTGATGGTACATGTGAAGTGGCTTGTCTGAAGAGAGGGGAGGGCGGGAGCGGGGGGACTCCAGTGGAACAGCTGGGTTCCCTCAGACACCAAATAAACGGTGCTCGCTGTGATGGGTGACACGCTGTCAGGGGTGCCGCTTGATGATATAATTTACCTAGGTCACAGCCACGCGTGGTGTTTAAGGGGAGTGGGGGGCGGGTGACGCCGAGGGAGGGTGGGTGGGTGGGGAATGATGCATAGAGACCCTCTGCCTGTTTACCCTATCCCTGATGGCACCCTGCCTGAAGCTACAGCAATTATCACCTTGGAGGAATGTGGGAGCCTTGTGTTAAATTCCCTTTGACCCCCCTGGTGGAAAAGGTCAGGGGGGTGTGTGGGGGACCCTTACAGCTAGCGGGTGCAGGGAGAGCAGTTTGTGTTGTGTGTGTGTGTGTGTGTGTGTGTGTGTGTGTGTGTGTGTGTGTGTGTGTGTGTGTGTGTGTGTGTGTGTGTGTGTGTGTGTGTGTGTGTGTGTGTGTGTGTGTGTGTTTATTTGGTGGTCCAGGGAGATTCCCGAGCTCTCCATCCTCCTATACCCCCCGTGGTGTCCCTTAGCAAGGCAAACAGGATTTGCATGGCATGTTTACAATGCAAATTGCTTGTTGAAGACCATAATTTGATTTAAGGACTCGGTTGAATGTACTCTTTAGAGCGCGGTGCCGTTCCATGAGCTGTTGAGTCTTCAGGTGTTAGTTTGACAAACGAGAAACATTTCTTGAAGCCAGTTGTTTTGGTGCATAAACATTTAACTACCTCAATTTTTTGTGTGTTGTCTGTTTGCTTTTGGGCCCACATCAATGAATTGGCCCCAAATGCCTGGCACATTTTGAAGGCCTTGGCCATTTGAGATTCTTAATGTGTTTGTTTGTTTGTGTCAAGCTGTTTTTAGTACACAAGTGTAAATCTGAACTTTACAAGAGAGCGGAGGGTGCACCGTAAACCCTGTCTGCTAGTATACTTGTGCAGAAAGGAGAACGATTGAGTGAGGGAGAATCAGGATGGCTTTAGAGTTGGAACCAGGGTGGCCAGATGTCCCTCTTTGCGTCTCATTTACAAAACCTTTTAGCTGTCCCACAAGTTGAGACCATGTCCCACATTGTGGCGGACAGGAATTGATGTTCAATTACTTTATGTTGTCTCTTTAACTGCTATACAGTAGATGTGTTTTTAAGTCTGTTAACCCGAGAAGCTTTACCACACTTACTCCATGGGCCACACTACATGTACTCCCGTATGTATATCAAAAATAGTTGAACCACAAGCTCAAAATGTGGTACTGTGGCACTGTGACGCATTGAAATCGTCATCTTTAAAAAAAAACAAAAAAAAATGGAATGGGGCATCAAGATGCGAATAATTTGCCAACCCTGTTGCCCCACTGGTCCCACACATGCAATACTTCTGTTCCTCAAATGAACAGTTTGGATCTGGTCACGCTAGTTCAGGGGTTTTCAACAGGTGGTCTGGGGACCACCAGTGTTCCCTGAGAGGATTCCAGGTGTTCCCCAGGTAAATGATGGACAGTAACCAGAGGGACCCTCCCGGGTGCATTTGGTTTCATTTTACTCTCTCAAGAATTAAATTATATTTAAACATCTGATTATGTCATTTTCAAGCCAATTAGTTATTTTAACCAACATCTTGCCAGTTATCTCTCCTAAATTGTGTATACAAACTTGAAAATGCTTAGTTTTTGGGTCTGAGAGACTAAACTCAACATGGTGGTCCATGGCTAAAATCCAGAATAAATAGTGGGCCCTGGTATGAAAAAGGTTGAAAGTGCCCTAGTTGAAACGTGTTGTGTTTTCCAGGTCACACACTCTAGGAATCACAGGACACACCCACAGATAATGCATGCAAATACACTCTCACCGAGGCAACACACACACACACACACACACACACACACACACACACACACACACACACACACACACACACACACACACACACACACACACACACACACACACACACACACACACACACACACACACACACACACACACACACACAGTATACATACATACAGTACATACATACCGTACATCACAAACTGTATACTTAGCAATTCCTTCATATCCTCCGTGTCTCATGTCAAATGCAGTTGTGCAGTGTGGAGAAGGTAGTTTGGAAGTGGTGTCACATAAGCTGTGGTATAGACCGAAGGCTCTGTGGAAATCGATTCCATATGGAGTCACCATTTTCTGACCGTGATTGATGTGCTGAGCTTATGCATTTTTATCTCCTCTTTTACGGCCCCTCCATCAAGGCTGTCTATACGGAAGGTGGTGCTGTCTGTCATCCCATCATGACTGAGGCGAGCTATCAAACCCACGAGCCCCTGTACAGCCTCTACAGGTCTATCCGCCTGATGATAGGGTTGACTAGAGTAGTATATTGTCGCCCCCGCGGGAAGAAACCTTGTATCTCCCCATTTCAACTTTTTTATGTTCTTCCCTAAGTCAATTCCATAAATGTACGCCTGACAGAAAAGGCTAGTGAAAATTGCAGATGCGATCACGTTGAATCATGATGCGCTGTGAGCTTGGAGACGGGCTATTTTCATTATTTAACAGAATATATTGCATATGTCTTTAAATAATACAAATAGGAACCGATATGGACATACTGGGTTTCAACCGCATATACAACATATACTGTATATATATAGTTGGCGTCTTATGAACTGTCTGTCTGTTTTCACACTCGGAGTGTGAAAATGTCTCGCTAACCTCCCAGACTGCTCCCGCCAAACCGCACCGCCAGGATCCTAAGAGTAGGACTAGCAACTGTGCTGTGTGTGTTAAGCACTGTATTAATTAACATTGCCTTATAGCAGGGCTGTCAAACCCAAATGCAGAGTGTGCCAAAATAGAAAAATTGGTACAAGTAGAGGGCTGGAGATACCGGTCTGTGTTTCAACACCGGTTTACGATGACATCCCTGTCAAAGATAATTGTAAAGATGAAACTGCCTGCATTAAAAAAAACTGTTTTAATGAAAAATAGCATGAAAAATAGCAGGTGTTCACGTTTCTCATAGTACGCCACTCTGTGGCGCGCTATGTTCACATTTTTCAGGGAAAATCTTTTTCTTCTATGATCCTCACCAAGTGCTGAGTTAATTGAGAAAGTAAATGAGACTGAGTTGAGGAAGTAAAACAATTAGTTGCATTCATTTCTTATCACGGTGTGTGCAATATACAGTACCAGAGGGCCAGTTCTAATACTAATTCAATATCATCCCGCGGGCCAAAGATAATTCATTCACGGGCCTGATTTGGCCCCCGGGCCTTGAGTTTGACATGGTATGTGCCTTATAGCCTTGAGGACTTCGGCCTTTATGTGTTGACGACAAACCAGAGTTTCCCTGCCAGTCACTCACAACAGATCACCCTGACACTTCCAGACCTTCCAAAAGCTTCCCTCTCTCTAGGTCAGGGCTGGGCAATTATTTTTCCCAAGGGGCCAAATGAGATACATAAAATATACTTCCCAATGTATGAATGAATGGACCATTGTAAAGCGCTTTGAGCACTTGGAAAAGCGCTATAAAAATGCAATCCATTATTGTGGAGGGCCAAGACTATAAGGCTGAACTAAAGTCTAATATTAGTTAGACCAAGCCTTTTGACACCAGGGCTCTCTATTTATTCAGTATTTGAGCCACAGAGGACCAACACAGACCCCAAAACTAAAGATTTATTTTGTTTTTCTCCACAATACCAGACTGGATTTCACAAACAAAACAGGTCAAAATGACTTGGGCTAATCCACATGATGAATATTTTAACTCTTGAGCGTGTAAAAATGCCCTCTCAAAGAGTTACATCTGGTTAACCAACTTTCCATATTTAACTGGAACTCTCTCAAGGACCACTGGTTTAAAACCACGGTACCCTTTCACGCGCCGGTCAGAGTCAGCCAAAGTGCCGCATTTGGCCCCTGGGCCGCATGATGTCCAGGTATGCTCTAGGTGAACAAGGTCTGTAGCAGAGGCCAGACACTAACCTGGGTGCTTTTTTTATTAGCAGTTTGCAGAGCAGGAAAAAAAATCACTGGGAAGTGCAGGTCTGTTAAGAAGAATTACACCTAATAATGCACTATGACTTGCTTCCATTGGGGTCCCTTATCCAGCACTAATTGGAGAGGATGGCCATGGCGTTGACCTCCTGTCTCACTGCACTGCACACGCTCGCCCAAATTACATGCCATTTTACACAACAATTGGATAAGTACTCTGCCAAGGTTAGGCTTATTATACCGTCCTCGATTTCTTCACATATTGTACAGTAAGCATGACTCTGCCTTATTATGCAATACCTCTGCTCACTACTTCCTGAAGTGGTGGTCATTTTCATCATCACTGCTGGCTCCTCCCCAGTTATTTTTAGTGTATTGAACTCATTAACAACAATGACAAGCAAATATACACTACAAGGCAAAACATTAAGCCAAACAATGTTAGTATGAAAAGTGTTTTTGACTGGGTATCTCTGTCTGTGTGTTGTGTGTGGGTGACGTGTAGACACTTGCCTTCAGTTGATCAGATTTGGAGCACCTGTTTTGGAGCTGGAACAACTTTTTTCAAAATATACTTTGAGTACCTACAGTATGTACATGTATAGAATGCTTATAACAATGTCACATTGTAAATATTGTCAAATCTGGATTTGGCTTTGACGCATGGACCCTGCAGTGTTGGGATGCTTGTTTTCAATTTACACACACACGCACACACACACATACACACACACACACACACACACACACACACGCGCGCACACACGCACACACGCACGCGTGTCCTCAAGTGAGGAACGATTCAAACAGACACTGTGCACTTGTGCAGTTATACTACATCATGCAGATCTGGTTCATAAACAGACAGATTATTTCTCAAATTGACTCATGGTGGAGCTATAACCGGCAGAAAGGCAGATTGGCATTTCCCCGTAACTTGAACATACATTTACAAATATGTTACTTGGACTCTCACTCTCCTAATAGACCCTGGCCATTTAATTTGCCAGATTACACATTTTTCTATTACACTACAGATGTTGTCCAAAACCCACACAAACAGGTACACAGTTTGTGAGTTTGTGACCTGTGCTGTAAGGAGAACACTTACTTACCGCTGACCATCTTATTACTGTATTATTTGACCAACTTATGAAGTATTGAAAATACACTGGGCCAAATTTTGGAAGATGTGTGCTCACAAATTAGTGATATTGTAAAAACAAATATATGTAATTATTCATAATTCTGTGTATATTATATTGTATAACATACAATATAATTATTATATTATTATAATAATGCCTTGTCAGAAAATGTCAAGGCATGTGCACGCATGCACGCACACGCATGCACACACAATACACCAGTGCGCCCCAGCATGCACACAACCACTGTTCTAATCTAGCCAGGAGTTGAACTTCAAAGTTGCCACGGCAACCATTTATAACCCCCCACCCCACCCTTTCTCTCCCCCCAACAGCAAGCACTGCACTGTAATGGTGGAGGGTGGATGGGGTGGGGGCTGGTGTAGGACTTCACTGCACTGTGATAGGGAAAAATCTACTTTGAAAGGGGGAAAAGGAGGGGCAGCCAGAGCGCTATGATGTACTGCACCAGAGAAACTGTCTTTTGATCTGTGTTTCTATGTTAATGAATTGGGATTTATGTATGCATTATAACGCAAGCCCCCATTCCCTTTTATATGGTCTATAATGTCAACACTTTTTTTTATCCTACAGTCCTGCCCTGCGTTGTTCGTATAACCCCTGTTTCCATCGATTGCTGCGGATGCTCCGGAAAGGTTCCTTATGTCCTTGCTGTCCGTTTGGTATGCAGTGGCAGAGGCATTTCTCATTTCATACGTTGGCACGGCATTCCCCTCCACTGTGTGGCACGTTGTGGCCTGTCTGATACAGCCTGACCATGAAGACCTGCATTTGTTTGCACAGAGCACTCCCCCACGCTGATTCACTCATGCTCTTGACTTACTACTACTACTACTACTACTTCATGCACTCTCACAACTGGAGACTTTACACTCCCACGCTCATGCACTTGCACGGTCATCCGTGTGCACGCACACACACACAGACACACACATATGCCCTCACTCGGGAATTATCACAGTGAGAGGCGGGGGTGAGAGAGAGAGGAGAGTGAGGAGACTGTACAAGAGTGATTGATAAAGGGGTGAAGAGAAAGGGAAGTTTTAGAGGGTGAAGTGCGAAGGAAGGAATTGTCTTCAGCAGAGTACTTGATCCCCAGGGTCCGGGCGTTGGCAGGTTTTCCTAGTTGTGACCTTACGGCGAGGACAATCCAAAACGTGCAGTCAGTGCTGTCCTGCAGCTACTGTGGTTAACATGCGATAAGAGAGTCCAGCTGCATGCGCCAGTTAACATTATCATGTGAAGCTGCAATCATTATTCAGTAATAATATTTTGATGCATGTACACGTTCCCATTAGTGAAGATCATTGCATACTGTTATACCAATAGTGTTCCCATTAGTGAAGATCATTCCATACTATTATACCAATAGTGTTCCCATTAGTGAAGATCATTCCATACTATTATACCAATACTGTTCCCATTAGTGAAGATCATTCCATACTATTATACCAATAGTGTCCCCATTAGTGAAGATCATTCCATACTATTATACCAATAGTGTCCCCATTAGTGAAGATCATTCCATACTGTTATACCAATAGTGTAGAAATGATTTCTTCATCATGCAATAAGGTTTATTGATGTAAAAAACCCCAATAACTCACCTTGTGTGCGTGTGTGTGTGTGTGTGTGTGTGTACGTGTGCGTGCGCACTTGTATGTGTTTAACACGGTGTGTTCTGTGTGGTCTGCTGCCTCAGCACAAAGGGAAGACTGGCCTGCCTCGCTCTTTGTTTTGCTCCTTGTTGGAGACTAGTAGCACCAAATTGTGGCTCAATGAGGCGTCTCTGTTTTGTAAGGTCCGACGAAACTGCAAACGAAACCGTCTGGTGCCTCGGCATGGCCTTCTGCGATGTCTTCCATTGTGGCCCGCCGTCCTGATGAATGTTGGTCTGTATGTGTAATGCTTGGTTTGTGCCGAACACAGGCCAAAGGGGGCTATAAGGACCATTCAAGCAGTTTAAAGATGTCACCCAGTGTTTGGAGCTGCTGTCCGTTCTGCTTAATTGTGACGAGGGCTGATTAGAGGGATGTCTTAAAGGCAGCCTTAGTGCTTCTGGCATCGCTGCTTTCAAAGGTTTCAAACCTCGCAGCGCTTGCAGAGTGTTGTAACGCATTCACATAGTAAAGTAGTCACAGTGAGCACAGAGTGGTGCGCGTGCATTTATATATGTCATTATGTGTGTCAAAACGATGTGCTCATTTTGCGATAATGATGCACTTCAATGTTCCATGTCAGCCATGGATGCAATTACGACCAGCCGCACAACCACGCAGGGGCCACCGATATCTGAGTTAAACTTTATGTAACCTCTATTTAAGCAGATAAAATCATCACGATCTGCAATCTCATTCTCAAGAGAAATCTGGGAAGGCGGTGGCAGCCATCCACACAGTTACAGAGAGATTCATTAACAGTTAGCTGTTCATAAAATCATGAAGTGTAATCAAATTAACATTGTATTCTTTTTACTGCAAGCATTTTCCCAAGCATTGAAATTACAGGGAAGCTGTTGTTAAACATAAAGTAAATATTATTTTTTTGCAAATCAATTTGAAAGAGCCAAGAGTGTACCAAGCTTTCCACTAACCCCAACTGAACCCTTAAACAGAGGGAACATAGGGCTGACCCCAGTATGGTCTACTGACTTAATTAATCAATATGAATGTGCATAATTCTGATTGTTGTTTGTGCCCCGAATTACAAAAAACAGGCCAAAACAATTTGAATGAATTAATGAATTTACAGGGTCATGCCATGTTTAAAAGGGGCCTGCCTTTCATGTATTGTATAGTAGTTCACTTCAAAGATGCTCCTTGATTTTAGCATTTCTCTTGACACCTCTGGGATGTAAGAGCAGCATAAAGTGCGATGAAGATCTGCACATTGCATTTATTATTAGGCAAGAAAACAAACACATGGCCAGAGAGAAAGAGAGAGATCTCGAGCTATACGCTGGGTGTGCTGTGGCCCTTGTCTAAAGCGGTTATGGGGCCCACATCGGTGTCTCACTCTCCAGAGGCTGCTGCGGTAATTATCAACCAAGGGTGCACGTGTAGGAGCGTGTGTGTGTGTGTATGCGCGCACATGTATGTGTATGTGTGTGTGTCATGTGTTTGTGTATGTGTGTGCATGCGTTTCTAAGTGAGGGCTCGTGCACACGGCAACCGTGGCTGGCTCATGGCGTGTGTGCTGTTGATTCTGTGTCCGGCTCCTCCAAACAGACTAAACTAGGTGTATTATATATCTCCATCTTACACTCAACCCTGTGTATCTTTTCATGCGTATGTGCTCCATGTGCAGCATGCCCCCACTACCCTTCTTCCTGTTTCCAGTCCAAGCACATATAGAGTCGGAGGGAGGGATGGGGGGTCTCAGAGGAGGAGAGACGGGGGGGCATGGGGCCCGGCAAGACAAAGCCCCATTCCCTGCTCCTCCAAGTGGAAAATGGCAGGAGAGCAGCGAGAGCAGGAGGAGGGGAAGGAGGAGGCAGGAAGGAGTGGAGCAGGAGAGAAGGAACAGAGGGAGGGAGCTAGACAATTAGTGGGATCTGCTAATCACCGGGGCAACTCTCATTTAATTGACATGTGAAATTTGGTTCGGTCTAAAGAGTCGATAGGCGTCGTGGCGGCATGGGCCGGAGCAGGGCCGGATCTAGAGGGGGGCAGGGGTGGGCAGGGGAGAGCCCACCCAAATGTGCATCCTGCCCACCCAATGGAAGGTAATATCAGTGCTTTTCATCAGTGGTCCGAGATAAAATATTCATCATCCGAATTAGACCCAAGTCTACACAACTAAAGAATGGAGAAGATTAACATTCATTTTTGATCTGTACGTTTGTCTGTTTTGTTTCCCAAATCCAGACTGGAATTGTGGACAAAAGCAAAAGAAATCTTTATAGTTTTAGGGGTCTGCGGGGCAACAAATGCCCTCAAATGGTGCATGGTCCAGGGCTCAAATAAATGCTGCATAAATAGTGGGCCCTGACGTCAAAAAGATTGAAACCACTACTTCATATATGAAAAACCCTGCCATGCTTCAAATTTTGGTTTTGGGCATATATAATTAGAATCTGACAGTGATAATATGTAAACCATCAAAAGTGTGGATATAGAAAAAGCCTAGCACAGCAAGCGTTTTCAACAGGTAGTCTGGGGACCACCAGTGGTCTTTGAGAGAATTCCAGGTGGTCCCCAGGCTAAATGATGGACATTTTGTTCACCATATGTAACTCTTTGAGAGCGTAAAAATGAAACCAAATGGACCCTTGTGTGGTCCATTTGTTTACACTCTCAAGAGTTAAAATATTCACAATGGTTGAAAACCACTGCTTCATATGAAAAACTTTGTAGTTGCCCATCCTGCCAGCATGCTTCCAGCCCACCCTAGTAGGGCTGGCTAAATCCGGCCCTGGAGCGGAGTCTTGAGTTGTGCTGCTGCTGCATGGGAGCCAAGCAGGGCCAAGTGACAGCTGAGTGCCGAGGCCAAGGTCTTTGTTAGATGTTAACGGAGGGGTTGGGTGGGGACATCATCTACCGGGGGGATTATCGGCCATTATGGCCTCTAACCACTTTGGATAAATAACCACCACCACTGCCTTTACACACATTGACACGCTCTCTCAATCCCTGTTTATCTGTTGTTTGTGTACACACACTCCTCTCATTCTTCTTCTTGACTGCATGGCCGATAGAAAACAATACCAAAAAAGAGGGAAAGAAATCACTACAGTAACTCTGTCTTTGATGATTAATTCCAAATGGACTCAATGGACAGGAGGCGGACGAAGATGGGGGGGGGGGGGGATAAAAAGAAATGGGAGAAAAAGATCCAACTGGCCAGTCCATTTCTGCTTTTAGAGAGAGATCAATAAGCTATTTAAGGTCAGCAGAAGGCAGCAGTGGTGTGTAGCTTCTTAACAAGGGAAAGCTTTGTGGAGCTGCTAACCTCTCACTGACGCTTTAACACAGTGGTTTTCAAACCAGGGCCCACGATATTTATTCAGAATTTGAGCCACGGACCACAATTTTGATGATATTTTAGCCCCACAGACCCCAAAAGATTTCTTTTGTTTTTGTCCACAATACCAGTCTGGAGAAAACAAAATGGCCAAACGTACAGATCAAAATGACCATTAATCTTCTACATCCTCTAGTGATGATGTAGATGAAAACCACTGATATTACCTTTCATTGTGTGGGAAGGATGCACATTCGGGTGGCCCACCCCTGCCCCCCGCCCCCTAGATCCGGGCCCCTGAGAGAGAGAGAGAGAGAGAGACACACACACACACACACACACACACACACACACACACACACACACACACATACAGGCCCCTCATTTATCAATGCAGTGTAAAAACAATAGCATGGGTTTTTGCGTATGGTCACTTCGGCAGAGGATATTTATGAATAACTTAAACTTAAAACAACAGCAAAGGTTTACCAAATGCATGTACACTCCAGCAGCCAACCTTTATGTAGTACTTGCGATAAATGGTGTCATACGACCAGTTCTGTGTATTACTTTGTTTGTAGCCTATTACAAAATTAATATTTCAATTCGAACTACATGAATAAACCACTGACTAAATTGGATAACTGCTTTGCATTGCTTGTCGGTTTTGGACATATAAAATTACCATCTGACAGCGCCAATATGTCAACCATCGAATGGGTTGATATAGAAAAAAGCCAGAATAAAGTATGTAAAGTCTTTACATTTTATCATTTGTGCCATTGGTTTTCAACCAGTGCTCCGGGGACCACCAGTAGTCCTTGAGAGGGTTCCAGGTGGTCCCCAGGCTAAATGAAAGTCTGTTAATTCTTTGAGAGCGTAATAAACCAAATGGACCCTTGCGGGTCCATTTGGTTTCAACTGTGACTCAAGACAGAGTTTCATGTTTACACTCTCAAGTGTTAAAAATATTCACAATCTGAATTAGCCCAAAACTGCACAACTAGATACGGTAATATAGCAGATTATTGGTCATTTTGTTCTGTTGGTTCTGTTTTGTTTTCTCCAAAATCCAGCCTGGTGTTGTGGACAAAAGCAAAAGAAATCTTTAGTTTTGGGATCTGTGGGGCTAAAATGTCAACAAATGGTGGTCCATGGCTCAAATTCTGAATAAATAGTGGACCCTGTTATGAAAAAGTGAAAACCCATGAAGTACGACCATTGGTTCTTTACGTTTTATCATTTACTCCCCTAACAGATGCTGACTGTTTCGGACCCTGGCCGTGGATTCGGATTGCGTGGTCCCAGATGGTATTTGCTATTCACAGAACTCATCCTCTAGTCTACTCTACCAGGTGAGTACAAGCACCGTTTCTCACACTTTACCCAACCATTCACACAGTCATGGCCCTGCGGGGTGCTTTTAACTCTGAAAGTGTACTATATTGGACATGTAAGGAACCCTTTATGGGTCAATTTTGTACACTTTTCCGAGTTCATTATCCCCGCCTTGGACCTACTTACTGCAGAGCAAACTCTCACCATTTCAATAATCCTCCCTCATCTTTCCCACGACTGGCCACCGTGACTTTAGAGTGACCGCTATACCCCGATATCACAGGGCTTAACTCAGATGTACTGTACCGGCGCTTACTGCGGCTCTGGACTTAAAGTTCGTATGCTTTGTACTTATTTCTCATCTATCTCACTGATAGCAGAGAGAGCCCTATATTGTCAGAGGTGACCTTGTAGAAGCCACAGAGAAACTAAGGACAGCCAGGGTGCCTGTCGGTCATTTAGCCAAGGAATAATCCCTCTTTCTGCCCTCTGCTCTCTCTCTCTCTCTCTCTCTCTCTCTCTCTCTCTCTCTCTCTCTCTCTCTCTCTCTCTCTCTCTCTCTCTTCTCTCTCTCTCTCTCTCTCTCTCTCTCTCTCTCTGTCTTTCTGTGTGTCTCTGATCCTAGGCAAGATCTGTTTGTTTGAGGCAGTGTTGCCAACTTGATGCATTTGTCGCTATATTTAGCTGTTTTCCAGACTACCCCTTGAACCAAAATTAGTGAAAACTCCTGGCGGAAAATCTTGTGCTTTACTTACTGGTGAGTTGAGTTAAACTACCTCATTTTCAAGAATCTACACCTTCAGAAAGTGTAGAAGAATTTCTATTTTGACCAACATTCTGCCAGTTATTTCTCCTAAATTAGTCTGAGAGACTAAACTCATCACCAAATGGCGGTCATCCGTGGCTAAAATGGAGCATAAATAGAGTGCTCTGGTATGAAAATGGTTGAAACCCACTCTTGCTCTAGCACATCCTAGTGCATTTTGGAAGTACTACTAGTGCAATTTGGATTTTGGCACTTGGCAACCCTGGTTGGAGGATGATTCAGAGTCTGGCTGATCTTCCCCATAGCTCTCATTCATTTACATCTCTCAGACCCTTTTCTCACAGTCGCTCACTCTCTTCTCAGTGGTCTATCGTCTCACTCTCATGGTCTTTCACTCTTAAACTCCCTCTGCTGCCTCTGCTCTCTGCTCTCTCTCTGTCTATTCTGTCTCTCTGGCATAGTTACACATTCTCTCTCATCTATCAGCACTGATATGGTCAGCTCTAGCTTTTCATCTTTGTAGACGGTACACGCACGCCCTGCGCATGTGTGCGCACGCAGACACAGACGCACAGACAGACAGACAGACAGACAGACAGAGACATGACTCGTGTGGCCAACACGTACAGCTGGGTGAGATGCTTTGTGTGTGTGTGTGTGTGTGTGTGTGTGCGTGTGTGCGTGTGTGTGCGTGTGTGTGCGTGCGTGTGCGTGTGCGTGCGCGTGTGTGGCAGACAGTGGGGGTTGGTTGAGAAGTGGGCATCTGATTGGCTCAGTGGCACTGGAACCAGGAAAAGGTGCTGATTGGCTATATATAGCTGGATGAAGGCTGGCGTGCAGGTTTGTGTCCGTGCACCATTTAGCTCTGTCTCCCGCACTGAATGGCTCAGCGTTTCGAATGGGCTGCAGCTTAGCGTGTGCGTGCTGTAACGGTGCGTGTCTCCACATAACTGCTTGTCTGTGTGAGACTCCAGCGCTGTGCATCGATCCAAGATCCATACACTGCCAAACATCTTCCCTGAATCACTATTGCAAACACGTGACCAAGCAGCACACAGAGAGGTTCTATTGATGGTGCATTTCATTTATGATGGATTCATGCTAATGATTCCAGAGACACACATGTATACCGCCATGCAGGGCATAATTATTGAGCACTTTGCTTAAGAGCCATGTGGTGAAGCTCACCCAAATGGCATGAAATGTTTGAATGCATTTCTTTCATTATCCATTATTGCCCAAGTGCAGTGAGTCGCCAATCTCCCAATACAAGCTTATGTCAATAACATTAAGTAAAAAAAAAAAAAGTCACACCCGTGTGAAGTGAGGGGGGCGCTTAACATGTCTGCTCAGATACATTAATTAATTAATTTCACATTCATTGTCAATGGGGTATTTTATTGTTTGTTTTGGGACAAAACAGCCAATTTGCTTGTCTACGTATGACCTAAAATTCTCTACATCTAACTATAGTTGAATATAGGAGGGGCTAGTGTCCCTCAAAAATAATTGTATTACGGCCGCTGGCTGAATGGTCCAGGAACATGCCATATATATAGTTTTTGCCCTGATTGCTTCGCACATTTGAATCCCGTTCATGGCAACCTTTGTTGTATGTCTCTTCCCTTCTCTTTTTCCAGTCTCTCCTTCCTTTCCCATCAATACATGCAGAAAAGACCAAAATGCATCTTTTAAAAATGTATAATAATAATTATATCATGTGATTATGCATCCCATTCACCCATCGATGGTAGAGGAATCCATCCAGGCAAGGTTCCAGGCAGCGCATTGGGAGCAATTAGGGGTTTAGTGTCTTGCTCAGGGACACATTGGCACAAACTCTAGGGGATGTTGACCATGACCTGATGAAGATCTTGACGATCGAAACGTTGTCATTCTAACAATAAAGATAGTCTTTTTGTACCAGTGGTGTGCGGGCCCCATCTCTTATCCGCTGAAGTCTATTTTAGCCCAGCACCCAGTCGATGTGCGTATTCTATGTTCACTCACTAACTCTGGGGGAGCCTGAATTTGAACTGGTAACCTTGCGGTTACCATTCAGCCACTTGTTCGCACCAGTGGCTTTCAACCAGTGGTCCTTGAGAGGGTTCCAGGTTGTCCCCAACTAAGTGATAGAAAGTTGGTTAACGAGATTTAACTCTTTGAGAGCGTAAAAATGAAACCAAATGGACCCGTGGCTGGTCCATTTGGTTTAATTTTACACTCTCAAGAGTTAAAATATTCATCATCAGAATTATCCCAAGTCTACACAACCAGAGAATGCAGGAGAATCATTTCGATTTGTATTTTTGCCTGTTTTGTTTCTGAAATCCAGCCTGGAATTTTGAACAAAAGCAAAAGAAATCTTTAGTTTTGGGTCTTTGTGGTCTAAAATGTCAACAGATCGTGGTCCGTGGCTGAAATGATGAAAAAAATAGTGGGCTCTGGAATCAAAAAGCTTGAAAACCACTGGTTTGCATGATCAACAATACTAGTTCTTTGCATTATAAATCTGTGATGGAGGTGTGTTCTGTAACCTTAACATTGAGCTCTAAGTTTGAGCTCTCCAGAGGAAGCTGCCTCAAATCTTATTTCTGACAAAAGGGGAAGAAAAGGTGAAGAAAGGACATGAGTTTAGAGAGAAGAGTGCAAAAGAGGAGAGAGGTGGAAGTGTGAGTGTAGCTGGAGAACACAGAGAGAACAGCTAGGACCGGTGGCCTGTCCTCTGCGTGACATGGTGTTAGCATAATCAGAGCTTAGAACTCTGTCATTACGTTTGGCATTACCATCCGCTGTAATGGATACAAGTACTGTGCTAAACCACAGCCATGCAGGGCTTGTCATACATGGACACGCACATGTGTGCACGCACAGGCACACACATGCACAAGCGTGCGCACACACACACACACACACACACACATACACACACACACGCACACACACGCACACACACGCACACACACGCACACACACACACACACACACACACACACATGCGCGCGCACACACACACACACACACACACACACACACACACACACGCACACACGCACACACGCACACATGCACAGACAAACACACCATCTTATACCAGAGTCATATCACACATGAATTATTTCATCCATGCACGTGGCAGACAGGCACGCACCGCAGCCCACCACCACCACTAAAAACGGCGCTTATACATGAAGCTTGCAGACCTGGCTGTGCCAGCCCCCAGACGACTTGTCCTCAACCTGTCCGTAAAATAAATAAATAAAAGCCAAAGGAAAAATCACCTGGCTGGCATCTCAATCTTCTTGGGTGCTTAGCCTAGCTTAGACCAACCATCTGGCTCAGCAGCTCTCCCTCCCCATCCCCTCCCACCTCCTCTTACTCTCTCTAGTCCTTTTAAACTGTGTCAGCAGTTAGACGGCTGCGGCGCTCTTGGAGAGGCTGCTATAAGGAGCCCTGGGTTACGGGGTTGGTGGTGGGTACCAGTTTTCACTGCGTGTCCGCACACTGTGTGTGTGTGTGCGGCGCGTATACATGAGTGATTGTGGACATGCATGCGTGTGTGTATGTGTGCCGTGCGTGTGTGTGTGTGTGTGTGTGTGCGTGCGTGTGTGTGTGCTTCACAGATGGCAAAGGCTGAAGGGAGGGGGGGAGATTTGGAGAGGGGTGATGGAGAGCGCTGTCTGAAGCTCCGGCGGTTTGCGTGTCTCTCAAGGCGAGGCGGTCTGTCTGTGGGCATCTGCACTGGCAACACTCACCCCCGCCACGCCTCCCGCCTCCCCCCGCACCCCCACAATCCACCCACCCACCCACCACCTCCCCATCCATCGCCACTGCTGCTGTGAGATCCAGGCAGCGCTGCTTCTTGGCAATGTCTGGCGTCAGGAAGCGGAGCGAAGCGGCACTTCGGTGAAAGATGATGATGATTCCCCTTGACCTCAGATGTGTCATTTCACAGCCAGGACTGTCTGTTTGTGCCGAAGGATGATTAGTGCCTTGAATGATATGCTAAATTATACATTATGGTCGCACAGGGAACAGAACGAGACACGGCTAAAAGTTGGTCTAGGGGATGTGTGGGGTAGGGGGGCCTGCAGACGTGCACAAAGGCTTAGTGTTCGATCTATGTGCATACGTGTACAGTATGTGTGTGTGTATGTGTGTGTTGTGTGCTTGTGATTAATCTATGATTTGGAAGTTGCGCTCTGGGTTTGTGTGTGGCTGTAAATCTTTGAAGCTGATTAGATGGGTTCGCTGATTAGACGAGATCACAGTTGTGTTGTCACAACAGTGATGAGTTGAGGATCTGTAACATTAACAACTTGGCCGCTCGGCGCAGTGATGAAACTACTATTCTGGTTGTTATGCTGCCTCAAACACTATGTTTCTGTCCATATGGCCCACTCCACACAGAAAATAAACAATTTTGTGTACATCGGGAAGGGCTTCTGTAGGCCATTTCTATGAATGTACTAGAAACCAGAATGATGGAATTGAGGACTTGATCTTTGACTTATACATGCACATTCACTTTCACATACAGTATACATCCCATTTGCATTTTGTACTAAGGTATGTCTTTACTGATTATTAGCCACACTGTCTTTGATTTTGATCAAAGTTTTTCACGTGTTTACTTCTGAACATCGCATGGTAAATGTAATGGTAGTCATACTAACCCATAGATGTCTGCTGTTAAGACGGTGTGACGTGTTGAATTCAACGTTCACTGGCTGTCTTGGGTGTGCACGCGCATCAGTGTTTTTTACATGGCACTTGTGTTTTGATCAAGGACGAGCCTTCATGTTAATTCAATGCAGTGTGCAAAAACACAAGTGTTTTAAAACGGTTGTTTCAGATTTAAGTTAAAGTCATGTATACTTACTGGTGGGTATTGCCACATGAAAACAGCTTTTTAACAAATACTATACACGTTTTCACGTCTTCATGATTATGTTAGAATAATACCTGATGATCATGTTTTCGGGTCGGGAAAAAACACGGCGCTCCATCATTAAAAGACCATTTGACCATATTTGATCATTTTAGCACAGGGGTTTCAACCAGTGGTCCCTCAGTGTATTCCAGGTGGTCCGTAAGATAAATGATGGAAAGTTGGTTAACCAGATGTAACTCTTTGAGAGCGTCAAAGAGCGATAAAGTCTACACAACTAGAGAATGTAGAGGATTAATGGTCATTTTGATCTGTATTGTTTTGTGTCCCAAATACAGCCTGGTAAAAGCAAAAGAGACCTTTAGTTTCAGGGTCTGTGGGGCTAATATGTCCTTCATTGGTGGTCTGTGGCTCGAATGCTGAATAAATAGTGCATGGGCCCTGGCATCAAAAAGGCTGAAAACGCGTCTTTTAGCAGATCGTCAGATTAGATCGTTCTGTTGTGATGCAGACACATGTAGCGTCCGCCACGACTTAACTTCCCTGGAGGAGCTCAGGTTGGCAGCAGCAGTGTGTGCTGCATGGGTAAAACCTTAACCCAATGTTCTACATTGTGGGGACTGCAGTCGGACACGTGTTGCTGAGTGCTGTGCAGAGGGTGGTGCACTAGAGGTGTTGGTATGCACTGATTAGAGCAGGGCTGTCTGTACTGTACCCGACCATCAGCTATCCTACTGGGCCTTAATTCCTTCCTTGCGCATGTAGTTGCACACAATGTTTACAGAGTGTCTGTCAGCTATTGTGAACAGTAGACTTTATTTGTGCCTTCTAGTGCACTGTTTCCCAAACAGTGGGCCGGGGATCGTCGTGAGTAAATATAAACCTTTTTTAATTTATTTATTACCATTTCTTTCACATAACTGTACATTACACCAAACATAACTGCACTTTACAACCAAACCCACATATTTGTGTTTTTAGTAGTATAGCTCATCTATGTTATAGTACCTCTTATTTGCTTATGTCTCCCATAGACTATTTTAATGGAGGGTAGATGTGCGTTGGCTAACACTTCTGGTTCACGGTCCTGATGATTCGAAAATAATATGAAATGAATAATTAATTCGAAAATAGTCAAATAGAGAATGTTATTTGTATTACTTTAGGTTCTGGGCAAACATTGAATTTTTCCTTTGGGTCTTGAGTTTGTTTGGGAAGCACTGTATAAGTCGAGACTACAGTAGAGAGAGAGAGCCTGCTGTAAATGGACAGACCATGGTATCATCAGGACCGCTTGTTCTCAGCCGTGACTATAGGAGGCTGGCTTCCCTTCATGCTGCAGCCGAGCTGCACGTTGTGAACTTTGAAGATGATTAGAGAATGATTTGATGAGGCACAGAGAAAGAGGGAGGCTTCACAAAGCTGAGATCATTGCAATGCAGCTGGCTGAGTCAAATGTTTATTTGATGAGAGCCAGAGATGTAACTGTCCTAATGATAACATGCCTGTCTGTCTGTCTGTCTGTCTGTCTGTCTGTCTGTCTGTCTGTCTGTCTGTCTGTCTGTCTGTCTGTCTGTCTGTCTGTCTGTCTGTCTGTATAGAGCATGAAACATAAAACCAAATGAGAGTTAAAATATTCACCATGTGAATTAGCCCAAGTATACACAATCACATGTAGAAGATTTATGGTCAATTTTAATCTATGTTTGCTTGTTTTGTTTTCTCAAAACCAGCCTGGTATTGTGGAAGAAAGCAAAAGAAATCTTTAGTTTTGGGGTCTGTGGGGCTAAAATGTCCTAATGGTCCGTGGTGAATAAAAACGTTAAAAATCACTGGTTTAGAGTACCAACAGGTGACACAGTGGCGCTGTTGAGATTCACACCATTTGTGCACAGGTGTGATGGGAAGCTGAGTTTTTAGAAGCTTTTAGGTGATTTTGGGTGTGACAGAACAGAACAGTACAGTGACAATACAGTACGGTACAGTACAGTAGAGCAGGGGCGTAGCTAGCAATTCTGGGCCCCCTGCAAAGCTTTTCCACATGGGCCCCCTTTCCCGGCGGCGTCAAAGGGGAATTTCACCCATTTTCAACATTTTTTCTGAGAGTGTACAAATGCAACCAAATGAACCCGTTAGGGTTCATTTGGTTGCATTTGTACGCTCTCAGAAAAAAAGAAGTGTCTATAGAAATCCAATAACATGATGACATACATCTTGATGATGCCATCAAAATGTGTTTCATCATGTTTTTGTGTTTTTTCTTCAGACCTCCATTTCCAGGAAACACAGAATGGGGGGAAACGTTTTTATCATGTCCACCCAGCACCTCTAGGTTATACTAATGACATATTAGAATGTTGAAAATGGGTGGAATTCCCCTTTAAAATGCTTCAATCTGGTGCACTTTGAGATCAAATATTTTTCATAATATAATCAATACAAATAAAACCTTATTAATGCAAGCTTTTAGTACCCCCCCCCCCCCCCCCCCCCCCCCCCCCGACTTTGGGCCCCCCTACAATTCTCCCCCTTTTCCCCACGTGTCTACGCCCGTGAGTAGAGGGACCCCCTGGGGACCCCCCACATGATACCTGTGTCATTTTTTTTCTTCAGGAGGGACGAAATCAACTTGCGACAGCGACCAACGGTCACAGCCGATGGCCAAAACGGTCATTTTTCAACTTCCGTGATTTACTGTAATTTCGTGACCGCGCCTACTTTGCGACCATTTCAAAACAGTCGCAACCATTGGCGTAACGGTCAGGGGTTAAGGTTAGGTTTAGTCATAGGTTTTGGGGCTATGTCTAGGGTTAGGGGTTAGAGTTAGGCTTAGAAGGGAATGGTTCACCTTTCAAGACAAATATATAGCGTTCGCGACCGTTTTACCACCCGTCGGGTGTCTGTCAGATGTATGTCGCGATGGCTGGCCACCCATGGGCCAAATTGATTCCACTGTCTCTCCACGTGTGTGTGTGCGTGTGGTAGCCAAAGCTTCCTTCCATTGTGGTCCATTTTAAAACAAACAACCCCCGACAGATTATACAAAACAACCTTACAAAAAACACAATATAAACACTAACACAAGCAGTAAGCAGTCGAGAACAGTACACTTACATATGAGGTAGTCTTGGGCGGTATTGATTTTTTAATATCGGTATTGATAATGTCTAAATTAGCTCGATATTCGATATTACCGGTATTGACGGCAATCAGAGTTGGAACGCTCCACCAGTCACCTAGTTCTCAGAATTTGCGACTTTGAGGTGTCAGAAACTGAGCGCTCTGCTGTTAAAGCAGCCTAAATAGGGAAAAACTGGAGTTGGAAATACATTGTTTCCAAAAAGCCTAGCCCAAATAAGGGCTAGTTTAGGCATGTGTGTAACATGAAAATTGTTTGTATAGTTACAATTAAGTCTCATTGCTCATATTTTAATAGAATACAGTATAATGTCGGTATTTGACGATATTCGGTATTCGATATTTTTCACAGACCCAACGATATTACTCTGTATTGATTTCCAATATCGCGATAAACGGTAATACCGGTATATTGCCCAAGACTAATATGAGGCACATTAAAAGTGTGAGCCAACGTAGACCAGTCTGGCCAAATGGGTATTTAAGTTAAGCCAGTTTGAAATCTCTCTCTCTCTCTCTCAGGAGCGGATCTAGGCATGGGCAAGGGGGGGCAATGCCCCCCTAAATGCTCAGTCTGCCCCACCAAACACGATGGCATGCAAAACAACCACAGATATATTAAATTAAAGTACCTGTATTTAAAATGATTTGAAACACTACTAACCACCATTGCGGCACCACTAAACCAACAGCATTTCATCATTGAAAACAGAAAACTCTCTGAGTCAGACCATTCGCTTTATGCATGCTGCGTGTCTGTTGCAACTTCCACAACAACTGATGTTATTATTGATGCTTATACTTGCCTAATAAAAGTCCTGTAACCAGAAATGGTATGGGTGCGACTTCATCGCCCGTGGTGCGACACGGGCGATGATGCCACCCCCATACCATTTTTCTCTTGCCCCCCCAGTTGGGAAATGTTCCATCCGCCCCTGCTCTCTCTCTCTCCCCCTCTCCCCCAGTGGAGTCTGTCTGACATGGAGGTGGCAGTGGGTATAATGAGCAGTGGATGCACACTCATTACACGCTCAGAGCTTCAGCAGGGTCAGGGACCTCTACCACTGGCTGCAGACGGCACTCTAGTCTCATAAGCTGTTTGTTTAAACCCTTTGCACCTCCTTTCACAGGAAACCTTCTCCGTCAATTAGAGTACTGCTAATCAAACGCTATGGATGTGTGAACCTCTCTCTCACACCCTGTAAACTCAATGTATCCATGGAAATGTTTGCCTACTGTTGCCTACTGGTGTGTTTTCTGTCAGTTACTTTATCCTCCTCCCCCCTTTTTTTGTTTTTCTTTGTTTTAACACAGATGCAATGATATTTAAAGGGGAATTACATCCAATTTCTAAATTTTACTGAGAGTGCACAAATGTGAACCAAATGGACCTTAGCAGTTCCATTTGTACACTCTCAGAAAAATAGCTCCTAAAAGAAAAATCATTAACATGGTGAAACACAACTTGATGCCGTCATCAAGTTGTGTTTCACCATGTTCATTTTTTTTTTCCAGACATCTATTTCTAGGAAACACTGAATGGTGGGACATTTTCATTATGTCCACAAAACATCTCTAAGGTATATTAATGAATAATGATATAGTAAAATGTTGAAAATGGGAGGAATTACCCTTTAAATCTTTTAAATCTATTGATGGCCTCTCACCACGTACCAACATAGAATGACATTACCTTAGTGGAGGCCACCAGGCTCGGTGTGAGGAATAAACAATCCAAAAAGTGTGACAGCAAATATTTAAAAACAAACTATCAATCATCTATCATCACTTCAATGCTAATTGGCTAATTCACTTGAGGCTGATTATTTTATTGGGTGCTGACACTTCATTTGAGAAATATGGCATCATCGCCTGCTGCAAGGCCATAAAAGTATTTTTAGTTGCGCCTGGGTGAGTGTAACATTTCCCAATGGGGGGGGGGGGGCAGGAGAAAATGGTATGGGGCCGGCTTCATCATCGGTGGCACACAGCGACACAGGCGATGAAGCCGCACCCATTTTCGGTTGCAGGACTTTTATTGGGCAAGTAAGCATCAATAATAACATCAGTTGATGTTGAAGTTGCAACAGAAACGCAGCATGCATAAAACTAAAGGTCTGACTCAGAGTTTTCTGTTCTCAATGATGAAATGTTTCAATGAACTACTGTAGTTACTTAGTAGTAGTAGTAGTGTTTCAAATCATTTAGGCCTAAGCACTTTAATTGGAAATATCTTGGGTTGTTTTGCATGCCATCATGTTTGGTGGGGCAATCAAGGCATTTAGGGGGGCATTGCACCCCATGCCCATGCCTAGATCCACCCCTGGTCTTGCATTTGTTCGAGACAATTTCAAGACAATGTGGGACGGGTGCAAACACCCCCCCCCCTCCCCCCTCCCCACATATAGGACCCTGAACTGACCAGTCTGTGTGCCCTCCTCTTCACACGGCACTGTGGGACTATTTGCAGAGTGTAATGACACTCATTGGGCAATTAATGGGCACCAAATGGGCACCATTAGCAACGTGTCAACAAGTGATAGGAGGGTGGTGTGTTGTCAGAGGGTGACTCGCAACAATAACAAACGTGTGTGTGTGCGTGTGTGTGTGTGTGTGTGTGTGTACGCACACGTGCGTGTGGGTGTTAATGGCCTGTTCTCTATCTATGCAAATGCGGTAGACTACGATATCAAAGTTTGTGGTCTCACTGTCTTGTTTATTTTGATAACTGTATTTACCCACCAGATGCTGACGCCGAGCATCTGTGGTGGTAGTGGTCTGACGTAACTGTGCTGCCAGCTGTTACAATGCATCACATTGCTGTGTGTGTGTGTGTGTGTGCGCGTGTGTGCGCATGCGTGTCATTTTATGGTTCCACAATATGATTAAAAACGCCATTTAGCCACTCGTATACATGACATCATTTTCCTGGAGAAACCATTGCTCTTGTTCAATCTGCCTCTCTCTGATTATAAGCAACATTGTAAAGTTCTGTAAAGTTGCTCGCAAATACTAATATTGGTAGGTGTGACTTTTGGGACTTGTGTCTACAGTGTAGTTTGGGCTTGTTTCTATGTTGATTTAATCCGTGATTCTGAAGCAATTTCATGTCTGGTGGTATGTCAAGATATAGACAAAGACAACATTGAGGAAGATTCAATGAAACAACTCTATTGTTTTTTTTTGTGGAGAGAAGAATAAAACCGAACAGGGTATTGATTGTGTGCTGTCCATTTCCTAACCTTTGTGACGTTATCGAACCGCAAGCACCTTTTATTGAATCTGGGGTGTTGCGGGCCTTCTGCTTTGCAGTCATTTCTCTCCAGAAATAGGCCATGCCGTCCCTAAACAGTGATTAATTTCTCATTCTCTTAATTAGCTGAGTTGCGCAACAGGAATCCCATTCATTGCTGCACAGTGACACTTATCTGTGTAAGAATAATGAAACAATTCAACCCTATTCTGCTCCATGCCATATTTGTGCAAGGACTATATGAGGGAAGACGACAGCTGGAGGCTAATGCTTATATTTGCACACTCCTTATAAACACAGACAAACACAAGGCAGTCGCTGACTGCTAACACAACAGAAATAATACATGCGATGGAAGACATCTTCACAAAGAGGAAAAAAAAATACAAATGATATAAAACAATAATGGATTGCCATAACAACACTATGGATACATCTGTGCATTTCTAGTGAGGATTCAGAGTAGTAGACTGTTTTTCACTTGCAAAGCTTAGCCTGCTTTCGAACTTTGCTGCAGGGACGAAATGTACCTTGTTCCAAGTACTAGTGGAAAGGCACTAGACTAGTAACTCACCAGTAAGCTACAGATGCAAACAAATAATTTTGGTTAACTAGAAATCTGAAAAATATACTTTTTTTTCTCCCACATTCTTCTCGTTGGTTCAATGTTGTGTAGGGTGACCATATTCTCAAAGGAGAAAACCAGGACACCTTAGCGGGGGGGGGGGGGGGGGGGGGGGGGGGGATTTCACGAAATATTCAGATATCGAACAGGCGCTACTATCGCCTCGAGCAGCTTTTTGTGTTTTTCTGTGTCAATGTGGGATTTTAGGTCCCTTGCACCACCATTGCAGAGCGAGACATACGTGCCTGCTTTGCAAACAGTGCACAGTGCTTCACTTTTGTCTCGCCCTGGTCTGAATACAGGGATTTTTTTTCTGTAACTCGTCTGTAAACGTGCACTTGCGCTTGGGCATGGTAGTGGAGACTGACAACCACTCTGTCTGTGTCTGCTAACTGATTGACGAAGGCTGCCTGCACTGACTCTGCTCAGGGCTGAGGTCATCGTGCACAGTGTCCTAGTGCCTGTTGCTTTACTGGTCCGATGTAAACAAAGACGTGTCGGAAAGGAACTGAATGAAAGTAATTTTACAAAAACCGGGACATTTCCTCACTTTCTAAAAATAAACCAGGACACCCAGGACAGGACGTGAAATACGGACATGTCCTGGGAAATACGGACGTATGGTCAGCCTAATGTTGTGCTATATGGCTAGCCTGTGGCCCCCAACAGTGGTCTCATAAAATAGTTGATGTTGTCAGCGTTGCTAACCTCGTGTCACCAGCCATTCCACCTCTAGGGTATTTCTCGTGTCACCAGGCTTACCCACCTCTAGGGTATTTCTCTTAAGGGCTGAGAAGCCAGCCAATCATGGCTATAGATCGCAACAACACGAGTTGTTCACACTTCAGACCATTGGCGTAGGCGGCATTTCAGAGTATGGCATCAGACTTCCATTCAACCCTCTGGTGACACTCACTCCCAAACTTTATAATGTCAAGAAACACATCACTCTGAGTATAGTCTCTCACAGACAGAATGTCACTGTGTATCATATTTTGAACCCTGAAGGTCGCTGGACCGAACCAGTGCTTTAGGACAATGTGACAACTATAGGGAGTGTGTGTCGGAGGATGTCAGAAATATGGAATGGGCTGTATATGTTATTGTACGTAGGAGGGGGGGATGAGCTGTTTACAATAGACACAGACAGCTGAAACTTCATGATCATGGGCCTCTCACTTGAAACTGTAGTGCTGCTGCTGCTGCTGCTGCTGTTGTTGTTATTAGTGCTTCTTGAATGATCTTGATTCTGCGGCTGATCTACCTTGAATGGCATGTGAGCCTCGGTCTCTGTCAGTGACAGTGGCTTTCAGTGATTGTGTAGAGAGTGTTGGAAATTGCCGCTTGGGGACATCAAAAACTGTTGAAAGCTTAAAGAGTCTTATCCATCACCTCCCCACCCCCCACCCCACATTCTCCTTCCACCCTCCCCCCTTGCACATGCACGTGCCTATGGTGTGATGTGCCTACACTACACCACACACACACACACACACACACACACACACACACACACACACACACACACACACACACACACACACACACACACACACACACACACATGTGTACACGCACGCATTATGCACACACACACACACACACACACACACACACACACACACACACACACACACACACACACACACACACACACACACAAGCTTATCCAGAGACAGATAGACTCAGAGACTCAGTTGTCTTCATTTATATTCTCTCAATGTGCATGGTTCTCCTCTAACAGTATATATTTGTGCTTCTACGTGTGTGTGTGTGTGTGTGTGTGTGTGTGTGTGTGTGTGTGTGTGTGTGTGTGTGTGTGTGTGTGTGTGTGTGTGTGTGTGTGTGTGTGTGTGTGTGTGTGTGTGTGTGTGTGTGTGTGTGTGTGTGTGTGTGTGTGTGTGTGTGTGAACGTGCACATGCATACGCACTACGCACAGAGGCACGGATGTACACTCCATGCAAAACATGTACACTCCTTCACAATCAAAGGCAGTTGAAAGAGCGCATGTATAATTTTTATTTTATATAACTACTGCCCTACATACTGTACACTACCCACCATACAGAGAACATCCTGTACTGTACCCTATCTTCTTCTACTCTAGCTGCTGAGGTGGGGTCTCATCAAGGAGAATGTCCTAATTAACAACGCTGCCTTTCTCGCTGACATCTATATCTCTTCAAGTTCGGCTTCTTATTCATAAAAGAGGATACACTTGAGGAGGAGGGGGCGGGGTAGACAAAGGGGTTCATGCTGTGCTATGACGCTTTACTGTGCAGATGATACGGAATCCGAGGCTGGGATCTTCAGGGGAGACGTTTTATTGCAAATAGGACAGTAAAAAAAGGGAGGGAGGGGGAGACAGACAAGGAGAGAGAAAGGATAGATGGAAGGGGAGAGATGGAGACAGAGGGAGAGAGAGAGGCAGGCAGGTTGGCATGAACATAGAAATACACACAGATGGGTTAGACAGACGGACGGACAGACCAATTCATAAGAAGGAATTAGGCATGGTGGCTTGTGGACTTGAACACAAGGACAATGATGCACACACACGCAGGCACAAATAAAAGCACAGATGCACAAATGTATGCATCCCCTTACCTGTACAAAGATGCAGCTGTTGCTGTATTAAACGAATGCACACTAGTGGTTTTCAACCAGTGGTCCGGGAACCACTGATGAGATAAAAGTAGAGCTTTGAGCTCACACCATTTCTTATAAGAGTGTGCAGCATAGCTGAGCCTCGTCAAGGCCATTGCGAGATACTGAGATTTCTATATAGTTGTGGAAAAGTACAGAGGAGTCAGAATTCTCCAGGACAGACACAGCGCTGGACCTGTGCTTTGAGGGGCACCCCGGCTGATATGATGTGAATCTTGGTTCGCAGTATAACAGGTCGTATCTAATCATATAATATTCATTTGCTGTTAATATTCCTATCATGAAAGGGATACATCCGATCCCATTGTATAGTAAATAAATATGTCTAGGTCCCACAGAAGTTACGTCTACAGCCTCTTATTGGACTTTAAAGGTGGTCGAACTTGTACCTGACGCATCACCACCAGTCGTCCTTGAGAGGGTTCCAGGTGGTCCCCAGGCTAAATGATGGGAAGCTGGTTAACCAGATGTAACTCTTTGAGTTGCTCTCAAGAGTTAAAACATTCATCATCTGAATTAGCCCAAGTCTACACAACTAGAGAATGCGGAAGATTAATGATCATTTTGATCTGTATGTTTGACTGTTTTGTTTCACGAATCCAGCCTGGAATTGTGGACAAAAGCAAAAGAAATCTTTAGTTCTGGCGTCTACAGGGCTAAAATTTCCTCAGATCATGGTGCGTGGCTCAAATTCTCAATAAATAGCGGGCCCTGGGATCAAAAAGGTTGAAAAACCAGTGATGCACACAGATACTGTATATGTATTCCCACGCTGCCCGTATAGCAGTGTCGGCTGATTGAGGTGGCTGGCTGGTGTGGTGTCACGGTGGAGGGGTGCGAGGGCAGGGTCCTGGTGGGGCTTTTGTCTTCTCTGCTAATTGAGTGATGGTGGAGACCCCTCTCTATCCCCGCCTGGTGACACGTCGGCAGGAGCCGGGTCACTGCCCAGGGCTTAAAGTCAAACAAGGCGCAGGCATGCGTCTGTCAACCGTGTCTAACTCTGGTGTAAAGACAGGTACAAGCACGTGTGTGCATGGATGATGAATCGAGAGGTTTATATACACGAATGGATGAGTTGAACTGAAGGAACTAAAGAGAGCAGTCCTCCATAGCTACGATAAAATAAAGTAAAATGTTTTCCTGCATAGAGCACTATTCACAGTACATGACTCAGTTCCTAGGCAATCTTCAAGCTCACAGCAATCAGCTATTTTCTAAATGTATATGATTTGACAATTTGACCAATGTTTTGAGTAGTACAGGGTGTATAGTTTTTTACTTTTGGTAATGGTATTTTTTATTTAGATTATTTTCCTGTTGGCAAGAACCACTGCTATAAAAAGTATTCATCTATGATTTATTAAAGCAAACAAATTATAGAGAAGTGATGGAATCCAAAGAAATAAACCCTGACCACTTTACTGAAATGCATCTGTGGTTGTTAATGCTGATGCTTGATCAAAAACAACCATTACTTTTTGTATGTGCATAAAAGTCTTTCTCCTCAATATAGTCATAATTATATTTATTAGGCCCTATTCATACTTAATGATTGACTTGACTTTGTTCTGTTTTATTCTTCAATGATTGACTTAGCCTATTCCATGCATATATTATTCTAAATAGCAGCCCATACTAAGACATCCAATGTTGGTCTTCATGGTGATCTTGTGCCTGAAATGAAATTCAGCCCCATCTGGAACAATGCTTAGCATGTATCATTCCAATCATTTCAAATATTAAGCACTCATTTTTTTTATTGCACAGCATTGACATATCCTACATGGAACATGACAGTTTTCTTTTTTCCTTCTTCTTTTTTGTTAACAAGAAGGAAATCTTAATTTTTGTCAAGTTAATAATAGCTTGCTATCTGTCGCTAAGCAACCTAATGACAGGCCCCAGCGGGGATCCAGCAATGTAACCTTTGGCTGGATTGAGTCAAGAGGTGACATTTGGGTTTCCTTCACTTCACCATTTAATGGTCTAATTGTGTTCGTTCCTAGTTCAATTGCTGTGTTAGGAAGTGATTGTATTTGATTTCTTTCCTTTTTCTCCCCCTTGTATTTCCTTTCCTGAGGATAAGTTTAAGCTCTAGTCACTCTTCATTTTGTGTCTGTCCATGCTCCCATGCATTATTTTGTACAGAATCTATACAGATAATTTTACTGTATGTGGCCATTCATTGGCAGGCTAGCTGTACAAGTCAGTATTACTTTAGTATTTATTTTGGGGTTAGGGTTGTTGGTGGCAGCCAATAGCAGAGTTCATCTCCCATTGGCAATTGCTTCACTCAAACAGAAAGGCCCTTTCTGTTTGGAGAAATTACGTCAAACACAACAACATTGCAGCTGTGTTTGTTTCATACAAATCCTCTGTAAATTATACATTCTATGAGCTACTTTCTGTCAACAATTCATTGCAATGAATATAAGTAATATGAATGTTGGAGTTTGGAAGTGCTTGTTAGATCAATCAACTGCCCTGTGCAGCACATGTTTTGTATTTACACATAATACAGGAGGCAGCGGGACGCTCCTGAATTGAATTTCTGGACAGAAAGTAGCTATAACATGTCTAGTGGATTTTATGAAACAAATACTTTGCAGATAGAAAGAGGATAATTCACATTGTTCACAGCAGTAATGTTGGTGAGTTTGGTGTTGTTTTCTGTTTGAATGTATGTGCTGTCAATAGGAAATTGCAGGTAGTTGCCATACTGCACAAGAGGAATCACAGGTTGGTTGGTTATAGTTAGTTCGTACGTTCATTCGTCTGTGTTCAGTTCACCCAAAATACACAGAATAGGGATGATAATCGCTTATCACGATATAGAAAACACTTATCACGATATAGAAAACACTCACATTCCCCCCAAAATAGGAATGCCACGATTATTGTGGCAAAAACTCATTAACGATATTGATGCACTAAACAAAATATGATATGCTTAACTGAAAATGCCACTTTTGTTAATCATGTCAACCCCTAGCATTCCTATTTTTGGAGGGGAATGCTGTTTTCTATATCGTGATAAGCGATTATCATCGGATTATCATTCGGTGAATTTTGGGTGATCGTCTTGAAGCTGCAGACGAATGTCCCGCCTGACTACATTTTGGTACTTCATTTTGTCATAATTCATGGTGGTTGTCGTCGTCTTCAGTGTTGTCGCTACGTATATGCAGTGCGTAGTGAGTAGGGCAACACGCCAAGGAGGGCAACAAAATGTGCTGCAAAGTGCCAAGCCGACACTCAAAATAACAATTTTCTTTGTGGAATTACCGCGTAATAAGGAGCAGCCGTGTGTGTGTGTGTGTGTGTGTGTGTGTGTGTGTGTGTGTGTGTGTGTGTGTGTGTGTGTGTGTGTGTGTGTGTGTGTGTGTGTGTGTGTGTGTGTGTGTGTGTGTGTGTGTGTGTGTGTGTGTGTGTGTGTGTGTGTGTGTGTGTGTGTGTGTGTGTGTGTGTGTGTGTGTGTGTGTGTGTGTGTCAAAGCCAAGTAGGGCAACAAAATGCTCAGCTACGTGCCTGGTCAGTGTTGCTGTCATCAGGGCTATTATCAATTTTATATGTATTTAAGGTATGTCTGTTTGTTTGTGCTTCAATTGGGGTTGGGGGGGGGGGGTGCTTGTAGGTTGGCGGCTCAGCACCAAAATAGTTTTGAAGTATCTGTGAAAAGACCCCCCTTAATCCGTTTTATTTGCTCTGCTACCTCTGAAACCATTTGTCCACGCAGAACCACCCCCCGCCCAGCCAACACACACACACACACACACACACACACACACACTAGCTCTGCCCCACACCCGGTCAAGCCGGGGATTTAGTTTGTGTGGGGCAGTCAGAGGTGCAAGAGCCCACAGACAGTTAAAAAAAGCCATCTGGCCCGAGGGGGTGGGGATGGGTGTGTGTGTGTGTGTGTGTGGGGGGGGGGGGCTTTGGGGGGAGTCGTGCTGGGCAATCAAAATGACGGACAGCAGCGAGAAGTGTTTTGCGGGCTCCCACGTACATGCAAAGTAGCCTGACTTGTGAGCTTTCACGGCTCCCCCCCGGGTCCTCAGGTAAACACACAGCAGTCAAGGTATGCTGGTCCTCAAAACTGTGTTTGTGGGTGTGGGTGTGTTTGTGTTTGTGTATGGTAATTCTGTGGCATATATGTTTGTTTGACAGTGCTAATGGAGCGGGCGCCAGGTTTATTTCTGTGATGATGGCGTTCAGTCTTCCAGTCAGGGGTTGCACCGTCCGTATAGATTCTATCCTCCTAGAAGGTGCAGGCTGACCAGAGAAGTCGGGTTTAGCACGTGAAGGCAGAAATAGCCTCCATATTTCACTAACTGTCACTAAACAAAACCGTGCATCTGACACATTTCTTATACGGGGCCACTGTGAAATGGGCCCACAATCGCTCTAAACAAATATTATAATCCCGTTGTCTTATGCTTTTCCATCTCGCCCTGTCCCTGTCTCTCGTTCACCCCACCGGCGGCCCCCTTTACCCCCACTACCCCTTACCCACCCCACCCCAGACTGAAAAACCCTTTCCGAATGTGTGGAGGCTTCATTTTTCACTCTCCCTTTGGGGCTCTGTTGTCAGAGAGCAGCCCTTAGGAAGTCTTTATTTCTGCCAGGCAGGGCCTCTCGCGTTCCTCCAGCTTCTCCCTCCGTTCTCATGGCTGTCGCCCCCCCCCACCCCCCACCTGCTGGGCTCCTGATCCCAGCCGGGGCAGGGCTTCAGTGGGGGACAATTACCGCCGCTCTGCAGCTTTGATCATCTGACCACATGGAGGCACAACAGCTGACCACATGTTTCAACAGACAAGAAGAAGCAGAAAGAGAGGGAGTGTGAGAGAGAGAGAGAGAGAGAGAGAGAGAGAGGGAGAGATAGAGATGACAAGTTAGAATCGAGGGAAAAGAAGAGAAGAGGAAGATATGAAAGAAAACAAAATCCTGTTTAATGTCATCAAAGCCAGAGTATTCCTCTTCAAAGACTTTAAAAGAAACCCGGCTCATGTAATTGTTTTATTTCTGCTCTAAACAATTTTCTTTTCTTTAATGATGATGATAATTTGAACTAGGGCAAACGAACATACATATATGTCTGGCCACAGCCTTCAGTAAAGTTTGGCTTCAATTTGTTTCGTTCTCTACCAAGTGTGGCAGAGAAAGAGAAGTAATTTGAGGCAGTGCTTGTAAAAAAGCACTGGGCGCTAATTCTACCGTTGTCAGCCAAATTGTCACTAGGCCAGCTGGGCTTTCCAAGACTGTTTGGGGCTACTACTGCAGCCGGATCTATACTTTGTCGCACGCCGGCACGACACACCTTAAACACATGATCTACAAGCTACAGTCTGTCACATTGTGAGCTTGTAAATCTGCTATATTTGGTCCATGACACCATATCTCGCAATGAAGTATATCAATCCCTTAACAGGCTCTTTCTCAACCAGAACAGAGGTCACCCTGGTGAACTGACCCCACAGAGAAGGAGAGAAAATCACCAGCCATATTCCTTGAATAAAATCATAATCCACCGTGATCTGCTGCCTCAGTTGTTGAGGGTAGGAGGATAATAAAGGCTGTCAAACTGATTCAACTTTGGTTTTCATTGATGCCAAGATCAGTTTTTGTATTATTATCCTTGTTATTTGTTTTTTTTGTAACTAACCAGAATTCAGTCAAACTTTTCAAACACAGAAGAATGCAGTCATCACCACTTTAGATGATTAGTTACACAGCTCACAACACAGCTCCTGGATCTAGATGTCAGTTACTTTTAGGTTATTTTGAAAACATTTGAAGACCATGACAATTTTAGAAGTCTTTTCCCCATGTTACTCCTAATACGTTGTACTACTAATAAAGAAAGTGAATAAATACAGGCAGAGGAAAAAGTGAGAGTGGGGACGCCATTTTTGGAGTCACAGAACAATTTGTATTACGGTCTGTGCCTTGTGTATACCAGTAAGACACCCTGAGGATGAGAATCAAGCTTACCCTAAAAGCTTGAGGTTGTACACACAGCTGCCTAATGGCAGACAGCAGACTATTGGGCAAGCACTGGTGTTTTTGAATTATCTACTGGAGATATAGGTTATGGAGCGTGTCTTGAGTTTACAGTGTTTGATGTGGTCAGATCAACATATGGAAAGATGGAACAACTCAGGTCCATATACGGTATGGAGATCTATGGTTTTGAGGTCAGTTGCAGTCTGGCTCCATAAATGAAGCTCTAGGTGATGATCAGTCTTTTCCATGTATGGTTATCGAAGGTAAGATGAGGTTAGTGCCATGATCTTCATGGAGATGGCCATATATGGCATGGCGTGTCCGAGGGGTGATGCCACAAGGTGGGTCCATTTATGGAGCTGTAATGTCACAGTGATGGGGCGTGACCATACAGTATATGGAGGTATGATGTCACAAGGCGTGACCATATGGAGCAGTGTTGTAACAATCTACTTTCTGTGACTCTGTAGCATTTTGCCAAAACCATTATTATTAACCATGTATTAATAGTATTTGCTTGCCTTTTCAGTGTGCGACTATTGTAACATCCACTCTGTCACCTGTGGTTTGTCATACTATATAGAATTTATCTCGTGTCACCAACCTATCCACTGGCCACTGCGATGCTGATTCAGTCACCAAAGACAACACAGTATAGGTAAGATGCAGATTCTAGGGCAAGAAACACCAATACCATCAGTAACTAGTGAAGCAAATCCAAATTATGCAACAACTGCACATGCATGGCATACAAGTGCACGTGTATTCACATTCATGCACCCACATGTGCATGTATGCACACACACACGCACACACACGCACACACACGCACACACACGCACACACACACACACACACACACACACACACACACACACACACACACACACACACACACACACACACACACGCTCAAGGGCAATACCAAAAGTCTTTGGTCGGCTTTGATGCTTATTTGATGGTAGTATTGGTCAAAAAAAGCCTCTTGGCATTATCAGGTCACAGGAACGTAAGGCTTGTGCGTGTGTGTGTGTTCATGAGTGTGTGTGCGTGCATGTTAATAAGTGCTGTGTGTGTGTGTGTGTGTGTGTGTGTGTGTGTGTGTGTGTGTGTGTGTGTGTGTGTGTGTGTGTGTGTGTGTGTGTGTGTGTGTGTGTGTGTGTGTGTGTGTGTGTGTGTGTGTGTGTGTGTGTGTGTGTGTGTGTGTGTGTGTGTGTGTGTGTATGCGTGTGCACGTGCAATGCCGTTCATGGATGCAAGTACATAGACATGCGTCTGTGTAAGTCAAAGCTGTGATGAAACAGGCTGTAATATATAATGATAGATGTAGTACTAGAGTATTCACTAGTACTCACATAGTCACAGATATTCACAGCAGCACAGTAAGTTGAGTCAGTGTGCTGTCTGTTATGCAGACATAAAAGTACAGTATCACTATTGGACACTAGCACATAGTGAGTGTACAACCAAATGGACCTGTGATGAGCTGTCAGAAAAGGTCAATTTGTTACATCTTCGATCAAAAGACGGCAAAATCCCCTAGCCACCAACATCCTGGTCGCAACCAGTTTCTTAGTGGCCGCTACCAGTTTCTGACTGGTTGTGACTATACTCTCTTACTGGTCCCGGTCGCAGATATGGTGCTTGTGGTGACGACTAGTGAGCATGGTCCCAACCAGACGGCCTTCCTTGCCTGATACGCGTCCGTTGTCTGATCACCAGAGGTAAATTAATCAGCGGATTCTACAGAAAATCAAGCAAGTATTCCCAGTAGGCTGCTTATTAAGTCGAGTTCCTCGACCAGGCATGTTGGCCGCCAGCCGTCTGACTTCACAAGCGTCCTCCTCCCCCGACTGCATTGCGAGCACGTCGTGATGCAGTCGTTTTGGTTAATATACTCGCCTCCTCTAACCCTAATCCACAATTATCGCTTGCACGTCGCCACGCTGACACAGGCCTTAAGGCAGCCAACCGGCCGTGCTGATCAAGGATTTCCGGGTTTTTGTCTCATCAACGCATTGCTGCTTAATAAGCAGCATCCTGGGAATTATCACTTGATAACGGACAAAGTGGGTGCATTAATGGCATTTCCTTCTTTTTCTAGTGTACTGTTGAGCTGTTGGAACAGTTTTAATATGAAGTGTTGTGGGTTGTCTGGTTTAGCAGCTCTTTTGTTTTCTTTTGTTTTGTTTTCTCGGAGTAGACCCTAAGCCTAAACATTTCCACAAGCACAGAGCAACATGGTCGTTGGTTGATCTCTCCCTTATTTGATTTGTTAAACAGTGGTGACAAGTAGTCTAATAGCTGGTCACTTCATAATTGATTAACAAATCATATCTCACTGGTACATTTTGGTCTCTAATTTGATTTTATTTGTTCAAATAAATCACCGCTCTCCCTCCTCAGACCCAGCGGAGAGTTCTAATCTGTCCAGCCTGGTGTATTTGCAGTGTAAAGAGCGTGACGTTGTATATCCCCTTCTCGGACTTCACGTTTCCCCTCTAAAAGCAAAGTTATTCTTCCTCCAAAGACGAGGGGGTCATTTTATGATGTCACCGCTGTGTATCCCCCCTAGTTCATAATCATTTTTATCCGGCAGTTAAAAATAATTAACAAGTCATGGTCTTTTGTACGTCCACCATTTTAGGTCTGCGCTCCGACAAGGGACGGCCTTTTCCATCCGCGTGGTCACGTAATAGTGTCAGCATCCATTTTAAAGTGCAGTAATTCAGAAGGTTTACAAGGGCCCATAAAATACCAACATGCCCCAATAATGAGAAGCATGAATGGAAACTTAGAGTTCCCTGTGGCCTCTGTGTGTTTGCAAGTGTGAGTGAGGGAGTGAGGAGGTGAGTGAGTGAATGAGAGTGAATGAAGGCGTGAGTGAGTGACTGAGTGAGGTAGGGGGTGGCACAAGAAAGAATTAATTCTCACAACAACTTGAAAGTATGCCAGCAGCGTGGACTGAAAACACAGATTCTATCAGCTCACAATGCATTGCATACATCACACTCATACGTTCATTCACCAGGCTTGGCAGTCCACAAAAATCTTGCTTGCGTCTACCAGGATGACAGGGATGGAGAGGGTTGCTATAGTCCTATAGGATGGCTGCATGCGGCCCCCCAGACAGACAGTGAATGAGGAGGTATGAGACTGGTGGTATGCAGGGTGAGAGTGGCAGGAGTCAGGCTCCTTTGAGTGATATCATATGGGCGAGCTGCAGAGGTCAGACTACTCAGGCACATAACTTATCTTCCCTCATCCTGTCCTGACACTCTTTATGGTGCCTTTGACCTGCTGACAGCCTGGCTATGGGCGTGCATGAGCGAGCACGTTCCTGTGCCTGTGCATGTGTCATGCATGTCTATGTAGTGTGTGTATGTGCGTGCGCCACATATGTGAGTATTTTATTATATGTAGCGGTGGAGAGATTGCGTACATCTGTGCTGGAGAGTGCCCACGATCTACACGGTTCACTCCATCAGGTGTACAGCAGGACCATGCAGGCATCGTGCGGTGCACGTCTTAATCCCAACAATCCCAAAGTCCTGGATGTCAGAGAAAAAAGTGGTGGTGCAGCTATAGGGGCAGAGGTGCACGGTGGCATGCAGCGCGCGTGAGCCATGGAGGCAGCCTGGTTGACTTCACACGAGCCTGGGGATCTGGTAACCCAGCAGGTAGCTGGAGTGTAGATTGAAACTAACTCTGTCAGTCTGCACTTGACTCCCACAATACCCCCAACCACCCCCCCATTTAAAACACACACACACACACACACACACACACACACACACACACACACACACACACACACACACACACACACACACACACACACACACACACACTTCCACCGAGAACTTTATTTCGACAGCATGACTGTTCCTTTATTGAAGCAGAAAGTGTTTTATTGTGTGCAGATGGGTTCACTTCAGCGTGGCGTTGTTCTCAATCATCGTGTAATGTATGCCATGTAAGACATGGTTGATTTCGATTTTTTTCTTTCCTATTTTTCCTTTTTCCTTGTAAAACTGGTATATACTATATGAAATATACATTAAGGTGCAAGTGATTTATTGGTGCTGTCGACATTAGATTAAGGCACTGTAGGCGAGTGCCCTGACTGACTATTTGGACACGAAAGACACACACATGTCAAATCACCCCTATGAGATAAAAGGATCAATTAAAGTTGACAAAGTCATCTAGCATACCGGCACCGAGGTTGCATCTAAGGTAGTATTTCAGCATAGTATTGGGACGGGGGGTTGCTAGGGCCAATGAGTGTGTGAATTACACCCATGCGTAACGTGTCTGTCTCTTGGGTCCCACTCTAGGGAGACTGGAAATGGTCATAAATCAGCTGGAACTTGGCTATGGCAGGCATATGAAAGCTGGGATTGAAAGGAATGTTTGAGGTTATTACTGATGTCCATGAATGGAGCTCACAAGGTGTGTAATGGGTGTAGGCCATGCAGTCAGAACAGTTTTACACTATGTGGGATGGGAAGTGATTGATCTTTACTCGCTAAACATGATTGAAATGTTTATGTGTACACGGCCTCTCGTGGTTTGCCTCCCCCCTGTCTCTTTCCCTCTCCTGTATGTCTCTCTCACTGTTTCTTACCGTTACTGGTCTCTCTATCTTAACCCTTTGTGCTTTCACTGCCTTCAGTTTTGCTTCCTCTCCCCCATCTCCCCCAGTAATAATAGTAGTAGTAAAGTAAACGGCTGCCCCAGCTGATGCCTGTCACTGGAGATGAATTATTCACTCACTTGTCAAATCAATAACAGTGCAGTCCGTCCATGGCCCACTCTCCTCATGCCCTACTTATCAGTTCGGGTGAAAGGGACACTTGTCCTTTTGACAAAATGCTTTGTGAGTATAGGGAAAAAAACACAATATACTGTATATATATTAGGGAGGTACTGTATATATATGTAGGGAGGTTCTGCTACACTATAGTGGGTGTGCAGCAGGTAAATTGTTGTCATGTTCGGTTTTACTGTCTGGAACATTTGGGGAAAAATACAAAACACGCTGTAGATGCAACTAGATTGAAAATAGTGAACATGATTAATGTGACAGTTTTGTTGAGTGGAAATGTGGCGCATGATGGGAGGGGCATACAGGGTGTTTGGCAGGATGTCATGGATGGGTGGGTGGGTGGGTGTGGGTACATGGCTAAGGGCACATGGCACTGCCATGGCCCCCACCATGCTGTCCCCCACTGCCCTGCCACCTCCCTGCCATCTCTGTTCGCATGTCGCTCACTGTCTCCCAAGCCCTGTAATTTTCCATCTACTGTAACGACCCGGGGGCCATAGCCGTCAATGTTTGAAATAAATAAATCATTCATTAAATAATTAGTCTCTCCGCAAAAACAATCTGCTTTTGTTCTGTCAATCTCCAAAGTTATCATGAAAGAGAGAGAGGGGGAGAGAGAGAGAAATTAGATGGAGGGGAATCAATTTAGAAAAATGAAAAGCATGGAAATCTTTCTGCAATGCTTTTTACTTATCTCCCATTGATTAATTCTAATTGGTACCCCATTTCCTGACAAAATGGTGGGTGGGTGTGTGTGTGAGTGGGTGGGGGTTGGCCCTGCATATGCATCTCGATGCCTGGGTTTGGGAATGTGCGTGAGCATAATACGCATGCGTGCACACGTGTGACATTTCCTAATGGTTGGATGTATAGATAATTACACTTGATGATGATGACACTTTGCTTAAGAGCTTGTAGATTGCCACTTACAACCATGGGTAATAGTGTAAATCAGTATTTTCTATAACCATGTGCTTATACTGTATAGTTAGGCCCTATGTACGTGTATGTACTGTATATATACATTTTATTCTCACCAGCTTTCCTTCTTTCTTTGTACCTCCATTTGCCTTCCCTTTCCTCAAAACTGCAGATGTTAGGAGCTTGTATGAAATTTCACCAACCACCAAACCTGTGATGTGACAATAAAGTGAGACGGCTGTGAAATTCTCACTCACAACCTGTGGGTGTGTATTGGTACGTGTGGTGATGATTGAGGGGAATTGATTATTTAAATTAAAGGAGAGTTTTGTGCATGTGTTCTAGCAGTGAAGCATGAAGTCTTATAAGCCTTCAAAGTATCGCTAAAGACAAGACTTCATGCTTTATGGAATGATTTTACGATGCTGTATATGCTGCAAGAGTAAGTGTGACGCTAGCACTGTTCACATTATGAAGAGAGGATTTATACTAAGCAAATTACCAGATAGGGGAAAGATCCAATACTTTTTTCATTTTTGCACAAAATGACACCATGAATGAAATCTCTTTATAAAAAAGTCTAAAAGGTGATCTTCCATCACAGCCTGACCACCTCCTTGAATCCTATGAGGTCCTTATGTAACAGTGACCTCTGCCTGATGACCAAATGTCTAATGTTCCTGGTGAAGGGGGAATTCCTCTTTAGGCTAAGAAGTTGGCTTTACATGTGAGACACGTTTGAAATCTCAGCGCTACAATGGTGACCTATCCTGGTGGGGTGGGGGGTGTGATGGGGTCAAAAGTGGGGCGAGTGTAACAGTAATTTAGGCTAGTGGATTAGATGTTGGCTTTCAGTGTGGAGACCTATTGTTACACCTGCAAATGGCTGGTGTGTGTGATGTGCAACCTGCAGTAGCTTTTACTATATTAAATTGTGCATTTCCTGCATGCCAGTCCGCCCATCTGTTAGTCACCCGATGCATCCTTATATGGTCATGCCTCGTCACATCAAGACATCATGTGGCGTTATCAGGGATCTGCATACATAGTCATGTTGTAGTTGCAATGTATAGACGTCAAGGCCATGCATATGTGTTATATGGTCATATGATATCACACCTCCGTATATATTCTCATGGGTCCATATATGGTCACGCCTTGTGACATCATGTAACATCACGTGATGTCACGTGTTGATGGGTTTGGACGAGATGTCTTGGAAGAGGTGTCTTAACCCATGGTTGGAACTGGAGAGAGGCAGCAACATTGTCTTTTGGAAATGCAGTTAATCGTAAACTATGGTATATTTACACAATGCCTATTGATCATCACTGATAATTATTTTCCCCCTCGAAATACATATACATTAACATTTTAAACTCAAACCCTTGATCTCTCAAAAAGCAGTTTTTCACTCCCATCTATCACCCTCGTCCTTTTATTTAGTGTAAAACACAATGTGGAGATGACCCCTCCCCCATCCCCCCAACTCCACCACCCCCAGACATTAATGGGGAATTAATGATTCCGTTATTCCCCGCTGAGAGAGTAGAGGGGGACATTAGATTTGGGATTTTTTTTTTCATCATCATCCAATCTGATTGGAGCAGGAGGGAAAAAATAGGCCCAGTCCCCTTCTGCCATACAGGCGTAATGGAAGCGTGTTTTTTTTATAAGGTCCTATAATGTCAGAAGGCCAGCTGGAATTGGTGTGGATTAAAGCGCTTTGGCCTGTCTGTCTGCTCTGGTTCGATGCTTAGTCAAGAGTCCGTCTGCTGTCCCGTCCGACATCAAAACAACCCAAAAAACACCATGATAAGCCAAACACCTATGAATAAGCTGCTTTTTCAGGAGGGGCTGGGGGTGTGTGATGTATGCTTGAGAGAACATGCAATGCAGTGGTGTAAAGTACATTTACACAAGTAGTCTTCTGTCTATACATCTTAGTGTACTGGAGTAATATTTTACAATTTGCCGTGCTTTTACTTCTACTGCTACTACCTTCAGAGGCAAATATTACACTTTTATGTCAATTCCTTTACCACCACTTAGAAGCCCAATCAAGCCATGTTTCACAAGGTAATGTGTCTGAGAATGTAATTTACGTCTACGCCACATTGGTAATTATCTTTAAAGCCCTGCCTGGAGAGGCGATTTACCTTTTAACTACCCTCCATATGCTGTAGACTATTATGTGAAATAGGTTTGGTTTAGATGGTTACTGTATATCGGACGTGAGAAGTGTAATACACCAGGAAGTGTAGGAAGATGCTCTCCATCAGATTACTCTGACTAGTCTTAATTATCCCCATTACACTGCTATAGTGCATAGGGCAGCAACACCACTTGAGTCCAATCCACTTGAATCTGTCTTTGGCTGGGATGGGAGATGGGAGATGGGGCGTTGGGGCTACTGGTACTGTGGTCTGAATGACTGATATCATGCTAGCCTGGGTACACTCAGCTGGTCTTGAGCCATGCTCAGAGTCTGACAATGACTGATATCATGCATCTGTACCGGCCTACGTTTGTCTGCTCCTTGACAACCCGGAAATGCATGTTGCACCCATCTGTCTGTGTCCCTTTAATGTCCATAGACGGGTGTCTGTGTGGGTTACAGAGCTGAGAGCTAATGGCAATCCATTTGTTGATCGTTCTGTCTGTCCATTCAATTTTCAATCTCTAGACGGGACTGCCATTATTGCCCAGGCAGCGAACAAATCAACTTCTCAACAGGCCCGAAATTAAGGCCAGGCACTACCAGGGCCCTCATCGAACCCTGTATCAAGACACCGACTGAGCTGACCATATGTTGATCTCACCTCATCAAACCCTGTACTCAAGACACCCTCCATATATGGACAGTACAGAATTCAGTCTGTTGATCTGACCCCTCATGCCAAAGGTGGATATGTTGATCTAATCCTTTAGGGCGAGGAGTTGTATATCTGGGGGGCATATCATGAGGATGGGGTGTTTACACTTGCTGCACTGTATATCTCCCTGTGTCAGATTGTCAGGTATGTTGGGGGATGTAGGTTTTCTCAGTTGAGGTGAAGCTTTTGTTAGTTTCATATGAAGAAAGGTCCGATTTTGATTTGCTTTATTAATTTGCAAAATGTCTCTCTTAATTATACTCACACCACGCACGCACGCACGCTCACACACACACACACACACACACACACACACACACACACACACACACACACACACACACACACACACACACACACACACACAGACTTTACCTAGGGTAGGGGCTGCGTCTGGTACCCCACTGTACCCCCATACTACCTCTGTCTTATTTCAAAGAGCATTTAAGGTCAAGTCAATGTGCTGAATCTCAATACGTGTATATCCTGCACACACACACACACACACACACACACACACACACACACACACACACACACACACACACACACACACACACACACACACACACACACACACATATATATATATGTATATGTATATATATATATATATATATATATATATATATATATATATATATATATATATATATATATATATATATATATATATATATATATATATATATATAAAAATTATTTTTTTTTATTCCATTATATTTTTATTTTATTTTGTGCCATTATAAAACATTTCTGAGAATGTAAGAAGGACATTAGCCCCCTTCTGAGCTATTATCCTTGCTGTCTGGTGTTGCAATTTCACACTTCACTGATTCCGACAAGCAGTCGACTGGAGTCTGCCTGCCCCAGATTTCACCTTATTTAGGTAGGCCTATACAGCGAAATTATTCCCCAGACAAGGTAAATTGAACTCGACTCTGGATGGGCACACTGTCTGCGATTCAGAGTGGAATCTAAGAAAGAATACTATATATAAAGGAGCAGCTGGGCCTTTAAAAAAAATCTAGTAGAGCTCAACTTCAATGGCGTGAAATGAATCAAACAAAAGTCTTCTCTATAAGGGTGATTTTAATAGCCTCTTGCAGCCCGTGTCTCGCACCTAAAAGACCGATCATATTCAAGTTCACTAACCCAGTGGTTCCCAAACTCTTTCATGTGAAGGACACACAAACTGACACTGGCCCGCGGACCCTCTCATGAAAGACCAGGGACCCTCACAAAAGGAGATTCTTTACTGATCTGGCAGTGATTCTCAACCTGTTTAATTTCAGTTTGACTTGCTTTAGTCTACCGACCCCATTTACCATTTCTATTCTATCCCTGAGACCCATATTAATTTTGATTTTAATTTTGACTTTTGAGTGTGTTTTGTAGGAAAGAAGGAACAGTTATTTTAACGTTTTACATTACAGGGTTGTGACAGATGATGTCACGTCATAGATACAGTAATATCACACTATAGCTCTCTGCCCTACCTTCATCTCTAATGTATGAATGATGGCATATTAAATGCAACGGCACTGCCAGACTGGACTCGATATATATATTATTAATGTTGGCAATAAATAATGTTACTATTTAATTTACGTCATAAAGTGGAAAAGTTTGTCATAGTCAACTGTTTTTGATCGATTCAATTTCATTTAAAGTTGAAAAAGTGAAACGTGAACGTATACAAAACATTATTTATTGGAAAAAAAAGTTTCGTGTCTAACTTTCAAACTCACAAATTTGAATTTGAATCTCACAGATTTGATTGTTTATTAAAACAAATATCGTTTCATGAGTCACCAGCCACAGCAGCTCCAGCTCAACTTTAATGCGAAAACATAAATGAATAAATAATTAAATAGTGTCAGTGGAAATTGGCCATATTCCCCACTCAGCTTTTGAGTTAAATGGAACGTGCGCGTTTTGGTGAGACTTGGACAGCACCCGTCTGTCATCGACTAGCCTGGCCTAACCTGAAATGATTTTAGTCATCGACTTGTCGACATTTATTATTCGAGTGGTTTACAACCATTTTGATACGGGGCCCACTCTTTATTCAGCATTTGAACCACGGAACACCATTTGATAAAATGCAGTCTCTTAGACCCAGAACGAAAGTTTTTTGTTTTGTTTTGTTTTGCTTTTTTCTGTAAGCTACAATTCTGTGCTGTATTTAGGAGAGATAACATTGCCTGCAGTTATCCCTCCTAAATACAGCATAGAATTATATTGATCAAATCAACCAAAACCGATTTGGTTACATTTCCCCCACCCCCTGTCAAGAGTTGAAGACATATGTGGGTCCATTTGGTTACCAAGTCTTCATAGCTGGGGACCACCTGAAATCCTCTCAAGAACCGCTGATGGTCCCCGGAGGTTAAAAACCATCATTCACATTGAACTTGAACAAATGACGCACTGGATGCGCACTTTAGTAAATCGATACTGATAGCAGCAAGCATTTGTGGAAACTTTCTTTAAAGGGCTTTCTTTAACAGGTTGAGTGATTCATGTCACACTGACACAAGAATGGTTTTAATGAATAAAATGACTTAATGACAGCATATACAGGCCTAGGTTTAGGCGAGTATTCACGGAAGAGCCATTCCGCATATACCCGTAGGCCTATGGTAGATGTAGGCTATCCTATACTCCTATAACTATAATTAAAAAAATATAATAGTCTACTATGTAGTTTTAATTAAATATTTGTGTCGTGAGTTCTGAACTTTGTGTTGACTTAGCAGTTGGAACTGTTGAATGTGTTAGGTTTCATTTGGCGCATGCATGCACTTGACGCCTCGCCTATACGTCTTCCACTCGGGGAGAAGTCATAACTCATAATGTCTCAGATAGGCTCCATTAATGTGTTTCGTTTGTTTGATTTTTGTTTGTTTTTAAGCAGACAGGGGGTATAGTTACAAGTTACTCTTTCTTCCTGTGGGGAAGTGTCGATTATGGAATGGAGACCTTTTTCCCAATCTTTTTTCCAGTCCTGTTCAGACTGAGTTCATGGGGAAAAAACAGCCATGGTTTTGTCCCTCATTAGACCTCTGGAATTTAGCACACAGCATCTTATCGCATATGAAGTTTAGCATGGATGCATGTGTCAAAAAAGAAAAAGAAAGAACATTCGGTGAACGAGACACGTCACGCACCAAAATACTGCTAGGTATTGCACATTTGAGAAAACGGGCTCTACCATACCACTACTCCTTTGTATGAAGCCATAGTAAGAAAAGCAGTATATAGGCTGAATCAGGGAAAGCAATTATTGCATGGGGACATTGTCCCACAGGCATTGAAAAGCTATCAGCATGAGGGTTGGGATTGGCTTGGGGACACCTATGGCCCCATGCATTATCCTGGCATGAGGCCGTGCTGCCAATAGCCTGCCAATTTCCACCTGGCTTTCCCATGCATGCATATCTCTAATTCACCAGGCCCTCCTGCATGCGTGTGCCCGGCCGGGCCTCAGCTCTGCGACCCTCCTCCTGCATGCCCTGTATCATATTCTTGCGCACTCTGCTGTATACTATGGCATGCATGATTGCTGTGCCACCTAGAATGAGGTAAATACCGCTCCATAGAGCTCGTCCATGTGTGCGCGTATTTATTAACCGTATTATTATGTATAACTATACGTGTTAACTACCCACTTCAGCTTCAACGTGTTCTTGGGAAATCATGCATGCGCCTGAGAACAGAATTATTGGATATGACCAAAAGTAACGATCCAAATAGGACAGGCTATACATAAGACAGTATACAAACTCAGAGAATACCCGGTAAGTTCAAGCCGATATTTTCTTTTCTGTGTTGAGAGTGCGCTCAAAAGTGCTGGGAGATACAGTGTGCTCTGGGTGAAAAACGCCAGTGTCTCTCGTGAAAGACAGAAACAAAGGTGCCGTAAAAAACATATTGTGCCAAAGGGCACAGTAGGAGAAAACTTTAAAGCAGTATCAAAATAACCATGCCCTCGGCATGGGAAATGCTATTATTATTATTATTTAGAAAACAGAGTCGCAGCCTTGCACTTGCCTAATTCCTTTTTCAGTCACTTTGTCCCCTCTGTGCCTCAATTTCCCTATTCCTCCACTATAACATGCAGGTAGCAAAGCAAACCGTCCAATGTTATAGAGTTTAGTTTCTGGAAGACGGCATACAACATCTCTTGCACCCCTAACCCTTATATTTTAGAAACTAAAAGTACAATTTGACTTTCCAACAATATACAACTATCAAATAAATACATTTCCCAGTTATATCGTTATTGTGATTCATTTGACGTTTGACAGGAAGGGAACAAACGAGAACACTGATTCTATATGACTTTGGTATAAAAAAGAAAAAAAAAAAAAAAAAGACCAACTTTATTACTATTGCGGTATTATTTGTTTATTTATTTGTTTGATCATTTATTTATTTATTTATTTGACCATTATAGGCTAATAGCTTAAATCCAGGCTTATCAAACAGATCATGCTTGGGTCTGGATAAGTTTTTGTTTTTGTTTTTACGTTATTTATTCTGTAATTATGTCTGCAGTTGTCAAAATTTAAAATTAATAAACGTTAAATAAAAGTTTGCTTTAGATCTTGCATAAGCCTATATTAGTTTGGACACAGAAACAACCTCTGCAGAGGTGTGTCTTTGACTTGTTTTCCTAACCCATGTGCAACGCAGAGAACCCAGAGAGCTTGATACCTTATGTTTATTAAAGAAACCTTCATATACGCTGACGCATGATATGCTCATGTTTCCGTTTGTTGTCTTTTGGAGTTCTTAAACTCTTGGGAAAGTTCATATATAGGAGGAGTTATGAAAATAATAAGGATTGCCCTGGCCTGGCATCACATATAGGCCTTAGGTTTATGTTAAATTATGTTTCACTGTCTGACAGGATCAAGCTGCATGATTCCTCTGCATGCACCCCATGCGCCTCGTGCATAACGGATTATAGATTACGCAAACATTATGCAACCATAGCGTTTCTTTCACTTTGATTGGCATTTATAGGACGCAAATCTTGTGCTGCCTGTGCCTGTATATTGATTATCCCCTTGAGTTTTACAGTAGCTTGTTTATGTATGTTGGAGGCATTTGTTGACGAAAACCATGCATGGTCTATCTGCCCGCCTGTCTGCCTGTCTGTCTGCCTGTCTGCCTGCCTGTCTGTCTGTCTGTCTGCTTGTCCGTCCGGCATGCATCCATCCATATATGTCCACGTCTTGCTGAATTCAAACCATATACACTTTGATATAGACATCCCATCCCCTTACTGCATGGCAACGTTTCCTAACGTTGCCATGCAGTAATGGGAGGCGATTGTCTTTGCGCAAGCGCAAAAGAAACGCGTTACGCGCGCAATTATAAGCCAACGCATGCAGCGTTTAAATAATAGAAAAAGCATTTTCCAATTGAAATTCGCCATCTCAAATAAAGGACACACTGTCCTGCAGATGAATGACGTCCCCAGACCACCGCTGGGAGCGCAGAGGGTCGCTCTGCCGTGACTTGAGGGTTCAGGTAGCCTATACAAACTTTGCTATACAACAAAAACAGGCTTAACAAAATCCGCCATGAATTATCCAAACTAGCCATGAATTTCAGAAACACACAGGCAGAGTAACTAATTAAAAAGGCACGGTTAGTGCGCTGTATCATCAAATAAAGTTTTTCCTTTCTCTGGGGACCCTTTGCGCACGAGTTGTGGAAGCATGTGTGTGTCAGAGTGGACTAGGTCTAGGGCAGAGCGCGAATAAAAGGATGTCAATTACTCATTTATCACCTCTCAAAAGTGTTGAAAATATACCCGTCAGAAGAAAACGCAAAGCACAATCGCCGAACATCTGCTTTGGTGAATGAGCGTTTGCCTGGGCTTTCACTCCAGGGACCTATTAGCGTTGACTCCTATGCCTGCTCTGATGAGGAATTCATCACGTTTCTGACACCCTACCAGATGTTCTGGAATTAACATTGTCTCCTGTTGGACATGCAGGCGTGCTATTGATATGTTTTCCCTCAACTCATAATGAAAATGTTATTTGAGGGAGGGCGTATATAGGCTATTAAATAATAGCACAAGTGACATAATGACACCATTAATGTGAAGACCACATTCGTGATAAATTACAGCATCAAGTCTGGCCATTAAGACGCGAATATTAGATTAGTCTGGCAAATGCGGCGAGACGTGAAAAACGATCTGTTGTTTTTACATTTATTTAAGTCAATTGGGCACTTTCACCTGTTTCTGAATCAGCAAATAGTCTTCCCGTGAGTTGTTAAGATTCGCTAACAATCAATTTACAAATGACTGGCCTAAAAACAAAGCGGCACTGTCATACACTTAGCATGACAATGGTCGTCTATACACTTTTAAAACACCCTGGATTAAACGCATCCTGGATTAGTATAACCTATTAGGGGATGCATATTCAAATCCCTTAAAATAAACATAAGTTTTTATATAGCAAGCACATAGGTTGGGCTGCAAACAGACCTCCACTCAAGTAATTGTTAGATATGTATAGACATACGGTAGGCTAGGCTATATAGCCTACACCGCCGATATGGAACCACTTATCATGTCGTGATTGCTACAACCAAACAAGGTTAAAATAGGGTTTGATGGACTGGAAATATTATATATGCTATATGACATAAGTTATACAAGGTATATAGGGCCGTATAGTGACAACGCAGCGCATTTCATGTGTGTTAATAATATATTGCGGTCAAGGATTGCTTTCGCCCCTCATGGAGAATATTGGCCATGGACATCCAGGACCAGTATGAAACTGCAGTAGCCTACAGTCTGTTTGGCCACGTGCCCAGGTTGGTACGCTAGGCTACGCGAACAGAGTTTGTGAAACTCTGTGTTAGCTTTCTTTATCAAATAGAATACCAAATATGATACCTTGCGATCGAGATGATGGCAAGCAGAGGAAGGTTGCCCTCGCGCACGTTTGTGTTAATTAGTAAGTAGCCTAAGCATTATAGCAACTGGAATATATCCGATGAGAGTTTATATAATTGCCAGGGAACTCCTCCTCCTCATAGCATTTTTCCCCCTATTTTTTACAGAATCCTGTAGAAAGTGAGCCGCCTGAAGTCAGTTGTCATCCTATGGGTTAATAACTCAGAGCAACGACATAACAATGGGCATATTACATGAGAACTTGAGGTGAAACGTATTCAAACCACTCCGTCGTCTATGCCAATAGCCATTGTTGTCATCCATGCGCCTTTATACTACTCATCACGTGACTGCCAGTGCTTTCTAATCCATTGAGAATCCCCAGAAAGAAGCCTTTCATGTTTTTCTCCCTCCTCCGGATAGTAGGCTATTCCCGACCGCATTTTTCCTCAATAATCTCAAAACCGGTGACTAGTTGGCCGTCTGTTGTGGAATCACAACCTCCATCATATATAGACATCGCGCCGCGCGGACTGCTATATTCCAAGAGTAGCCTATGCTACTACTTGCGTTCAATCTGCATGTTCTTCACGGAACTGCTTGGGGGGAGAGAGAGCTGGTCTGACGTCACACATGTGTCTGTGGCGAATAACTTGAAGTGCACGACTACAAGTCTCTGCGATGAAACGCTATAACGCGCTTGCGCAAGTGTGCATGCAGGGGAAAGGAAAATTGGAATACTACATTCTTAAATCTAAAATCATTCTAAAATCTGTTTACAGTTGGGGCTGCATGGGGGTTGGGAGGTGCAAAACTGCAAATACTTGGTGTAAAAAAATCAACACTGTTATTTTTGTCTCTTTGTGTGTTGTATAGCCTACAATCCGCATTTCTCTCTCTCTCTCTCTCTCTCTCTCTCACTCACTCACTCACTCACACACTCACTCACTCACACTCACACTCACACTCACACTCACACACACACACACACACACACACACACACACACACACACACACACACACACACACACACACACACACACACACACACACAGAGTGAGGAGAGAGAGGGAATAAGTACAAATATTTACTTGTTTTTCCTCCAGTAAAACACAACATTGTCATTGAATAATAGATATAGCCCCATCTTCTATCTAGCTTTTTTCTGCCGTGGTTTTATGCAGGCTCACTCACGCGCGGACACTTTTGGCAGCCTTATAGCTCTGGTACAACCACCTTCACGGTCACTTCGTGTCCTCATTTGCCCGTCTTATATAGGTTATAGGCTAGTCTATGTTTGTATAATCTTTCACGTTTTAAAACTTGACGTAACTGAGAGGAGTCGGACCATGCAAGTAGCCCATGCATGCAGGCTCCGTAACTTCCCGCCCACTCAGAAGCAAGATGCTAAGATGGCGCCTTCATCAGTGTCAAGTTCAAGTGAACTGTGTCGACTCGAACAGTCCGACACAAACGGCATGGCAAACAGTAGACGCGGGTGTGACATATTGTAGATACAAAATGGCAAGAATAATAACGGTCGCACTCTGCAAGTCTGTTTTCATGGATTTTTAATTTCAGTCAAAATTTATTTTCACATTTCTTCATAAATAGTTGGTAAGAACAAAGAAACCAACATACAGTAGCCTAAAAAGTACATGGAACTCTTGGTCTCTGTTGACTGGATATAACGAATAGGCCTGCTGTTGTCATCGTTTTTGCCTCATTGTAGCACAGTGACACAGTGCATTAGTAAAACATTTCGCTTTTCAGGAATAACTAGGAGTGTGACCCATTTCTCCCAGAAAGTGTTACAACATCACATTCTAGCTGCATTTACACATCAGAATATTTTTTCCTCTGACTCGGACATGGGGCAGAAAGGTGGTTAAGAAAAGTCACTTCATTTAAATTAAGGTATAGAAAATAGCATATAAAACATATATTCCTTAAATTATTTAAATAAACTTATTTCATATATCACCGTCACGAGGTACCGTTTTTTTATTTTTTTTTTTTTTTACATTTTCTTTTAAAAGTAGTGCTGGTGGTCTGAAATTGTTCTCGTATGTGAGCACAATATACTTTGTGTTATGCATAATATTTAATTCTTGAGAATAGGTTACAATGCAATGCTGTAACTCTTTTTCCACTGAAGATTTCCCCCATCCCACATAATATATCTAATAATATTCCTGTCACTAAATCTTGTTAACACAAAAAAGTCATCTTGACAAGTTATTCACACAAAACAAGCAAAATGTGTAATCAAACTGCTCTATATGCAACACCACAGCAACAAATAACACGCTTAGTTTCACAGAATTACATTTAAAACAATGCAAGCTGACAGACAAAAATAAAAATATAAACTTTTTTTATTTTGAAGATACTGTGTTGTGACAGTTCCATACTTGCCAATGCACACATTTAAACACTTTGCACAAAGACATTGTTGGAACTATAAAGGATTTGATCCGAATCAGAAATACCCAAAATACTGAATACTCAAAATACTGTCACCTTGATTTGGGATTCATGAATGAACCACCCGTCTGAACATAGTGGGTATACCATTGTAAAGGCTGATGGATGTTTTACTGTTTATGCTACGATTTGACATCTATCTCTTGAGTCTATAAAAGTAAAATACACAAAGTTTAAATTGAACCAAAACGAGGATATCAACAGAATCGGTTTCTATAGCTTCTCATCTCAATTGAATTGAGATCTAAAAGAAAAAATGATTTACATGTCAATGGTCTCTTATAAGCTAAATAAAAGTAATGGAAATATCTGCGTCATATATAGGCTATATAGACACATCATAATATTAATGATATCTTAGATCCAAATAAGACACATGTATTGGTTAAGAAAAGGATACAATCGCAATGTTGGAGCTTTAGTGTTTATCATTTGTTCAATGTTATAAGCTGGTTATGATCAAAACTGTACAGTCTTGTTAGAAAACATTTCCATAAATATCATTTAAGCTTCAGAACTTATAAGCATAATTAAATTACAAATTGATAAATATGGCATCATGGATATGTATTTACAACGTTATTAACAAAAGGCAACGTTATATTCAACGGCAACAATCGTAACCTAATACCACATTCTCCACCTGAAAAACGGACGTTGACAACAGATGCGACCCCATCAAACAAGGAAATACATTCACGAGTATAATATTTATTTATGATTTATTTTTTTTGTTCAAGTTCATGACAAAGACTTTGGCACGGCTCTTAAGACTGTTTGAAGTTCTAACAATCAATTGAAAGGCGACAATAGCGTGTCACCGTATATAAAACAGCGTGAAATATTTTTCCTTTTTTTCCTTTTTTAAATACATTTTGAGAAAATACATAAAATGAAAAATAAAATTATTATCTGAAATCTGTAAACTAAATAAGGAAAAAAAAAATGAAAACATTATTTATTTCTTAGAAAGTTTTTTTTTTTTTATTCATGTGATTTAGTTGTCTTCTTCAAACTCGGAATAAGTCTTTTTTTTAATCCTGAGAACGGACGTGGCCTGCTAAATAGTGCTGGCTTTTGCTCTCATCTCCTCGTGTTGTCCCAATTCCATTTTGCACACCATGGTGGAGTGTATATAGTTTTTTTCCCCCTTTCTTTCTCTTAGGTTTCCTCAACCTCTCTTGGTCCACAATGAAAGAGAGAGCGGTCTGACTGACTCTTCAGACGTACCACTCGTTAAAGTTGGGTGCCAGTCCATCGCTGTGCCCAGACGTGTTTTGTTGTTGTTGCTGCTGTTGTTGTTGTTGTTGTTGTACGGCTGACGGTGGTGTTTTTGTCGGGTCTTCGGTGTTTGCTGAGACAAGCACCGGTGGCGTTGACGACTCGTATCCAGAACTAGCTGCTGGAGACGACTCCGAACCCTGCGACTCGTGTACCTGCGGACAAAGCGGATAATATATTATAGCATAAGAACAAGATAGACGCATATCCTAATATGCAAACCGGTGCCTTTATACATAGTGGTTCTTAAACTAAGTAGGCCACCCCAAATAGACATTTATTAGCCCGAGGCCCCCCATTTGAAAACATAATGCATTGGCTCCGATTAGAGAGCATTTAGCGATTCCGAAACATTCATCTCTATATGCATAGGACCTCAATTTATATTGTAAAATCAAAGTTATTTTAACTATGAGAGCAAGCACACTCTTGCACACTCAGGGCTACAAACCAGGGTCTGTAATTTAGCTAACCCCCTGGAACTCCCTTAAGTAACCCCCTAGGGGTCCCCGGACCCCACTTTTGGAACCCATGCTTTATAAGGATGCATAGCCTACATATACCCTTTTCAAGCATATATTCTCACGTTTAATGTGCGTTGCACATGCATATTCATCATTTAAAGCACCGTAAATATGGTTAATACAGCTATCACAAGCCTACTACGTACAGAGAACAACAAACAGTCGGCAAACTTTGAAGTGACACCATCTTCATTCAATGGGCCTGATGTTGTGATGGCCCCTCGTTTGAGGGGGGGGGGGGCGAGGGGCGAAGTGGGTTAATGTGTTTAAGGTGTAATGAAGACGTTATAATTACCTTCATGTGTTTCCTGAGAGAGCTGGGGTGCGTGTAGGACTTGTCGCAGACTTTGCAGATGTATGGCTTGTCAGATGTGTGGACGTGCATGTGCTTTTTCCTGTCGCTGCTGTTGGCGAAGCGTCTGTCACAGCCGTCGAATTCACACTTAAACGGCTTCTCACCTGCAAGATTAAATACACACAGTAAATCACCCTGGCCGTGTGAACAAATGCCCATTGTGAGACCATCTGCAAGCGAGGAGACGGAGATGCATGTAAATGTAATTTAATTTACGCTACGTCTGCAAAAAAGCTACTCGTCTTCAGTCAGATGTAGGTTACTATTCCACAACACTGCACTCGGCGTGCTCTGCTTGGCCCCTGACAGCCTTTATTTATGCAAAAGGCCTGGTGTTACTCAACCGAAATGCTGTGTGTCTGCTTTAATGTAGCCTAGTTAGTTAGTAGGCTATACACATCATCAACAGGGTCCTCCTCTGTACTTCAATAGCTATTTCGAGAAAGAATAGTAGTAAACATCACTGTCGGAATGATTGATATACCGTCGACGAAGCACAGACAACAGCCCCGTCAGTCTGCACGCTATAGAAAGTATTTATTCTTCAAACACTACCACTGGGACTACCCAAACGCGTCATATAGCATTATGCTACATCAACACGTTAAATTAGTTTCGGACCCACATTCCCTGTTCTGTGGTATTCCTAAACCACCAACACCACCACAACAACTACATGGAAGCACAATTATCTCCCGAATAACGTGGAACCATAAGCTAAAGTCTATAGCTTAATAAGTATAGCCCATGCAGGCCTTAACGTTACAAATGTTAGCCCCTAAGTTATCAGCTCCATTTTTCGTAAGAAAAAAAAAAAAAAAAAAACGGTTATTCCACCCTTGAACCCATTCCGGGTCTTCCCAGCAACATTAGGCTACATGCAATCACAGTTAGGTTACGTTATCGTAATTAATAATGTATGTAAAGGCGTTACTTCATAACTGCTGTTTTTGCACATGCCATGAAGATATACATTGAGTATAGGCCTACCTGTATGTGTTCTTTTATGAATTTTCAAATTTTCCGATCTGGCGAATATTTTCCCACATCCGGGAAAGGGACAAGGGAACGGTTTCTCGCCCGTGTGTACACGGATATGGTTCACGAGTTTGTACTTGGCCTTAAAAGATTTCCCCTCTCTGGGGCAATCCTCCCAGAAGCAGATGTGGTTGCTCTGCTCGGGGCCCCCAACGTGCTCCATGGACACATGCGTGACCATCTCGTGCATTGTGCTGAAAGTCCTCTCGCAAGTCTTTTTGGGCCGGTGAATCTGGTTCTCATCGATCCATTTGCAGGACAATTCTTGTTTAATGGGTTGCCTCATGTATCTAAAGAAGGCCCCCGGACCGTGATGTGTCGGCACATTCATTCCCATATTCATGTTGATTGGGTGGTTGTAGTTGTGGAGCTGGGCGCCGTAGGGGTCTGTCCGAGGGCTGGCGACCGGGCGATACGGGTCGGGTCTTCCGAAAATGTCCCCGCGTAAACCGAGATGCATTTGACTGTTAACTACATGTCCACTCGGTGATGTGTGGCTCACTCCCTGGTCGTGGAGTCCTGGAAACAACAGATGTCCGGGGCTTTCGGTGATCCCAGGCGGTCCGTGAAAGATCCCATGCTGCGCGCTCGACGCCGCGGACTCTCCAACGCTACGGTTCCTGAAGAGAAAGTCCCGCGGCGAGTTGAACGCTCCCCCGCCGTACGAGCCCACCTGCCCACCGTGGGGATGGTGTCCCAGGGCAGCTGCATATCCAGTGGCTTGCGGGGTAAACGCCGACGTCTGACTGGAGGCGATATCGTGCGCCACTCCAGGGCTGATTTTGAAAGCTGCGGAGTGGGAGGAATCGGTGAAGGGATTCAGTCCCAAGCTCGGGTCTCTGTTACCAATGTCGTGGTGGTGGTGGTGCCGCGGTGTTCCGAAACCTCCTACTCCTAGCGATGGGAACTGCGGACCACTATCGAGAAGCATAGTCATTGGGGCTCAGTCCAACTTTAAGAGACAGAAAGAAAAATAAAAAATAAATCTAAACTCCAGTTTAGCGGAGCGCGCGATCCAAGCTACAAATAATGTGCCGCGATAGGCCTGCCTCACTCGAATGTCTAAAATAAAAAAAACGAACCTAAACGTAAAATAAAAATAAAAAACTCAATCCGATGCGTAGAGAGTTGGGAGGAAAACTCCCGTTAACTACGATCCGTGAGAAAGAGGATCAAACTTCCCCCCTTTCCAGGCGAATGATGTCCTTGGACTGATAAAGTCAATCACTCACTCCCTGCACATAAATGAACTCGGGAGGCAGAGCTACGGCACCCAATGAGGGCTCAGCTATCCTCCTGGCACGTGACTCCAACGCAGGGTATTAATTGGCTAGATTTCTGTTGATTGGCACAGTTTGGTATTGAAAATGGCAGTTCGTCTCAGTGGTTTAATTTGATTGGCCAGAACAGGCATTATTTTTGCAGGTAGGCTATAGCGGAGACATCACAACATATCGTATATATATATTTTTCTCTCCTTCAGAAAGCGACACGCTGCTTTATAAGTAGCCTACAAAATTAAATTATGCAATGCATTGACCAAGCTATTGCTGCAGTTTTCAAACAAATTCTGTTTTTTTGTTGTTGTTTTGTTTTCGTTTCTGAATAACTTTCAATATAGCGATGTATAGGCCTATACTCGTTTTTCAAACTTTTTTTTATCATCCATAATCCGATATGCCACTTTGCTCAAAACTTTGTAAGTCATTCCTTTCATATAATAATCAACACTAGCCTACTTTTGGTTTGCAAAATGTTCAATTGTATTCTTCATACCGCGCAATTATATGCATATGCAATTTCACACAGACACTGAATTCTATCTATCTATCTATCTATCTATCTATCTATCTATCTATCTATCTATCTATCTATCTATCTATCTATCTATCTATCTATCTATCTATCTATCTATCTATCTATCTATCTATCTATCTATCTAAACGTGTCCATGTTATCCATTTGCACTTTCATGTGGCCACGTTAGCACTTATTAACTGAAAAGTTGAATGTACTTGGCAGTTGGCACAGCTCCGATGTGGCTTTCTTCAAACCGCTTGGGAAGGGAGGGGGTTTTTTTTTTTTTTTTTTGCAAAGCTCTATAGGGTGTAAGACGGAGGAATAAAAGGCAGAAAGAGAGATGGCAGTAATTGTAATATGCCGAGTTTTTTTTTTCTTCTTTTTTTTGCATAGCCAAAATTTCGTGCCATTGAGTGAGTTTCACAGGGTTGCCGCTGACTCGCTGCAGGACACATACAATCTGATCAAGTTCAGAGACGCGCTGAGTGCTTCAAGCGGCGCTTTCAAACTCCAAGCCTTTCACCTCCCTTTCCTCTCAATCTGTCCCAGGAAGGAGAGCTCACATTCTTTATTTTAGGCTTGTGCATGGGGGGAGAGGAAAAAAGTGAAAAAGAAAGAAAGAAAAAAATCTTCAAATCAGTCCTTCATTCCGTGCCTTCGCCCTCGCCTACCCGCATTCATCCCCTGCACGCAGCACACGTTTGCTCCACGAGAAAAGTGTTGTGTAGACTGCAAGGTGAGTTCTCATATTTTTGCATTGTCTAAAATTGGTTCGGCATCTTTGTTTATAAATCATTGGGTAATGATGGCAACGATTCAATCTGTGTTTAGGCCCATTTTACAGTATATGTTCCTATGCATGCTGTAACAAAAGTAGTTTATCTGATCATCGTACCTTTGCCTATTTTAATGGCATATAATTTCATCATTTGAATGGATATATATCTATTTAAAAGCCCTTAAACGGAGAAAGTGATTCTTGTCCTTTCTCATCATGCGCTCTCACTATAATTTGCTGCCCTCTGTTCACGCAGGGATATATAGGTTGCTCCCCATTCGCTCCCTCTCTCTCCCTTTCCCTCTCTCTCTTTCTCTCTCTCTCTCTCTGACTCTCTCTCTCTCTCTCTCTCTCTCACACACACACACACACACACACACACACACACACACACACACACACACACACACACACACACACACACACACACACACACACACACACACACACACACACACACACTCCCTCTCACGCTGCTCAATGGGGGAGAGGGAGGGGATAACTGAGCTGGTTTTGCCTTGCAATCTTCGGGAGTACGAGATTTATGGCGACCTCTGTGAACTTTCACAAGTGACAAGTTTTCTTATCTTCCCTCCATATTTTATTGGCTCGTTGAGACGTTAAGGGCTCGACACTCCAACTAAAGTTTATTGTAGACATGTGGTTTATTAAAAATAATTAACCCTTTACAATTTAGATTAATAGCAGAGCCTTTTTAGGGTGTTAACCTGTGAGCGTGCAGGCCATAGTCCCTATAGATATGTATAACTGTCTGGTGAAAAAAAAAAAACACAATATAGCCAACGTTATATAATCGAAACAACTGTTGCTCTATAGGGAGAAAAAGTTTGTAACGGCCTATGAAACATGTCTCATTCCCCCATGCACGATTATGCGGCCGCATTATAGGCTTTTAAAATATATTTTTCCTCACAATTTCGTCATAATGCGAAACAACCCCTGCACAGAATTGTCTATATTTGAATATTAAGCAAATATTAAGCAAAATATAGTGTAAATGCCAATAGAGTATATCACAACTAGGCTATATATTATGTCAAGTTTGTCTTGTGGGATATTTAGTATTTTTTTTATTTTGACATTAAACGGGATATATATATATATATATATATATATATATATATATATATATATATATATATATATATATATATATATATATATATATATATATATATATATATATATATATATATATATATATATATATATATATATATATATATATATATATATAGGGCAGTTATTTGGCTTTAAGGGAGGCAGCCATGACGGTTACGAGGTTTTGGCAGACTACTCCTTATACTGTACCCAAGATGAGTTCGTCGCCACATGGTCGTATTTAACTCTTGCCCTGTGAACTGGAGCTAGGCCTACAGTATTATGCATGCAGCCAGGCGCCCTATGAAAGTTGGGGACGTATTTATTGCACACAAAAAAGGCAACATACACAATAATTTGCACTTTTATTATTATTCATTTATTTATTATTCCCCCTCCCCCCATTTTACTTTCTGCTAGGTCTGTAGGCTAGTCCTTCATTGGGCGATATGCAAATGCTCAGTATGTCATGGCATGGGTTACTAGCATAATATTGTTGCTGAGCATGCGCATTTACTTGCATTATCACAATATTGTAGTCTAGACTGCACAGTGCACACCTCCCCAAAAGTAGGCCCAGGCCCAGCACACTCAGTTGGAAATGAGCAGAGCTTACTACCGTCATCCTAAATGGTAAACAATTAACCTTTATATCGGTGTTGTCCTGTATGGCTGTGACTGCTATATGTAAGCAAGTGTATTTTGGCCAAGATGCATGGGAGCCTAAATAGATGAGTTTTATGGCCGATTTACAGTGGGTATACAGTGAGCTTCAATTTGTGCATGGCTTTAGACATTTTATTGAACTGTTCAGCATGTCATGGTTTGGGATAGCATGTCAGTGGACTTTGGTGTTTACCCAATAGTTACCAAAGAAAAGTGAGACTCTTTGCTTTTTATATAAGAAGGATAGTACACCCACACTATCTTTTGCGTGTGGCTTATAGGGATGCATTTTCTTTTTGTCTATAGCTCATCTATGTTACTCCCAACAATACAGATGAAGTACAGAACCAGTACATTTTCGTATACTTGCTTTATACTTGCTTTTCCCTATATTGGAGCAGAACCCTATATTGGAGCAGAACCCTATAATCTATCATTATTTCTTTGACAATTTCCATATCTGTACAGTATCATGAATATTTTCCACAGCGATCAATGTCTTTCTAGTGCTAAAACGTCCATGTTTTCTGTAATTGTATAGCTTGACTGCAAGTCAACTGATATCATCATACTAGAAAATGGAACACATGTTTCAGTTTTCGCTGTCTTCTGTTTGTACCACTTCCATTAGATAAAAACAAATTCCATTTTCTATAACCTCATGAACATTATTCACTGTATATAAAGCGCATTAAGCCTAGTCAATCAGGAACATGTGCGACTGGTGGCTGGTGTGCATGGGGTTTGCCATGATATGGCTGATGAATAGGACTAATTGACTCCTTGCTGTGATTTACTGAAGCATCTGTCTGCAAATGGACTCACCTGCAAATCTGTTATGTGTCATTTGAATTTCATAAAATCATGGCAGGACTAGCCCTCCTTCCGCTATTATCATATCATCACACAACTTGCACTTGTGTGTGTACACGCATGTGAACACTCATACATATGTGACATATGTGAGCGAGAAACACACACATGCACGCACATGAATTGATGCACACACACACACACACACACACACACACACACACACACACACACACACACACACACACACACACACACACACACACACACACACACTGTGTGTGTGTGTGTGTGTGTGTGCGCAGGTGCACGCTCGCACAGCGTGCACATAGAACTCAAAACTCTAAAATGCATTGCTCTGTTCTATCTTTTGCTGACATAGACAGAAATGACCTTGGACCTTTGACCTGTGCTTTGGTGTTTCATGCACCATTATTAGTGATACTCATATTAGCATCATTCTCATTGCCATGGTATTCTGTATTGTAGGAATTAAGGTTGAAGAGATCACTGCATCTCTTTAACCTCATTGTTTTGATGACATTGAAGACAAATGTCACTATAGGATTTTGTGACTATAGCAGGCTACCTGAGGTAAAGGGATTGCAACATTTGTTGCAGGCCAGGTCTGTTGGATTCAGCTTGTGTATTAATACAGACGATATAGTGTGCCGTGTTTGTCATATTTTGTTAGCTAAATTTTAGCAATAGGAACCAGCCACTCTGCTTTCATGACTTAAGTCTTGATGTCAACATAAGGTGAAACACTTTTCTTCTTAGTGTCAGTTGTTGTTGTGCGTCACACGCGCATGTACACCACACACACACTGTCCCATTTGTGCACACTGCACGGATACGTACGCACAGACGTGCGCCCGCACACACACACACACACACACACACACACACACACACACACACACACACACACACACACACACACACACACACACACACACACACACACACACCGCAGTTAATTTATATAACAATGATTTCATGTGTTCGGAATTTGACTAAGCCTTAAAATTGATGACAGTGACACTGAGAACATGGCATGTATTTTAGAGGCATTAGTATAATCATATATTCTGCCTAGTCATTATTTGTTAGTATTGAATGTCAGTTGGATGTCAGTTTTGACTATAGCCTACTCTGAGTCCGGATCACGGTCTGTGGAGCAAGTCCCATCAACATTGAACCTCACTTAAGGGCTATGTTGTTCAGGCCAAGCACTTTTAACTATATGGGGAACGATAATCTTTCTGGTGTAGACTTTCTGCCCTCCACTCGAGTTAAAATTATTCTTAAATTATTCAAAAAAAAAAAAAAAAAAAAAAAAAAAAACATTAGTTATTATGCTGTATATGGTATTTGTGAGCATGAACTCATAGTGGTGAATAAATCCTCTTTAACGCAACCATTTGCGTATAGAGTGCTGCTATAGAGTTGGAACTTGAAAACCTTTGTCTTGGTCTTCAAACCCTTTATCATTTGGGTGAAATGAGACAGGTTAAAGGTTGAAAATATGAGTGTCCATAATTATGATGATGTTAGGTCAATGCCAGCCAGTCCCCTGTCTGTTTTGTGCCCCTAAATGTCATGTGGGCCCCTTGCTTTGTCTCTGCCTCAAATCCAGTGCAGGTGACGTCAGAATAACAATGTGACATAAAGGATGGATGAAGAGTTTTCAACTTAAATCATACAGACTCCTCAACAATTCAATATTAGCCTCCTGTTTACTTTTTCAAATTCAAGCAACTGAATTACAGGCTATACATTAGTGCAGATCATGTTAACTGATATTACAAAATATTTAATAATCTGTGAAGTTGAGGACTAGGCAAAGAATGTTTTAATTATTGTATGGTTATTCTTTTTTGCGCAACAAGTTACTTAAATCACCATATTATAGGTTATGCAGATTTTTAGGAATGGGGTGGTTAACTTGGGAGTCACAACATTCAGACCTCTATAGAAAACACAGAATGGGGGACTTTTTCATAATTTCCACACAAGTTATCTACTAATGTAATAACATTGTAACCCCAACAACATAATGATTTGGCTTCATGTGCCTGCCCCATAGTCTACATAGCGCTATATACTTGTTGTATTGGTGTATATGGTTATTGTTGGCCACACTGTGGGCCTTCATATCTGCATGCATAAACATGTTTTCTGACATGGCTGTGTTTGCGGAAGAAAAAAAAAAATACAATGTGAAGAAAAATATATTTGTGTCTGTGTGTGACACACAGATATTTACACACACACACACACACACACACACACACACACACACACACACACACACACACACACACACACACACACACACACACACACACACACACACACATATATATATATATATATATATATATATATATATATATATATATATATATATATATATATATATATATATATATATATATATATATATATATAGTTTGTGTAAGGATGGAAATTTGATTTTACTAAATTTCCCATTAACGAATCTGATTACCGAATCAAAATGCGAGTCAGACCACACATGGACTAGCATATGAGCAGTCTCTATAACACCGAATCAATGTTTGTTTTGGCAAGAAAAGAGAATACTAGAGATATAGTCCACATCCACATGTGTACTAGGCTACTAAAGGCCTATTCATTCTTCCTCATCAGATCACATTGTTCTTCATTTGAATATTAGCCTACCGATTAAATCGTTCACCATTATACATTTCACATTTTGGCAAGGGAGCGCATAACGTCTTTAAGTTACAAGTACCAATATTTGGTGGTGTTGTAGTAGTAGTAGTAGTAGTAGTAGTAGTAGTAGTAGGGTATAATAGGCTGAGGCTACGCGGCATTTCAAAGCATTTTCTCTGCGATATTTGAAAACGGAGTCGTGCAGTGTCCCTTTTAAAACAAACCCAGCGGCTGTCAATCATAGCGCATTCCAACCAATCCCAAAGCGCCCCTTTTTAAAAGCAGGTCTGCCTGCTGTGCTTTTATATTGCACCATGGCCTGTTTCGAAGCATTTTTACTACTACGGTTATTGCCACAAATCAAGAGGGCAAAGTGAACGGCATGGGACTCACACCAACTTTAACGAAATTGAGTCTGGTTCCTACTCCTGCGAAGTTCACGGCCAAGAATTTCACATGCAGATGATACACACAACAACAAGGCAAATGGAAACAGGATTCCTAGGTTTATCAACATGAGCATTGCATTGGTTCATTTTGCAAACTCATAGCCACACTCACATCGAAACATGACAAGCCTGTCGAGGTTTAGTGGCTGCCCTCTTTCTTGCGTCAACCCCGGGGAGAGCAATACTGAACCCAGCATGGTGCTGCCACCTTTGGCAGGGGAGCACATGGGGCACCCCACTGGCAGTTCCTTAAAACTCTGCCCCGCGCACAATTTGCGAGACTACCCCGAGACGAGGTCCAGTGCATATGTTGACCATTCGGTCCCCCTGCACTTTTCAGAGTCCGGATACCCCAGCAGCCATCGGTTAGAGCACAGCCCTAGGGGCATTATCATTGGAGCCAATCTTTCTGGAGCCGGCATGCCACCCGTCACTGATCAACTGGCAACGAGATCTAACCAACATGGCGGGATTGGGAGGTACCGTGACCTCCCTGGCTGCAGAGACAGCAGAAGCCACGCTTTTTTCACTTATCATCACGAGCAGGCCCACGGCTCCTCCGCCGCCGATGCAACCCGAGACCTCGGCAGCCAAATGATGCTGGGTCTACCTGGGGACCTGCTCACGCGGACGCACCACCATCACCACCACCACCACCCTTATGGCCAGGCTGGAAACAGCCAGCAACTTGTCACCCAGTTTCTGGGTCTGTACAAGCCTCTCAACATGGCCATCCAGCGCGCGGGAGCAGGTGACGCGTTCCTTAGGTGCACCAAACCCAATCTGAAGCACGAGCTCCTGTGTAAATGGTGTGACGACCAAGAGGGACTGCAGGTCGGGAAGCTGCAGCCCTGCGCCAGAACCTTCGGGACCATGTATGAACTTGTCACCCATGTGACAGTGGAGCACGTCGGAGGACCCGAGCACTCCGAGTATGTGTGTCACTGGGAGAGCTGTCCGAGGGACAGGAAGCCTTTCAAAGCCAAATATAAGCTCGTCAACCACGTCAGGGTTCACACGGGGGAGAAACCGTTCCCTTGTCCCTTCCACGGCTGCGAGAAAGTTTTCGCAAGATCAGAAAATCTAAAGATTCACAAGAGGACTCACACAGGTTGGTTGAGGAATAATAACAATGTATCATAATAATAACAATATTAACAACAACAACAACAACAACAACAACTAACAAATCTAATAATAATAATAATAATAATAACCAATTAATAACCAACCAAATTAATAATAATAACCAACAAATATAATTATATACGTTACAACAATACATATTAACAAAATTACCACGGCATTATAACCATAATCATGCATTTATGTCAATCACTATTTACTATCGTAAAAATGCAGCTATAATTATTTTTTTTATTCATTACTTTTTATGAATATTTTTTTAGAGGTTATTAGTATATTATTAGTATTATTATTATATTATTATTAGCACATCCTACTGCTATTTTTCTTTAGGGGTCATTTTCCAATGCTAAATTATCAATTTGGTCAATGTGTTCTTTTTATTATATGTTTAAAATACAATACTAATACTACTACTAATTGTGTTGGCCTAGGCCTGCTATATATGGTGGGGTTTATGTTTTAGGCTATGCAGCTATTGCTTTGTTGCTGATGTTGACGTTGTCTTGGTCTTTGTTGTAAAGCTATTGGCCTAGTTGCAGTCAGAAACACGCGCAGGTGCTACAGGAGGACACCTAGTAAACATGTATAGTCTTTTAGGCCTAGATGTTTCCCTCTCCCACCCATTCAGTGAAAAATAATAAATAATAAATACGGGGACACCGGAGAGTTGTGACGTAGAGTTTACGCTCCCCCCCAGTTGGCTCCCTGGAACGCATGTCCGTGTGCGCCCGCCCAGGAAACACGCTGCAAGACTTAGAAGTATAGCAGAGGCCTGTATGAGCACTTATGACACGTTTAAACAGCTGCTTAGACGTTTTAGACATTTATTTTGCACTATATGGCTATACCCGAGTTCACACAAAGACGTTGCAATGAAATTGGCTAACATTAAAAACGTGCCAAATGCCATAATTTCTGTCTATTTCTTTTCATGTATTAATTTAATGGCCTTCAAATAAATTATGAAGAAGGATTGGGTTGATTAAAAAAATACCCATCCCTTCATTCTGATGCGAATTGTTTTCACTATGAAATGCAGATATCATATTTCTAAAATTAAATGCATAAACAGGCGCAACATTATGCAGCTCTGTTTAAACATTTAACAATTCGAAGAGTTATTACATGTTCAGTTTGAAGCCAGGCCATCAATTCCCGCTCTTATAAGACATTTAACAGCCAGTTTACGTTCAGGTTTATGACTCTGATAATAACCTTCAATCAATTTTGCAAGGCTATGAAACCTGTTTGTTTTCTACATGAATAGATTGCTCAGACGTGATTTCGCATGTATCTTGATTGTGCTATAACAGACCTTGATACACCCGTCACTATAACAACAGAACCATTTACTTTTTTGTTGTATTTATTTTATTTCGATGTTGTAGGTCCATGCAAGCATATGAAGCAAAGGAGAAAATGGGGGGCGACTCATCGATGATATCGCACCCATACCATTTTCGGTTACAGGACTTATTTTAGGCAAAAATAAAAAATAAAAATAAAAAATAAAAAGCATCAATAACATCAGTTGTTGTTGAAGTTGCAACAGGCACGTGATGTGATGGTTTCAATGGTGCTGTTGGTTTAGTGTTAGAATAATTGTAGTTAGTTACTATCAGTAGTAGCGTTTAATTATAAGCACTTTAATTTGAAATATATTTGAAATTTGGGTTGTTTTGCATGGCATCATGTTTGGTGGGGCAGTCAGGGCATTTAGGGGGGCATTGCCCCCCCATACCCATGCCTAGATCCGCCCCTGGCTATACTTGGACTGCGAGTAGCCTGAACGTCGGCCTATGTTATATTTCCTAGACGTAGGCCTATACAACTGCTGCATACTTGATTTACATAATTGATTTGCGTTACATAAGCGAGGGGTGAGAACGTTGTTGTATAACACGCGGTAATTTCTCTCTCTGTGTGCACGTTTATAGGTGAAAAACCTTTTAAATGCGAGTTCGAGGGCTGCAACCGGAGGTTCGCTAACAGCAGCGACCGTAAGAAGCACTCGCACGTGCACTCCAGCGATAAGCCGTACATGTGCAGGGTCAGGGGCTGCGACAAGTGTTACACCCACCCCAGCTCGCTGCGGAAGCACATGAAGCTCCACTGCAAGAGCAGTAGTCCTGATCACGGCCTCGGTGTCGGTGACGCGGCGGATCACCTCGCCGCGACCACCAGGTAGGGCTGGGACGATTCACTTACCTCACGATATGATACAATATTGATATTTAGGGTTCTGAATCGATTTATATTGCGAATTATGCTGCGATTCGATTTGATATATCAAATATATAGAGCGTACAAATGGAACCAAATGGGCCCGTTAGGGTCCATTTGGTCCATTGTACACCCTCAGAAAAAAGGTCCTAAAAGTAAAATCATTAACAAACACAACACAAACACAACTTGATGATGTCATCAAGTAAAATACATACAGTAGTACAGTAAAATGTTGAAAATGTGTGGAGTTCTGAATAATAGCCTATGGACCATGACAAGTCTTTCTGACATGAACAAATTAATGAATATGCCTACATACATATCGAAAAAATCGATTTTGAACATGGCAATACGATATGGATATTATGGCCTTAAGTATTGCGATATATTGGCATATCGATTTTTTTTGCCCAGGCCTACCACCAGGTCACCCGAAGTGACCGAACGAACTAGAAGCGCCATGACACCGCAGCCCCCCACCACCACCAACACGGCCTCCTCCACCCAGGACCCTCACCACCACCCCGCTTCCCCCCCAGAGACCCGAGACGAGTCGACCCCGAGGTCGCGTTTCCATCACACATTTGACAACAGTTTGGACTACTCGACACACAGGTCAACACAGTCCCTCTTGGACCCCTTGTTGATTCAGCAGCGAGGTGCAGGCGGCTACAGGTCCGAGCCCTCTCAGTACTCTTGCGGCCAGGCGGGCCACGGTTTCGGCCACACTTCTTCGAGTTCTTCGAGAACTTTCCCATCGTCATCATCATCTCCCTCACCCTTTCAGAAAAGTATTGTAAATGGATGGTACACGTGCCACAGCGGCGTGGACGCCTTCTCACCAAAGCAATGTAATAACATACCGTCCATGTGAGCACCGCGGGGTGCATTATGATGGGTTACAGCAGGTGTAGGCCTAGTTCCTAATATTTCCCCTTTCTTCATGTTCTTGATATAATATCACCTGTGGTCATCCTATTGATTTTTTTTTTTTGCTTTGCGAAATGTGGTAGGCTAACTGATAAGCTTTAACTGTCATGTGGCACAGACACATAGGCATAGGCCTATATCGGCTAAACTTGTGAGAAACGTGTCCTAAAACGAACTATTATTATCCCGTAATGCAGGGTCAGCAACTCGTCAAATGTGTATATAGCCTAATCTTTCTCATATTTACATTCTTACACACACACACACACACACACACACACACACACACACACACACACACACACACACACACACACACACACACACACACACACACACACACACACACACATTAGTTAACCGGGAAAGAGGAAGGTGCTATACAATGCTTTTTTTATGGAAAGGCCCACAAAACAGTTTAACTGGCGAGAGACGATATTACGATATTATTGGACTGAAACGAATGTCTTGTTGAATGTAAAGGTCTTTGTTGAATGTAGCTGTATTGTATCGTGGGAAAAGATAGACAGACACATTGTTTTATGTATGTCAGAAGATGAAATAAATAATTGAAATGTTTTGTCAACCTTGATTTGGCGACCTAAATATAAGGCCATGAAATATATCAGGCTAGTACTGACGTAAACATTATTCGAAAAGTGCATGCATAGGCCTAAATCACGGTGGAAATTATTATTATTATTATTATTATTATTACCCTTATTATTTACCAAAATAGGGTTTGCTGCACAGAATTTGTATTTATATATCACTACGTATGTGTGTGTGTGTGTGTGGGGGGGGGGCAATCATAAAAATGCGGTGTTTGTCGTCATACGTACAGTGGTACGTCGGTCTAATTACAATTTCACTGTACATACTTACTGTACAATTAATTATGCATTCAATATTTTATTAACGTGCCTCTATTCCCTTTGATAGAACACGTGACCAAACCCAATCAATGCATTCTCGCGGCACGACAGTGATTCCTCATCATCACGTGCTTAATTAGGCCTATATTTCCGCTAGGGGAGCAGCATATATGTTTTATTTTTTTTGTTACTGGGTCCTCCCATCTCGTTGCAGATGTTATATCATCATGTACATTTAAGTTCCATGTGTGACGGTGACGGGCACGTGTAATGTCCAACCCTTCAAGCCATATGCAGACTAGAGGCCTTGAACATGAGAGAGATGTGCATGTGAGGGTGACCAGAGTTGTCTTCAAGTGTCCCACAAGCGTGCCGCATTTTGAGACCCTGTCTGTAGCATATTGACTGGCAGGCATCACTCGTGTCCAAATGCCATATAGTTATAGTCCTAATAGTTGGCTTTCTGTTGTAAAGCTCATGGTCTCCTTTCCTGCTAGGCGAAAGCAGTAGTGCAGCAACTTTGGCGATGGTGAGTGCCACTATATTTCCACACTCAATCAAGAGGTCCATATTTCGTAGGCCTACATGTAATATAGGGCTATTGTATTAAAAAATAGCAGATCTGCAAGCTCAAAACGTGTGCAATGCGTTAGGAGCCTGAAGATATGCTTGTTTCTTTTCTTCTTCTTCTTCTTTTTTTTTTTTTTTTTTTTTTTTTTTTACTATATTTGAATTGGAATCCTCGATTCATTTTGGAATCAAGATATTAAAGGGGAATTTCACCCATTTTCGAAATGGGGTCTGAAAGAAAAATCATTAACATGGTGAAATTCATCTTGATGATGTCAGCAGATGTATTTCACCATGTTAATGATTTTTTCAGACCTCCATTTTTAGGAAATACAGAATTGGGGGAACTTTTTATCATGTCCACACAACATCTAACACAACTCTATAAATCACATATTAAAATTGTTGAAAATGTGTGGAGTTCCCCTTTAATATTTTTGCTAACCCCGTTTGGTCCCGTTTCCCCCACACATGACACATGCAATCTTCCTGTCCCTCAAACGAACACTTTGGATCTGGTCACCCTACTAACTACCATGAGACGCTCATGAAAAGGAAAACGGTTTGTTGAGGGGTCGGCGCAGGTGAACCATGAGAAATGCACCTTCATGATGGGATGCACATTATGAGAGCTGCAGCAGCCCGTTCTTTAGCTGAACGCTTCACCAAATTGAGGCCTTCGTGCATTGCATTTTCCCCGCACACTATAGTGGCCTACATTGGATTTGACTGCATCCATGCATGCAATTTCACAATATCATGTAGTAGGTTAATTGTATCATTATCAATCAATAAATGTCTACGTCGTTTGCCTCCGACGGTCGAGGTTATAGGTAGGCCTATAACGAGCATTTGAACGACCGTCGTTTAGGGACGCGATCAATTAAATTACATACAAATTGTATTTTAATGTTTGCCTAATTAATCAGTTTATGAATTCCAGTAGCACGTGCTATTCATTAGGCTAGTATTTCTTATTTCGTGCTGCTCACGAGCATACATGTTTCCAGTTATATTCCTTTGTTAAAATACATTTTGAAAATGGCTTTATATATTCCGATAGTAGTATACACTCAACAGGGGTTTTCTCTCCATATCTGAAGCATTTCTGGTCGGGATATCAATTTTATCCAATCAGGAATAGAGAGTGAGCGAGAGAAGTCACCATTTATCATCTTCAATTTAGTTTCAGCTCCAATGTTCTCTGCTAAAATATCATCATTTAATCAATTCAAATTTAGCTCGATCCTGTATGGAATTTCCCTCTTGATTGCATGCAATTGGTAATGTTGTTTTGTATTTATTAAAGAGCTGGGGAGGCGGGAAGACCGCCATATATACAGAATATACAACATTACCTTTAATATACATTTAACTATGAACAAAACCTTTCATTATTATTATGGTTATTAATAGTAGTAGTAATAGTGCTATTTAACAAAGAATACTACATTCCCCGGGCATTAATAAATGGCTACATGAAAAGGTGACCATATGCAAAAAAAGTTTAAAAAATAAATCTCACCTGAATTGTTGGGCTTGTGAATCCTCACCCTGTGGACTTACTATTAATATTGCAAGTGAATAACAACTTTCTTAGATCAGATGCAGAATCTATAGTTTGAATGGTATTCAAGTCAAATCGGAAATAGTGTGAGGAAATACATATATTCTGAGATGTTTGAGTTTTATATTGACACATCGATGGAACTTGTTTTCATAGTTGTATTTATTTTTATCTGCCAGTGTTCCAACCATACATTCAACAATGCTGGATGTGATATGCTTTTGGATGCACAACCTCCCATCACATCTCAAATCACCATTTAATAAAAATAACCGAATATAGACCTATATGTAATTAGTGCATTCACAAAATGTAGATCAATGTATAAGACATGCACAAATCTGTTTGTGCATCCACCATGTTGTTCGTTGTTAGTTTACACATCCTCATTGCGTGTGTGTGTGACTATGGTGTTGTAAAATGAAAAATCCAATCTGTAATATTTGGATATTTAAAAAACAAAACAAAAAAAAAAAAAAAAAAAAAAAACATTGCACTGCAATGCCTGCAACAAGCTTTTCTGCTAAGTAGGAATGCATGATCACATATCACTTATATAGATGTTTTGATATGATTGGCACCTTTATGTAATACACAAGATTGTTTCTGATATTTCTGAAAGAAATAGGGTCAAATGTGGCATAGTTTTACATCTCTTTGAAATATGTGCTTACAGTGATGTGACAGCTAACTAGCAGCCAGTAATATACCCTTTATCTCTGTAAGATGGTCTGATTGAAGGGTAGTTAGTAGAATCGTCACAAAAATACATGGGGTCAATACACCATAAGCCAATCAGATTATGTTTTCCTCTCTTTAATATAATATATGTCTGATGTACAAAGCAGAACACGATAGGTTCATTTAAGGTGAAAAATAAATTGGCTTCAGTATACACTTTGCAACTATTAAAACAAATTGATAATCATTAAACAGGAAGGGTCTTCTTTCTTACAGTTACAAATGTTTATAGTTTCCTGATTATTCCTATACAACCACCAGAATTGTTCTACAGAATTGTTCTTCAGTTGCACATCAATGTTGCCCAAATCACTCACACACCATTGATCGATCTTTCCATCGATCAATCGATCGATTGGTGTGTGAGTGATTTGGGCTTGTCTGTCTGTCATCAGAGTTCTAAAGGTATATTCACTTTTAAACATGTTTGGAGTCTTTTTAAAATCTATACTCCATCGTTTGTGAATACCCCAGATCATTTTTAAGTTGCTTGATTAAGTTTTAAAATATTTGATGTTCATTCAATCTGACACGCACGCCTCGCTATACAAAACCATATAACTTCAAACTCCATTTGAACCACGATGGGTTCACAGAAATGTAACTGACAAAAAACACCTCCCTCATACTAGATTATTAGATTAGAAGGACAATATCAGTCACAAAAATCAAGGATAGTGTTTTCAATGACAATCATGGTTAAATGAAGTTTGAACTTGCACTGGGCTGGTATTATAGAAGGGGGCGTGTCTGATTAAAAGAACATCAAATATCTAAATAGTGAACCAAACAGGGTGTTCCTGCATGCACAAACGTCTGAGCAGACCAATGAGCCTGATGAAACAAAAATGTTTGAAAGTGAAATATCCCTTTAAATCCAAATATACAAATATCTTCGTGCTAGGTGTGCTGTTAGTGCAGGACATGTCATACACAACGTTGATGAAAATGTTTTTATTTTCTGGCAGGACCTACTGTGCTTGATCATGGTTTAGTCTTCTACTCGCTGTGCAAAAGGAAATGCATACATTGGATAGAGATTTGGAAATGGAGAACACGTACATGACATACTGTTCACCACCAACAATTTATGCACGCTTATTCTATACCTTTAAAAGATCAGGTTCAGTTTGCATAGTTTTAAACAGTCTAAAGAGAATACTGTCCACTGATAATTAATGTTAATGTAGTTAATCATTTTGAGGTGAATAGTGTAAGTTTACAAGTTTAGTGAAAGTAAAGTTAGTGAATATTAGATTAAATTAGAAAGAATATTAACTTTTGATCACAACACAATCATTCAAAATATATTTTTGTTTCCTTTCCGTTATTGGCTTGCGTTACAATGTTGTATTCACATCATTCTGCTGTGGTCAGGTTTTTTAGGTATATTCTATAATCACATAGCAAAAGTGTAACATTAACTCTTCTTACTTTGGAAGGTAAGTCAAAATATAAAAATTTGTGTTATCACAGCATACAGTAATATAGGATAAATTACAATGTTCAGCATTTTCTTCAGGAGGTCAACCCCCTCCAATAGAAACCAAAGTTTTTTTTTTTTTTTTTTTTAAATTGTTTCTTATATGTGCAGTTACAATGTCCGTATGCATTGTACATGCCTGCTAGGCCTGACAGGAATGCTGCCACATTTTCTTCGCCATATAAAGCTCTGTATTCTGACAAAGCAAAAGCCATATTCCATCATCACTGAGCCCCCTATACCACACCCTTCCCTTCCCCCACTAATCACAACTGATGAGACCTCCTCTTCCCAGTTTCCATTTGTTGGCCGCCATTTTTACTCCTGCACGCTCTGCCTAGCAACAAACGATGGGCGCCATTTTTCGGTCAACACACGTAAGTAATGACCAATTTCATGTAAATATATCGATTTCACCTCGGAATCCAATGACTCGCTGCCTTGTTTCCCTGGGTCACTGTTATGCTAGCATTGAGGTTGAGCTCCAGCAGTGCATCAGGGGGTGGGCCGCTTTGTCACACCAGGTTCTCAGTTTGAAGCGTCATCGTAACCGTGCATGACATCTTGTGCAACGTACATATATGGCGAGGTTCCCATGTATGCCTATATACTCCCTACATCTCCAGCATGGCTTCGGTACTTTGGAGGGCATGCTGTGGCTGTATAGCAGCAGTGACTGAGAGACCTTAGTGGCAGGATTGACCATGTGTGATTTTAATTGGATCTCTGGCCATTCCCATTCTCCCCAGGTCAAGCCAGAACTGGTGTTGCACCCCAACTCACTTTCTTTTCATCCTCCCTTCTGTACCCCCCTCTTTTTTGCCAGCTCTTCTTGTTCGTCCTTCTCATCTGTCTCTATCCCCTGTGCTCCTGGCTATCTTCACCCTCCATGACTCCTTCACGATGGCCCCTTAATCTTTGCCTTCTCACCAGTCTGGTTCAGAGGTAGGTGCTCCATCAAATTCTATACCCTTAAAATGCAGGGATGCCTGCTCACAGATCGCTTGTCGTTCCCTCGCTCCATGGAAAATTGCAACCCCAAGTGGTAAACTGGATGCAGCTGCACTGTGGTCTGGTAATTCTGTCAGCGCTGGTTTCATTTCGTTCACATTCTCGCATTCTCTCATCAGCTGGAACACATGAGTCTGCTGAAGGGCTTGGCACGCATGACACTAACAATGTAGTGCAATGTCAGTGTTTGAAAAAAAGGGTATTGATTGTAAAGGTTACTGCATGAGAAGTTGATAAATGTAAAAAAAAAAAAAAAAAAAAAAGATTAAACGTGGAAGTCATTATCTTATTCCAGGAAAATAACTTTGAATCATGTCACTAGTTCTTTACAAAGACTATTGTAACTGTAATCTTGTTTCATGTCTCAGCACTTGTCTCAGCACTTTTGGAAGCATTGACACTAACTGGCTCTAAGACAATGCAATCAGAACTATAATAAGCACAGTGACAGGTGTGCGTAGTGTTGCGATGACAGCAGTGGTAACATAGCGAGTGTCAGTGCAGTATGACTTTAAGAGACCGATCCCGTAGATTTTTCTCTCATCTTCATCTGCGCCATGCACAGATTTCTGATGTCAGTGGTGCCAGCCCCCTGTGTAGCTCAGCTGGGACCAGGGCTTATAGACCAGCCCTCTATTCACACTTCCCAACTGGGACTCCACTGTCAACTTAAGCCTGAGCCCCTCAAATACCAAGCTTTTTATTGTTTAAGATTTGGGCAAAAAAAAGCAGGACTGTTGAACGCCTGAGTTGCAGCAGTGCAGGGGAGACAGAGACTCCGCCCACAACAAGATATGTGATGCATTTTTTCCTTTTGATGCATTTCAATTTACCCTATGGATAGTTCTTGAAAAGATATCATCTTTTTAATTAATTATCCATGTCTTGCATATCTTTGACAGCTTCTGATGAGCCAAAACATGAAGGCATTAATGGTCTCTTCTGAGCCATTCAGCTCAGGAGTTTCCCCACACGGTTGACAAGTTTTTGCACTCTGCAAAGCAACAACAGCTGGACTCTCTGAGGCCCGGTCTACAGTATTTTTTGCTTTGCGAAAAGGGAATGCAGTCATCTTTTTAAGAACTGCATCTTTCCAAGAATTTGTGGACATGCGAGCGGGATTTCAAGGGATATTTGAAGACCTGGCAACATGATGCAAGCTGTAGGCCCATGAGGTGCAATGCCATCCTGTCTAGAGGATGACCATAACATTGCCCTCTTTGCTTTTGATCCCCCAACCAGATCCTTGTCATCTTGGATCAACCAGGATGGTTGCCTTATTGTACTCCATTTCTTGGCAAGGGCAACAGACAGCTTTCATTCATGTCTGTTAACAGCCAGATGAATATGACAGAAAGAAGTATTATTTCTTAATTTACAGAAATTGTTGCCTTTATAGGTCTTTCTCTTCTCACAGCTCAATATGATATTAGCTGTTTTAATGTGATTGTTTTATGATTTACGTTATACAGAATGCATTCAGAGAACTTGTTAGGGAATGTTAAGTATCCTTTGATCAGCATGCCTAAAGAGCACAATGCCTTAGATTTGACAAACACAAAGCCAGGAGACCCTTGTCTTTGCTGTGTATTAGCACCATCACATTTCATTAGCCATTATTCTGTGCTGTTGTGAGATACTGTACTGTATAGTCTTTGAATACTTTCTTTTTGTACGTTTTCTCAAATCTCCATCTTTTGAGGTTGAAAAAATAAAAGAAAGGGGGATCACATTGATCACGGGCCAGGGTATTTCAAAGCTGTGTGTAATCGCGGGTGTTTAATTTTATCTAAGGCAGTATGCATTGCGAGGCGGCTGTGTAATCAGGCCTGTGAACTCAACATCTGACGGAAGGACGCCATTTCTGATCACATCTCAATTGAAGTCCATCGATTTGCCAAGTGTGTCTGTGTCAATGCTCTCTCAAGCTTGCACTCCATTGGCACATGGCTGCTAAATTAATATGCACTTGACATGACGCCCACGTTCCCTTTTTCCTGCTGGTGTCGCCCAGTACTACACCCTGACACCCAGGGCCCACAGTGCCACAGTTCAGGAAGCAGTTAAGTGAGCTATGCACTGCGATCTCGCTGTTAACCTCCCAGCACTACAAGAGCACCCCAGGGCCTAACTCTACAATGATGGATGTAGAGTGGTGGGGTAGGGGTACTTGGGGGTGGGGGTACACGGAGGTTAGGGGATACCCAAACAGAGCCCAGGAATTCCCCTCGGGCCTTTTCAATTACAGTTTGAGTAAGCTCCACACTGTGATGCTATGCTCTGAGGCTGTGACATTAAGGTAATGGACGGACGAGAGCCGAACTGTTGCATGCCTACCCTCCGTAAACGGTAGGGGACGAGGCACAGAATTCAGGAACGTGCATGCCGAAGTGCCAGCTAAAGAAGCAACCGCTTGGAAAATGCAAAGGCCATGCATTCTTTATACGCGGTCATCATCAAAATGGGCCTGTTGTCGAACAAACTGAGTGTGTGTCGTTTATGTCCCTCTGAAGTTAACGGGTTATTGATGGCAGTAGTTTATCACTAGCCAGAGGCTAAAGGAGCATTAGGAGCATGGGAGAGAGTAGGAAGTGTCTAGTTTGCCTTTGAGATACCCAGGTAGTGGATTTAATGGCGGCAGAGGGAGAAGAATTGACTGCCCTTCATCTTTTTGATGATCAATATGGTAGCCTGACCTTCTATTGGACACGTCCTATGATGTGGTAATGGGATCTACTGCATGTGCGTGTGTATGTGTGTGCGTGTGACCGTGCATGTGTGAGTGTACTGTATATATATTTGTGCACATACATACACACCACATCCAATACATTCACAGTGACTTTGTCCCAGGAAAACACCAACATCATTGCTAACTTATAGTGGGTGAGCTTCAGTTTCTATGCAGGTAATCATCCTGTTCCAGATGATAGTCAGAATTACTGCGCAATAACCATATCATAGCTACTTTAGTCACCTTACTAGAGATGAAATGGCTTTGGTAATTAGCACTCATCCCTGGATGAGTCTCTCTGCATTATGCCAAATTCATGCTTTCTCGTATTGCAAATTATAAAATTAGGCCTTACTCCAAACCTGAGGCACACTGTTGTGAATAGTACATACAGTATTTATTCTTTTTCTGATGTAAGAGATGGAGTTATGCAATCCCCTGTTGTAACTGATGTCAGTCTGCCAACAAAGAACATAAAAATGAATTACACATAGTGAAAACTAACATGAAATCCAGGAAGATATCATTTCAATGCAGAAACAGAACTTGGTTTATTGTTAAATTTGAGTGAAAGAATAGTGTCTGAGATGATATTATTTATTTATCTATTCTATTATACAAGAGCCGGCAAATTATTGCACCCTTCAGAGAAGCATGCGTAGATCTCCTTCTGCACACTATGTGTAACTTCCATTCTTATCAAGTGGATCATTAATTATGCTGTGTACGTTCAATTCATTAAGAACCTACCATATGTGTTGGGCCATGAATAATGCCAGTGAGCCTTGGAGAAATAAGACCCCCTCCCATTCTGACTTATTATCATGAAAAAAAAGTGAAAGAAAAAAAATGAACTACCACACTGGGTTTTTCTCTGCATGTGTGTTTTGAAATATACTTTCAGTTCCTTCTCCCTCCCCCCCAAACATATGAAGTGAAGACATCAGCGAGTTAAAAGGCAAACAGAGTAAATGGATCTGGAGCCAGCATGGGCCGTTGTTAATACTACACACACGAGCACAATGCCAGAGGCAACGCAAATTCACTGACATAATTATGTAAACAGTTTGTATTAATCATCTTGGTAATGAAGTAGGCCGTACTATTTAGCATTCTGTATATCCATCACACATGCCTGAGAGCCTTTTGCATACCCTCCCTACCCAGGTGAGGGTTTGGTGTCTCAGAGTCAGTATCAACTTTAATGTCACATCACACGAAAAATAATATATAGGCTACTGTATACATTTTATTTTAGCACGTTTTCGATTGTAGTTGCAGATTGCAGTTGGGAGAAAGTGTTCCAATAGGAAATGATAGAAAAGAGATGGAAGGCGTACATGGAAGGCAAAAATGCTTCTTGTGCATGGGAATCATATCCTGCACACAATACAACAGCTACACTGCATATACACAAACACAGTTTCACACAAACACACGCTCCTGGAGGTCATAGCCAAATGGAATAGAGCCATGTGTATTCTGACTGATTCAACTTGATCGTGACTCCACAGATAATATTTACCTGTAGTTTGTTTTGAACAATATATTAAAATTTCAGGAATTTGAACTTGATCTTTTTGTTGGGAATGGTTTTGATTGTAGAGCAGTGGTTCCAGATGTATAGCCTATTGACCAAAACATGCAGCGAGTAGTAATAGCGAGTAGTGCAATCATGAGGCTGAACCAACCCCAGCCTCTTTCTCAGACACAATCTCAGGTCTCAGACCCATTCTCCACACAGGCAACTTTCAAGTCCTGGTATTTTCCAGTGCAAGTCATCATTTTGTGAAATAGTGCGATTTGATCATTTTCTTTTTGGTTTTGCCTTTGAACATCTCAAATCATTGTTATTTTTGTTTACAAAGCCTATTTAGGCAAGTATAGTTTTGAAAAATAATTAGGCCTTTGTACTAGAGTGTGGACATGCATTCCCTTTCAATCAGTTAAAACCTAACTTTGTTAATTAATGTTCTATGCTATCACTTTCCCCAAATAATTTCCTTAATAGCGTCTCTGTTCCTCAGATCTGTTGTCAGGTTGGCATATTTTATGCTTTGTTTCTCTATTCCATTCCTCTTTTTCCACAGAATTCCCACTGACCCATATATTTGATGTGATTTTTAAATAATATAAATTCAGCTACGAGAACACAGGCACTATTATTAGTTGCATTTGTCGGCACACAGCCTCCTCCCGGAACCTGTTGGGGTGTGTGTGCGTGCCGTGTGTTGCTGAATTCCCTGCGTGGAGGAATTATTACCATCTCATTTGGGTAAGCAGAAGGACTCCTGATTATTATTACCTCATGGAAACGGCTTATTAAATCCCAGAAAGAGCAGAGGAGTCTGAGCTGATGATGTGAACAGGTCCCCACGCTGGCAGGTAGCGGCATTCAGGAGACGTGTCGGCGAACATCACACATGACAACTTGTGATATCACCTTGCCAGTGTTTTTTCCTGGAAAGGTCCCTCACTAACAACAACATTCCATTGATCCTCAACACCATTTTAACAACTTCCTCACACCCCCGCCAATAATGCACGCCCGCGCACACATTTGATACTTGATGTTTTACAGTTTAGGACAGACATTTTATGAATGCCATTTGTGATATTATTGGCCATTTTCTGTGTATAAATACTATAACTATAAGTATGCATGAGGTAAAACTAACTCTATATAGAATGTCTTTTTAACCATAAAACAACTCTTGAAAGTGGTTCTCAATATGTGTATTTCCCTTGTGTAAAAGTACACACACAGACACGCACACACACATGCTTGTGCGCGAACACACGCACACGCGCACGCACGCACACACACACACGCACACACACACACACACACACACACACACACACACACACACACACACACACACACACACACACACACACACACACACACACACACACACACACTTGCGCATCCATGTCAGTGCATTGAAAGTGTGAGCAGTCATTATCAGTTTGTGTTTACCTTTTATACCTTTACCACCTCCTATATATCTTGGAAATATCAATTAGGCCTCATCTGTGATGGGTCAGGTGGGCCCAGGAGGAATAGTGAAAATCACTAGTGTAAATACCATCTCATGCCTCAGTGCAGAATTAATATGCAATGCGTACCATTCTTGCACTGATTAAAAGGCTGTGGCACGTGATGAGTTATCAAAACAAGAAATAAACTACTCGGATTAAAATTCAGCTTTTAATTGGATAGATGAAAGAAGCAATTAGTTGCACTTCAGTTAAGAATGTGTCCTTTTTCTCAGTCAGAGAAAAAAAGAGTGTGTTATCCATACTTTTTTCCTTTTAAGCACAGGGTTAAAAGAAATGCATTTGCTTGTATTTCACTTTGGAACATGCCACTGTCCTTTGATCACTGGTTACTCCCAGGTCCCTGGACCCTCAGGTCCATGTGGCATCACCACTGGCTGTAAAAAATAGATAGGTTCTTAAAGGAAGGAATTCTTTGAGCAAGAATTCCTTTGCCAATGTGGCATATTACATATCGTTGCTGTCGGGCAAAAACCTTTATTTCCATATAAAAAACTTTTTGTTTTTTTTTTGTAAATCAATGCCCTCCTCGATTACACTACAGAAAAAGTAACGGATCTGCAACCTGAAAATATGGCACCACGCGATGCATTTTGAGCTTGTCAATCTGGTAGTTTTTCTATTTTTGAATATGAATCCTCAAGAGATTTGGACATGTGAGGCTTCCACCAAACATAGACTATATTGTGCATACCATGCTGCTAAGGGGCATGCACGCATGAACGAACACACAGTCACACTTTCATTTTTTATTTGAATCCACAAATTAATTTCACAGGGAACAACTATAACAGGGTTGGGACTCACTGCTTATAACAGCCAGGGCTGGATCTAGCAGAGGGCAGTGGTGGGCAGAGTCCACCAAAACAGAGACAATCGACCCCCTGAAATCTTCCAGCCCACCATGGTGCGGCTGGCTATATAAAACTGGCCCCGAAAACAGCTGTAACAGAGTGTATTTGGGAAGTTGTGTGGCTTCAAGACACAGCCCACTTTCAAAATCTCCTAACTCTTGAATGTTTATGCATTGTTGCATTCGATGGCACATATTTTTAAACTGCATCAGGCAGTAGGTCATAATCTTTTTAGGCAATACGTCATATTTGTTTTGTGAGCGTTGGATTCTAGGTGTGGTTCAGATGGTTGATACAGAGTGAAGTGTGGATGTCGGGATACCAGATTGACAGATTGTACTTGGTTGGCAATAATTGCAGTCTTGCTTTGATGGAGAACTTGAAAACATATCCTCCCCAATAACAGCATTTTTACACACACACACACACACACACACACACACACACACACACACACACACACACACACACACACACACACACACACACACACACACACACACACACACACACACACACACACACACACACTATTGGTCCTTATGCTTGGTGCACAACCCTCTGGCCCTCGATTATTCTCAAGTTACATAACGGTGTCTTACCACAAGGTACACCTTTGTTCATTATTGATGATATTCCAAGCTATGAGTAAGTTTTGAGGAATCTCATCAATCAATAGTTATCTGAAACTAATATACTTTCTGCTCAGGGTTGTGTAAACAATGGCTTGGCTGGGATGTCTCTGTTATTTCACAGACGTTACTCATCAATCAGAAATCAAAGACTGGCAGATGTCTACATTAAAGGGTGCACACTGTGCCAAGAGGCTGGCTTTCCACTGAGCATGTTAATGCAGGTCGCAAGGGGGGGCTTATCATTGATCATAAGGGAACGATTGATACTTCTGGGGCTGGGCTATCTATGAAATTTATTCTGGTATATACAAATAATATCAGCACAAAGGCAGTGGAGTACTGAAATCTGAATATTGTTGCGAAGACATGATGATATTGGAAAGTGTTGAGCACTTAAACCTTATTTCATATAGAAATCCATAATTGTTGTTATCTTGCATGCAAGGTATCCCTATTGCATACGATAGGCATACCAGGTTGAAAGTGATTCTTGTCCAGCCATCTCACAGATACAGTATTATTACAGCTATTAAACACCTAAAAACATTTTCTCCAAGAAACTCTAAGCAGTGGATCAATTTGAAAGTTGTATATTTTAATTTTTGTTTAATGACTTACATATTCAAGCATTGATCGTGTAAGTACTTTTAGTTGTCGTAACAAAAACCTGTTACAAAAACGCTATAATGCATGGTGCCGCGTCACTGCTCCACCAGTGATTAGCGCTGTTTTGCAAGGGGTTTGGTGTGGATTTCCCCCAGTCTGTGATGGCACATTAGAAACCCCCAGTTAATGATTCATAACATACTGTAATGTCTCATCATGCCATGGACAAGACTAAGCCTACAGCAGTTTTACAAGCAATGTACTTAGTCTGTTCCTTAATGTAGCATTTAGGCTGTGTCCCTCTGCCGAGAGTGTGATTCAATCCTTTTTGTGTGTGTCTAGCCTAGGACATGTTTATGGGCTAATAGGCCTTTGTTAGTAGTAGTACTCTATTTATTTAATGCAATTGTAGTGCGAACAGAAGGAAAAATAAACAGGCCGACTAAACATACGATTCCCCCTTTTGGGTTGTGAAAACCCTGTGTAAGGACACAAAAGGGGGACGTCTCCACTGTGGAAAGTAAATTCTTTTGAAGTGGAACTAATCATCTGAGGGATGGTTCTCGTTGTCCTAACAACGCAGCTGAATTGGAATGAGCCTCTTTTATTGTTGCCGATATGTTTTCTCTTTTTCATTCAAAACTGATGATGATAGTAGTTTCACGCCCTGTCCGCCCACATTGTCGGCCCAAAGTTTTTTTTTTCTTCCCCCTCCCTGGATAAGTCTTTACTCTGGGACGCTGAACACACGGCGGGGTGACTCTTGGACCGTGACGTCAGCCTGGCCCCTCTGTCTCCACGTCTTTACGCTTCTTTCTAATGCCTTTAGATTCAGAAAGGGAATCTCGCAGCAAATCCTCCCCAATAACAGTTCTGTCTAAGGGTGTGAAAAGATCAAGGCCCTGAAAGCTCTCCTATATCATTATGCTCCAGTCAGTCACTTTCAGCTTATACAGGTTCATTTTTTCAAGGCATTAACCGTCCTGGACAAAAACCAAACAAACAATCCTCCTTGTAATTGTTCATGTGGATATTCAGTAGTAAGCGTAATGAAACAACAACACTGAAACACTTTGTTCTTTCTTTTCTTTTTTTATATCCTGGAAGAACGTCCATATAAAGCTACTGTATTCGGCTGGTTGATTCTCTTTTTGTATAGAAAATTATGCTAGAGTAGCCAAGGCCCATACTGCCGGTCGTGCACGTGTTTGTAGATATGGCAAAGTAATTTTAACTATTAAAGTTGCATCATTGATTTAAGCATTGTGTTAAATTGTGCTCCTGCTCCCTCTGTCATTCTCTGCCTCTGTAAACAGGAATTATTTGATGGGCCTTTCTCTGCATTCTCTCCACCTTCATCTCCACCCCTACCCCACCCCCTTCTCTCTGTGCTCCTGTTGCTTTTTCTAAAGCACTATTTACAAGACAGGGTGTTCATAAACTGTCTGAGCTGCTATGACACGTCGATAGTACTTTGACCTCACGGTCATTTTTACATACTGTACAGCAGTGGTTTTCAACCTTTTTCATACCAGGCCCCACCATTTATTCTGAATTTCAGCCACGGAATATACCATTTGTTGACATTTTACAAAAAACTGTCAAACATACAGATCAAAATGACCATTAATCTTCTTCATTCTCTAGTTGTGTAGACTTGAGCTAATTCAGATGATGAATATTTTAACTCTTGAGAACGTAAACATGAAACCAAATGGACTTGCAAGGCTCCATTTGGTTTCATGTTTACACTCTCAAAGAGTTACATCTGCCAACTTTCCATCATTTAGCCTGGGGACCACTTGGAATCCTCCAGACCACTGGTTGAAAACCACTACTGAGTTAAACTAACTGGATTTTATTGTGTAGACTACATAACTTAACTGGTTTTCATTGAGGTGGTGGTGCCTCTTCTATGTGTGTGCAAGATTTAACTAGCAAAGGGCAACTACTTAAGTCTTTAGTAGCTTGCTTGGACGATGAAGCCCACCAATTAACAGTGACCCATTCTTTGACTAAAACAGTCATGAAAATGACTGTCAGCTTGTGCCTGGTTGTGTCTACCCTCCTCATCCACCCTTGGAGGGTGGGACGAGGATTGCAAAAAGGTAATGTTGGTCCTCTGACCTCAGCCAGAGAATTCCAATCTCATACCGTTACTAAATCTTTATCCTCACACAAGGCTGTACCTTTGCTTCTCAGAGTTATAAACTGTGGATCCTTTCTGCTACTCCTGGTCGCCCAGGCATTTTATTGTCTCAGTGGGGGTACAGGGTTCAAGCAGCAGTCATCCCCATAACAGAGGTGAACTATTAGCACTAAAGGCCACAGGAGAGTGTTGTTGGGCCACTGTGCTAGCTGGCCCATCATTCAGACCATGCACGCAGAGCTTTATGCTCCATTATTTTTTAACAATTACAAATGTGCAATGTGGGCATTTGTACGGTACATCTGAGGTAGCCCGGCTGATAACAGTGTTAAGTACTCATACTTACCCATAGTGAGCTTACTCCGATTCTATGAATGCATTCTACATCGGTAGCTCTCGCACTTTGTTTCAAAATTACAAATTTTCAAGCTTGCAGCGTGGCACAAAGCGAAGCCAACGCAAAATATAGCCAGTGCTAAATATAGCCAATGCTAATTGCAAACATCGTGAGTGAGATTACTATGTAAGCCAGGCAGAAATGTCTGTATGTGTATGCGTGCGTCACACATTCCATAGGCAGGCCTGACCCAAATATAATGGCTTTGGCTTCCCACATGCATGTAAGACGCACAGCGTTGTAAAATCAAAGATTCGTAAAATTAAAATTAATTTTTCCCTGCATTCCTTAGAACATGCAACATCTCCCCATATAGCCATGCCCATTTGCATTATGATTTATTTTCTGCCATTTTGAATTTTTTTCCACCTCCAGATTTTGACCAAATCTCACAAAAAATGGTAAACATGGTACCCTATCCGATTGAAACTGCACAGCCTTTATTAACTTGCGCCCACAAGTTAACTTGCGTGAGTGGAGCGGGCTCAAGTTAAGTGATCGTTTTTTGGTTGTCGACTGTCGACCGTCCCTCGAAGTGTTCTTTTTGGCTGGTTTAGGTGATAATGTAATGGTCACGTAATTAAGGTATCTTCATAAGCATTGTCAAGAGTATTATCTCATGAAGGTGTTGGAGTACTTGCTCTCTGCTCTCTGCTTGATGATGTCACCAAGGTGTACTTCACAATGTTTTTTTTTAACCAGCGCGAGTGGAGCGGGCCCAAATGCGCAGCAATCGGTGCGCAATGGTCAGTGCTTTGCGGTCGGCGATGCACTTCTGGCCATCGGTCCTCCCTTACGGCACTCCGTTTGGCCAGTTTAGGTGATGATGTAATGGACGCATCAGTAAAAGACCTTTATAGCTAAAGTCATGAGTCTTGCTCCACTCGCGCACGAGTATAGGCCATGACCTACACTTGCAAGTTTGCACTTGTCGAGTGCTGATCTGGTTTGTTTTGTTAAACAAGTTTGTTTTTTAATAATAACTGGAGTGGTCCCCCCTGGAGCCTCTACTGTTGTGCTGGCATTGCTCCATATTATGTGGGCATAGTCTAGAGTTCTGTGCCAGGCACGCCCAAATTATTTATGAAGTTCTCAGAGTATACAGATGTCTAAATGATGTCAGAACAGACCCTTTCATGACGAATGGAGTTTGTCAGACATTGTGATGTCAGTATAGAAGATTAACTGTCTCTTTTGGTCCCTTTATTCCTATACATTGAGCTCTGTGTCAGGCATTACCAAGTAGTGTTGTGATGTCCATACAGTATATGGACTCTTGGCAGGGGCCCTGTCCTGACTTAGCTGTGTGTCCGCCGGACTCAACACCAGGCGCTGCACTGCATGTGCTGGTGTGGAACGCATGTGTTGAATTTGAAATCGGTGGGGCAAACGTTTCTAGACTTATGTGGAATACAACAACACAGACAGACAGACTTGGTGCACTCATAGTTGGATATTTTTACTTTATTTTACCTTCCATTGCTTACTTCCATATAGTAGAACAACCCAAAATCACCCAGCACGGTACATACATGCGGCATATAACAGCCTTTAATGGCTGTAGGGCTCAGTATGAGTCAAAGGAAGATGTTGGGAGCTTAACAAAACATTAATTTGACCTCTCGGGTTATACATGCATACAATATATTATTGCTTCTCGCTAGATCGCGGCCACGACCATGGCTTGAAAATTACTCGCTTCTGGGTAATGCGGGTGCTGGAGGGAATGGCTTTTAATCTGTATAGGCTATTGCTAATACCATAAGCCTGCACAGTTCTCTGTATATGGACATGTCATTTAGGGACAAGGTTTTGGTTGTGTGGTTATAGCTTCCAAATTCTACTGTGATATCTTTCTTCATTGCTCTGTTGATTAGAAGCTGATATTTTAAAAATAATAATATATTAAATAATAAAGTCTCCTCATTGACCGTAGTATACATTTATACTAAAGTAAACTAAAATTCCCTTCCTTGTTTAGTACAACTGACAAAACAAAGCAGATATTGCCACAACTTCACAGAAATCAGTACAGCACTAAGTATACCGAAGACCTTACATCACTCGTCCTAGTATAAATAGCAATATCACCTTTTGAGTTATATCATGGCAAGTTAACCGCTAATAAATATGTGTTACTGTTTAACCAGATATTGTTGCAAAAAAGTTGCAAAATCCAATGTCATAAAGAATAAATCATGTAGCCCAAACTTGGATTTATTCTTCATGACATTGGATTTTGCAGCTTGAAAGGCTATCTACTGTTTTGAAAGAATGAAACTATTTTGTGGCATGCATCATGCAGTGAGAAAAGACCTATGCGGTTTCAAAACATCTCAGTCCTCCAACTTGGAAAAAAGATCTATCCGAGCACTTGAGAAAGGAGGAAGGAAGGGCGTGAAATCAAGGTACTTTATTAATTCATTACAAAAAGTTTTAAATGCCAGTTTTTGTGATTAATACTTAAGTACCTCGTTTTTATGGCCTCTCCATCATTTCTTGAGTGCTTGGGTTGTTCATCTTTTTTCAAGTTTTAGTTCCCGTTGATCCCACTGTATAAGCACAGACCCTCATATTTAATAAACTGTATCTACATTGAGTACCTTGTTGATCACTCTTTGGCATCTCATTCCTCCATCCTAAGTGTATGTGGACATAAAATGCACTACAATATTTATCAGTTATTATTTTTTGTTTGAATAGTCACACTGAAGCAGTTTCACTGAATAGCAGGGAGAATCCTAGTATAAATTGAATGTGAAGTGAATGTGAAGTGAATATCATTTGTCAACTAATTACCTTCATGACTAAGTACTGTCCCTTTAAAGATGGAGTGCAGTGTTTCTTGCACATTTCTGCTTTGCATGTGCCTGGAGTTAACATTACTCTAATTAGACACCAGGTGTGGTTTAGGATATTGAAATATTTCTTGCCTGTATTTTTTCAAAATGATGGTGATACTGACATCACAATATCACTTTGTAGATTGCTTTTCACAAAACATTCTTTAACCTTCTTTGTCCTTTGAAAATAGCTTGAAAATATCTACAACATCACAATGTCTTGTGATTCAATGCATCCAGAGCTTGTAGATCAGCCATTTTAAAAAATATTTAGGTTTATACATATTAAAACAATGGGACATAATGGGTACTTTAAAATGTTGGTGCTTACATTTTGTTACCATTACTGTACTTTTTCTCAAGTAAACGGTGAATTCTGTACTTTTATTATTTCTAGTATTGAAACCTTTACTCAAGTAAAATTATATCGGAGGACTTTCCACCACTGCGTATCAGGGGCAGATGTAACATTTCCCAATTGGGGGGGCAGGAGCAAATGGTTTGGGGCGGCTTCATCGCCTGTGTCACTTCTGTGTCTGACTCAGAGAGTTTTCTGTTTTCAATGATGAAATGCTGTTAGTTTAGTGGTGCCACAATCAGTGATGAGGATAATGGCGTTATCAATAACGGCGTTACGTAATCAGATTACTTTTATTAGTAACGGAGTAACCTAACGAGTTATTTTTGCAATTTAGTAGTTAGTTACTTAGTTACATTTCCAAAAAAGTAACTCGTTACTATAGTTCGTCCCAATTCATTTTCTTGAGACTGCCCGGTGTTGTATATTCCTCCTTCTGTTAGTGTAGAATAAGCCGACTGCGCGTAAACCTACTGTCTAGCTAGCTGCTAGTGTCTAGTTATACTCTAGTATGAATCTTTTATTTTGAAAAGGAAGAGGTAGAGGAAGTCCGCTGCTAGGTTGGGTAGTGACACAGCTACTGTATGCGCGACTTGCTAAAAGTCTTGTAAACAATGACGCCGTACACTTTTGGATTTAACACAAAACATAGTACATCCTCTGGCTGCGTTATTAGGTGAGTAATGTTTAATTCATTGTTTGACCGCCGTGCCTTGTCTTATATAGCCTACTGTCTAGTTCATAGGCTGGGTTACGATGGTCAGTTGAGAAGCCTGCAGGAGCTGGTGGTGGTGGTTCATGTGTGCAACATGGAGTGCGACTCATGCACTGGTAATACAATGCAACTAAATTGTGCATACGTTAAAAACAAAGAAAAAGGGGTATTTTAATTGTGTTCAGGAACGGAAAATAATCTATTACGTTACTTTTTATAGAAAGCAATTTGTAACGTAACGAGATTAGTTTTAGGGGGCAGTAGTCCAATAACCTAACGTCGTTAGTTTATAAAGTATAACGATACCCATCACTGGCCACAATATGTAGTTAGGTAGTAGCAGTGGTAGTGTTTCAAATCATTTTAAATATAAGCACTTTAATTTGAAATATCTTGGGTTGTTTTGCATGCCATCATGTTTGATGGGGCAGGCTGGGCATTTAGGGGGGCATTGCCCCCCCTTGCCCATGCCTAGATCCGCCCCTGCTGCGTATACAGTACAAGATGTGGTGCCTCAGCTAATGCACAGATTTTGTATACATTGGTGGGCGTGCGTTTAGACAAGTGGTGCACAGCGGGGTTCCAGGGACCCCCATGGCTCACCCAAAACATTTTGTACAGTGTCGAAATCGCTTTAACGACTTGCAGCTATATACATCTATTTGAAAATAGACGATCTGCCAGCTCACAACGTGACTGCAATGTGAGGTGCTGTGAGCTTGTAGAGCTACTTTTTTTTTTTCAATTATTTATTTATTAATTTTAAATATTATTTCCAATCTCTGTAAAATACATCAGCTAGTGGGAAGTTTGAAAGTGTGAAAGCTCATTTAAATTCTTGGTGGTATGCTGGCATTACTTGCAGTAAATTGCAGATTGTGACCCGTGGCGAGCTTGTAGATCTGCTATTCTTTGAGCACAACACCGGTGAGGCTTTTATGACTGAGGCTTTTACCTTGCATTCACTTTGATTATGATGTCACACGTGGGTGGATCCATGAGCGCACCAACAGAAAATATGCTAACATATTTCTCTCTCCTTTGAAGACTAAATTGCTAGTGGGGCTCTGTGAAACGATTATTAATATTTCTTTGTTTGTTTGTTGTTGGGGTTTTTTGTGAAGTAAATATAGACAGTGGGATCCAATGCACCACTTTGTGCTTATGTATTTCTGAAGCCCCACAAGTACTATTATTGGATCAAGTAAGTAGGGATGTCCTGATCAAGTTATTTTTCTCCTGGTCCGATTTCCATCATTTGCGTATCTACCGACACCGATTTTTCCCACATCCAATAATTAAAAATTTCTAGAAGAATATTACAATAGCACAATATTCAAAATGAAAGAGAATATCCAGTCTAATGTCATATGTCTATAATATTGACACTAGGGATGTTCCGATCACAATCTTTAACTCCAGGTCCAATTCTGATCATTTGAAAATGACTCTATCACCCCCAGATTTCAGAATCGGATCAGGTCAAACAGGCAAGGAATTTGGCAGTGGCACACGTGGCCTGTTCAACAGAATGTGGCATTTTGGACAACTACTGTATAAGTAATTCACACTAGAAGCGGGAAATATTTCAATAGATATTTTTTTTCCCTCTGCAATAAAAATCACGGTTATTTTTTAAGACAGTCAGCTCTTGTCCAAATATAGATGCTATGGTGTCTGAAAAAATCTTCTTGGCTTTGCATGGCTTTGCATGCCAGCAGGTCTGTGAGTGTTTTTTTCTTGGATAGATAATGTATCATTGGTTGCTTTGCTTTATGTAAAAAATGGAGGAAAAAAAGCTTTGGATCTTTACATGCCATGCTGTACGGTATCTAGTTGCCGTTATCATCCTGGCAAACCGGGGGCCGGGGAAGGGATGCCAACACTGCACCAGTTGGCCAAACGAGTGAAAACAACAGGCAGGCACAGCACGATTCTAGTCTTAATCGCTCCAGACATGAAGGTCACTTTCATGGCGATTGCAATCCTACTGTATGTGGACTGCTAACTACGACTTAATATCCCACTATCCACTATGTCAGATGAGCTGATAACTATACACAGGAAAAATACTGAATTTGTTCCTACATGTTTTCTATAAAAAAGACAAAAAAAAGTTCACTCTAGCATCCACCTACAGTATATTGTCTTTTGCAGTTTGCCCACCTATCCTGTTAGTAGAGCTTTATTTACCACAAAATAGTCGTGCAAATATCAAGGGCTGAGTCATTATCTTCTACGCGACAGGAGTGAACATTATTGGAGTGCTGAACTAATGACATCTAATAAGTTCTCTGTGACACGTCTAGCCTGTTCACTACCAGGGGGACAATGCCAATGTTGTAATTATCTCTGATGCTAACTGTGCCTCAGCCCTGAAGCCTACATATATTCATAGATGTAAACGCTGAGGTCCTATTTGTACACTGTGAGGCATTTCATGAGCTTTCTGTGCTTGATTAAAATTTCTTGGCTGCTTGCTTTCTATCGGCAATGCTACAGTGGATATTGATTAACTCTCACTTTTTGTGCCTTTTACAAGTCTGTATACAGACCATACAATAACTTGGAAAGAGTATTATAATTTACTACTGCAATAATAATAATAATGATAATAATAACAATAACAACTAAATCCTTAACATACTCCATGGACAGTACAAAGTTAGATCATTATTTACAGGTATTTTTCTTTTTGTATCCTCCATAAATTGCAAGGCTGGGACTTAAATACATGGCAGTCTTAAAATTTTATATTGGAAATGTTTTTGATGTTTTTGTACCCTACTGCAAACACTTTAAGCTGTCTGCAGGTCTCCTAGCAACAGCAAACAAAGGCAGGGCCCATTTCAAGTTTCCCGCGGAGCGGCCAGTCCGGCGGTGCCTTTGATCTTGACTGGGAAAATAGCTGAGTGGGCACTACTCACATTTGTCTTTCATTTACGTACCCCCCCTACCCTAAAAAAAAAGGTTCCTTGAAATAGCCAAATCTTCATCTGTCCTTGGCATCCAATAGCCCCCCGACCCCAATGATAATCGACCATAGCAAAGCAACTCATTGAAACATTACAGAGGTTGGTTGAAATTGGGCTTTTTGTGTTGTTTTGGTGCACTGCATAGTTACTGGCCTTAGTAGGCAAAAGTATGTGGTTGCTCTGTGCAGCACAGACACCATGTTGGGATTTATCCTTAGTTCTCTCCTTCAATTGGACTTACTAACAAATGTATCTGCCAGTGTCTCCAGCAGTTGACATGCATGCTTTTTTAATAAAGACATAAACTAAGTGTCTTCCATCGTCTCTGTGAAAGTGTCTCCTGCTAGCTTTATGTTCTCGTGTTGAGTCCTCAGCTCTCATGAAAGCTCCAGATGCGAGCAGAGCGATGGAGAAACAGTGCAGGAGCTACTGTGTGGATATTAATGGTAACAGGGCTACGACAGTGGCCTCTTATTGAAAATTCTATACATGGGTTATATACTGTTGTTCACAAGGTAATACTGCTTTCGAAGTAATTGTCAGTCCCCAAAACGTAAATAGCCCATCTCTATGACAAAAACATGAAGGAGGCCAGATAGCGCAGTATATCTCAGGGCTACAAGTAATGTTATCTTTACTGAAGTGCATGGAACAGCTCAGGAGATTAAACTAATTGAAGTGTTACACTGTTTTGGTGTAATTTACTGATGTTTGTACTAAAGCAATTGATTGTGTTTGTTGGAAGACATGCAGCCCAGTGGGGTGTATTGACTCAGACGGTTGACTAATACTCTTCTTATTGGCATGTTTTAACGCTCATTCTCTTGGTTTGGCTTAAGCACACCTACCAGTGCAACTCCTCCAGGCAGCTGGGGGCGTCACAGCATGTCCTAGTCCACTGCTGGTTCCCACATACAGTATTTGGGTTGCGGAGACATTTGAGGATTGAGGACAAAGTGTTAATCAAATATCCCGACCCTAACCTTTTGTTTTCCCACATTTTCTTTTTAATCAAGAAATTAAGTCAAGTGATGACTTAAGAAATTAAGTCATCAAGTCTATTACAGCGCTTCCCCATTTACCGGTAGGCTATGTGGTCTATTCAGAGAAATGAACAGGAAGTGGAAAGGTCTTGATTTAAATGGATGATATGCATTAGATGCATTTGTCTCTGATTCTTTTCCCAGATTGCCTTTTTGATTAAAACACGTTTTCAGTAGATAAATGGCAGACATACAAGCCCACAGTGTCACATTGTGAGATTGTAGATCTGCCATCTTCCCTAGTTTGGACACCGCCAAACTTCTTTAATTTTCCTTTATTTGTCTTTTTGGGATCTTGAGCTAAGAAGTTTGTCAACTCACTGACGTAGTCTGCCGTGTGTGTGTGTGTGTGTGTGTGTGTGTGTGTGTGTGTGTGTGTGTGTGTGTGTGTGTGTGTGTGTGTGTGTGTGTGTGTGTGTGTGTGTGTGTGTGTGTGTGAATACCACCACCATCACTTCTACAGCATACACACTGCAACATGCACCTGAGCCTGTGAAGATTGTAACAAATGAGCAAAAGCAATGCCCGTATGAAGAACAAGTAGCTATTTCCAAACGAGCAGGAAGTATTGTCACAAAGGAACAATGAAATCATGAGGCAAATCACTGGGGAAATTTGCTTTTAAGGGAGAACTAATACCCCGAAGAAGGCATCCTGTTTGCCAAAGCGTCGGTTCAATAAAAGTTTCTTGCATCGTGACTATGAGCAGTGCTGCCTTTTTTGTTCCTTTTTCAAGGGAGAACTAAGTGAAAACTCAAGGAAACTTGTGGAACACAACTCCTCTCAGCATCTCCTTTTTTCTTGCAGATGCATTTTTTTGTGAGTAGCAGAATATCTATCTTCTAAAACAGGTGTTCCCAAACCGTTGTACGTGCACCCCTTGTGGTGAACGAACGCCCTCTAGGGGGTGCGTGACATGAAAAGGATAATGGCAGTATTAAGGTTCTATTTTACAAAGGGCAAATGCCGGTGAAAACTAGTTTAAGGTCTCTTTGTTCAGTGGCATTATGTTATTATTTGCCATAATGGGCCACGGCCAAAATACACACACACACACACACACACACACACACACACACACACACACACACACACACACACACACACACACACACACACACACACACACACACACACACAATAGTATTGCACTATTTGACAAATACTGTGAAATCCTGAGTGTCAGTTGAACTCACAGGATTACAACATGATAAAGGTGCAGAAACTCAGGGTGGTGAGGTGAATGAATGATCATTTTATTAACAGCTTGGAGAATTACAGTACAATACAAAACGTTGTTTGGTGACATGTCATTGATCCAAAGGTTCATTGTTCTGAAAATACTAACCCTAAACATAAACACAAGCAGAGTTGGAAGGGCATTCCGCATTTTGGTATACTGTATGCTCTGAAAAGCATGTGGACCACAAGTGCTTTCATTTTCAACCTTTTTTTTCTGCAGATCATTGCGATTTGCATATTTTAACTTTGCTTGTGTTTTGGGGGGGTAAATGGCATTAATGAATGCCCTGCTGGTAGATCTGCTATTTTTGAAAATGTTAATTAGAAATGATTGGGTGTACAAGGTATACTTCCACCCAGCAGAAATGGTAGAAATAAAAAAAAAAAGAAAAAAAAAGAAAAGAAAAAAAAGGCATCACGGTCACTGCTAAATCCAGAGGGTTCATTTCACTCTGAGAAGCCCTGCATATCTCACTCTGCATAAGAGCGTCAGCCTTATTGCTAAATTGTAAATGTAATTAGACAAAACGACCCTTTTCATAACTGAGAGCAGATTGAGAAGGGAATTTGGAGTCAACCCTTAGCATCCATTCCCATCCTTAGCATCCATTCCCATCTCAGGCATATTTACACATTATTGCATGGCATACCTGTTACTTATATACTGCACTTTTACTAAAACGGCTGTCACATTTCATGGCATTGTAAAACGTGCAATTAACATTTGTTTTACCCGCACAAAAGCAAACAAACAAAGAATTCTGTGAAAAATAATTAGAAGGAAGTACAAATAAGAAAAACCAAACCAAAAATGTTCTTTGTTTTTGCCAAAATTGTGTTTCTGTCTGTGCCGTTTCTCGTACAGTGTTTTTGATGGCTTTGACTATACCAATAAACAAAGTCAAGATCCTATAAATGGATAAAAAAAAAAGAAATATTTCCACGGTTCTCGTGAGTCGTGACATGCAAAAGCGCTTTTCCACCCCACCCCTTTATTCCTTCAACCCCAAGAACCATCTTTCACATAAAAGGCTCTTCCACTGATAAAAGAGTTCTTAACAGATCTGTAAAATCTTTGAATGAACCCCATCGGAATCCATTTTAGCATAATTAGTGGAGGGTAGAGATTGAACCTGCATGTTTTTTTTATTCTGACGCTGCCTATGCACTGAGGGTCTTAAGAGGAGCTGTTTGCTGCCTTCTCGGGGGCCATCAAAAGCCTGAGCACGTCCTTCGGGTTGTATCAGCCCCATGTGGAGTCGCACCTGTCTGATAAACAACCATACATGTCACCCCACAGAGTGCTGAATTCATCTCCTATATGCTGTGTAGGTTGTGAGCACTACATATGTACTGTCAACTTGAAACTGTCCATGTATTTCCTTAAAGGGGAATTGCAACCATTTTGCAACAATTTACTGTGTCATTAATATACTGTACCTTCCTTACCTTACATGTGGAGATGATAAAGTCCCCCTATTCTGTGTTTGCTGGACGTGGAGGTCTGAAAAAAATGTTGAAAAAAAAAACATGGTGAAACACATCCTGATGACATCATCAAGTTGTGTTTCACAATGTTAGTGATTTTTGTTTCGGACCCTTTTTTGAGAGTGCACAAATGGAGTTCCCCTTTTCTGTTCCAATAAGAGTTCTCTGTTGCGTTCTCTGCCTGGTTAAGGAGGCTGTAATGCTTGTTCATTCCCTTTTCCCCCTGGAGATAATTGGTTTATTTGACAAAGGTTTGCATTTTCTGTTACTTAATGCCTCAGTATTGTAGTTTCTTGCTATACACTGCTGTACATATTAGAATCTTAAAGGAAGAATTTACACTTTTCAAATTCTTGTCATGACTATTTTCTTGAGTCAAATCCCTCACTTCCTTGTCATTATTAATGTTAATAGCCCTGTCAGTTGATTTAATTATGAAATAATGACAGTGGTTCGGCTTTTGTTGGATTTCTCAAGTGGGCGTTTAAGCGATCATGAATGCCAGACTTGGGTCAGACCGAATTTTACACATCATTCTTGGTTTATTGTTTTAACCTGCTTGACAGACATAAATGAGTGGGGTTACAGTACAATGGAAATTCAGATTAGTCAATCATAGGGAGACATAGTGAAATTACTGTCAGTTGCTTCCCAGTGCTCGGTCGAAACTTTCCATGTGAGCTCTTTGTATTGTTCCGAGTTGTAAAATGCCCATATCTTGCTCTTACAAACATACAAACAAAACATTTTTCAGGTGGCTGTATGTTATAAATTTACCGTATTGTCCTGAATATGAGAGAGAGAGAGAGAGAGAGAGAGAGAGAGAGAGAGAGAGAGAGAGAGAGAGAGAGAGAGAGAGAGAGAGAGAGAGAGAGAAATTACATTTTTTTTGGAATATGCCTTTACTATAATCAAAACAGTGATCCATTGTGGTATTACCACTACGGTTCCCCTGTCATGTTTAAGTCTTTAAGAACATCTAGTGGTGACAGACACTCAGCTGGATATTTCGTATTGCTGTAATGTCCTGAGGTCTTCCGTACAAATCTCAGGCTGCACATCTGTGAACAAGTAAAGGTTCAAGAGTTCTGTTTGAAAAGATTTCCAAAATCCTGTGCTGTTTTGGCAGATGCGTTATTCCCACTAATTTACTGTCAATTCATATGCCATTCCTGCATATATCCAATAGCCAGTTTGCCATTACATTTATTTTGATGTGAACACCAAAACATTATTCAAAGTCTCAGGTTTTGTGAGAGTGCTGTTTCCAGCACTCCATTCAAACCACAACTGTAGAAGATTGTACTTACTGGAGATGACACTATATGCGTTTACACACATCACAGAGACCTGTCTGAGATTATTTTAACTGCCGAAAAGAAGTAAAGGAAAACAGCTATAAAATTTTCCATTTGAGTCCTAAGATCCCTCAGTCTGAACAGGTTCTCCCTGGAACCGACGAAGAACACCCGAAGACGCATTTCTATTTAGAGTGAAGCAAAGACACATGTTAGATGCTCTCAATCTGTGCAGCCATGTTTACTGATAGTTGGAAGAAGTCGCTGTCTGTTTGTGCCATATAGAAATATCACCTCTCAGCTCTACAGTATGACATTTCTCAAGAGGCAAACAATGGTGCTATACAGAAGGCATGGGGGTGGGGTGGCATTTGTCAGTGTTCTCATTGCGGGTTCAAATGTAGAATGCAAAATGTCTGTCTTTGTCTAATTTTGCACATTTTATTTTTGTAACTGAGAAATCTGTTCAGGGACCCCAACATTCCTCCAACTGTCAGGGTGTCATTTATCAGAGGGATAGAAAAAAACAACCACTAAACAGAAGTTAAACTGAATTCCCACCCCCAGACCTTCTGTATACTCTTGAGGCTGTAATTTGTCAGAATCAAGGTGGACACGCACAGACACTGCACGCATGCACACATGTGCATGTATGTTACAGTGTACGCAGTGCACACACACACACACAGACACAGACACAAAGACAATACTGACGGACAGACAGACAACGCCTCAGCGACCCGTCTCCTCAAAACAGCCAGGCCTTAAACTGTTCCACGCAGCAGAAGAGCCCATAGCTTTGACATTGTAATGCTCTAGTCTTATCCTCTGTCACTGAAGGGTGGCATGAAAAAAAATCCAAAATAATTGAGATGTTAACCTCCACTGCCCACACATACCCTTTAGTACTGTGTTCCCTGTCCTTACCCCTTCCCCTCCTTCCCATCTTTTTCCCCCTTTTTCCCCTCTTACCCCCCCATCCCCACCCCTCTGTCTCTCTCTCTCTCTCTCTCTTCTCCAGCAGCTCTGCTGTGGAGCAGCAAGTGAACCAAGCCATTAATGAATCCCAGCACTGATAATGAAGCCACAGAGGTGGTCTCTGAGCCAGTGTGTCTCCGAGAGATCGAGCAGAGGAGGAAGGTACATTAGGATAATTACCTGGTTACTGGAGGGGTTCCTTGTTCCCTGCGAGGCTTAATCTGCTACGGCGCATGTGTACAACAATATGACCAGGTGCCGTCCGCAGTTAGCTTCTCATCCAAAAACAACATGGTCTCATGAATTGTGATGATGATTGGAAATGTGTGTAGATTCTGTAGAGATGAATAAACTGGCATTTAGCTAAGTACTTTTGTTTTTTGGGAGAGGAGGGGGGGAGGGTTGTGACAGTTTATTGCAGTAGTTAGCGGTACATCACGTCTTCTAATGGCGTGCTGTATACAAGATGTGTTTGTCGTTTTTTTTTCCTATACAGTCAGCCAGGGTTCTCGGTCACATCACGAAGGCCCTAAAATATCTTCCCCTCGCTGACACTTTGAAGAACGCCTCCTATGAGGTCAGCTTTTTAAATGATGGACCTATCCGCCACGCACGCTTCCTCTCTCCTCACCTGCAAATCCATTCTCCACACAATGCATTTCAAATCAAAGCGGCGTCATCATAACACGCCTTAGGAGACATTAAGCCTTAGTGCGTTACTTTCATGTATGATAGTGTAGCCCCTTCAAAGCTTTGATGTGCACCTTTTTTATTTATGCTTTATTAATAATAACACATGCACCGACCCCTTCTGACACTGCCGTAGCCTCTGCTGTATACCCTGCTCTCTCCTCACTCCCTCTACACCCCCTCCATACTCCCCCATCCGCTGTCTTCTTGCGATTGGTCTGTTTGTATTCAGGGGTGATTAGAGAGAGCGATATGGGGCCAGGGTATGAGGGGAGCGATGGAGGCCTATCAGAGAGCAGAGTGCACTGGCATGCTTCTCTGCCATTGGCCGCCATGGTAATCAGACACGTCTTTATTTCATCCGCGGGTAGTCATCCTCTCTGAGTGCCCTGCATTCCACATCCATACTGTGAGAGAGCTCTTATTTGCTGTACTGATCTGCAGTACTTATTGAGTTTTGGTTTATGTGTTATTGCAGACAAGAAGTATGACTTATATATCACAGTAATCCAAATCACCCTTTGACACCAGGCAGTAAACCTATGCTCTCATTGTCATAGGCTTACATCTGTGAATGTGTGATGGGAGTGATGCAAATGCTGTTGATGACTCCCTTCCTGTAATCCAATGTCGAGTCTTGCCAAACGAGGCTGATGTCACTTGTACTTCGAAGTTGCAGATCTAACCTTCCTATATCACACATTGTTGTTGTTGTTACTGAGAGCACAGATGGTCAAAGGCACCATAATAAAGTCTGGGGAAAAGACTGCTAGAGAACACAAAGAGAACACAAGAGAGTTGTCTAAAATGTCTTATGTGAGAGGAATAAGTAGTGAAGTAAAAAACTAGAAATTGGAGCTTACACAAGTAGGCCATACTTGCATGCATGCGTGCATACCGCATATACTAACTATTACAACTGGTATTCTAAATCCTTCATGTACCCATTATTGACCTTGTAAGAGCCATTTCTGTTCATTCATTTTATTTTCTGTTTGATGACATCACTAGTAGGCTTGGCCAAGTTCAAAGTGGGCAGTCTGACTAGTCTATATCAGGAAGTGTTCTACCTGTGCTCAGGTGTTGCTGTCTGACTGGAGAGGCAAACAGTTTGTTGACTGTGCTTGTGCTGCATGTGCTGTGCTGTGATGTGCTATGCTATAGCCTGGAAGAACAAAGGAACTGGTTGTCATTGTGTCGCCCTGACTAATGTGGTCATTTAACCTGAAGTGACGGTAAATAAATGAACTATAATTTAAACCCAAGTCAACGTTTGGACATCAGTTTATTGTTTTTATTGCACACGTCTAAACTAGATCTCAAAAACTTACAGCAACCAGTGGTGTCCAGTTTAGGACTGACACTACATTTGGTCAACAAACTGCCTTGGTTCTGCTTGTGACTGGGAATCGAGCGGAATCGGCGAGGTTGTTTGGAGGAGAACACACACGGGCAGCAGCGCAGCGTGTGTGTGAAGGCGGACGGTACGCGTCCATCCAGCGGCGGGCGGACCCACGGCGGACGGGACGGGACCATCCAAGGGCGCGCCGACCCACGGCGGGTGGGACAGAACCATCCGGCGGCGCGCGGACCCGCGGCGGCGGGACAGATCCATCCAGCGGCGGAGGAGCAACGGCGGACGGTGCGGCGGTTCGGCGGACCCGGCTACAGGGGTGCTACGGGGACACCGGCAGACAGCGGCGGCCAGCCACGACTCCCGCAGCGGACCACACCGGGCCGCGGTGTACGGCGATCAGGAGGATCGCATCATCTGAGGCGCTGTCGGCGATCAGCAGCAAGTAAATGGTAGGCTAAAGCGGCGCAGCGCTGCATTTAAAACAATGGCCATTTAGATGTTGAGTATCAGGAAATGTGTGCACACATGACAAATCCAATGCATTGGTGGTAAAAGTTTGAACAAGTACTTGATTGCGCAATCCTAAGGTCCAACGACATAGACGTTGTTTTTTGTTTTCTTTATTTTATTTCATTATGGATCCATCGGGGTTTGGCGAGGCGCTACCTAGCGCCGACAATGAAACTGAACTTGGGTCTTGTGAGGAGGCGGCCTTGGGAAGGGAAAAACGGGTCGTCAAACTAACTTACAAGGCATTGGGGGAAAAGGTTGACAGTTTGCAAAGGGAGCGCAAAAGTAAATTGAGCAAACTGACATCTTTGAAAGAACAAATAATTGCCTTGTCAAATGAAACACGTGAAAACGAGGCAAAATGTGTGTTTAACGATTTTAAAGGTTTATATGATGAAACGAAAAAGGTTCATGACATGTTTTTGGGTTTAATTCCAGCCGAGGAGGCAAAAAGGCAACAAACGTGGTATGACGCAAAAATGCTTAACTTTGATGGTTTCATGGAGAAAATGGGTGAAAGGTTTCATGTTTCAGGTGGTGATGATAATGATGATGATAATGAAAATGGTATTCAAACTGTGACTGAAAATAATGGTGTTGCCGCCGGCGACAATAAAGGTGATGAAATCATTGAAATTGAAACTGAAGGTTCTGTTTGTGAGGAGGGTTCTGTTGTCAATGTGGAGCCCCATGACAGCATCTCAAACGTTGCTTCTAATACGTCAGAGGGTCATGTAAGCCATAAAAGCAATATATCAAAGGCAAGCAAACGGTCCTCAACTTCATCTGCACGCATTAAGGCAGAGGCGGATAAAGCTGCACTTTTGGCTCGTGCTGAGGCACTGAAAGAGATCCATGCTTTAAAGGAGCAAGCCGAGGCTGTAAAGAGGAAAGCGGAGCAAAAGGAGCTGGAAGCTGAAATAGCAGCCACTACCGCCAGGATAACGGTCCTGCAAGAGGCCGGCAGTAGTGTCACTGGAAAAGGGTCTGATGGAATGGAGTCCTATTTCAGGAAAGGCACCAAACCCAAAATCCAGCCTCTTATAATGCCACAGCAAACTGCTCAACCTCAGTCTATGGAAAACCCAATCATGTCTCAGCCAACTCAGTCTATGGAAACCCCAATCATGTCTCAGCCACCTCATAAATTTAAATACGCAGCTTTGATGGATTATTCCAACCCTCCATATGGCAAACAAATAAAACAATCAAATCACACTGCAACTATGGAACCTGTCAAAACGCAAACAAGGCAAAAATCACCCGAAACAGCTCTGCCATCTCAAGCTCAATTCCAGCCATCAGGAGATGTGTATCATATATTACAAAGACAGAATGAAATAACCTCACTACTGGTCCAATCACAAACCTCTCAGTTCTTGCCCCACAGAGAGATCCCTCATTTCGATGGTGACCCTTTAGAGTTTCAGTCATTTATAAAAGCCTTTCAGCACTGTGTGGAGGCCAAAACAACTGATTTTGGAGACTGTCTGTACTACCTTGAACAATTCACCAGGGGGCAGCCGAGAGACCTAGTGCGCAGTTGTTTGCATATGCCACCTGAGAGGGGATATCCTTATGTAAAAGAGCTCCTCAGAGAGCATTTCGGGCACCCATTGAAAATAACAGCAGCTTACATGGAAAAAATCAGGTCTTGGCCCAACGTTAAATCAGAGGATCTTAAAGGGCTAAAATCATACTCACTGTATCTAAGAGAATGTGCAAACGCAATGGAGGAGTTACAATACTTGGAGGAGTTAAACATGCCAGCAAACATGAAGACCCTCATACAAAAGCTACCATACAGACTTAGAGAACAGTGGAGAGCAAAAGCATGCGACATTGTGGACAAGATGCACAGAAGGGCTTGTTTTGGTGATATTGTAAAGTTCCTCGAACATCAGGTCAGAGTGGCGTCTGACCCGGTCTTTGGCGACATCCAGGACCCTCCGGGGAGTAAACCAAACAAACCCAAACCCCAACAGCAAACAAAATCACAATTTAAAAACAGTTTTGCCACTCATGTCGAAGTTGATGGTGCAAAAGCAGAGCCTCCCCCACAAAATTCTAAAATTCAATCGAAGGAAAACCCTACCTCCTGTCTTTATTGCAGTTTACGTGGGCACACTTTGGAGCAGTGTTGGCAGCTGGGAAAAAAGACCCATAGAGAGAAATTAGATTTTCTAAAAGAGAAGGGCCTGTGCTTTGGTTGTTTGCGCACAGGGCACTTATCTAAACGCTGTGTTAAGCGCATTAAATGTTCCCACTGCAGCCGAACACATCCTAGTGTTTTACATATTCACAGAGAAATGGGGAGTCCTGATGGTGCCACTGAAGTGCCCAAAGCAGAGGTGGAAACCTGCACTACATCAACTTGTGGCCATACAGGGGCTGGTAATGGAATCTTACCAATCTTACCTGTACAGGTTAAATGCGCAAAAGGAAGCAAAGTGATAAAAACCTATGCCTTTCTCGATCCAGGAAGCACAGGCACCTTTTGTTCCGAACATCTAATGAACAAGCTGAACACAGAAGGTCGAAAAACAAAAATCCATCTGCGCACCATGGGCCATAGTAAGGTGGTCCCCAGCAGCATTGTTAATGGCCTGGAAATCTCAGAGTTGACTGGCAACCAATTCTATGAGCTCCCAGATGTGTTCACGCAAAAGAAAATGCCTGTGTCCACTGACAACCTCATTAGCGAGGAAGAACTGGTTAAGTGGCCATACCTCCAGAATATCCGAATCCCACGTATAACATCTAATGTAGATCTGTTAATTGGTACTAATGCATCCAAGTTAATGGAACCATGGGAGGTAATCAACAGTCATGGTGATGGACCCTATGCTGTAAGAACCCTACTGGGGTGGGTTATTAATGGGCCATTGCAGGGCAAGGAGTCACATACTGGGAGTGACTGCCCCACGTTGACCGTTAATCGTACTGTTGTGAACAGATTGGAGGAGCTACTCATTAATCAGTACAACCACGATTTCAATGAAAAGACCTCTAAAGACCAGGAGGAAATGTCCAGAGAGGAAAAGAAATATATGGAACTTGTGGAAAGCTCAGTTGAGCTTAAGGATGGACATTACCAAATGAAACTGCCATTTAAATCTGATGCCACTGTACTGCCCAATAACATCTGTGTTGCTAAGCAACGTATCAAAGGCCTGGAAAGAAAACTGCAGAAAAATAAAGTGTTTCACAGTGAATATACAAACTTTCTCACTGATGTTATTAATAAAGGCTATGCTGAAAAGGTGCCAGGACATGAATTGGAACCAAGTGAGGGGAAGGTGTGGTATATACCCCATCACGGTGTGTACCACCCTAGAAAGGGCAAACTAAGAGTGGTGTTTGATTGTGGAGCTGAGTTCAAAGGGGTCTCACTCAACAGTCAGCTTTTACAAGGCCCAAATCTAACCAACTCCTTGGTCGGAGTCCTGCTGCGTTTCCGGCAAGATTTTGTGGCCATAATGGCAGATATAGAGGCCATGTTCCACCAAGTCAGGGTGGCGGAGGAGCACAAGGACTTCTTACGGTTCTTGTGGTGGCCTGAAGGGGACTTGAAACAAGACCTTACTGAATATCGTATGACTGTTCACTTATTTGGGGCTGTGTCATCACCCAGTTGTGCATGTTATGCGCTCAGGAAGACTGCTGCTGACAACGCACACTGTTCTCGAGTTGAGGTTATTGACACAATTAATAGAAACTTCTACATGGATGATTTATTGAAAAGTCTACCCTCTGACGAGGATGCAGTCATGTTAATTGAAGACCTCACATCTGTCTGTCAAAAGGGAGGTTTTAACCTGACAAAATGGATCAGCAACAGCAGGAAAGTGCTTCACAGCATCTCAGCACACCACCAATCTACAGCCCTGCATGAACTAGATCTGGACAGAGACAAGTTACCTGTGGAGAGAGCTTTGGGTCTGCAATGGTGCATTGAAACAGACATGTTCTCATTCAAACTGAGGTTGAAAGAAAAGCCCCACACCAAGCGTGGCATGCTGTCTATCATAAGTTCCGTCTATGATCCACTGGGCTTTCTAGCACCACTTGTACTCCCTGCCAGGCTGTTACTACAAGAATTATGCAGGCAAAAATGTGACTGGGACGACCCAATACCTGACGCTTTCCAGCAAAAATGGGACAAATGGTTGGCTGACATTGAGAAGGTGGCAGATTTTAAAATCTCACGCTGTGTTCAGCCCGAGGGCTTTGGGGGCATTATATCCGCCCAGTTGCATCATTTCTCGGATGCCAGTGCAAATGCTTATGGTACAGTGACTTACCTCAGAATGGAGAATGCTCAGAAAAAGGTCCATGTTGCTTTCTTGTTCGGCAAAGCCCGTGTTGCACCATTAAAACCTGTCACTATCCCTCGTCTAGAGCTCACAGCCGCAGTTGTTGCTGTTAGAGTGGACAAAATGCTGCAGGCTGAGCTGCAGCTTCCATTGATGAAATCTGTCTTCTGGACAGACAGCACGTCCGTGCTAAAATACATAAAAAATGAAGATAAGAGGTTCCAAACTTTTGTTGCAAACAGGGTAACAACTATACGGGACCATTCGGAGGTGTCACAGTGGCGGTACATCCCCACATCGCAAAACCCTGCAGATGATGCCTCAAGAGGCTTAAAGGCCACAGACCTGTTGGAAAAGAAATGGATCAAAAGCCCACTGTTCCTATGGGAAATAGAAGAAAAATGGCCACGGCCTGTCATAGATGCAAACATCCCTGCCGACGACCCAGAGGTTAAGCAAAGTTTCATTGTGAATGCAACTGTTGTTGATGCTGTCGATGCTACTCACCAGTTTATATCCTATTTCTCTGACTGGCAGAGACTAAAGGTTGCAGTTGCGTGGATCCTTAAACTGAAAAATGTCCTGCTGCACTTAAGTAGAAAAAGGAAACAGCTCAGTGGTGGTACTGGATCACCTGCACTAGATGTGCATAAAGAAATGCAAGCTGTTAAAGCTTCACTGGGAAGCCAAAAATTGTCACTTGATGACCTCTCTGAGGCGGAGAAGTCCATCATTTCGTTCTGTCAAAAAGAGAGATTCTATAATGAAATTACAGCACTTACCTCTGGAAACCCAGTGTCAAAAGGCAGCTCTATCTACAGGTTGGATCCAACGATAGACAGCACCGGTCTGCTGAGAGTTGGGGGGCGACTGAATAAAGCGGCTATGCCTGAAGATCTAAAGCACCCCCTCCTCCTATCTAAGGACCAACACATCTCCAACCTTATACTCCGGCATTTTCATGAACAACTGGGCCATGGAGGAAGGAACCATATACTTTCCGCTGTAAGGAAAAAATATTGGATCACAAATGCCAATTCAGCAGTGAGGAAAGTGACCACAAAGTGCAGGTTCTGCAGGCAGTATCAAGGGAGAACTGGTGAACAAAAAATGGCCGACCTCCCTAGTGAGAGAGTGGTTCCAGATCTCCCTCCATTCACAAATGTTGGTGTTGATTATTTTGGGCCCATCAATGTTAAAAGAGGACGCAGTACTGTAAAGCGCTATGGAGTAATATTCACTTGTATGGCAAGTAGAGCTGTTCATTTGGAGGTGGCCTATTCACTTGACACAAGTTCATGTATAAATGCAATCCGCAGATTCATCTGTAGGAGGGGTCAAGTTTCCCATATAAGATCCGATAATGGTACTAACTTTGTGGGCACCGAAAGAGAACTAAGAGAGGCCCTGGCTTCATTTGATCAAAATGTCATTGAAAAATCTCTAGCACAAAAGGGAATCAAATGGAGTTTCAATCCACCATCTGGATCTCACTACGGTGGTGTATGGGAGCGCATAATCCGAATGATCAGAAAAATCTTAAGTTCAGTACTTCGCCAGCAAACACTAGACGATGAAGGGTTTCTAACTGTGTTGTGCGAGGTTGAGGCTATGCTGAATGACCGCCCCATCACCAGGCCCTCAGATGACCCTAATGACCTAGAGGCCCTCACCCCAAATCACCTACTCCTAATGAAAGGCAAACCAGTTCTGCCCCCAGGCCTATTTGGAAAGGAGGACCTGTATGTAAAAAGAAGATGGAGACAAAGTCAATACATTGCTGACCTCTTCTGGAAAAGATGGATCCACGAATACTTACCGCTTTTACAGGAACGCCAAAAGTGGACAAAAGAGAAACGATGTTTCATGCCGGGGGACATCGTGCTTGTAGCAGATTCTTCAGCACCAAGAGGCTCTTGGATGCTCGGAAGAATACTGCAAACCTTTCCGGATAAGAAAGGCCTTGTCCGGTCTGTTCGACTTAAAACGAAAACAAATGTAATTGAGAGACCTGTCACAAAGTTATGCTTTTTATGTGAGGGTACAGTTTAAGTTGCATTTTCAAAAGGCAATATTGAATATTGCTCGGCTTGTATGCCTAAAAGGTTTTTTTGTGTATTTTTTTTCCTTTTTAATTTGATTCATGGCTCTTTGTGTTTAATTGGTTTTGAATTGCTCTGTCTTGTATGTCAGCAGCAATTAGGGGCTGGCGTGTAAGAGCCATTTCTATTCATTCATTTTATTTTCTGTTCGATGACGTCACTGGTAGGCTTGGCCAAGTTCAAGGTGGGCAGTCTGACTAGTCTATATCAGGAAGTGTTCTACCTGTGCTCAGGTGTTGCTGTCTGACTGGAGAGGCAAACAGTTTGTTGACTGTGCTTGTGCTGCGCATGTGCTGTGCTGTGATGTGCTATGCTATAGCCTGGAAGAACAAAGGAACTGGTTGTCATTGTGTCGCCCTGACTAATGTGGTCATTTAACCTGAAGTGACGGTAAATAAATGAACTATAATTTAAACCCAAGTCAACGTTTGGACATCAGTTTATTGTTTTTATTGCACACGTCTAAACTAGATCTCAAAAACTTACAGCAACCAGTGGTGTCCAGTTTAGGACTGACACTACACCATTATTGACCTTATATCATCCTTAAAACGTACCGAGAATGAGAGAGAGAAAAAAAGGGCAAACTGAAGATGGATCATTCAGAAAGAATAAACATATATATCCATCATTCATTGTATTCAGGATCCGTTGGTTGTTTAGAATAATGTCAATTAGGTTGTGTGCAGATGTTAGTGTTTGCTTTAACTTGTGCACTTATGTAGATTATTTACAAAGGTTTGTACTGGTCTGTTAGGTGTTGTTATTTACATAGTGTAAGATGCTTGGTTATTATCTGCTAAAGTCACTTAGTAGTATTTATTTGTTTACTTCGCACTCTGTTTACTTTTTACATCTTACCCTGTACAGCTGTTTATATTATATCTGGTTGTAGCTTAGCACCTTCACCTCACTTTATGCTGTTACAGTTGCACTTTACTTTACTGCTCTAGTCTGTTGCATTACGTCACTTGTTGTTTCTTTTTCTTATTGCACTGTCTATTGTCTTATTGCCTGTGGAAGAATGGGAACGTTATTTCATCCCTGTATATGTCCTGACATACACTGGAGTAACAAATAAAGAAACTTGAACCTTGAACTGTTATACGGTATGTTATGCATGATACTGTAAGTACTGTATATAGACTTGCTGCTGCAGCACTGTACTGAGAAACTGTACAGAAAACTATCTGCTAAATGCCTAAATTATAAATAAATTTCAATTGGCATGTTTTAGAAGTCCAATCTCATCCCTGTTGTAATTCATGACTCGCTGTGACGTTTTAACATTAAGTGATTGCAATTTGCTTTCTGTTCATGAGCACAGAACAGAATTCTGCAGCAGAAGTGTTTCCCAACTCTGTTTGGTAACTCACTCTGCACCAGACTGTTGTCAGAATTAGCATGCTGCCCTGGCCAATGCAATGCAGCCAGTTGACTAAATAGTGACGTGACTGGGAGTAGTGGGGCCGACTCCTCTCTCCTTCTCTTGCCCAGAACGGAGCTTCCCGTTCCTCCTGCTCTAGGGGGGGGCACCTGGCACCTCTCGGTGCCCCGGCTTGGCTGGATCGGTATAGACAGAGTCCTCGGAGCCCTGGGACAGAGAGGTCAGCATCAAAGGCATCTTGCCCATGTCCCGCCGCCTGGCGTTCCATTTAGGATGAGGGGTGCACTTCCTCTCCTGCACCTCCACCCGTCATCGGACCTTCCACAGGCAGGCGAGGGCGATGGATCCAGTGCTTCCCTTCCCTGTGATCTCTCTCCCCCTAGGGGTAGAGAGGGTCACAGGTCAGCACCCCCAGACCACCACACAGTCACACATTTGGTGGTGGGTGGGTGGGTGGGGTGTCTCGTTTTGATTGAATTGTACCACTTGAATCCTGCCCTCAACATGGAAGGAATGTTTAGTGCATATCTGGAATGTGAGCATGCAGGCTATCTGTAAAATGAACCCTTTAATTTTCACGGATTGACAGGTGTCAGGTGAACGTCACTCTAGCTTTGTGTTTGATGTCACCATATGTCTGAACTGGACATGACTCTAGGGTTGTACAAGAAGCATTATTGGATGTCACTCTAGTAGATCTGTATTGGACATGACTGCTACTGTACACTTACATTGGAGGTCATGAAATATAATAAAAATACATATCTTAAACACAGCACAGCCAAGCCGCCTTTGTTTTTTATCAGGGATTACAGTACAATTCAAAACCATAGTCAACTTTTATTTTTCATTACAACAACACAGTGTGATGCAAGCAGTGATATAACTATGCAGTTAAATACTTAAATACCAGGCAGTAGTCTATAATGAGCTAAGATATAAAATAAACTATATATGAACCAAGCAATTTGGATTTCTCTTTCAAAAACTGGCGTACAGTAACTTTCTTGCCATCTCTCCCCCGTCATGTTGTTAATATGGGCAAATGGCACCGATATTGAACACACATTGTACTGTATCTCCACAAGGGCTGTCGGTCCATTAGCTCCAGGAATACATATTAATTAATCCAGATTTTTGAATCGGTTTATTAAAGCCTCAGCCATTTTCTCTCTTTCTTTTTTTCTCATTTTTTTCTCCCAATGCATTAGCAGATCTCAGAGCAGCTCTTGTGAACAGGGATGAGAAGGACGCCGATGGGAGGAGAGGAAATAAAGGTCTGACGAGTTTGGCAACGGCAGGACGGAGGCTGAGACAGATGGCACCAAGTCTGCGGCACACTGGCGTGGCTCGCCTGGTGCTAAAATCCTCCTCTCTCACATTCCAACAAATCCTACCAGGAGGCTCGGGAGTCTGTCGCACCACTCCAAGGATCCACGGGGCACCCACAGCTCTCCATTCCTGATCCACCCCCCTGTCTAAGTCTCTCTGACCAGTCAAACGTAAAACAGCATCCCTTTCTATGTTACAGTCACACTTCCATACATATGGTACATATGGAAATGCAGTATATGCTATAGCAGGTTAGCCATTTAGACATATACCATGCTAGGAAGATAAGAGACACTGGTGGTGGTGTTGGGGGGAGGGTGGTGGTGGTGGTGGGGGGGGGTGTTAGATATGGAGAGGTGCGGCTTGGATGGGCCCTCATGAAATCGATGCCGGTGGGGACATAATTGAGAAGATGGCCCTCTCTGTTGCTCCAGTATAAAATCGTATTCAGCAAACATAGGGCCAAATCACGGTGGCATGGGCTGCGCGATCCATTTATAATCGAAGGAAGAAGACATAAGAAGCTTTTCAATTAGTCTCAGCAGTGGCCCGCATCAGCCCCATAGCTGCTCTTGAAAAGAAACACATGCGTGCGAGTTGAGCTCAACCCAATCACTATCCAAACACGCGTCGCTCTCCAACTGACCCATATTTCCAACCATCTCGTGTGGGCCTTTACCATTTACAAAGTGGACAATAAGTGTAACTGCACAGTAATTACACACATGGGGCGGGATCACAGTCACCACATGGTGTCCTTATAAGTTCCGTTCTTTACACCATGTCTGATTTATACTTCATTGCACGCCGGGTCTCACACGGCAAAAGTAGCTGATCGGCGAGCTCGCCTTTTTATTTTCTGTGTGCGCCATGCACGGCACGTGCTGACTATAGTATAAATCAGGCTTTCAGAATATGCCATCAGAAAGAGGCAGTGCACGCTTCACCATGGCGATTTAGCACACATCAAATAATATAGCAAACAACATTACATATTATACAGTACATATAGTAGTGTGCTGTTGTTCCCCATCTCTCTCTCTCTCTGTCTCTCACTCTCTTCTCTCACTCACCCTCTCCCTCTCTCTCTCTCTCTGTCTCTCACTCTCTTCTTACACTCACCCCCTCCTTCTCTCTAGTCTTTCTCTCCTGCCTTCTGTTTGTGTTAATGAATGACTTCTGAGATGAGGTACTGCTGTGCTGAGGTCACTGGGTGCCTCAGTATCACATTACCGTTAATGATAATAAAAAAAGAACAATCTGGGCTAAAGCGCTCCTCTTTTTATTTTTTCCCCCCATTCCTACTCCTACCACATATGGAGAACAGCACGTCAACAATCCGCCGCTTGTTTTTGAATAACTTGACATGTTTGAGTTGAAGTACATATGCAATTATACATGGCTCAAATAACTGTTGTTGTTTCAACAATTCGCTCTCGTTGAGGAACAGAAAGGGCTGCCGCTTGCGATGAAAGGTACAGTGGTTTGTGTGCCATCTGTGTTATACACAACACAAAGGAAAAAGGCACATCTTACAGCCGCTCCACAACAACACTGTTGGAAAACAGATTCCCTGCAGTCACATTCTGAACAATGAAAGCCACTGAATGAAGGATTATGCAGAAGTTATCATTAACGGTTAATATTTCCCCAGTACAGTCCTTATGGTACACATGGTTTACAACACCAGTCTTTGCAGATAGAACAGTGGGATGGTTATCCCATTAAAACCAGGGAGGCATCTGTCATTTTAGATTGTTAGAGTTTGCTATTCCAAAAATAGCAGATATCCAACCTCACAGTGCAGCGCTTTGTGCCGGGCTAAATGCCTGTATATCTACAATATTTTGTGGGAAACTTGTTAAAATGGGTCCAAATCTTGAATACATTTCAGATATTTGCTTCTGGGGAGCCAAGTATTATGATGCGGCAATGGCCGAAAACATAATGGTGGGACTCCTTGACATGAACATGAATAATTGGGCACTAGTGGTATGCAAACGTAGGTTTTTCAGGATTTAGATGAGATTTTGTAGAATCGGCCTCAGGTTAAGTGAAGTCTGTCATGATGAGCAGTGGGTTTTGCAGGGCTTGTGTCCTCGTCCTGCTCACTTTGCCATAGAGAGAGAGAGAGAGAGAGAGAGAGAGAGAGAGGGAGAGAGAGAGAGGGAGGCTGGCTGTCCTTTCCTGCGTGGCAGGGCAGAGTGGCGTCCGTGGGGCCTGTTGGCACCACATCTGCCACCACAAGGATGGGAAAAGTAGCAAGGCTGATGGCTCCATGCCGTGCCTCTTGGCGGTGCACACACACTCCTTCCCTTCGCCCATGGCCTGGTGGAAGGGCATAGACGCGGAGTCCATGGCATGCAGGCTGGCTCTCTGTGCATTGATCCGTGGCCAGGTCCCCCATTAGCCCCTGTCAAGAAAATAAAGGTCAGCTAAGGCCAACAGATAGATCCTGTGAGCACACCCGTGGAGGGAGTCCTTGTCGCATTGGTCTATGTGCTGCCCCCCTGTTTCCGGTGGCCATGGGAAGACGGCCCTTCTACCCCCCCCGCCACCGTGCCTCTTTGGGTCAAAGAATCTCACACACAAAGATTGCCTCAAACTTTCACCCCTCCCTTTTGTTTGATGACAGCCGCATTATAGGTTATTGCCGCTTTTAGGGACATTACGATGTGCTGCCGAATCAAAGGCCCTTCCTTTCTAATTTTGTCCAACAGAAATTGCTTAATAAACGAGGCAGCCTCCGTTTTGGGCAGATGATCACACACAGTCAGTAACACAATCGCAGCTAATTGCAGTTCCAGAAACGATGCAGCACCACATCATGCTTGTGGCAGAATGGTAGCTATTGCTTTCCGTGCAGTTTCCGTGAATGCAGCCAGGACTGAGAAAGGGGATAATTGTGGTGCTAAATGATCCAGGGGGCTGTGGGGATCCGTTTCCTGGTGTGACAGGGCCCCGAGTGATGGTGCCTGGGACTCTATACACAGAAAGGCATGAGAGCTTATTTACACACACACTGGCATACACGCACACACACTCATGCACACACATCTGTGTGCAGTTGTGCTGTGTGCGACTGTGCGTGTTGTCTTTAGACTTTACACATAAGCTAAATTGGTCATTCTCCACACATGACATGAGATGCACATGCACAGTACAAACACACAAAGATGATGATAGTCTCTCTTGTCTTCATCTGTGTGTGTGTGTGTGTGTGTGTGTGTGTGTGTGTGTGTGTGTGTGTGTGTGTGTGTGTGTGTGTGTGTGTGTGTGTGTGTGTGTGTGTGTGTGTGTGTGTGTGTGTGTGTGTGTGTGTGTGTGTGTGTGTGTGTGTGTGTGTGCGTGCGTGCGTGCGTGCGTGCGTGCGTGCGTGCGTGCGCGTGCGTTTCAGTGTCTGTGTGCGTGTATGTGTTTCAGAGCCTGTGTATCTGTGTGTTTTTCCTGCCACAGAGACCTCATCCTAGGAAATTGAGCAATTTCTGATTGAAAACAGTGCCGGTAATTAGAGCACTCACTATTTGTAACCACTTGGCATTGCATTAGTATGCAAAGCTGGCAGCCAGCTAATCTGGGGGAAAACGTTTGTTTCCTTAATTGCCCTCTTAGGACAAAAGTGAAGGGGGTGGTTGGGTGGGTTGGGAATAGAGTAAAAATGTTAACGTGCTGCAGTGAGAATGGAATCTGTTGTGTGTAGGAGATGTGACTCCCAGAACACAGGGGTTAAACTCCACTAATGGGATCTATAGACAACACATGGACACACACACACACACACACACAAACACAAAGTGAAAAGCATGTGCATATTATGGGCACGCACAAGCGTGGGCACACGCTTGTGCGTGTGCCTTGTGCGACTCATATAGACACAGACCGACACGTGCGTTCCATGGCATACATATGGTATGGGCCCAACATTATGTCTAACCCACATGACCAGTATGTGTGACTGCACACACTTCACAAATGCATTTTCTTTTGAGTATTCGCACTGAATAATGTTCACTGTAAAATCCTGAATGTTTCTTTTCACTCTGACAGCGTGTATTTTACAAACGGGCAGCCAATGACTTAATGGTTTGTAGATGAATTAAACTGATGTAAGGCTTGACATGCAGTATTTGTTCTGGTGATTCCCACTACAGTCCAGATCAACTCTGCTCTGTATGCTTGACATCCTCGGTGTCATTTTAACAGAAACAAATGATTCCTTACAGGTCTATTTGGTTGCTTGTATTCACTCCTTGTTGTTAGATGAACATAAGATTTGTGCGTGTGTGTGTGTCTGTGTGTGTGTGTGTGCATGTACATATACGGTACTACATGCGGTACATGTGCTGTACTGTAATGTACTATACTGTATCAGGGCCAGATTTATCCACCCCCACTAGCTTGGGCTGAAAGAATGGCAGAGAGGGCAACTCCGATACTGTATAAATTTTCCTGCGAGAATTACCGTACCGTATGTGAATGTGCTGTTAATTCTAACTCTGAGAGTGCTCCCGGCCATCATTTAGCTGGAACTCCTTCATGAACTGCTGGGGGTCCCAGGACCACACTTTGGGAATCGCAGTTAAAAAGGAGGTCAACTGTGGCAAATATTGTCTGCCTACGACTGAAAACTTGAGGTTGCAAGGGATATTGTATGTTTTGTATGGTCTATGACATAATGTGAATAATGTTGATGTGTTACTTTATATATGTGACTGCAGCTTATATACAGTATGTGCTACAGCTGCTGCACAGTTCAGTCAAAAGAGCCTAGTCAATAGAGATCGACCGATCAGACTTTTGGCCGATGTTTCCGATCACCGATTAGTGTAACATCAAAAAGGCCGATAGCCGATATCAGCCGATACGATTATTATTTACTTTAATAGAATAAAAGTGCGGAAGCAGCAAAATTTCCCCTCCATCACATGCATCTTTTTTAATTCAAGTACAGGCACAGAGCTTCAGACATAAAAGAAAAAGAGAAAATACATTTTGGATAATTTGGATAAATCTATAAATAATCCATGAGGTGATAGAGTCAGAGACACACAGCTATACATCTCCTTACCCCCACAATCTACCGGATCTTCAATGAAAGTGGTCGATGTACCATTTTTGAACATTTATAATAAATACAAATAATCGGCTGCTCTTTTTTCGATTATTTATTTTGAGCACCGATACCGATTATTAATAAAATCATAAACATCGAATTCGATAATCGGCCGCGGCCGATAATCGGTCTATCACTACTAGTCATCACACAACTCACGTTGTGTGATGACAATAGTTGTACAGCTTCACTACAAATCACACATGTGTGAAACTAGATCAGCACTTGGTAGGGTGCAAACTTGCGTGTTGCGCACAAGTAGGCCAAGGCCATCGTCATATATACGATACATGATCATACATCATCACATTTCATCCAATCACAATTGTCGTTATCATTTTTACATCCTCACTTTTCCGTCTTCACCTTCGTGCCCTAACGTTTTCTCTGTCAAATCAAATCATCGATATGGGGTTCACAGCCAATCAAATCATCGAGTCCACACAAACACACAAAGCTGAGAGCCTAGTGCGTCTCAAAACATCCCCTGGGATGCTCTTTGGTACTACTTTGTGACAAAAAAATGCAAAAAAGGGCTGAGACCAAGGCAGAGTCTTACATTAACTCTGAGAGCTATAGAAATGTTAGTTATGAGTTATGGTTACATTTCGATTTCCAACACTCTATAATGCCGAAAACCAGGCATGTTAGGGTTTTGCTTGCATATGTTGAGCAATTTTGATAATTGGCATATGTCACCATGCCATTAACAACAACAAAAAAACAACAACAACATAAAAGTCAGACTTTCACCATGCTTTATGTAGCATGTGATTCTGTATGCCAGCATCATGAAAAGCCCCTAAGGCTTTTCATGATGCTGAATTCATCCAAGCATTCATTTTTCACAGAAAACACTAAAACAGCCATACCCGTCATCACAGATGTGCTTGTTCAGCACATTTATGCAAGTACAATGGCCCGTTTTCAGCCCAATATTTTATTTATTTATTTATTTTTTTGCTAAACTAGTGCTTGGAATGGATTCAGCATCTTGAAAACCTCCTGGTTAGATATATCACATAAGGCAATGATGAGATTTGGACTTTTTGGTTTCTATAGGTTAATGGTATGGTGGTCACATATTATGTCAATTGTGAGCATCTAGCAGTTTCTATATTCTGGGGAGCCATACTGAACATTTCCAGCATAAAAACTTTGAGTACACCCAGATTCACAATGGGGCTGGGATATAAATTATAAAGGCATGTTTCAGTTTAATAGTGCTGTATGCCGTGTCTGTTGGCATGCACACTTGTAAGATTTAAAAGGATTGTTTGAATGGCCAACTGTGTTTTTATTTTATTTTGTCTCAAATATGTCTGGAAAATGCAAAACATATAGCAATCCCTGTATACAGCCCTGAATCATTAGACCAGTGGTCTTCTACGTTTCCAGGCTGTGACCCGAAAAATATTCATAATGGAACTGCAGACCCCCCCCAAACACACACACACACACACACACACACACACACACACACACACACACACACACACACACACACACACACACACACACACACACACACGGCACATTTTGTATGACTCCAATAAATCGTGAAAATATACAACACCTCGCAATACGTTGTGAGATCAAAATATTATATTTTCTTAAAGTTGACCATTTGGATGATTTTCACCAGTTTTTGTAGTTTGTTGATAACTTTTCATATGTTCTTTCTGTTTTCTCTTTATGCATTATATGGTAGCTGTTGTAGTTGATGTTGGCAATTTGTAATGTCTGTTGACATGGGAGTGTTAATGGCAAGCTATTAAATGCTTTTTCTTTCTTAATTGGACAATAGCTCAATTGTATGTTCCATGACCCCACACACACACACACACACACACACACACACACACACACACACACACACACACACACACACACACACACACACACACACACACACACACACATACACACACACACGCACGCACGCACGCACAGTGATTTATTCAACTTAATTTGAGATAGCAAATCCCTAAATGCAAAATAGCCTACTGTATAGGCCAGACAGAGACACATGTACCTGTATAAGCTAAGCCAGGAAGACAATAACAGGTTGTATCATGTATTAAATAAATGATCCCTCATTTTGTAATTATGTCTACTTTTATAAATTCGAAATGTTTTTTCATGAATGGTTCAGTTTCTGGACATGAAACCATGTGATACAAATTAAATTATAATTTAGATTTTTTAAAACACATGCACATAGCTTAGCAGTTACAGCAAGCATGAAGAACATAAAACATTATTTATATATAGGCCGATTGTTCAATTGTGTTCAACTCCTGAAATTGTGAATGACGTTTGAAGTTTCCTACTGAATTGCCACGCCCACATTATTAATCATGCTGACTCAAACGGAAAGACACATTTTAATCAGATTCGGTTTGCAAATGTAGTTCATTTCGTATATGTTTATTTATTATTCCAGGGAGTCTGCTTGCGTTTACAAAAATATATCTAATATCATTATTAAACAGCTTAGCTTATCCTTCATTAATTCGGACATTTTCCAAAGCAGGCATTGTGTGTCACTCAAACGCCTGCAGGTAGACTATACACTCGAATTCCATACAAAATTAACTCTTCTCATGTTCAAAATGAACATCCAGACAGACTAAAGCCTATATTTCGAAACAATCTAAATAAACGCGTCAATGAAGTAACAGAATATCGCTGAAACGCGGGGGCGTCTTCATGAAAATATTTTTCAATTCCACAGACCACAGGTGGATATTATTCAATTAAATATAGGCCTATGACTGACTGTTGCACTAACGTCCTTGCCCTTGATATTTCAAGCTACCAGCAATAACCTCTCACGAACAGGCGGTGCTGAATGATTAATTTAACTTAATACGACGAAAGATAATTAGGCAGTGAGAGAGAGTCATCATTCTGTTAATTTGGCACCCGTTGGAGTTGCAGTGCTGATTAACGACTGCATTATTGAGTGTATTTTTACCATTGAATAGTGGAAGAAAAACACAAAAAAATAAAATAAAAAGAGAAAGAAAGAATACAAAATGCATAATATTATTCTTAATAACAATATGGGTAATAATAATAAAGGCCTATATACTGACAATAATCCAACGAATCTGTAATCAGCACAAACTGAAGTTAAATAAAAGTGTGAATGTTTGCAAAGGTTTGTAACTAAAATGCACTTTTATTGCTGACCCAATAAAGCTTGCACACCTGTTTACACACCAGCACAGGTTATACAGTACTACACTGCGCATAATGGGCCTAGGGCTTTCTCAACGGAAATACTATTTATACAATATTTAGAATATTATAATTATAATATTGAAAAAAATGTTAATAATAAAAAAGGTTGAACTTGAACTTCTCATGACTTCCAAAGACTCTTGGTTGCTGCACTCTCGGAACTTTTACTTTATAGATAAAAGCTATTTTATATATGTTATCTATTGAACATCGACCACCCCAAGTTTAATATTATCACCTCGGCCTCGGCTCTAAATGAAGGCGTTGGCGTTGGTGTTGGCGAAAAAAACTTTTCGAGTAGCCAAACTGAAATAGACTAATTATAGGCTATATCCATTTTTTGTTTTAAATTTTCAGCGGTGGTGGATGAATAATTGCAACACGTTTGGCTGTGTGGGCCCAAATCAGTGACTTGACGACTTGCTGAAGCTTGAATGTGTGCTATAGGCTATGGTCCAGTGTTCTGGCAACAAAGGAGCTGCTAATCCAAGTCATTTACACAATACACAGGGCCGTGTTTACACGGGATGTATAGAAGAGAGCCTCTGCTTCATCTCGTTTCCACCGCACGCATTACACATACACACGGACTGCAGGCCTACAGGTATGTGCGCGTGTCACTTATTGTAGCGGGACCCAGGGCGGATCTAGGGGGGGGCAGTCTGCCCCACCAAACACGGCATGCAAAACAACCCAAGATATATCAAATTAAAGTGCTTATGCTATTTAAAATGATTTGAAACACTACTACTGCTACTAACTACAGCTTTGTCACCACTAAACCAACCGCATTTCATCACTGAAAACAGAAAACTCTCTGAGTCAGACCTTTAACTTTATGCATGCTGTGTGTCTGTTGCAGCTTCAACAACAACTGATGTTATTATGGATGCTTCATTGCCTAATAAAAGTCCTTTAACTGAAAATGGTATGGGTGCGGCTTCATCCCCCCCCCCCCCCCCATTGGGAAATGTTACATCCGTCCCTGCCGCACGCATTAGGCTACACATACACACGGACTGCAGGCCTACATGGATGTGCGCGTGTCACTTATTATAGCCGGACAGGGATGTATAGGGAATTCCACTCATTTTCAATTCATCATTTTACTATCTCATTAATATACCTTGGAGATGTTGTGTGGACATGGTAAAAAAAAAAAAAAAAAGTTCCCCCCATTCTGTGTTTCCTAGAAATGGAGGTCTGAAAAAAAATCATTAGCATGGTGAAATAGGCCTACACCTTGAGGACATCATCAAGATGTGTCTCATCATGTTAATGAGTTTCCTTTTTTTCTGAGAGTGTACAATTGGTTGGTTCACATTTGTACACTCTCAGAAAAAAAAATGAAAATGTGTGGAATTCCCCTTTTAGAGGCGTCCCCCCACTTCTAAAAGTCCCACTACAACTCTGAGCATGGGCCAGTGTTTACAGGTCCCCGGCTAAATGATGGAGTTAAAGGGGAAGTCCACCCATTTTCAATATTTTACTATGTCATTGATACCTTCGAGGTGTTGGTGGATATGATAAATGATAAATGATAAGTCCCCCCATTCTGTGTTCCCAAGAAATGGAGGTCTGAAAAAAGCCACTAACATGGTGAAATATCTTGATGACATCATCAAGATGTATTTCACCATTTTAATGGATTTCTTTAGACGCTTCTTTTTTCTGGGAGCGTACAAATGGAACCAAATGAACCTGTTAGGGTCCATTTGGTTGCATTTGTACACTCAGAAAAATAATGAAAATAGGTGGAATTCCCTTTAATGATTTTTCTTTTAGGACTTTTTTTCTGCAGTGTACAGATGGAACCAAATTTGGTTTCATTTGTACATTCTCAGGGGAAAAAAAGTTGAAGATGGGTGGAATTCCCTTTTAACGTCACGTGACTTGGCTGTTGCAAAAGATAATAGGCCTATAATGCAAACGTAAGAGAAATAAATTTATAAATAGCTGCAACTAATCAAAAGGCAGATCGGTGGTGTTAAAATGTCATCTGTGGTTAAAACATGTATAGGAAAATGTGAAATGAAATAATGAAAGTTTGTTTATTCAGAATGGTAGCCTACCTTCTGTTTTCCTTCCACATTTAACATGGATTCGAACACTGTATACAGTAGGCCTACACATAGCTAAACCAACCACGACATTTCTGGTGACCAACCAACCACACATGCTGAGTCTCCAGTGTGATATTTATTTCTGCTTCATTCATAGCATATACCTCGAGTTATTCGTTTTGAAATATAGGTTACATACATGGACCAACCCAACTGTCCACTGGATTGACTATATATGTAACCTAAAATAAAAGGGGGCGACTCGTATAAGCACCATTCTAGGCCTGCATGGGCCCTGCAGGGCCTAACTCTTTGATGAAGCCACTTTCATGTTGGATATCTGGCTCATGCTGGCCTGCATGCATGTCCTGAAACAATGAAATCCTAAAGCAGCTTTATACTTTTTCAATTGCAGCCCAGCTGCATTATATGGTGCAATTATTATTTTGCAATTAGCCTATATGGACACTATTTTTACGGACACGTGTTTCGTATGCGATAAGACTAACCATATTAATACATATACAATACAATACAATAATACTGTATAATAATAATAATAATACAATTAAGCCAACAAATCTATCATCGGCTAAAGATTCTAAATTTATAGATGCAAACAATCAGGCAGACCAATTAAAGCCTGCACCGTGTGATCGAAATAACACGTTTTTATTAGAGCAATTGTTATGCTGAGTTTTGGAATTAAATAGGCCTGTGTAGAATATGGCAGGTAGGCCTAATAGGCTAGACCAGTGGGTTTCAACATTTTTCATACCAGGGCCCACTATTTATTCTGCACTTTAGCCACGGACCACCATTTGATGTTGAATTTAGTCTCTCGGGAGGAGGATTTTCAAGTTTCTGTTAACAATTTAGGAGAGACAACTGGCAAAGCGTTGGTCAAAACAACAATTCTTTTACATTCTCTAATTCTTCTTGAAAATTAAGTAATTCAGATATTTAAATATCATTTAACTCTTGAGAGCGTAACATGAAACCAAGTGGACTCGTAAGGGTCCATTTGGTTTCATAACACGCTCAAGAGTTACAGATCTATAAGGGTCCCTTTGGTTACCAACTGTCCCTCATATAGCCTTTCATGGACCACTGACTATGGTGGTCTGCGGACCACCTGTTGAAAACCCCTGGGCTAACCTAGGCTACTACTAGTAGCCTTTTGTTGCAGGTTTGATTGACTGAAGCAGGTGAGTGCTGTAGGTCAGGCTGGCAGACCTACTGCCAATAGCCTATATTGTTCATAGACCGTTGCTTTTCAAACCCTTTTCATTTTAAAGGGGAATTCCACCCATTTTCAACATTTTAATGTCATTAATATAGGCCTACCTTAGAGATGTTGTGTGGACATGATAAAAAAGCTCCTCCAATTCTGTAGCCTATTTCCTAAAAATGGAGGTCTGATGACATCACCATGTTAATGATTTTTCTTTCAGAGCCCTTTTTCCTGAGAGGGTACAAATGGAACCAAATGGACACGCTAGGGTCCATTTGGTGCACATTTGCATCCTCTCAGGATTTTTTTGAAAATGGGTGGAATTCCCCTTTAAGGGGCCACTATGTATTCGCCATTTGAGCCACGGACCACCCGACTAAACAATAGGCTATGTTGTTGTTGTTGGATTTGGATAAGATTTTGTCCACAATTCCATCGTTTTGGCAAACGTTTATTCAAAATAAGAATTATTTTGCATTCAGTAATCGTTTATAGGCTATTTCTTGTAAAAATAAGTAGGCCTAAATGCAAATGTGTAGGTTATTTGTTTGATTTCACTTTATGCTCTTATGAATGTTATAGATTAGGCCCAGTGTTGTAGTGGTACTTTTAGAAGTGGGGGGACGCCTCTGAAAGGGGAATTCCCCCCATTGTACAAATGTGTACAAATGGACACATTGTACAAATGTGTACAATGTGTCCATTTGTAGGCCTACACTCTCAGAAAAAAAGGAAACTCATTAACATGGTGAAACACATCTTTCAGACCCAAAAATATTTAGATGTGAGAAGTGGGGGGACGCCGTCCCCCCGCCCCCCCGCCCCCCCACTACACCCCTGTAGCCTATACCACACGGTGTAACTTCAGAGTTACATGAAACGCAAAGGGATACGGGTCCATTTGGTTTCATAAGGGTTCGTTTGTTAATGTTGAAATTGGGTGGAATTCCCCTTCAAATGAAAAGGCGTTTACCGTTTATATATACAGTAATCCAGTGAAATCCCCCAGCCAGCCCCAGGATGCATCGTTGTGGACGTCATATGGAGCTCCCTCCCAGGTGAGCCGTCGCCTAGCAGGGGGCGTGGGATCTGTTCTCGCGGTTTGAAACATAAAACAAGATTACCAGATCATTATTAATTAAACCCTTTCTTTCTTCACGTGCGTAGAGGATCGTAGCTGCGGAGGATAAAAAGACAGGGTATGTTAACTTGAGCTATATAGCCTGGTTCGAGTTGGATTCGCCTGGGCATAGTGATATAATGAGGTAGCTTAGCTTGGGCCTAGGCTAGGCTAGGCTACAGCAGTGGTTTTCAACCGTTTTGATACCAGAGCCCACTATTTATTCAGTATTGGAGCCACGGACCACATTTTGATGACATTTTAGTCACACAGACCCCCCAAACTAAAGGTTTATTTTGCTTTTGTCCACAATTCCATCCTGGATTTCGGAAACAAAACAGGCAAACAATCCACACAGACCAAATTTACCATTTCATCTACCTTCTCTAGTAGTCTTGAAATGAAACCAAATTCAGTTCCATTTTACGCTCTCAAAGAGTTACACCTGGTTATAACAAACTTTCCATCATTTACTGGGACGACCTGGAACCCTCTCAGGACCACTGGTGGTCCCCGAACCACTGGTTGCAAACCACTAGGCTACAGCATTGCAGTGGCATTTTTACACGCTGCACATTATGTAACTCATTCATGACGACTGTATGGGCAAAGCCTTTTAGTCTGAGAAAGTTTTTTTTGTACATCAACTACAAAATTGCAAATATAGTCTGGTACTCACTAACGTCAATATTTATTTATTTTGGGCTACTCCACTGACAGGCCTATGCCTACAGTACTGAACTCAACCATTCACATAATACATGATGTCAGTGTGAGTCGACAACCTGTCTCATCATAACCAACTGGTGCAAGCTTTTGAAGATCTACATTATTGGCAGAAGTTTGCACATTTTAGCTGCTCCTGGATTTACTTCCCAACCGAGTAAACTTAATTTGTAGGCAGGAATGAAAGGTTGGATTTCTGCACTCTGGCAGCTTCCGTGTCAGTCTTTGCAGGAGAGAGTGTCGGAGAACCATTGAGGCAAAATGGCATGCTCACAACATCACTTGAGACCCTGACATCAAAGCCGTCCAAAAAACGACATCAGTACAGCCACAAATGTGAGTGTCATGTTTTCCAAACCTCACTGAATAGGCTACATGATACACCCCCTGAGAAGTGAGATCTGTTCCACAGAATGCAAAGATTAAAATCAGGATTTGTCTTAGAAAGCAACTTCAAGACTGATTAGATTGAGAGATGGGTGGCAAATTTAATTTGTCAAAAAAATGTGATGATGAGAGATCAGACTGATGGCAAGTCAACATGGTCGGGGATTTCACTCATACTAACACGATGACAGGGCACTGTCAGACTATGTGTCATCTTCCACACACCTGTCAGCTGACAAGGATTGCATCCTGGAATTGAGACTGATCAATCCCAAACTGCCAGCATGACACAGCTAGCAGCTAGCAGCACATTCTTTTTTGGGGAGAGGTGGAAAAGTACAATTAACTATATTTATCGGTTGTTACAAACTTTACTAGTAGAGTTTTGACCTTTTACATATTGGGAGCAGCACAGACGTGTCCAGTTTTCTTGTTTTACATCAAACAGTTCAATGTGTCTGGCATGCTTTGGCCACTATTTCTATAGTGAAATCTGATACCCAAAGCACTTCTCTCTTCAAAGTAGTCTCCTGTTGTGCTTTGTGACCACAATAGTGTCAATCTCGTACTTTCAAAGCCTCATCTCCGTGTCAACTTTGAGGAGCTGTCTATATGTCTCTCCAAATAGAGTTCCGGCTTTGATGGCTGGCCTGGAAACCATTTGGAAAGATTTTAAGAAATTAAAAAAGGGGGGAAGAGGAGAAAAACATGTTTATTGACTTCTCTGCAGATAACTGTCATTGATCAGTGAATTTCCTCTCACAGGTTTCAGTTCTAGTTATTGCAATAGAAGATTTTACACAGAAGATGACTGAAGAATGTTGATTCTACTTTATACGATATGAACAGAGCATTCTGGCAAAACTAAAAAACTATTATATGGTGCCTATGAGTTGCTTTGTGTGGGAGACTCAACCGTGTTTGTACAGAAAACATTGTTGAACATTGAACCTGTATTTGAAGCAAATAAAATTTATTGAAATTATTTTCCCATATCGGCATGTCATATTTTTGTACTACTTCACCATGGAGAAAGTTTTTTCAATAATACATGAAGACATGGTGTCTCTAGACGTGAAAAACATCAGCTTTTGAATGTATACAAAACAAAAAGCCATTTGAAAATCTCTTAAGCTCATAGCAAGTGATTGGGAATATTCATGTGACAATAATATGATGAAAAGGCGGCCAAACTCAATAAAATTTGCCATTCAACCATTCAAAGTTCAATCATATCAGAGTTGTTTTGCATAACTATGAGACCGCAATTTTAATCCTCAAAGGGTTTTTGGTGCTACTTGGCTTTGCACTGTAGTCCTTGAAGGTCGCAACCCGGTAGGAAATATGGGCTGCCATAGCAACGCCAAGATGGCCTCTAAGGGCTTAGCATAATTCTTCCTTAATAGAAAAATAACAGCACCAAATCCCGTCCTTAGTGAACTGGCTTATTCGGTAGAAGCAGACTCCCACCTGTGAAGCACATAGTCGCCACACCAATGTGCAAAGACTACTATAAGATGAAAAAGGGTCCATCTTCTTTGGATGGGAATGGGGAGGGGGGACTAAGCCACAACCAAATTCTTTCTCTTCTCTGAAGCTGAAAATGGCCCACAGTGCATCTCTGGCTATGGCCTTTCAGACCGGACAATATGAGCTGCCAAATGAGTCATAGTCCGAGAGTCTCTGAATAATGCTCAACTTTGAAGTACTATGACATGCTGTTCTCAGAGGAAAATGTATATGAAGAGAAGTTGACTTATGTCAAATCTATCTATAGTAGTACATTTTATTTTCTTTAAAATTGCTTCTTTTTAAACTATATTCAACACTCTAAATCAAACTGTCCTGCTGAAGACTAGCAAAAAAATATTATTTTGAAATATGTCAGCATGCAATATAACATTCTCTGGGTACTCTCATTGTGGGTAACTCCAGCAGCGGTGGGTGGAAGACTTTCAGCCCGACATTGCATTAACATATCCTTTCCCCATGTCTAGTAACTAGTCCATCTCTCCTGGCTCAGGCTGTGATCACAAAATAATGTGAGCCCCCTCCCAACTTCGCTCCCCTCTCCCACTTTGTTGACAGATACCAAGGAGATGGATTCTTGTCAGTATGTGGATCGCATGGTGATGATGGGCGCCAGGGACAGCGGGCATAAATTACTGCCATGCAAAGAGTGGGACTCATGTAAGTATCAGCCACTAAAGCAGTGCAATGCATTGTACTTATGGAATCACTAATGAGCGGTGATATGCAGCAGTGTTTCAGCCACAGTGATGGAATCAAAATCAAAGGCTTTCATGATATCATTAGTGGCGAGGCTAGCAATGAAAATCGAATGGCTGTCTGACATGAATTATTTGTGCAATGTACATTATATTGTGTTGTTTTGTCTCATGTCCTTAAAATTGAGAGGAGGGGGAGGGAGAAAGGGGTGTTGCAGAGAGGGTGGCAGGCAAGATATGGCAATTCCTCTGCTTTGTACCTGAGTCAGCCATTTTAAGCATGGTTGGAATTATGTTTGTTCACCGTATTTAACAGCTAGGAGATTCATTGTCTTGCTCAGGAAAGGTGTCAGTATCTCATGGTGAATGCCTGCGACTTGTCTTATTAGGCAGTTTTTAAAGAATATCAGGACTGTGGTCTATGCTACCCCATTCCTAGCCGTGGATAATCCCGTCATTGTTGGGGGATGCTTTGCTTTTTTCGTTTTTTCTAGAGTAGGTAGTTGAGATGACAGAGCCAAATGAAACATAATCATTATATCATAATGTGCTTTGAGCCCTTAATAGAAATAGTAAATGTTTTTTGGCTGTCTGTTACCTAATGGCTATATCAATAACAGAAATCGCAGTGAAACTAAATGATATCTAACCCTGATATCTTCATTTTGCTAGAGATTAAACATTTAGAACCCCCCATCTCTACATCTTGCAGTGGTGGTTGTGATAACCTTAAGGGTGGTTTATTAGTACTTAAAGGGACTTTTTGTCATGCAAATGAGGGCTTGCTGCTGTTCGTTGGTTCCTTTTATCGACTCATCTTTCTGCTGTTGGGCACGTATGCAAAATTCATTAACAATCTTTCCCCCATTTTATTAAATATTATTCATGAATCATAGTGATATATACAGTATTGTGTTTAAATACAATACAACACTCTATTCTGTGCCCTTTGCTCCATATTTAGATTGAAATGCCATTGTTACCACTCGCAATAGAAACCTCATCATGGGATGCTCTGCATTCTTAAGGTTTGCCCGCATGGTGGGGTGATTTGGTGTGGTGTCTTGACGTTGAATAGGCAATGACAGTCATCTTGGTCATATGATGGGTGCCCCCGGTCAGTACAGTGTGGTCTCAGTGACTCGCTGAGTTGCTGGAGAGACGGAGGCGCAATTAAATCAACGCTGTATGCATGGTTGACCAACGAGAGGCCAGACTCCCCCGCTGTTCCCTGAAGGGAATCCCACTGAATCTCCAGCAAAGCCTCCTGTTTCAGAGTCTTACGCGAGGCACCTTTCTACATCAAAGCTCCACTCTGTGGCCCTTCTCAAAGATTCACATCTCAGGGAAAGAATGGCCTCTGCTGAGATGTGGACACCTCTGGTCTCATTTACTGTGCGTTGTCCCCTCCCCCTCTCTGGGGCGGTAGCCGAGGACGACGTGGCTATATCTCGCCAGATCACAGAGAGAGTTGCGGGAACTTAAAGGAAAGGAGTTACTGCGCATCCTGCCAGGAGTCTCAAAAGGGTTCTATTAAACACGTTCAATATGCCGGTCAGGGCTTTCAAAGTGCTGAATACCCTCTAGCCCCGGCAAACTCAAAGGGCATCAGTGCACACTCTGTAAGGGGAATCTGGCCCCCATTAATTTAATGAGTCCATAGTATTAGTATGCCAGGGCCAACTGTGAAGTCTTTCTTTTTTTAATCTGTGGTGCGACTGGTGGACTTTTAAGGGCAGATCCACCAACCTGAGAGTGACAAAGGGTTACAGGGAGAGACATCTCCATTTGTAATGTGAGGTATACATTTCCATGTGTCAGCCCTTGCAGGGCTATTTCCAGTGATTAGGATGTCTTTACACAAGCCGAAAGCACAGGCAAGGAACGTTTACTGTCACCCAGAAAACTGCCTTCTTGCCTCAATTGCTTCAAAAGGAAACTAGAAGCAAAACAAACAATATGAAGGGTACCGGAATCCATATTTGCATATCACCATACCAGTTTGTTGGGTGTCCCGCTGTGGCCACGCCATCCTTTTCTACCCCCTCCAAACTAAATACACATTGGTAAATCCCCCGTAGTTACACTACGCAGTTTGGTAAAATCTGAAGCATTTATTAACTGCATACTGGACAGCATGGCGATATGTGATGAGAGATGGGTTGACGTGAACATTCACCTGTAAGGCGTTAAAAAGACAGTGGAGAAGTCCCTAAACCAGGAAACAGCTGCTGCTGGAGCTAATTAAAGGCGTAGTATCATATCCCAGCTCAGGCTTACATCAAACGATCCTCTGCGTGCCAGCGAGGAGTCTCATCTCTGGGACGTCCTGGCCCTCTGTGACCTATGCTGGGAGCATGCTGGGCCCTACGCCTGACCTCAGAATGGATGGGCGAGCTACATAGGGGTCAGGAGCACTGCAGGGTGCAACCTGCACCAGACTTACCTGTGTGGCATGTCTTGCGTCCCAAAACGTGGGCCATGCCACTGGGTGGGAGCGGGTGCGTGGACCCTGACCTGCACAACAAAGAAAGAAAGGCACCATGGGTGAAAGGTCAGGTGTGGGGCAGGGGGGAGCTTAGGGAAAAAACACACATTGGGCTCATTGAGTCGACATGATCAGAGGGGCACATGCGCTCTGACAGAGGTAGAACCAGATGCCCTATCTTGTGTCTTTTCTAAACATAAGCTCAGTGTAAACATGTGTCCTTGATGATTATTTTACTTAACGTAAGGCAAGTGAAAGAGATAAGCTTGTTTTTAAGGAATAACATTCGGCTTATGCGGATAATGCACAAGGAAAACTGTTGCAGTTCTGTGTTCCAATCCCTTAAGACCGCACGGCACTGCATGTTATTGTTGTTGTCTTTTGAAGTAATTCTGAGCCAAATAAAGCAACAAGATCCCTCACCAAACCGAACTACCTACAGCGCATTGAGAAATAGTTCTAAATATTTTTAGATGCAATATCCAAGGTAAAAGTACAGTTCTGAGCCCTCTTCGGGCCCTTAATCTTTCCTTTTTTCTCAATTGTGCAACTAATAGTAGAAAAAGTGCCCTTCTGGGCACTGGTCTCCACCAGGTCAGTTTGTGGCCTGCTGGTGGTGCTATAAGCTGTTGTGAAAGGGTGCCTTTGCTGGTAATTGGATGATTTGAGGCTTTTCCCCCCAAAAAATGTGTTTTGCAAAAATCCACCTGTTGGTGGTGCTATAGCAGGCCAATGTGAAAAGCATGTGGTTATATCTATTCACCTAGTAGGACAGCGGTTTAAATATTTCACATAAATTGCACGTTGCGTTCATGATTAGATGCTTTATCACATGACTGATAGAGCTAGTGTGTAACGATTTGCAGGATTTTGGGACAGAATGAAATAATGTGTTTTGCAAAGACCGGCTTCTTGATAGCACTACAAAAAAGCAGTTGTGAAAAATACAGGTCAAAGGTTTGTCGTCCTTCAGGGATTGAGCAAACAGATCGGTGCAGGTATAACAATGTGAAAATCTGACTCCTGGTGGCACTATAACAGGCTGTTCTGGAAAATGTGGGGCAGAGGTTCATTGCTGGCATCTAAGTAGGCTCTTGTGCAAAGTATGACATCGACTGGGTTTACGGCACCAGAGATTAGCTGATTACAGACAGATGGGTGGAGGGCAAAACATACTCCCCACCAGTGTTGGTAATATTACTTGTTAATATATTAACTTATTAATTATTACCTTCATTTAAATATATTATATTACAATATTACTGTGCAAGTGTAATATATTAATATTACTATTACATATTACATAAAAAAACTTTTACAAAATACATAATTAAATATTTAGTATCAGTATTAATGAAATATTGCATAGGCCAGTGGCATACCTACAATAAAGCAAGCCCACTTGGCTATCTAGCCAAATCCATTTGATATCAACTTTCAAAAATGTCACTCCTGAAAACAGACCTGGTGTAGACCTACCTCATCCTACTCAGCTATGTACAGTTAACACAGGAGTTAAATGTAGACCAACCTCATCCTACTCAGCTATGGACAGTTAACACAGGAGTTAAATGTAGACCTACCTCATCCTACTCAGCTATGTACAGTTAACACAGGAGTTAAATGTAGACCTACCTCATCCTACTCAGCTATGTACAGTTAAAACAGCTAGGAGATAAATGTAGACCAACCTCATCCTACTCAGCTATATGTACAGTTAATACAGGAGTTAAATGTAGACCTACCCCTTCCCACTCAGCTGTGGACAGTTAACACAGTAGTTAAATGTATTCCTTGAATTCATGGAAGCCAGTAAATTTGATGGCAAATTATAGAAAATAAGTAATTATATAAATTCTGCACTTGTCGAGATAATTTCACGACACTTGCAACAAGATAGATTGACAGAAAGTAATATTGAAAGTCATGCAGTAATGCAGAAGGAAGAGAAGTATAATATATTATATTTTTGTTAAGTAATATATTCATATTACAAGTTACTGCATTTTGGTAATATATTATGTAATGTATTAAGTTACGTAGTGCACCGGTCCCAGCACTTCTCCCCACCATGGCCTTGGCCTGTTTGAGACATGTATGTGGAATTCTGCCACTGCTCACCACTTGCTTGTGTGATTTCCCCACATGGAAAGGAAATGTATTAACATATATGCCAATATATGACAAGCATATGCCGAATCAAAGCCATTCAGCTGCTGCCAACTGCTTGCACGTTTTTGCTGGTAGTAAGTGGTCTGTCCTCTGGCGCAGTGAGGAAGAGGACGTTTTAGACACAACTACACTATTTAAAAGGATCCCTGGCTAATATGGCTTAAAACATTATAATTGACCTCTATAACTAAAATAAAAATAAATAAAAACATATTTTTATTTCTTTCTTAAATAATGTATCTTTCACTCAACAGGACTGCTCCTGTCCTATGGTTATGATGTCACGTGTCCAAGTGTCTTCCAGCCCTATGGAATTATGGAATGCACACGCAAATAAGAAACATATACTTTCTAAACTTCTATTAGCATATGCATTCCATAATTCCATAGGGCTGGACATCATCAACGTGTGACAGCAGCAGTCCCTATTGAGTGAAACATTCTCTATGTATGAAAGAAATACTAAAGGTGCTTTTATTTTTTTCATTAAGAGGGCAAGCATAATGTTTTAAGCTGCATTTGTCATATTAGTCAGGGATCCTTTTAAAAAATATTCAACTAAAATCTAAACATCTTTTTTTAGACAGAAGTCTGGGCACAAATTCCCGCAATACTCTTTCACCTTAAAATGTTCTGTTATCTTTCTAGTGTGCTTAGTTAATAGTTATTCCATTGGTTCAATTAAAATGTCTAAATAATAAGTGGCTAAATGAAATGAATAGCAGCCAGATGTACTTATACTTGAATACAGCATTGGTGCATCCTGCATGTGTTGAAAATAAATTTCCGATCTTGGTGGTTGTTTTGCTTCCCAAATTTTCTCAAGTATTGGTCTGATCAATTATAAATCGCAAAGTACTGTCTTTTGCTCCAGAGAGCTGTGTAACGGCATGTTGGGGTTGAGTAGCTACTGGCAGGCGTGCTTGCTATTTCAATGCAGTCTGCAACAGAAGGGGAGTGGGCGTTGTCTGTGCGCAGTAACTTGGCCCGTGCTATAGGTGGAGGGCTCCGGGTCCCGTGCTGTGGCACCCTGGGCCAGTCCCGCTGCTGTGCCCAGGCCAGACGTCTGCAGTGCAGTTCGCGCTCTGCAGGGTGCCTCATGGCGACCCGCAGGGGGGCTGGGACACCTGAAAACAGGCACCGCATAAGGGAACCTCACACATGGCATCACATGTACCAGGCAGTACCTGTCTTCAAGCATGGCACTAACATTTGAGACCGTCACCAACTGTCAGCCCCCTTCTCCGCTAACACTTCACAATGGCAGTGAAACTTTCAATCTGGACAGTGTCGAGATTCTCTGCGAGGCAGCAAAATGGATAGCCATGGGAGAAAAAAAAAAGAAATGTAGAAAGCCCTTGACTGGATTTCAGGGCCTTAAGACTATTCTGCCAGTACCCTGGGCAGCCCAGCTCTTCTTGTTGTGTGAAAGAGAGTGAAGGCAACTTTCCGCTTCATGTCTTTATGGCATCATGCTTGAAGCGACCGGCTGTGCAGGATTGAGTGCTGTGCCCTTTCAGCGGTTACTGTGTGGTCTCAATCGCTTTACACAACTCACTGCCAGGCTGCTCTTCTACTACGCCTCCCCAAAACTGTGTAATCAGCAGATGTCTTTATGGAATAGCCCACTGCCGTGTGCTCACCCTCTGACTGCTTCATCAATTTTAGTTTGATGATTTTTTTCTTCTTTTCTTTTTCGGTCCTTTTCTTTCTGTCACTATTCTCCCAAGCCTAGCAGCCATGTTGATTCGGTTCTTAATTTGCCCTGGAGTAGCAAGAAATACTGCTTCTCTCAGCACTGTGAATGCCTTGCACCCAAAGGATATAGCCTAAGTGAACTTACGTTATTGCTGTACTATCCTGCTGCTTTAAATGAACTGATGTTAAATAATTCAGTGGAATCCATTGACCTTCATAGAGTCAAAGTCATAGCATTTGAGAGGGTCTGAGCATGCAACCGACACTACTGATGTCGCTCAATTATACAGTAGTATATGAATGAAAATAAATAATGAATAACAGAAAAGACATGAAAGATGTTTTTTTTTAAAATCAATGTCTTTGAATTGAACTGAGGTTGGTTAAAAAAATGATTCTTCTGACATTTCTGGGTGATTCAAAATATATTTTTACATACAGTATAGCTTATAAACTAACCCTGGAGGATGTCTTAAGATCATTTGTTAAAGATGAGTTTCTAGATATTTAGTGTATTATATATTGGCACCATGTTGTGCATACTAACCATATACGTAAGTAATGTAGTCAAGTCATGAAATTATCTTAATGCATACTGTATGCATCTGGTCATATATGTCAAAACAAATTTTGTGTGTAAAGTCCAATTTATACTTATGATGGTAAGGTCTTTATATGTAATTTATGCTCTGTCATAGAATTGCGGCTGAAAACAGCCGTCGCGAATGCAATGTGTCGTGATCTTGTATACAGTATACGTATTTTCTGTGCATGCCGTAATTGTACGACAGAGCATAAATTAGGCATAAAGAAGCCTACATGTAAGGCAGAGAGTTCGGCTTGGCCAAGCAATGCGCTATAAGACACCATACGTCATTCCAGCTGGGTGCAACCTGGCACCACCTGGGCACCATCAGGGCATCAATGTGCCACTGCGTTATGTCTGCCACCACCGTGTATGTAGCTGACGAGGGTGACAGCCTTGATGATTTCTGTGCACAGCACTGCTAAAGTTTAATATTTAATTGGCAATGTTTATGGTGCGTTACGGAGGCAAAATGGGACATACAGTCAAACGGAACCTAATATCCCCGGAGGGATATGCTGATGTTCAATGTGGAATATTACTTATAAATCCTGTTTATTTTGCTGCCATTTATTAACCTGGTACATTTAAGCCCTTTTATATTATATAATAGTGTTGATATTTCTGTCACTCCTTAGAGCAGTGGTTTTCAACCTTTTTTATCCCAGGGCCCACTATTTATTCAGCATTTCAGCCACGGACCACTATTTGAAGATATTTTAGCCCCACAGACCCCTAAAGATTTCCTTTGCTTTAGTCCATAATTCCAGGCTGGATTTTGGAAACAAAACAGACAAACATACAGATCAAAATGAAACCAAATGGACCCTCAAGGGTCCATTTGGTTTCATTTTTACGCTCTCAAAGAGTTATACCTGGTTAACCAACTCTCCATACTTTAGCAGGGGACCCCCCGGAACACTCTCAAGAACCACTAGTGGTCCCCGGACCACTGGTTGAAAACCACTGCTTTAGAGGACCGCTTTGCCACTTTTCAACTTATCTTCATATAATTGTTCACTAATGCTCATGATAAAATACCACAATTGTTTTGTAAAATTGTGTCTCATGGGGCTGTGGGCAGTTCAGTAACCCATCCATTAATGACATAATTGTTAGGCAGATTCAATAAAAGACGGATAAATAAAATACTGAAAAAATATATTTAGATCTAGATTTTTATGATAGAAACGTATGTTTTCCATTATCACATTATTATGTTCAGGAATAGATACCATGCAGTTTCTATTTAGATCCCCCATTAATGGCCGAATACTGGACAAGTAACGCCATGCTTCGCTGTTTTCCTCACGGAATTGTTCCCAGTGAGGGGTTGGAGGGGATAGGAGAGAAAACAACTTTTACAATAGTTGCCTTAGTTTAACATTCATAACAGCCTGTTTGTATTCCTTTTTGTAAAATTATAAAAAGATACTCCTATGGAAAGGCTATCATTGTAGTAGCCTTTTCATGAATTATATTTACTAGGACCTTATCCGTTTGAATATATAAACAGCAAAATATTTACAGTGACAATGTTTTTACTGGAGTCACTCACAGGACATGCAATGGGGATGCGTTCAAAGCAGAAGATGTGTGTAATGGTACCAGTTGTGAGCTGGTAGACTGGCTTTTTCTTGCACAGAGAACGCTGCTGTAACCACGTGTGTGTGTGTGTGTGTGTGTGTGTGTGTGTGTGTGTGTGTGTGTGTGTGTGTGTGTGTGTGTGTGTGTGTGTGTGTGTGTGTGTGTGTGTGTGTGTGTGTGTGTGTGTGTGTGTGTGGCCCCTATGGCTGAAAATGGAATTGCTTTCGCAAATGTTAATTTAATTTAATATACCAATAAATGCATTATTCATCAATAATTTGTTAATTTGGGCTTTATTAATGTCTTCGTAATATGATGGTCAATGCCCGTATGAAAAGTCAGAGCGATCGTGCAGCCAGTGAGGAATTACGTTGGCTTCAGACAGACAGACAGAGACATTCATTCAGACAGACATTTCCTTATTTATAGTATAGATAGTCTATATAGTATAGGGGTCTGCAAGTTTGTAGTTATAGTTTTCCCCCAAGCAGTTGTTCTAGTAATTGTTGTCTTTTAGTTGAACAAACCTTCTACCGTTCAGCCTCTCCCACCCCTCAATGGGGACCATTCTGGGAGGAAAAACAGGGACGGGTGACTTGTTGACATCTGAACTGCCCACAGCCCTCCTATTGAGAGGCCGAGTAGAAAAACACTGCTGAGGACCATTTATGTGAAGAGAGCTTGAAAAGTGGTGAATTGGTCCTTTAATGTCTCACCTGACCTTTTACAGTAACCTTGCTAATGACATGTCAGTAAAACACTTTTTAATTGTGTGATTTCGCTAGTGTAATGACACAGATTAGGAAGTGTGTACACAGACGTGCGTGTGTGTGTGCGTGCGCGCACGTGTGTGCGTGTGTATTTACACATGTGTGTACATGTGCCAGGGTGAGCTTTACGTGTGTCTTGTGTGTATGTGTGCATGCAACGTAAGTGGTGATGTTTGACTTGTGCACGCAGCAAGCATTTTTCGCCCAGCGTGGTGACAGATAGGGATTTAATAACATTAGAACTTCACAGTTGTGACTCACGGGCCCCGGCGTTACAAAGTGAGGGTGAGATTTAGCACTTCAAATGAGCATGAAGGAAGCTCGGAGCAGGTCGCCTCACTTCATCTTAACTCATCACATCCTCCCAGGCCTAACCTGGGAGTCACTGAAACCAAACAATCTTCAACACTATGTGCGTGTGTCATCATCACAAACATGCACCCCTCCCTACCCAGGGGGCCAACACAGCTCCCAGCACAAGACTGGAAGAATATAACATATACTGTGTATATGTAGGGACTTAAATGACCTAAAGCTGTGTTCAGCATTGTGCTGCAGGAAGACGCACAGACGATTTATGCGTTGGGAATATAAAAATCATACATCAAGTGCATCAACACCATCACAGTGACTATGATAATGACAGGATACCCGCCGATGTTTTGATTCGCATAGTGCGCGTATTGAAGGACTTGAAATGGAGAAACAAGGGTGTTGCTGTAATGACCCAGTCGTTACAGAAAAAGCACTGCAACCGCTTCACCATTGTGGCGTGTTGCAGTGCGATTTGCGGCACATGTTGAATCACAACCATAGCTAACTATAGCGTTGTAGTCTTGTATGTTATGAGTCGTGCGGCTTGCCTTGCTTTCAGAGTGTCCTCTAAGAAGGGGTAGTGGGGGCGGGTATCTTTTTTAATATCACTGCTCCGGGCACCCAAAAGCTCATCCAATGTTAATGTTGCATTAACTTGCCGAGCCAGTCTTAAGTTATCCCCCTCCTCCCCACCAGCCCATCAGCCATGTTTGTTTTCGCTGGCGTTGTACTATCAAAAGGCTAACTGCTTTACAGCGCCTCCTGCTGCTCCCCGGGAGGAAACCTTTCCGCTCCGGAATTAAGAATAGATCTTTCAACACTTGACAATATAAACTTTCTAAATGGGTCCAAATGTATTTCCTGTTGCAGTAGTGTTTGTGAATATCATTCTGTTAGTTGACACTCAGAAAGCTGAACTTGGACCCAAAGCTGTTCCCTAGCAACGCAATTCCACTGACACTGAAGCCTATTCAGTGCTGCAGTTTAAAAGCTAACAACAAAACCGCTTCATCTAGTTTTAATACTTCAAATAATTAGGGTTTTAGTTATTTTGGCGGTGTTGTGTGTGTGTGTGTGTGCTCCAGCCATACGTAATATCACTAGGCATTTTGGTATCTACCAATGGGACCTTTTGCTCAAAGCACCTTTTTGAGCAGTTGTTGGTAGATTGGTTCATAATCTGTGACTTAATCGTCCCATGTTCATAAACCTAAGGTCTCAGACTTGCACGCTTACTGTTTTGTCCATTCCATCTAACCCATAATGGATGGCAAGACCAGGCAGTAAATATGATTTCTTTCCCCCTTCTATTACAGCTGTAAGTCTGATGTTCTCTGGATTTTACGGTGTCGCTCTGCTCTTGTTCTGAGCTGCCTGTCCTTTAAATCTAAGGCTCAGTGTGAGGTGGGGCACAAAGGAGGGGCAAAGGACTGTCACTGCTGCAGCCGGGGTGCCCCCATGCCAGTCGCGCATGAAACCTAATAAAGACGCACACTGGCAGGTCCCCGTCGCCCGAGCAATGAGATGTCACCATAAACAAGCTGCAGGATGTTGGCAGTTCACTTCCTGGTTATATAATGGTGACCTTTTTTTTGTAAGGGAAATTGCTGGCTGTAGTCAAGTGTACTGGACAAATTCTAAACTGATGTCATTCATGAATTTTCTCTATTCAAATGCCCATATTGCGTCAGGGCTGTCTGTGTTGATGGTAGCTGAAATGATGCATAAAAAACATAAGCCTATCATAAACCAGTTGCACCTGTGCCAGCTTCAGACACACATTCAGCAAAGTTCATGAAATCAAGTAGATACTTCTGTAACTACTCAACTTGGTGACAACTGACATGTAACTCATACTCGCAAGATGTCAAATGTCAATCTAAGAGGAATAGTGCTGTGCTCACTGATAAGGTGATAACATGAATGCAAATCCCAGCCAAAAATAAAGAGCACTGCTCTCAAGCATAGGCAACAAACAGCAAGTATGTAAAGTTACCGTTTTAGCTATTTGAGAAGTTTGACTTACTACGCTATATCTTCACCATTTTAATTGTGTGATGTTAAATTGTCTGGATGAACATACAATAGCCTATGTAATAAATTATAAGTGAATTTAATTTGTTCGTAGTTATAGTTCACAGTGGTACGCACACATTTTGTTTTGTTGAACTTGTCAAATAGTAAAATTTAATATTTTAGTCAACACAAAGTTACTTTAACTGCACTGGCCAGTAGCAACACACCTGCGAGCTTCATGCCAGGAATACCACTCCTGGGCCTAAAATTCAAGGGCACTTTAATTTAATGGTGTGAAATTGGAGTAGCTCTGAAAAACCTCTGATTTACCAAGCATCAAATTGGTATGTCTATATATATATTTTTTTCCACAATATTCGTCATTTTTTGGTCATTCATAGCAATAGAGTCCTACCATATTAATTACGTTTTGATTTTAATATTAGTATTTTAGCCACTCTTATGAGAAGATTACTTTTTGACTGCTTTTTGAGTCATGGTGAAACATGTATTGTAAGTAGTTCATCATGAGCTGTTCTGTATTTTGTAATACAAAAAGAACAACATTTTATGTTTAATTTAGACTTCAGATTAGAATGTGGAAAATATGGAAAAATAATTTTAGCATGAGGAAAACTTCTACTAATTAAATATAACTAATACATGAATAAATAAATTAGAATATACAGTAAAAGACTATGGCTATATTCTTAGTGGACACACATTCAAAATGTATTTTAGTTACAGAAAACCTTCAGTGTGTCAATGCAGTGTGTTGGCAAATATATTTAATTATACAATATAGAAATTAACAGCATAATTCTGTCAGTTTCAAATGTGCCAACTCTTTTTTTTATTGCCAGGAATGTTCACAACATTTGACTCTGCAATAGGACTTTGGTGCACTATGCTGAAAGCAACAGTACAGCGCCATTTATTTACAATTAAACATTTCACAATTGTCTACTGTCTTTATGATAATTTGCATAAAGAAACTACACTATATGAAAATATTCATTTAACAATTGCTCGGATATTATTTGCACGGCTCTTTGCACATCCATCATCATAACTATGTTTGTTGCAAGAATTTGAACATTTTTAAGAAAATGGTTCAACAACATTACATCTAAAAAACATACTGTATGTGTGCGCTTTTGGCTTGAATGTAGTTACTTTCATTAAGGTACAAATTATTCTCAATTTATGTGGCTCAAATACATAAATGCAAACAGAATTTCCCTCCACACCAAATCTCTCTGCAACAAATAGAATATTTTTCAACTCACAACACATCACTACCATGTTTTGCGTTGTTGTGAGTGCGCTTGTAGATGGGATGTTTTCATCAGGTGTTCGCCCCAGAATAGAGATGTAATGTTTTTCAAGTCGTTAAACATTTGATTGTAAATGCCTTTTACAAATACAAAATATCATACAATTAAACTCCCAACATAACAAAAACAAAGCTGCAATTACTAAAACCGTATCACTGATTGACCCTGAGCTTGCTTGAACTTGGCATTGACCTTCAGCACGAGACATTCCCGATTTCTGTATGCTGAAAGTTAGAAATTAATTAAAATAAATCCTAATCGAAGCAGATGGAATCGAGAAGTTTTGTAAGGGCTGCAAGAAAGTTTTGTACCTTATGTCTGACAGAAAGAAAGAAGGCAGAGTTTATGTTGGTTTGCTTGTTTGTAGAAAATGCCATCTGTTTGTAAACTTCCTTTTCAATTCTTTCAAGCCATTTTTTACATTTGCAAAACTTTATGTATGACATCAAAAGACCGAGAAATTTGTTATCTATTTCAAGTGTGGATCTAATTGGCGCGGCACCCTTTTATTTCAAGAGTATTTATTTCTTCAAGGGATGTGGTCACAAATGGCTGACTCTTTGTCTTAATCTATTGTACTAATATTCCACAATACATGAGAATCAATGAGTTTTCATCAAAAAAAAAAAGAAAAGAAAAGTACAGGCCAAATCAGATGTTTCTCGCTCTGAGATTGGAATGTGAAACATCCTTGTTTGCAGAATGAAAGCCCACCATCTGTCTTTATGATGTTTCATCTGTACATGGAACACCAAACTATCAGCATTGTCCCTCCCTGACTGTTTGTATTACGACTCTGAACAGAAGCATCAATGAGCAGTTTCCTTATTTTTGGAAATTAAAGTTGGCACACCTTAAAGTGATCTGAAGAAAAATGCTTCTGTTTAAATCAATCTAATCGATTGTACTTCGTATTAAAGTACTTTATTTTTTATCACTGTATTCTGGCGTGTTTTATGTCAAACCCTATGTATAGTATGTAGACTATACTGTAGGCTAATTATTTTTTACAATAAAATGCTGTTTCAGATTTAAATATAAAGTGGCGAAGTAGAGTAATAATATAAAAAAGTTACCTCAAAAGTTTTGTTTTAGTAGAATTACTGAATCTTTTTTCAATCTTTCCTTTATTTCACTATTATTGTCGCTTTATTTGAATAAGGACTTTCAAAATCGGTAGTGCAGTTGAAAACGTGATATAACGTTATATAAAGTCACTACCTTTATCAGTTCATTCACGATTACAAAGAAAAGCATCTCTCACATGATTTCCCAAAGTTAACCTACAATATGGGGGGAAAAAACACTAAAGAATCTGAAGGCTTTCCTAGTGTCATCAAATGAAAGCCTTCAACTACAAATGCTCAAAGAGACTTTCATATGAAGCTCTCGTATTTTACTCATCTCTATCTCACTATTTTCGGCAGTAAATATTCGCGTAGCAACTCAGTTTTATTTGACAAATATATGCTGTGTTACTTTAACTTAGCGTTTTCTCTACACCCTTCAAATATTAATTCATATTTTTCCTTCTCTAAACAAAATAAGTATAAAGTCTCAACGTCATTAAGTATAAAGTGCCAAGATGTCAACGTTTCTGCTTTTCTCATGGAACCGCTTTGTGTACAGTAAATCACTGATTGAGATATTATTTAAATTAAAAATAAATGTTGTGCACTTCAAATGATTAAATTTAGTGAATGATTCGAGGTGGAATTTGACACAGTAACTACCATACTGTAAATTGAGGAGCTTGTTCACAGCATTCCCTGAGCAGCACCATCTTCTTGCTTCCCTGTTAGCTTCGCAACAGCGGCCATTTTGTCTGCATTTGCATTGAATCGAGCGTCTGACTTGGGTTATGCCATTTTGCCTTTACACTCTGACGACGCTGACGTAGCTGCAGCCACAGAGGTTTGTCGGTGTGCATTTTCGGCAATGATTTCCTGTTTTTCCGTCTGAGTTTGTAATCGATAAACGGTATCAACAGTATCCATTGTATAGGCTAACAAGCAGATTAATTTGGCATGTTCATTGCCGTAACATTGTAATTTCTTACTACGAATGTACTAGATAGCGTCTACAGTAGCATAAGCTGCATGTCTGTTGCATGCATGCATGCACGTGCATACACACACACACACACACACACACACACACACACACACACACACACACACACACACACACACACACACACACGTTACACGTATGTACTAACAGCTAGCACATATGCACAAAATGGGATGAGCTGATCTGATCCCCTCCTTAGCGCCTGAGTCAACCACCCACTGCCACATTCTGACAACAGCGAGACTAAACCACAGGATGTATAGACCAATCTGTGCAGAGGTCACCTTGGCTTGCTTGCTGCACTGGAGATGAGCTATAGTTATCCACAGCCCTTTGCAACCAATTCACTTGCTAGCTGCTAGTACACAGTTGACTAGCTGGTAGCCAACTTTGTGTGTGTGTGTGTGTGTGTGTGTGTGTGTGTGTGTGTGTGTGTGTGTGTGTGTGTGTGTGTGTGTGTGTGTGTGTGTGTGTGTGTGTGTGTGTGTGTGTGTGTGTGTGTGTGTGTGTGTGTGTGTGTGTGTGTGTGTGTGTGTGTGTTTTAACTCGGGTCAGCTGGACTTCAGAGAGTGTCTTTGATCAGCAAACACGCTCGCGTGTCTTTCAGCTCTTTGAAAGTACGCACTGTGCACACACATGATCAATTAGTTATAGGTCTACCAATTAGTGCCTCCTTTGCCAAGTTTCCCCAGAATATCTCATCGGAAATCAATAAATTTTTAATCCAGTGTTTCGCAGTAGCGGTTCGATTGAGTTACCATGAGACTACTGTAATATACCTTGTTCCATCACATTTCTGAGCATGCTGTTGAAATGACACAGTATGCTTTATCTGTATTATGTATTCTGATACAGTGTTGCAAGCAATGTGGCATGCTTCATACAGTATATCCTTAAAATGACCCGACCCGCAATATGGTATGCAGCAAAAATATAATTGAATTAAAGGGGGTGAATATCAACTTATATTAATGGGGTATCCAAGGTGAAATCTACAACAATCTAAATAATGCCGTCATCTTGATAACAGAATGTTGTCATGCTGTCTGTAGTTGAGGGTGAGACAGATTTTCTTTGGTTCGTACCTTGCAGGCCAGGCAGGGCAGAACCTCAACGCTATATGACACTCTTGTATTGTACACAGTAAAATCCCCAGCATTTCTGCACTCTTCAAAGTTATATTAACGCATAATTGTACTCTGTACTGCCCAGGTCCTCTCTCTCTCTCTCTCTCTCTCTCTCTCTCTCACACACACACACACACACACACACACACACACACACACACACACACACACACACACACACACACACACACACACACACACACACACACACACACACACACACACACACACACACACTCTCTCTCTCTCAGAGTGAGTCACTCACCTCTGTGCTGCTGCCACACATGCTGACATTTACCCTGCAACGGAGTCAGGAGTTTTCATAAAAGTTCCCCGATTTCCAAAGTTATGGCAGACAGCGGGCCAAGATAGAAGATCACTATGGGCTTGCTCTGGTCTCCTCAGAGCTCCCCTGGCCACCATACAAGAGCGCACCTCCTTTCTCGGGTTGAGAGTGTGACACGGGACTGGAGTGAGTGCCACATGAGTCGGTGCAGGGCCCAGCCAGACTCTTCACAGGCAGGGAACGCCATGGGAGAGGTAGGCGGCTCTATGGTGAGGGGTTTTTGGGGAAGGATTATGGATTGAGACGTACAGCTGGGAGGCTGAAGTTACACTTTTCATTACCACTTCGAGGGGGTCTCTCAGCTGCCTGGAAGCCAGTCAGATTTGAGGAAAGACCTCACTCTCTCTCTCTCTCTCTCTGCCCCCCTTGGAATGTTCATAATGGCTGCATGCACAGGCAGTCTCCTATTACACCTGAGGGTAATTGTTTTAGATTTTTGTGCAAAAAGACAAAACAATTTGCCAAAATTTGTTGGGAAACCAGTAGTATTTATATTTTTGTTTGTATTATTTATTTTTTTAAGGCCAGTGGGAGACATTAAGAAGAAAAGAAGAGGTCACATTGAAAAGTCCTCATTCACCAAAAGAGCAGAGTAAAGAGAGAGCAGTATGCCCCCTTCTGGCTCTTTTCTTCTCTCCTCTCTTTTCTTCTCCTTTTTTTTCTCCTCCACGGCATCTGGAGATGTGAGGAAACGTCTTTTGATCAGCTCCGACAGAGCCAGCGCCACGTGAAGAGAGCGGCTAGCAGGATTCTGCCAACCCATGGAAAAGGCAAAAAAAAAGTTCCTAATAAGAGAGTAATAAGCTAACGGGTTCTGGATGTCCGTCTGATGAGCATTTGGGGCGGCTGCTTTGTGCCAGCGTAGCCCGTGTCTTTTGACGTGTGTTCCCCGTGCTCTCAACACGCCTTTGGACTCTCTGCCAGGGCGCTGCGCCTCACCTGGCCTGTCCCATATGCTCACACCCATGGTGAAATAGTCTGCAAACCGTCGTCAGCTTCTCTCCACAAAGCGGAAAATGCGAGAATGTTTTTTTTTTTCCTTTTCCTTTTTGACATCGCAAAGCAGGATTGACCATGTCCAATGTATGTATTTATTTACAAAGTATTTTACCTTGAAAGTGAGTACGGGCGGGAAAACAAAGTGAAGGTTGTAAGTTCTGAACAAACACAAAAACCTGCCTCACCTATAGCCCACACAGCATCAACTTTGGCCAATCACACAACTGACTGCCTCCATTGTGTGTGTGGGTTTGGAGTGGTCACATATCAAAGGGCTCTGTCTCTGCAGGGTGTATTCTCTGCTGCTCTATGGCACAACAAGGAGATAACCACTTCTCACAGCTCCTCGGTGCAGCATCCAAGCCCAAATAAACACATCACCAGCACTGTGGGGGGAGGAGCGGACGCGCCGCACAGTTTGCCAATCCCTCCCCACCTCTCTGTACCA